>JBBMJY010000018.1:27733609-27748874 GCA_037833715.1 Toxotes lorentzi
ATACAGACACACACAGCCAGCCACAGACACACACAGTCAATAGTCAATAGTACTACTATTGACTATTGTTTTAATGTAAGTATTGTCTTATTCTATTAATAGTCAATAATAATACACTACTGAGACAGACTCACACAGACACACTGAGAAACACACTGACAAACCCAGACACACACAGACACTCTGATACACACAGACACACTCAGATACATACAAACACACACACACTCACACAGACACGCATAATACTAACATAGACGCACACAGACACACACAGTTACACCCAGACACACACAGACACTCAGATACACACAGACTCACACAGACACTCAGATACACACACACTCACACAGACACTCAGGTACACAGACACAGACACGCACAATACTCACACAGACTCACACATGGGCGAACAAAGCGCAATGCACCACTCTCGCGATTTCCCGCAGGGGAATTGTCTAGTATTATTAAATATAATTGAGCGCTGAATCAAATCGTTCATTTCGTTCTCTGGATGTTGGTTCATGTTCCACAGTGTGATAAACCGTAACCACAGTTCTCTGAATGTGTCACAGTTTGGAGCTGAAGCCAGTTTTACCTCTACTCTCAGTCATTGGTAAAATATTTGCCAATGTCGTCGTAACCATGGAAACCACACTTCCTGCCGGCCACTCTGCAGCCGAAGGTCAGAGCGTCCTGCAAACTTCCTCCTACAGATGGAAAATAAACGTATTTACTGAAGAGAGTTACAGACAAACTTGCTGGACATAAATGAACAAATTCAGAGCAAAGAAAAATCTGATCTGTGTTCAGTAGTTCGACGAAATGAAACAGATCTAAGACCAGTGAAAACAGAGCAATCAGGAGAGATGAAGAGCAGTAATGTCTCACAGGTGGACAATTATCGTTTCTCACCAATGGACAGTGTGTAGATGACGGCAGCATTGAAAGTGTCTCCAGCTCCGAGAGTATCAACCAAAGCTTCAGGAGGAAAAGCGTCTGAATGAACGACGAAACCGTCAGGACCCAAAGCATCAGCTCCTTCTTCTGCCCAGGCACAGACGAGGACAGCCCTGAGGGACAAACAGGTCACAGGGAGAGACAAAAGAAAACACAGTATGTTAGAGGAGTGGTCTCCATGGAGACTAAAACAACACTAAAACAAAAACTGGGAAACTGTTGAACTGAGGAGCCCGTCATTAAACCGAGATTCAGGGCAGCGAAACAATTAAACCTGAGAAAGGATCGAGCTGCTCAGAAACAAACCACAGTCAGCAGCTTTTAAGGCCGACAACAAGCTAACAAGCTAAACTCAACTTTTAACCAAGACTCGCTGACCTTTGAACCCTCACTCACCCCTGTTTTACCCGACTGTAGAGTCCTCTGAGAGCAGCTTCAGCCGATTGGAAGCCGAAGTGACGAGCAACGTCTTTACTGACGAAAACCTGGAGACACAGGAACCCCTAATAAACTGTATTCTGTTATCAGAGTGGACAAACGGTCACAGGCCATCATGTCAAACACACGTTTATTAAAGACACGTATTGTGTGTCAGACTTATTCGGCCTAAAAACGCCCTTGTAGAGACTCGTACCACATCGCCGTGAGGGAACAGCTGATACAGCGTCTCTCTGGTCTTCTCTATTTCCACAGAGATGGTGATTCTCTCTTGCTGTGGTAATTTGCTGTTATACTCGACGACCTGTTGGATCATCTCCACCTGCTCCTCAGCATTTCTGCCCTGTAGGTTAAAAATAACAGTAAAACACATAGGGACTAACATAGCAGATAACAGTGTCTGCAGTGTAGTGACGAGTTTCACCTGTTCTGGTTGAAACAGGTGTTAGCTTTGGAAACGAATGTGATTAAAAACATTGTTTATACTCGTTTCAAATAAAACATTTTGACAAATTCCGATCAGTGCAAGTCTGGTCATCTTTGTCAGGGTCAGTTGTGTTTGTTGTTGACAGGTTTAGGTTAAGGTTAGGGTTAGCTGACAGTTTGTCAGTCTCATTTATTTTGTTGGGTTTAATCAAGTATGTTTCATCAAGTGTGTGCAGTTCATTGAAGTTTGTCAGGTCTGGTCACGGCTCCACAGTCTACTCAGTGTTTCAGTGAGTTTACAGTTTCCGTGTGATTTGCTGGTTTTCATTTCATTTTTCTGGGTTTTGAAGTTTATTGTGTTTACTTATGAAAGTTTTGTTGCATTTACTCGTCTGGTTTGTCGATTGGATTTAGTTTGTCACGTTCAGTTTTTGTTTGGCAGAGTCATTTCTGTGGGGTTTGAACATATTATTGGCTTCAGTTTAGTTTAGTTCAGTTTGTATGGTTTAGCCGTGTGGTTTTCCGCTCACCTCCCAGTGGATCCATTTGAACTGACGGAGGTCGACTCTGGAAAAATCCTGTGCTGTGACATCGGGAAGGTTCCTGATCAACGAGTTCAGAGTTGATGTTCCTCATGAATCAATAGATAAAGACAAGTTTCTGCTTCTTCAACAATTTTAAATTAAACTTGATTAATTAATGACTCTGAAAACATTTTATATTTTGGGCTGATCAGTTTGTCCCTGTGTTTAATACGTCAGAATGACAAACCATCAATGAGTCTGAGGGACAATCCATCAGACTGATGATCAATCGATCAGACAGAACTATGAAGTGTTTTTTGGAACACTATTCTTATTTTTTGTGTGTATTAACAGTCACTGTCAAACACAATTTTTATTTCCATCAAAACATTCTCAGATTTTACCAGGAAACGTTGACTCCCAAAACGATCAAAAGAGAAATGAACTTTCTGTCTGTGAAGGAGACGTTAATGATTGTCTGCCTCAGACAGTGTCTGGGGCAGGAACTGAAGCGTATGAGACACGTGGACAGGTGTTGTTGTTAATGAAATAAGATGTGATTATTTTGAAAGTCAACTTTTCACATATCTCAGATTAAAAGCACAGATTTAATCACTGAACACATTGTCATATTTCAGTGTAAATGTGAAAATTAACTGAATTAATGATGTTGAATTAACACAAAACCACTGCAGAGACTCAAACTGACTGAGAATAAAACCGAGCAGTTTGTGATGAAGCCCAGTGAACAAACTGAAAGCTGCTTCACTAACAGATTTAAAGGAACAGCCCGCGGAAAACTGAGCGGTCCAGAGTCCGTTTCAACTCCATCTCTGTAAATTCAGCACAGGAGGATCAGGAAAGTAAAACTGAACTTCACAAAGAGACAGTCGAGAAACAAAGACAGCAGGTGCCCATCAGTGAGCAGTTAGCTAAACCCACCCAGGACCAGTCTGACTGTCCCCCCCATGTCTTGCTAAGATCCTCACATCCACAAAAACACATCTGAACATTTCAGTGATGAATCATCTAAAACCAGATCACAGTGTTCGTGACAGAATCAGTCAAAGTTCTCACATGAAGAAGATGAATCTGAACACACGTTTAATACACTTGTTTAAATTGAACTGAAGCTCTTTAATAAAAAGACCAACAGTCGTTAGTTAGTTAGTTAGTTAGTTATCTCCCTGGTAAACAAACACCTTCACCTTCCAATAAACTGCTGAATAAAACCGTATTTTGTTAGAGTTCATCTTCCTCCTCTCTGCTTCTGCTCAGTCTAATTCTTGGATCCACTGACGTTCAGGATGTCGACACCTCGCTCTGCAGTGGCTCATGTGACCAGCTGTGATTAAACCAGATTCGGAATTCATGCTTCCTCCAGGTGGATAACACACTGTTCACTAAACACCTCAGAGTTTGATTTATCTGCTCGCTGCTCCAAACTGGAGGACCAGATTTGGCCGTAGCCTATCAAGAGTAAATGGCTTTTAGTTTCCATTGCAATTGAAAAAGTTCAACAAACCACAGATTTCTGTGAAAACTTTCTGATGTTTGTTCATAATGTAGAACGTTAAAGATTTACTGTTTAACTGATGGGCAGGAATATGATGCAGAGAGAAAGAGCTAAAACTAAATACTGAACAATCTTCAGAGAAAAAAGTTGAACCTTGCGTACGTTAGAGCTCAGTCTGTCCTTCCTATTCACGTAGGTCAGTCCTTCTCAAATAGTGGGGCGCGCCCCACCACTACAGTAGGTGGCAGTGGCGCTCTCATTGTCAGAGTGTGCGCAGGTGCTATAAAAGCTATAGTGTAGGGCTTTTTTGCACGGAGCATGTGCACACACAGCACAGAGCAGGAGATATGAAGTGCAGTGAAAAAAACCCTCAAGACACCGTGGAAAAATATTTAACAGGGATGAAAAGAAAGGCAGAGAGAGACAGAGGCTCTTAAAGCTAAGACGAGGAAATATGACTCACTGTGACTACGGTGGGAGACGAAAGGCCGATGTGTTTACTGTGTCTGTGTGTCAGCATGAAGCCAAATAAATTAAGACGTCTCTTAAAGACATTACACCCCAATCACGCTGATAAGCTGCTTGAGTTTTTTCAGTGAAAACGTGCCGAATATTGCCAACAATCATCCCGCTTTGTGAATGCTACTTCAGTAAACCAGCGAGCACTGAGCATCATATAAGGTGGCTTACCAAATTGCTCAGTGCAAAAACCCCCACACCATAGTAGAGGAGCTGATGCTGTCTGCAGCATCTGACATGGCCTCTGTCATGCTGGATGACGCAAGTGCTGCAAAAATAAAAACTATCCCTCTGTCCAATGACACTCGCCAGACGTATAAATTACATTGCTAACGATCTTCAAGAACAGCTGGTAGATAAACTCAAAGACAAACATTTTGCCTTACAATTCGATGAAGCAACAAAGACTGTCTGCGTGAAATGTTTTCTTCTTCCTGGGGGAGGGGTAACAGAAAATAATTGAGAAGCACTCAATTATTTGAGAAGACTGATTGACTGATTTTTTGTTGCATTTGTTACCGTGGACACGGTAACAAGGTGTGATTGATAGAGAGGTATTTAGTGAACATCGTGTGACACTGGCTGGTTGTCGGTCGTCTTACGTGTCAGAGAGGACGACGGTTCGAGATCCACTGGACTGACAAATCACACAACATGCACATGGAGTCTGACTGTGGACCTGCCAGACCACTGCCGACACATCGACCGCACGCCGCGCAAAGTCGGCCATGATGAAACTGAACCAGAGAGACAGGAAACACATCAGCTCTGTCCTTTAAAAATAAAAAGCCCAGATACACAGGAAACTGTGCTCTGATTGGTGGAACAGGACTGGCGCAGAGCAGCTCCGTGACGCCGATGGCAGTGACGATGATGTTCCTAAAACAAAGGTTGTTAGTTAGTGACACACACAAACCTGTTCACACCTGTTCATGTGGAGGATGGTGCGGCTTCCTGTGCTGATGTTGCTGATGACCACAGAGGTTGGAAGGACACACAGAGTGTGTTCAGACACCAGAGACACATCGATGTGGAGCTTGTGAAAATCCTCCAAAATAAAACTACAGACAGGAAAGTGTTTACATTTTTGTTCTCCAAAATAAAAATCACACACAGAAAACTGTGGTTTTCAGATCTGAAGGAGCTCATAGTTCCCTGTGACCCCATTAGAACACTGTGCTCACATAACTCAGCCTTACTGTGGTTCCTAGAGTCTCCAAAAAGTAGAACTGGAGTCAGATCCTTCAGCTCTCAGGCTCCCCAGCTGTGGAACCATCTACCAGTCTGGGTCTGGGAGGCAGACCCCCCCTGTTTCAGAGCAGCTGAAAACTTTCCTCTGATAAATCTTGCTCAATTAAAATGGCTACTGTTATTATTCTTAATATTATTTAGTCTTTTTTATCATTACTGTTATTTTCAGTATTATTCTTATTGTTATTAGAAGCTGCATTAGATTACATACATGCTTTCTCTGTCTTTCAGGAAACTGTTTACGTCTCTTTTGTCCTCACCTGAACTTTACACTGATCGGATCTTTGGAGGAAACGAGGAGACAAGGAGAAAGGACACTAGGAGAAAGGAAACAGTTTCATCTTGTTCTGACTTTGAAGCAGATGTCTCGGCTCTTCAGGACTCGGAGACTTAACTCTGATACACGTGATCAAGGAGAGTTCAGCAGTTTCCATGGATATGATCAATAATGATCAGTGTCACTTGCTCTGAACACAACTGTGTATAGTTGCAGTGTTTCTGTTACGTGTGTAAACACCATTAAACTAAACAGAGGGAAAATAAACAGTCTGACTAAAATGTAACATACACGATGCTGAGCGTCAGTTATTGACGAGCATAATGACGAACCTATTGATCGGTACTCACTCAGCCACAGGTCCGGCTGACAGCGAGCCCATGAAGGCGCAGGAAGCTCCGAGCAGCGACAGGACTGTGCAGGAGTTTGAAGCGTTTCCTCCTCTCTGCCATCGCTGCGACAAACACCTGCAAGTACAGGGTGTTACACCACAGCATCATCAGTAGGTGTCAATAAATTTTTTTTTAGTGTTCAATATCAGAAGCAGTCACGGTTAACCCTCAGCCTACGTTCTTAAATAATCATATGTAATAATATATATAATATTGGCCCTAAACCACAGTGATTATGTAAAGTCTTAAACACAGATGATGTCTGACACGTTCAGAGGTGACGACCTGCCGCCAACATCCAGAGTTCAAGACTGATGCTCGTAAATACGGCAGTAAAAAGAGATAAGGGTTCAAGTTTAACAGACTTTCTCTCAGGATCCTCCAAGGTTGGTTAGGGATTAGTCCTCTTGTTTTTTATGAACATTTTCAATCTTCTCTTGAAAAAGTAAATAGTAAAAAAACAGTAAAGCTTAATCAAACCCTCTCATGCACATCTGTCTGGCTTTTAGAAAAATAGAAGGAAAAAGGAAGCAGTTGGCACAAATGACTGATCTGTCAGAAAACAGCAGGAAGCTGTCTGTGTTTATGTGGATTCAGAATTTTCTTCCATCTGATTTGGGTGATGATAAAAATCAACACCAAATTGTAAAACTCAGATCACAACACCATAAATGTCAGAGTTTGTACCAAGAGTTAATGTTAAAGAAATGTGTTCAGAAGATGCTGTAAGTGGAGCGTCATCAACACCGGTCCATTTCTCCACCACATCTGGTGGAAATATTTTTGTTAATTTTTACACAACCCTGTTTAAATATGGACAAACAAACCAAGACACACAGATGAAACACACATGCGTTAAAACACCACATCCATGGTGGAGGTAAGCAAAGAAAGTGTAAAGCCAGTGAATAGAGACTGGAACCTTGTCACATTTATATATATAATACAGATGAAAAATGCCCAGTGTGTCCTGTGTCAGACACCTTTCATTACCTCATTCACACATTTGACACTGACGATTGTATCAGAAAGAAATACAGTGCAGCACTTCATGTTGGGATATTATGGAATTTTTTTTACTAGAGGAACCTTTTATAAATTCAAACATCTTTCTGTAGGTGGATGTAGAAGTTGTTGTTAAAAATAGTGACTCTGAACATGAATGCAGCTGTAAGGAAAGTTCTGTGTTCTGCAGCAGAAGCAGGAGAACAAGCAGAGAAACAGAGTGAGATGTCAGCTAATCAAACAAATTAATTTAAAAATTAATAAATTTAGTCCACAGAGAATGAGTGTGTGATGAGATTTGTACGTTCAACATGTGTTGTTCATCTGGTGACAGATAATCACTAATAATGATATTAATGTTAATGTTATATATTATTATAATATTAATGATTAACAGACACTGAGTCAGCTGCAGTTTGACCTGCCAGTGTTAGCATCAGTCTGTTAAAATCAGTTTGTGTTTGCATCATCTGTTAGCATGTCTGTTAACAACAACAGGTTTTAGCATCAATCTGTGTTAGCATAAGCCTGAATGCTAACCTGCTATCCGTGTCTTCTTCGGGATATTTATCGACCACGTTGATGATGTCGAGACAAACGAGGCCAACGCAGAGAATCTTCTTTTTCTGTTGCTCCATGTTGATCCACACACTCAGCTGCAGCCTGGACTTTGACTGACACACACACGCACACACACGCACACACACACACGTCCTGTGAGTCAAATATCAACAGGAAGATGCACCACTTCCTGTTAGCAGAGATTATAAAATAAAAGCCTCACGAACAGTAGCTGCAGCAGATCCAGGGTAAGAGGAATAAATATAAACAGATTAAAATTTAACTAAAAGTCTCATGAATGGACTTCCTGTGAGGTTGGCCGTGAAAACCGGTACCCAACAATGACTTCCGGCAGTCTGGAGCAATTCCAAATTCCTTTTTATTTGAGAAAATTTGAGTTTTGTTCAAAAACTTTACAATAAAAAGTGCACATTGGGGCAACAAGAAAAAAGGGGGAAAAAAACAAAACAAAACAAAAAACCTCATAGCCCTCTGGCTATGCCCCTGGAGTTTGGGCCCAAGGCAGAAGTAGTGATGGTCCTCTGACACCCGAGGCTTCGACACATGCGCGGTAGCGCGAGAACCGTGAGGCAGGAAATCTGTAGTGACTAGAATGATCTGATCTCTTTTACCGTATTTTTCGCACTATAAGGCGCACCGGATTATAAACCACACTATCAATGACCGTGTCTATTTTCATACATAAGGCGCACCGGATTACAGTGCGCTTTATAATCCAAAAAGAAGATGATCTAAACTCTGGGAATAAAAAGATTATTTTACATTGATGGAAGGTGCAGCATTGTATTTCCACCACTGGGTGGCGCTGACTGACCATCTATGTTCTTCAACTGCTGGGCTGTCTAGGTCCTGGTCCTCCTCATGAAGAAGCACAGAGGACTCGTCATTCACAAATAATTAATTTCCCTGTGTTGATATCACAAAGTGAAACTGGTTGCAGTTTATCACTTAATAAAAGACAAAGTGATTTAACAAAGCTCCCAGTGCTGTGTGTGAATGCAGATGCTAATAGTTTTGGACTGATACTGAAAATAGAAAATATTTTGTGTTGATGTTCAGTTTCTGTTCTTCATATCATAAACTTGCATGTTTTTAGGAGTTGGACACAGATTGTTCAGCATAAACCAGGACAAACCCCTGCGTTTATAGCATAATGTGCACAGTACACATTTCATTCTAGGGTTTAAAGATGGGTGATGTATACAGCAGCATCTGTCCTGTGTAAAGACTGTAAAAAGTTCTTTGAAGATAATTTGTGAGTTTGGGTTAGGGTTAGGGACAATAAAAATAAAAATCATTTGACATGTTCTACACTTATAAATGTCATAGGTGCTGCCAATACAACTGCTGTTACTGGTCAACAGCTTTAACAATTAAAACAGTTTAAATAAAAAATACAATCTATGGCTAAAACATACAACCTCAGAAAATGTATTTGTTGTAATCCTCAGGTGTGTGTCCAAAAGATAATGACAAAACAATGAAAAGAGGAAAACCAAGAGAGGTCCAATTTTCAAAATGTCCTCCTGGAGTCTATGCTTCCACAGTAACAAAACAATGTGTATGTTAATATTTGGACTGGGCTGAAAATTAAATTACAGCTCTACATTATTAAATAATAAAAGTGTAGAATTGACTCTTGGCCCATCGGAGGGCACTCAGTCAGAAATATTCGGGCTTCCATTGTTGTTGTCTCAGAGAGGATAGACTGATTCTCTGGAATACAAAATACCGTAATGCAGCCGTTTGCACTCCCTCCTCTTCCTCCTCAACCCCTCCTCCTCCTCCGTTGTTTCATTTGTTTGTATTTAAGACAAAATGAAGTACAAGGTACTGATGAATGCTATAAGTTCAATAACTCTTATGAACAGATTTGTTCTTCAGTTACATTTACAACTGATTTAAATCTCAACTACAGATTCTCAGAAGATAATCTGTTTCTCACTTGTCAGAGCTCAATACATGCTGCAATTTTTCTTTTTCTGGGGAGAAATATTCAGAGGTGAACTGTTTTACATGTACTGACCTTGAAAACTAAAGTGATTCTGATGCAGCAGCTCACATCCATTGTTAGTTCTGGTCATGAGGCAAAGGGGATACAAAGAGATTGAGGGAACAGCACCTGAACCCCGTCTCCCACAGTGTAGATTTCTCTTAATTTGTGTCAGTAAAAGCATCAGTGTGAGTGGAAAGAGAGGACACAGTGAGGAAGTGTGTGAATCCAAGTCTTGACAGGACATTACAGGGCTAACAAAGCAACACAGACCTCACTCTCTGTGTCAAATGGGGTTTCTAAAAATAGGCATCAATGTAATAATCACGAGTTTTAAAATGAACTCAACATGACATAAAAGAAAATGTGACATAAAAGCTAACTCAGAGATGCACTGATCAATATTTTATCATGTATTTTAACAAATGGTAAAATGACTACAGTCTATGTAATCTGCCCCTCATGTATGCAACATGTGTGAGAGAGGGTTAAAAAATAAGGAGGAAAAATAAAAGATTAATTCATTTATTTAAATAAATGAATACAAAAACACTAGTCTGTGTTCCTGGCTGGTGGGTCCCCAGTCTGTTGGCAATAACTGATAATTGCATGATTGACATTTTTTACAGCTGATGAGCTCATCCACAGCCTGTAGCTCTAAAAGATTTTCTTTATGCTGGAAAGAGCTGGAAAATGCGTCTGGCCATATCCTGTGTCCAGTGGATACCGTCTGCTGATGTAGCAAAGTGAGTACTCGGCAGCGGCCCCAAGAAAGGAAGATGACTAGAAATGAAATTGTTAATAATGGTCAGATTGTCTCGTTGTTCCTGTGGAAGAAGAGGCGAGTAGTTAATTAAGGGGAAGAGAATGTCAGCATTAGGAAATACAAGTTGAACCCTCCTGTACAAAAAACAAAGTTGTTTGATGGAGGTTTTTGGTGGATCCTGATTTCTATTATTTATCCCTACCAACAGAACCACCAGTTTGACTGAAGGGTGTTTGGGTGTCTTCTCCAAAATGTGTTGGAAGTGGTAAAATGCAGCCCCAGGATAACTGTCTATCTGAATGTCTTTGTTAGTGTTAGGTGGCATGCGGTTGAGATTAGAACCCCCTAGAAACCAAATGGGCTTCTTTCCTTCGAAGTTCCAGTCCAGGATTTTTCTCCCCTTTCTGGCCTTGTGTTGGCACAGGAGGTACACAGCGGTTGGCTGGAGGCCAATGCACCCGCCGCCCCAGTCACCGGCATATCTGTGTGGTGCCTGGAGGTGGAGGCGGTGCCATCCAAGGGCCCTGCCGAGGTGATTTGATTGGGCTCAGATCGGTTCACTGTGCCATGCAGGTTAGTATGGTTATACTCTTCTGACCATTGTGTCATCACGTTCTTTCCCACCACCTCTTTTTGTACGGACAAATTTGGCCCCTGTGTGGTGTTAGAAGAGAGGGATATGTCCCGGGTCTCTATCTTGCTCCCCTGAGGATCAGTCAAAAAATGCCCACCCCCCGCAGGGTGCAGGACCCTAACCCACTAACCCTAACCCTGATTTTTAATGTGTCAAATAACATTTTAACTGCTTCCCTGAAATCATGTTGTTGTGTACAAATCCTTTTGAACCTGATCAATTGTGACTTACTTAACCCCTTAAATGTATGTTTTGGATGAAAACTTGTCTTAAATAATAAAGCATGTGTGTCCGTTTCTTTAAAATAAACCTTAATGTCCAATGTTTGATTCTCATGAAATGCTGTACCTTTATATACTGTAGTGTCCAAGATATCAATTGAATTATCATCAAATTTGTATTTTAATCTAATAGATGGGTCAAACGTGTGTAGTATTTTAATGAATTGATCAAATTCTTCCTTTGAGTCTGTCCAAATCCCAAAAATATCATCCAAATATCTCAAATAATGAAAAGGCTTCTTACTACACTTCACTAAGGCTTTCTCCTCCCAGTCTGCCATAAAAATATTGGCATATGCAAATTTGTTGCCCATGGCTGTTCCTTTGATCTGAAAATAATATTCCTTATTAAACTCAAAATCATTTCAGGTTAGATTAATTCCCAACAGCTTTAACAATTCCTTATCTGGTCTGTTGTTATCTGGATAATTTTGTACTTTTGTTTTTAACAGCTCTCAAACCAGCTTCTGTGTTCATATACAAACTATATCAATTGTAAAGAAAAATGAATTGGGAGGGATCCTCAAATTTTTAATGTCAATGAAGTGATATTTATCTTTAACATAAGAAGAATGCTTAACTGAAAGGGGATTAAAATAATAATCAATGAACTCAGCTCAGCTATAAGTTTTGCTACCGCAGTCAGAAACAATTGACCTCCCTGGAGGTATCTTAAAGGGCACCGTCCACTTTTCTGGCTCTTTAAGGATCTTAGGCAAAATATAAAACCTCCTTGCCCTGGGTTCTGAATCCCCTTGTAAATACTTTGTTTCATATTAATAAAACATTGATTAAATAAACTCTCCAAAATTTGTTTTACTATCGGTACGGTTTGTAAATAAATGGGATCTTCCAATTTTCTGTAATATTCACTTAACTGTTGATTGACTTCCATAATGTATTGCCATTCTGAGTCGATTGGACCCCACTTTTTTGTTGTTTGTTTTTTCAAGCCGGACTTGGCAAAATCAAGCGTATCGGAACAGGGTAGTGGGTTTTAACCAGGATGAGTTTTTGACTGATCCTCAGGGGAGCAAGATAGAGACCTGGGACACTTAGGGGCGTGGGTCAGAACCTGACCCCCAACCAAGCGGGGACCAGGAGGTGCATGGTCCTTCCACCAGTAGCTCCCAAACGCCTGTGCTGGTGGTTGATCCTAAAAGGTACGGTTACGGGGTCAACCACACCTTCCCCCATACCGTACCATAATCCATTCACCTTTATCTAGGGGGTAACCCATGATGAAGGTGTTTTGTTTGGTAGTTTTTTTTTATATAAATGAACTTAAATGTAAATGAAATATGTGTAAAAAACAAAAAAGAAAGAAGAAAAATGTGGAAAAAAAGACCAAAAAAACAAAAAAAGAGTAAAATAAAAATGTAAAAACAATAAAAGCTAAGTTTTTAAAGTAAAATAATAAAATGAACTTGTTTTTAACTGAAATTCTTTTAAATTATTTATGAAAAATGAATTAAAACAATGTGTGCCCTGTACCGCTACGTTTCGACCTCAAAAGGTCTTCCTCAGGCTAAGGGCACAGTGAAAAATAATAGAAACAATGCTAGCAGTCCACAGAGCTGTTATCTGTTAGGGTTAGGGGGTTAGGAAACAAAGGCTGATTCCTTCTCCCGAAGGAGAAGGGGGGTGCACTGTCCGTCCACCCCACAGCTCCTCTGTCCCACTGGTCCCTTTGGGGTTGGCGCTGGCGAGTACACTGGGCTCTCCGGCCATAGTGTACCACCCTCCACCCCTCATCCGTGACGTAGTTTGTATGTATGTAGTTTTTGTTATTTTATTTTTTTTTGTTGTTTTTTGTTTTATAAAAAGATAAACAAAAAGTGTCTTCCCAATAAAGGAAGAAATATGTGTTTTTAAACCAAAAATGAAATTATTGTAATATGAAATAAAAGTGCTTTCCCAAAAATGGGAAAGAAAACTCAAAAACACAAAACTGTTTCTATTAAAAATTAAAACCAAATTAGGAATATGAAAACTTAAGGAATAAACAATAAACAAAACCATGTGCCAAAAGATTTACAACTGGGTCTTCTTCAGGTAGGGCACACGTTGAAAACTTCTGCTGTGATGAAGAGAGCTGCTTCCCCTTTGCTGGTCAGAGCAGAAGTGAGAGCACACTCTCCTGCGCTCCTATTTATGTGCTGCCTGTTTGGTCTTTTTAACAAATACTCTAAACTGAAGGGGCTAGGGTTAGGAAAAACGAAGGGTGGGGGGTAAATGGGGGAGTTAGGAGAAGGAAAAAATGTCCGCCCCCCCGAAGGGAGTGGGACGTGCATGGTCCTTCCCCTGGCTCTCACCGCCACCCCAACGCTGGTGGCGTTTCCCGTAACACACCGTGGTCCACCCTTGGATATCCTCCCAAAGAGTCATGGTAAGTCCTTTGTAATTTTTTGCTTTTGTTGAGATGTTTTGATGTATTTGTTTTCGCCTTTGTTATTTAAAAATAAGTGTGTTATGTATTATTATTTATAAAGTTATGAATTCAAACTGTTCACTAAATCAAATTGTTTTGATGTCAGAAAATATTTTTAATATGTACCAGGTGATAACGTGTCGACCACTAAGGTCTTCTTCAGGTCAATGGCACACAAAGAAACAAACACAGCTTCTTGAATAGGAATGAGCCTTCTCTCCCAAGCTCTCCCCTTATATACGTTCCAAGACTCCACCCCTCTGTTTTTAACCTCTATACTTGTAAATGGAAAACTGAAACTTAACTTAAATTAGAAAGCTTTTAACCCATTGGGTTAGGGTTATGGGAAGGTAACTGAACCCATCTCCTTCTATAGGAAACGGGGAACGCACTGGCCTTCCACCCCAAAGTTTCCCCACCAAATCAGACCCTCTGCTGCTGGCGGAAGCGTTGGCGTCTCATGCCATACCGAACCTCTGTCCAGCCACCATCCATCCTTTGTAGTTTATGTTGTGTCTGTTGTTTTTCTTTTCTTGTGTTTGTGGTTTTGCGTTTGCTATATATGTAATTACAAATCAAAGTTTTTAATATAAAGAAATAAAATCAAAAAAATCAAATGAACGTTTTTGCTTCTTTTATATACCCAGAAAAACCAACAAAAAGTGCTTTCTCAAATGGAGAAAGAAAAAACGACCAAAAAACTAAAATATTCTTAATAAAAAAAGAAAATACAAATTTCATTTACTGTTATTTTTTGTTGTTGTTTCTTGTTTTTTTTTTTTTTGTCTTTTTACAATTAGTTGTGCACCGTCCATTCCTTGGCCAGAACCGCTACCCCACACCTGGTTGCACTGGCAGGAGCGTCTGCACCTGCCACCGTAGTGCACCACGGTCTTACCTTCCTCATCACCAAACATCCTTTCTCTTACTCCTCTCTCCTTTCTCTCAATCTCTCACTGTTCTCTGTTCTCCTCCTTTTCTATTGTATATGATTTCGCCTTTACTATTTATTAATAAAACTATATATGTGCTATTTATTGAAAATAATGAAATCAAATTGTGTTGTAAAATAAAGTGTTTGTTATATAAATGTAAAAAAATAAAATAAAAGAAATCAAAATGAAATTATCAGTGTGTTTTCAAATGTTTTTCTTAACCTGTATGTGAAAAAAATGAAAAAAAAAAAAAAAAAAAAAAAAAACCCGGAAAGAAAAACCGAATTTGTTTTTAAAGTTTTTAAATTAAATTAGGCGTGTGCCGTAGGGCAACG
>JBBMJY010000020.1:0-10694 GCA_037833715.1 Toxotes lorentzi
TGAAAACACACTGATAATTTCATTTTGATTTCTTTTATTTTATTTTTTTACATTTATATAACAAACACTTTATTTTATAACACAATTTGATTTCATTTTTTTCAATAAATAGCACATATATAGTTTTATTAATAAATAACAAAGGCGAAATCATATACAATAGAAAAGAAACAGGGGGAGAACAGAGAAGAGTGAGAGATTGAGAGAAAGGAGAGAGGAGAAAGACAAGAGATGTTTGGTGATGAGCAAGGTTGGACCGTGGTGCGCTACGGCGGCAGGCGCAGACGCTCCCGCCAGCGCAACCAGGTATGGGGTAGCGGTTCCGGCCGAGGGATGGACCGTGCACCTCCCGCCCCATTTCGTGGACGGGCACGCTTTCCTTTCCCTAACCAGCCAGTGCCTCCCTTTGGCAGGGACCGTTACCGGGGACCCCAATCGCGTTCGTACGCAGCTGTGGTGCGTGGTGTAAGCCCACGTGTGGCTCCTAGGCAGATGCCTCCACGCCCCAGTGAGGGTGATCAGATTAACAGGCAACCAGCTGATCCACATTTTGGACAGCTGGTCCGCAAAATGCATGCCATTATTAAAGTGGTCCACCATCTTCAGAATGTGGCCCCCAAGGAAGGGAGGCCAGAACCACGCATGATTTCGCGTATGGTTGACATTTTGGCCTCAATGATTAAGCCTGCAGTTCCCACTGCAGCGACGCTCGACCTCATTCAGGGTAATGCCAAAAATTGGGGCTACAATACCCTGCTTATTCTTGAGGACCATTATGTGACAGGTCTTGAGACTTTGATGCAAGACCTGGACAAGATCCTGGTTCCGGATTGGAAACCAGCATTTGAGGTGGCCAAGAGATGGGCCTTCAGGAACTTGCCCCGCATGACCCAGGAGGTTGTGGATCATGCGGAGGCATTGATTGCGTCCAGACAGACGGACAAAGGTTCAGTCACACAACCAGAGACACACACTGATGCACAGGTTGAGACTGCAGACGACAACCAGACCACACCGAAAACACGAGATGCACAACAACAGACATCTGCAACACGAGACACACTTACGGAACAAACACGCGTTACACGACAGACTTTGGTGAGCCATACGGTGGCTACGATGACTGAACAGACCACTCCGACGGTTAAACCTTCTTCTTGGTCACCACAGGAGGAATCTCCTAAGGAAAGGAGACAGCAACGTAGAGTTAGGTTGCAAAACAACTGTGTTGTTACGGAGGACAGTGGTCTTTTGGACATTGAGGAACAGGTCTCAGATCAGGTTGTTATGAGTCCTGGTAGTTGGTTGTTGGATGAGGAGCTAGGAGAGGAGATCATAGGGAGTCCATGTTTGGCACCTATCCGTGACTCCCTCGTTGTTCTACAGGATGTAGTGCAGGTTCATGCAGCACAGGGCTCTCAGGGTGATGTGTCCCAGTCGGACGCATTGAGAGATTTGACGTCCACTCCAAAGCCACAGCGTTCTAAGGTGACTAGACACATCAACACTGATCGCAAGATGATCGATTGGGGTTTGGGTGTGGCTAAGAAGTGGCTCATCATAGGGGACTCCAATCTGTCCAGGATTCCGGGATATTCTATTCCGGACCTCCAGATTGACAGTTACCCGGGGGCCAACTTCCGCCACGCTCAGGCATTGATAGCAAAATCTGTGAGCCAGGTTGGGGTGGAAAAGGTGGTGCTGTCTTTTGGCCTTAACTGTAGGGGACAGAGGGCCAAGGAAACCTCAATCAAACAACTGCAAGGTGCAGTCAGGACTGCGAAGCGGCAATTTCCGCAGGCAGAGATTTGGATTCCGGTGATAAATTATTCACCGTCCTTATCCAGTGTGGAACGCACAACTTTGCTAACGCTGAATGCGTACATTACACGGAATTTGCCGTATATTCCCGCACTGAGAAGTACTGACTTTTACACGGAGAAAGATCATGTCCATTGGACGAGAGACACAGCCCGTGCTATGCTGAACCATTGGGTTTCATTTTTAAACTTGGATGCCCCTTAAGCCCTCCGAAGGAGGGGGATAAGGGATCCAAATCTCTCTTGTCCCAAAATGTGATGGTGCTAGCCGAAAATTTCACTCTTACTAAACCACAATTAGAGTTGTTGAATAGAGGCCTAACATTTGTCCCAACAATTAATTTAAATAAAAATCAGAAACCACAGCTTCAATTGGATATTCAAAATTACCATAGAAAAATCAAATTGGCGGCACATTTTCGAAATAGACAAAGACAATTGGTACGCTTTACGGGAGTCTCAGATTGGACACCTCCTCTTGATATCTTACCTCCAGAGATCAAATTTTTGATTAAAAAGGATCATAAGGATTTTAATGAGCATTTTCGAATCAGGAAAGAAAAGCCAAATTTGTCAGAAGAGGAGGAGAAAGCTATTAAAGAATTAATGGATGATAAGCACATTGTGATCAAACCTGCTGATAAGGGCAGTGCAGTTGTCATTTTGGGCAGAGAGCAATATATTATGGAGGTCAACCGACAGTTGAGTGATAGGAAATATTATAGAAAATTGGGAGATCCCATTTATTTAGAAACTGTTCCGATAGTTAAGCAAATTTTAGAGAGTTTATTTAATCAAGGGTTTATTAATAAGAGACAAATGAAGTATTTACAGGGGGATTCGGAACCTAGGGCAAGGAGGTTTTATATCTGGTGGGGAAAGGGTTAATTTGGTTTTCTTTTAGTTTAGGTTGAAAATCTTAGAGTGTTTCAAACCAGGAAAGGGGAGGATATAAAAGGGGAGGAGCGCAAACACAGCTCATTCTTGCTTTTGCAGCTGACGGAGAAGCATCTTGCAGAGCATATCAGAAGTCATTTGTTTTTGTGCATGTGCCAGCCTGAGGAAGACTGACTTTGGTCGAAACGTTGCATTTAGGCACATGTTTTTTGTTTTAATTTTTGGACAATCTCATTTAATATTTTATTTTTCATAACCAGTTGATTTTTGATTATCTTTTCTTTCCCCTGTTTGGGAAAGCACTTTTAGTTGATTTTTTTATTTCGAAAATACAATTTAGATTTTCTGTTTTAAACACAACTAATTGTAAAAAGACCAAAAAAAAGTAAAAAAAAAAAAAAAAAAAAAACAAGAAACAACAACAAAAATATAACAATAAACGAAATTCGTATTTTCTTTTTATTAAGAACATTTTAGTTTTTTGGTCATTTTTTTCTTTCTCCATTTGAGAAAGCACTTTTTATTGTTTTTTCTGGATATATAAAGGAAGCAAAAACGCTCATTTGATTTGTTAGATTTTATTTCTTTATATTAAAAACTTTGATTTGTAATTACATATATAACAAAGGCAAAACCACAAACACAAGAAAGAAAACAACAGACACAACCAAGAATGGATGGTGGCTGGACGGAGGTTCGATATGGCAGGAGACGCCAATGCTTCCGCCAGCAGCAGAGGGTCCGTTTTGGCGGGGAAACTTTGGGGTGGAAGGCCAGTGCATTCCCCGTTTCTGATAGAAGGAGATGGGTTCAGTTCCCTTCCCCTAACCCCTAACCCCTAACCCTAACCCTTTCTTCTTTCCAAACCCTAACCCCTCCCCTTTCCTATGCCTAACCTCCTCTTCCCCCCAACTCAATCCTAACTCCTCCCTCTTTCCCCTATTCTTCATATTTCATTTTTTATTATTTAATTTACAATAAAAATAATTTGATAAACAAAAACTGTCTTTATTGCCAATGTTTTCTAAAAAAAAAAATCATTTACAGAACAATAATTGTTAATTTTGAACATCAAACACAAATATATACATAATACACGAAAGAATTATGAATTACACAAATTGTAGTAATTCAAATTCATTTTTTTTCAATTTTATAAATACAATTATAAAAAGAGATAGGCATTCATACATTTGGCAAATACAGAGTTAAAAATAAGTTAAAACACTGTCTTTTGGTTTAATCAACTAAATTCATAAGGCTTTTCTTTTACCGAATGGTAATTTCTTTTTCCGAATGGTAATTTCAAGCCAGTCGATATATAAGGGGAACTGGCAGCTCCCTCTCATTCTTTCTTCGACCATTGAGGTGACAACAGCTCTGCAGACTGCTATCCATTTCTCATTGTTTTACAGTGCCCTTCGCCTGAGGAAGACCTTTTAAGGTTGAAACGTCGCGGTACAGGGCACACATTATTTTTCTTCAATTTTCTTAAATAATTTAAAAGAATTTAAGTTAAAAACAAGTTCATTTACTTACTTTAAAAACTTTCTTTTATTGATACATTTTTATTTTATTTTTTATTTTTTTAGTTTTGTCTTTTTCCTTTTTTCTTTTTTACACACATTTCATTTTCATTTAAGTTCATATATGCAAAAAACAACAACATACAACACCTTCATCATGGCTTACCCTCCAGATGATGGTAAATGGATTATGGTACGCTACTGGGGAAGGCGTGGTTGACCCCGTGACCGTACCTTTCAGGATCGACCACCAGCTCAAGGGTTTGGGAGCTACTGGGGAAAGGACCGTGCACCTCCTGGTCCCCGCTTGGTTGGGGGTCAGGTTGAAACGTCTCCTAACCCTAAACCTAAAAATTTAAAAACTAAACTAAATTAAGTCAGATTAAAGCTAACATTTGGGTAATGTTTTAAATCGGGGGCCTCTCATATGGTGGCAGCCGGGACCAAGGTCGAAGGACCGTGCACTTCCTGTCCTACTTGAGAGATAGGAACCTAACTCTATGCCCAGAAATTAAAAGACCTTGCTGTGAATTTTTCTTCATTTCACAATTGCTGTGAAAGGAATCCTTGTCAGAAGTGAAAAAAATTACCAGCAAATCATGGGGTTGTGTGTTGTATGGGGCACAGGATATCTACTTTATTTTAAATTGAAGTTAGGGTTAGAAAAAAAAGAAAAAAAACCTTCACCATGGGTTACCCCCTGATGCAGCTGACTGGATCATGGTACGGTACAGGGGAAGGCATGGTTGACCCCATAACTGTACCTTTCAGAATCTACCACCAACTTGGCAGGTTTGGTGGCCCAACACCCCCCTAACTCAACAGACTCCATGAGTGAGTTGCTGCCATTTTATGACATAACAGTTTCCTGTGTTTGTCTTTTGGAATATAGATAATTGTTGCTCTTTAATTGCATTAGCAGTGGACTTTGGACAAGCACTTTTGCAACTCACTTGCAACGCAATGTTTATTATCTATAACATGTCTTGTCTTTTCAGAAAGTTGTTTCATATGTTCCAGAATACTTCAAAGTGTTTTTTTTTTTCAGATTTGTAAATTTCTCTTTACCTAACAGATCCTCAACAAAAGGTCTGTTTTTATCCTGTTGGGATTTGGAGGTGGGTGAGACGTTAGGTCAGGTTGGGAGCTGCCATTGTGCATTATACAGTGATATTCAGTATTAATGAGACATTGTTCACTGTCCATTACAAAACAACAACCTGAAAATGGAGATACACAACGTTGTAATAAGTTTGTCATTTTTATTTGATCACATTTTACTTATTTTTTGGAGGGTTTGGAAGATGATTTGTCACAGTTACTGTTTAACATCATCAGCTTCATCTTCAGATGTTAGAGACAGAGTGAGGTCACTGTGGAATCAGAGGAGAAGAGAACAATAACGAGCACAAAGAAGAGGGTGAATGAAAATGAAAGAGAGAGAGCATTGGCTATATTGGTCCAAAATAAACACAGTACTGGTTTTACTGGTCCAATATAAAACCGTACTGGTTCAATAAAAAGGCTTTCTCATGGAAAAACTCCCTGAGCGAGTCAAGATGATTGATCTGCTGATTACAATTGAATCCACCCTGATGTCTACTGTCAGCACTTCAGCTTCCTGTCAGCTGACCTGACACCTGAGCATCACTTCTCAATCATGATGCACAGATCAGACCACCAATCATCTCAAAGTCAGAGGTGTTGTTTTTTCAGATTTACAATTTTCATCTAAAAAACACATACAGAAACAAACATCATGTTTGACTGTTGATTCTTTGAAGTGAATCTACTGAGTCTGCTCACACAAACAAACATTAAACAGTTTGTGTCTGACATTTAAAGATCAGGTCAAATCACTGTGAACTGTTTCAGTCTGAATATAAAACGGAATGAGTTCACTTTCTTCTCTGTAACTCAGATGTGGTGTTACTCTGCTCTGTTATCACTTTGTCGACATTTACACACAAACAAAGTCCACTGAACTCACTGATATCACAGGTCAAAGGTCGAGGGTCACTTCATGCTGAAGATCTGATTCTGCTGGGAGTGCTAAAAGAGAAGTAACAGATGAATGAAAGCTCTCTGACAGACCTCTGAGCTTTTGCAAAAACGTGACAGAGGAAGGAAGATTTCAAAACGGGCTGGAGACGGAAAAGTAAAGATTCATCAAATACCTGAAGACAAAGCTCCGTCTGACAGAATATTCAACTGACTCCTGAGACACTTCACCACATAACAGTTGATTTCAAACTCAGATGTTGAGACTTCAGCAGCAGGAAGAAGTGACTGAGCAGGACAAACCTACTGTCGGCACACAGAGACCCTGAAGGTAAAAACCTGCAGCTGCTTTCTTTATTTGAAAAGATCTTTTTCTTGTTTTTGTTTTTTTTGTCTTTTTATTTAAATCACTGATACATGTTTATGTCTTTTGTGTTTTTATATCATAAATTTCAGTCTTATAATGATTGGCCTCAGGACAAATTGCTCCTATTTAGGGTTGATTTAATCAATTCTGAGTTTACCTGCTTTTAAAATTAAATGAAAACACAGACATAACAAAGCTGACACCTTCTGAGTTTCACTTCCTCCATGTGACCCGACACATACTGATAATAGAGGTTTAATGTCTGTGGTATACTAATTCTGGTCGTAGTAGTAGAATAGCAAAAGTAGTCACAATCATGTTACTATGACAACCAGTAACTCAAAAAAAGTTCTTCATTTATTTTTATTGTTTTTAATTGTTCTGATCAGTTTAATATGATTGAATGATTTTTGTCATTTTCATATGTTGTTGTTGACACTTTGGAGAATGGCTGGAGAACTTTATCAGATTACTGAGCTGCCTTAAACACTCTGTGTGTCTCACAGGGCCTTAGTCCATCAGTTCATCAGACCATCAGTCCGTCCGGTCTTCACAGGAGAATGGCTACCAGCTCTCCAAAAGACAAGTACGATTATTTATTAAATATTTTTTATTTTTTGAGTTCAAACACTCTTTAGATCTGCTCATCATCAATGAGCACTCAATAGTCAAAACCTAAGGATGGTACAGATGTTCAGATATTCTCTTAAGTTTTTAGTTGCCAGTTAAAGTTTTAACATGAAACATAATCTGTGGTCAAACACACAATGACTGACTTTAGAAAAAAGCAGCAGCCTGAGCTCCAGCAGCGTGACGTCCTCCATCTCTTCAACTCAGTCCCACCACAGCGTCTTAATCTCTGGCCCAGCCCCCACCTATGGCAGGGGAACGGAGCAGTTCAGCGGGTTGCTCAGCCTCAGCACCTGGCTATGCTCCGCCTCTGACTCCAGTTTGGACCTTACAGTCTGAGTTTCTCTTAAGAGCAGATGGACTCCAACAAGTCTGGCAGCCGTTCGTGCTCCACCAACATCACACGGCTCACAGCGTGTCCGTGTCAGAGTTTATTGTGAGCAGCTCTCTCACAGTGTTTTTGGAAAATACGAATCTGGCTTTCAGACCAATCACAGTCCTGAGACTGCACCTGTGAAGACTGTAAACAACCTCAGGTCCAATATGAACATGAAAAAAAATTTGCTTAACTTTTGTGCAACTTTTGATGTTGTAACCACTGGATTCTTTTAGACAGACTTCACATCCTGATTGGAGAGATCATATTACTCCTGTATTAACTTGTCTTCATTGGCTCCCTGTAAAATCCAGAATTGATTTTAAAATCCTTCTCCTTACATATAAGGCCCTCAATGGCCAGGCTCCTTCATATATCAAAGAGCTGATAGGACCATATTATCCCAACAGATTGCTTCGTTCCCAGAATGCAGGTTTGCTTATGGTTCCCAGAATCTCTAAAAGCAGAATGGGAGGCCTAGCCTAGACCTAGACTCAGGTCTCAGCTTCACATTAGAAACATGATTAAATGCTTTTTGTCATATGAAGAATTTTGGCAGAGTCTAAACGTTTCTCTCTCAAATTTCATCACCTGCAGAAAGCAGTTTGTGTTACAATGCGTGCATGAAAAGTGCCACACAAAGTGTGATAAAGTCTGATTGATCGATTGATTGATAAATGAGGCTGTTTAATGTTTGATTCTCCTATCAGGTTCTATGAACTGTAACCCAGTGAAGAGAGAGTTTCTAATAGTCAAACTGAGTAATGATGATGAACCAGAATCAGAATCAGAAAAACTTTATTGATCCCCGTAGGGAAATTCTTTTGTTACGTATAAACTCCCAATTGAAAATGAAGAAAATGAACAAAATTGCATAGAGCATGTGTACACCAAGAGATAAAAATGTTTCTAAAATAAATAAGATAAAATGAAGTAAAAAAAAAAAAGTATAATGAAAATAAAAGTAAATATATTGCAATACCCCCCTTAAGATATACATATACTCCAATATCAAACAGAACAATATAATAAAAACAAAAATAGAAAATAGAAAACATAAAAACATCTTCATATTTGCATTATGTACATTAGGTATGTGGTTTAAAGGTTTAAAAGTGATGTATACACAGTATACATGAGTCTGTGATTTTTTAGAGTTCTGAATTATATAGTTTGATAGCAACAGGCAGGAATGATTTCCTGTGTCGTTCTGTTGTGCAGCATGGAACAATGAGTCTGTTGCTGAATGAGCTCCTGTGACTGATCAGCACATGGTGGAGAGGGTGTGAAGGAAAGTCCAATATTGTCCTTAGTTTGGACAACATTCTCCTCTCCAACACTGTATTCAGTGAGTCCAGTCCCTCCCCCACAACATAGCCGGCCTTCTTGATGATCTTATTGAGTCTGTTAGTGTCCTTCACCTTCAGACTGCTGCCCCAGCAGACAACAGCGTACAGGACGGCACTGGCCACCACAGACTCATAGAACATCCGCAGCATCATCCAGCAGATGTTAAACAATGTCAAAGTTTGTCCAGATAAACACACAAATACACACAGTAAACACAAAACAATCAAAGATTTCTGTTTCACAGTTGAATGTTAACATTTTACTATGAAAGGTTTTTTGGTGTGTGGCTGATCTTCTTCCTGCTTGGTTTGGGGACGCTACTGCCATGGAACTTCTTCATGACTGCTACCATGGTATGAGATCACTTCCTATCACTTCCATCCATACACCATGTGAATAGCTTTTATTTTGGTAGACAAGATTTAAACATTGCTCTCACACTGATTTAAAAAAAAAAAAAGTTAAATTAAAAGTTAAAAAGTTAAATTATCTGAAAATGCACCAGGAATCTACATCAACATCGTTTATTTATTTGTTATTTTTGGCAAACCAAAAATGTCAGGAAATAATTTCAGGTTAAAATCTGTGCTTATTAGACAGCAATTAACCTGACAACTGAGACTGCAGACACATACAGAGCTCAGTGATCTACACTGTTTACATGTACCTTCATCACGATGAACACACACACACACACCTTCCTGTCAAATGGTCACTAGAACTTTGATGAAAACAACAGTGGGCCTCTGTTTTAGGAAAATTACTGATACACTTTTTAAAAAAAAAATTGATCCATGCATTTTTGAGGAGTTTGTAAAGATTCATGTCGTCAGTAGGAACCAGTGGGCTTGGAGCCACAGAAAGGAGAACGCATGACCTGTTTTTGACCTGTGATTTAATGATTTTAAGAAAAAACCTGTTTGAAGAACAAACAGAACAAAATGATTCAGCAACTCACACTGAACCACAAATGTACCTGAAGTCTCCTCAGTTCCACTCTGTCTCTCCAGTACTTCACCAGCCGTCTGAAGGACCCCTCGTTGGTCAATTCTTCAGCCAATCAGACAGAGGCAGCGGGAGAATATCGTAGTATTCTGGAAGCCAAATTCAACAATGTGATGACGCTTTGTGCCATGCTGCCGCTGCTGCTCTGCACCTGCCTCAACTCCTTCCTGCACACACTGTGAGCATGACACCACACCACTTGTCCTTGTTTCCAGATGTTCAGAAAAAGCCAGGCCTGCTGTTTAAAAGGGTTTTAGAGGTTCTGCAGGGGGGTCCTAAAGTTTTTGGCATCTCTGATCCTCATGTTTAGTATTTGGTTGTAAAATTTAAAGAGTTTGTTTTGTTATGACTGTAATTATAGGGGTAGAAGAAGAGTAAGCTTTATTTTCTGTACGTGACTTTCAGAGGTGTCTGGTCAGGAGTTAATCCTCGTTCAGTAAAGAGCTGCTCTCACTCGTTCTCCTGTTGTCCTGTTCTCCTGTTCTCCTCCAACTCTCAGTATTTCTCAGCGTCTACGTGTGATGGGCAGTCTGCTCATCATCATGTTCGTCTTCCTCGTCACAGCTGTCCTCGTCAAAGTTCCCATGGAGCCGCTGCCCTTCTTCTCCATTACCATGGTGACGATTGTCATCATTAACTGTGAGTTTGTTTGTTTGTTTGTTTACAGCCTTCGGGGCGATGCTGCAGAGCAGTCTGTTTGTTGATCATATTGTTTGTTTGTT
>JBBMJY010000020.1:12264-33926 GCA_037833715.1 Toxotes lorentzi
AGGGCAAGCTACCTGAAACACAAGGGAGAACAGGTTACCAAAATAAAAGCAGAAATCACAAGACAACAGACAAAAGACAAAACACAACCAAGCATAACCTAGTTTCCTGGATATGACAGGTAAGGTCCCATGGTCTAGTCCAGGCTGGGTTAGGGTCCTGAGTGTGTCAGAGCTCTGCACCAGAGGAGCACTCTGAGTCTGAGGACGGAAAATACACTCTGGGGGTTTGAGAATGGAAGCACCAGCATGTACCTGGACCTGGACCTGGACCTGGACCTGGACCTGGACCTGGACCTGGACCTGGACCTGGACCTGGACCTGTGCCTGGATCTTTAACAATTCTTCTTCTCCTTCAGAGAGTCAAGAGGAAGCTGCTCAGACCAGACGACAGAACGTCTCCATGTTGAAGATATTTAAAAAGGTCAGAGGAAGATCACAAGAGTCAGTTTTCTACTAAATAAATAAAAAATAATTTGTTATATCAGGTTTCCAAGCAATCAGTTTCAGTTCAGTATTGATCAGTGCTCAAGGAACAACCCAAACCCAAAAATAATCAATAATTGATCAGTGATGTGGTGAAAAGGATGAGTGGATGTTTTTGTGTTTGTTTCCAGTGGAAACGTTCTGTGAGTGTTATTTATTTTTGTGCATGAGTTAGTTAAAGGACACATTTACCTGTAATACTTCGTTGTCATTAATAATGTGTGTAACCTCTTCCTGCCTGCTGATCTTTGACCTTCAGATCTGGCTTTTGGCTCTTTCTGTCTGTTTCACCTTCACCGTCACCATTGGCACATTTCCCGCCATCACCGCCGACACCAAATCCACACTAACTGACGGAGGCTCCTGGGGTCAGTCCACACCTCGTCTTGTTGTTACTGTTGCATTAACAGTTCTTCTACATCAGTCTCAGGAAAACGCCTCATTAAAGTTTGTGTTTCAGCTCAGGAAATTGTTTGGTTGAATTACACACTGCTGTTTGACCTGTTGTTGTTGTTTGTGTTTCTCATTCATTGAAACGTGTTGTTTATCTCAGGGTCAGGGAGGTTTAAACCCAGACTGACCTCAGCTGCTGCATCTGAGCCTGAAATCTTTCTGCTCTTCTTGCCCACTGATTGATGTCATTTTATACAACTCTAGCATTTTTCTTCCATCATCGCTGCTCCTCATCATAAACCTCAGACACTTTCATTTCACACTTTTCTGTTGTTTGTGTGTTTTACAGACCTTTACTTCATCCCGGTCAGCTGCTTCCTGCTCTTTAACCTGTGTGACTGGGGCGGGCGGAGCTTAACGGCCATCTGTATGTGGGTGAGTTACTTATCAAACATCCCACAGAAATCCACAGAGATTCTGACCGTACCAACACATCCTCTCTGCCCAGTTCATACCATCTTTCATCTGTCTCCACCCAGCTCGAGGACTTACAGCACATAAATTGATTATTGGTGGGTAATTGACTCTGTTTCAGCCGAAGAAGGACAGCGTGTTACTCCCCGTGTCCATCGCATGTCGCCTGGTTTTCATCCCTCTCTTCATGCTGTGTAACGTCCAGCCTCGTCTCCACCTGCCCATCTTCTTCCACCATGATGGCTTCTTCATCGTCTTCATGATCATCTTCGCCTTCAGTAACGGATACCTGGCCAGCCTCTGCATGTGCTATGGACCAAAGTAAGAAGCTGATCAAAAAGCACCAATAATCATTGCACTTGAACCACTGATCTCTGAGCAGATTCTTCCCTAAGAGTCAGTCATATCGATATTGTGTCAGTATCATAATCAACAAGTATTAATAGCAGTATTATACTTTAATAATGATCAGTGTGTTTGACAGAAACAATAAAGGTGTAAGGCTGAGACCATAAACCAGGCCTGGACCCAAAAGCAGAATAAACAGTTTATTTGCAAAGTCCGATAGCAAAAGAAAGAAAAGATGAGGAGGGATTCCTGGGTAGCAGGGAAGCATCAGCTGGAGCGGAGTTCTAGAGACATGTGACTCACAGGCGTGCACAATCAGCTAGAGCATGAGAAGGGAGTAGGGAGGAGCTGCCCAGGAATCCACTACCTGAAACACATCCACACCGAGGACACACACATACACACTGACGCATGCACACAGAGAGAAAGAGAAGAAGAGAGAGAGACAGAGAGAGAGAACAAAAACAACAAAACCCAGGAGGTAGCAGAGCTGGCCCACAACAAAAAGTGAATAAGAGAAAATGTGTCGTGAACTGAATGTGAAATGTGTTGTAACGAACTCGACATTAAGAGATAAAATATTAATTTCATATATGTGTGGTTCCACAGGAACGTTCTGCCTCATGAAGCTGAAACAGCCGGAGCCATCATGGCTTTCTTTCTGTCTCTGGGTTTGGCTTTAGGAGCTGCGCTCTCCTTCCTCTTCAGAGCACTGGTCTAAATGGGAAAACATCTGGTCGCTACTGGTCTGACTGGAAAACATTTCTGTTCAGGAAGGTTTACATTACAGCTGTAGCTCGCAGACGTTTCAGTGTCTCTTTGAAGAAGAACCTAAAACTGATCCAGTCGAGCAGCTCAAAAAAAGCATCCGATTATTTTTGATTTTGTCGTGGTGATAGCGCCACAAGAAACATCCTCAGGAACATAAATGTTCAGAGTGAAGATCATATTTATCTGTTAAAGACAGATGGTGTGAGACCTCTGATATTTAAAAACATATGTAGTATCTGTTATATATATATATAGGACATAGGAAATGCTGGTGTTATGGTTCTTCACGTTCTCACAAACATGAAATATAAAGATTAAAGATTGAAAGAACATGACAACATCAGAAGCAAAAAGTGTGTGATATAATTCGCAGATACATGACGCTGCTTCTGAGGTGACAGGAAGCAGCACAGTAAAGTCTGTCATTAATGTGTGTTTTCTGTCTTTTATGAAAATATCTGCTTGAATTCATGTCATTTGTTTTGTATCATCCGGTTTTATAGACAGTGTTTAAAGGTGCCACAGAAAAAACACAAACCAGGAAGTCTTCTATGCTGTCAAAATAAAGGGACAAATAGTACAATATCAGTTACCTTCAAAATAAAATTATCATCCTTATGCTGATTAAAGTTCTCCTTTTCTTTTCAGATCAACAGTGATGCTTTTAATTTGACAGACATTACAGGGAGTTGCTCTTATTTTGAAAGTGGTGTCAGAGAGGTTTTAAATATCAGACATAAAAATAAACACAGCTGAGTAGAGAGCTAAATTTAAGGAAGTGAAATGTTTCTGCCTGGGATTTTATTTTGTCTCTTTAACGTTGTCATGTCTGAAAACAAACTGGTTTCAGTGGATTTTGAGATTTTTGGGAATGTGCAGGGTAAGTTACATGTTACATGGTATGTTGCTGTGTACGTTTGCACATACACACATTAATGTTGGTCTGTTTGTGTGTAGACTGGCTCCAGTACTTCGACAGTGTTCATATGTTTTTCTCTTTGACTTCTAAAACTATTTGGTGTTATAGTCATAGTAAATGTGCACAGTAAATATTCCTGCAAAAAATATTTACAGTACATACGATAAGCAAGTGGAGTGACTGAAAGTCCACTGAGGATAATATTAATAAATGACTGAAAAGGCTGGGGTTTATACAATTTAGATACATATCATATAAATTACCTGTTTTTTTGTTCTGTTTTCAGGTGTTTGCTTCAGAATGGTGAGATTCACATCAGACTTCTCTCAGTTCACATCAGTATAATAACATTATGATACAGTTACAGTTGTATAATGTATAATGTTATACTTACATAAGGATATAAAAAATAATATGCAGTAATGATCAAGTAATTTAATACTATTAGAATGTTTTAATGTTCTACTGCCTGCTGACAGTCACAAGTCTTCATGAATGCTGAATGAATGAATGAACAAATGAATGAAAAAACTAAGAAACCAAGGAGTGACTGTATGAACCGATGAATGATTGTCTAATATGATTAGCTGTTTCCACCTGAACATTCAAATATAAACAAATAAAATCAAACCATTTATTACCAGTGAGTCAGATCATGTCAGCAAATACTACTACTACTACTACTGTTACCTACAGTACTAATACTACATTTGTTGTTGCTTTCACTATTAATAGTAGTACTACAGTTACTTTCACTACTGACTGCTACTGCCTTCGTGGGGATCACAGCTGCAGCAGGTTGAACAAGGTCCCCCAAACGTCCCTCTCCCCGGCGGTTTCCCAGCTCCTCTTGGGGGATCCTGAGGTGCTCCTGGGCCAGATGCAATATACAGTCTCTCCAGCATGGTCTAAGTCCATCCTGGGGGCTCCTCCCAAGTGGACTGTTCCCAGAAGACCTACAATGGCACCAGGAGGCATCCTGATCAGATGCACCTGAACTGGCTCCTTTAGATGCAAAGGAGAAGCAAATCTAATCGTAGGTCAGAATCCACATTGCTCCTCCTTTCCAACACCAGCAAAAGCTTCCCAGGGAAGGCTGAGCAGTGTGAGACCATAATAACTGGAGCACACCCTCCACCCCCCCCCCCCCTTTTTATATATGGGAACCACCACCCAGCCTGCAAGTCCACAGAGACTTTGAAACTGAAGAGGCGTGTCAACCAAGAAGAGTCCACACCTCAGGACAGAGTCCAGAACTGATGCCTCGTGACAACCTCTAAGTCCTCAGAGGAGATGTTGGTTACTGGACTACTACTTTAACTACTAATACTGCTACTAGTACTTCTACTAATACTATTAATTGTAATAACATCTATGATGATTTTGCTAACACTACAAATAATATTTTTCTTACCACCACTGCTACTAATACTCATGATGACCATGAATAAGATGACGATGCAGATGATGTACTCAGATACTCACACTCACAACAATCTAAAAATACTTAATTACAAGTCTGCACTGAAAACCTTACGTCAGTAAAAGTGCACTCGTATTCTCAGCTTCATGTAGTTGCAGTACTGCAGTAAAAGTACTTCATTCTGCAGTGAACTGTCTCCTGGGACTGATGTCTGATTGTGATTATCAGATTGTTAATCCTGAGTCACTGATGCATCTGAAACCGAGACTAAATACACAAGGAGTTTGAGGACAATTCAGAACAGGTGAGATAAATCCGGGCAGGTCAGGTGATCGAACAGGTGAAAACACACAAGAGCAAGACAGAAAACAACAACCATAGACACAAAAATTGGTGATTTTCAGAATAAAATAGGAGGCACAGAAAAAACTGACAAGAACAAAACAAGAAATAAATGTAATGTAGTATAAGTATAAAGTACAACTGTCCTTCATTACTTGAGGAAAAGTACTTAGTTACTTGTCACTGTGTGTCAGTACACGGAGGACCAGGGCCAGAGTCTGGGTCTGAGCGGCTGGGTGAAGAACACGAGACAAGGCACTGTGATTGGTCAAATCCAGGGACCTCGGGACAAAATCAATGACATGTGAGTCACTTTCTGATTTTTCAGTCTCAAAATGTTTAACTGATTAAATCTGAGCTGTTTTGTCGCTCACCTGGAGGCACTGAACCCTTTTAACTGGTAGGAAAAAAGCTACATGAACAGCACTCTGAGCTCACTTCCTATTCCTGCTGATGTGCTGCAGAAACGTATGGTCTCATTTCCAGTTGCTGGTGGTTCTGTGTTACTGGTTTACCTCCGTCCAGTTCATTTAACTATTTACTTGAGACTATCAGTTTTTATCTGGACGACAGAGACGATGAAATCCTCAGGAAGTCACATGGAATGACATGAGCATGTGTGTTCAGATCTGACCGAGTTATGACACTGAGAAGAAGAAGCCAAATCAGCAGAAAAACTACAATAACAAACTTCCCATTTTCTTCTTCTGATGTTTTTCAGGAAGCACTGGCTGAAGAGTGTCGGCAGTCCAAGCTCTCGTATTGATCGAGCTGTTTTCTCCAACCAGCGAGACATTTCTAAATTGGAGATCCAAGGGTTCTCTACTCGCTACTGAGCATGCTCAGAACCTTCCATCTTATTAAAAACATTTTTCATTAATTTTTTTTTAAGGATTTCTTTGTCATTACCTAATGACAGTTTTCAATACACGTTGAAATATCCCAAAATGTGAGGGGAGTCCAGTATTACTGGTTGTTTATCAATCATGTTAAATGATGTTCTGATCTATGACTGGACCCAGCAGTGATCAGGCTGGGCCCTGTTACAGGTGACACCTTTAAACTGACCCAACAAACTAGTTCTACTAAATAGGAAACAGAATTTAATCTGATTAATCATTGTCATCAGTTGAATCTGTGATATTTTCAGCATAATAAACTCTGACATGTTCAGTTTGTGAATGTTTGACATATCTTTCTGTTCAGACTGGCATCTGATCTCAGATCAGCTGTGGACAAATATCTTAGTAGAAATGCGGAGGAGGAGGAGTGGTCATATTTCTTTCTTCAACCTCATCACATCCTGAGCAGAAACTCTGGAAGAAAAAAAGTCTTCTTGAGACTGGATTAGATGAAACATGGACTTGGACAGACCCCATTAAGCCTTAAGTCTATGAGTGTGTGGACACAGGGACATGTGGTATCATTCTGACTTATCTGGTTCTGAGATGCCTTGGCTTCAGGGTTCTGTCTGTTTCCAGATATCCTCCAGCTCATCGTCCACTTCATCAAACAGCCAGCGACCAGGACTCAGAGGATCTGCATTTTGATTATACTCTGTTTCCTTGCCTGGACTTTAAAGCTGGAGAACAGATACAGCAGCTTTCAGCGAGACAGTCCACCACTCGACCAGACCAACAAAGACACGGATTCAGAGACGTGGAAGCTGATGGCTGGGTGGGGAGGAGAACATGGTCTGTGACTGGCTGATAAATGTGACCTCTGAGGTCACAGGTCTTGGTGTGGACACTTAAACAATGGTGCTGATGGTGGGTCAGCTCAGGATCTGCCGAATGCGGGTCAGTCTTTTGGATGAAGGTACCATTGTGCATCATGAGGTGTTTTTTGTCTCCACGGTGGTTCTGGATGATGGCCAATCTGCCAGATGGCTGTGGGGTTGGCAGGTCACCATGAAAGTCAAATTCCTCCTCTGGAAGCAGAGAGGACAGAGATTCAGGTGTTACACCTGGAGGTTTCATCTGGTCTTCATATTCCTCACTCTTATCTGAGATCTTCCTGATGTCCCTGGGTGAGCTGTCATCTTTTCGGTTCCCGTCTGAAGCTGGGTGCTGATTGGGTAAGAAGAGTAAACTGCCAGAGCTGCTGGTGTCCTTTTTGGATCTGCTGTCTGAGGTGTCCTTTCCACCTGTGGGTGGATCCAAACTCTGTACCGACTCTCGCTCGTCCAGATGCAGAGCAGAGGAAGACTCTAAGGAGACACGTGGCCGTCTCACTCGATGTTCAGCTTCCTTGGTGTCTAAATTTTGAGTAATGGTCTTTCTGATATCACTGCATGAAAAGTTGACTTGTTGATTCCGGTCTTGATTTGATTGTGGACCACATAGGACAGGGCTTCTGGCTTCCTCTTTGAAATGCGAGACATCTTCATCATAATGGGAGGGGTCAAACTTTGGTGTAAAATATTCAGATCCTTTAGTCACAGAATCATGAGTTAAGGTCTCTCTGGTTATTCTGGGAGAGAGGTTAGCCTGTTGCTTCTGGTCTTGAGTTTGATGCTGATTAGATGAGACAGTAGCAAGAGTGATGGAGCTACTGGTTTCTTCTTCGGACCTGAGGTTTGGGATGTACTTGTGGTCTGTGGGACGGTCTAAACTCAGCGCCAACCCCACCAGCTCTGGAAGCAAAGCAGATAGAGGGTCTGTAAGATTCATCCGATCTTTTTCTGTGGCCCCTGGATTTTCTTTGAAGGTCAGTGAGACATCAGCCCACTGGATCTGGCCTGGAGTTACAGGATGAATAATAGAACTGTTGGGGTTTTCTTTAAACCTGAAGTCTGAGACGTCCTCATTGTCTGAGGGCAGTTTTAAATTCATGGTGAACTCCAGAGCATCACTGCAGGGCTTCTCATCATCACCACTCACCTGAGTGACATTACCTCGTGCTGTAATGTTCGGTCTTAATGCGGTATTTTCTGTTTCCATGGTAACAACCGAACTGTTCTGGACGTACAACAGCAGCTCTGTGTTGACGGGAAGTCTGGGGGGTCTGTGGGTGGTACTTGACCTCTCTCGATACTCATCCTCTTCCTCTGTCTTGCCACCAGTCATCCTGCTGATTGTGTGTCTGTGGGCACAGCCGGTCCTGGTTTCCAGCAGCTGCAGGTTCAGTGTGGAGACCGAACAGGGTGAGGGTGACGGAGGGAGGATGACGGTGCTGACTCTTGGGAGGAAGGTGGTGCTGGACGAGTTGATTGATGGTTTATCACCTGAGTGATGAGTCGCACTGCTCTCACCTGTCACCTGAACACACCTGTTCACCTGTAAGATTTACAGACAGCTTTAAGTTAGAACGTGGACTCCACCTTCAAGAAAAAGAATTTCATTAAATAAAAATTAATACAGGTACAGACCAGGTGTGTTGGCGCTGGTGTCAGCTGACCCCGGTACTGGTTTCCCTCTGTTTGAGGGTCAAAATTCAGGAATACACTAATGCTGCTGGCCAGAGGTTGATCACACCTTTCAGGTGAGACCTGGTCAGATAGAGTCACTGAACTCTCTTCTTCTGTTGCTGCCGTCAGTCTCTGATGGCTGGACTCTGATGGTAGAGGCTGAAGTTGCAAAAGACACAGAAACTGAAGGTGTGTTTTTACCTAAAATTAACAAACCTCATGGACCATCATTATTATTCTTTTTTACTAAACTTTATATCTTCGTGTAAAATCTCTTTTTCTGTTCTACCTTTTTTGGATAAAACCTAAACCTCCTCCTTTACTCATAGTTTTTCTTTCCCTCCTTTACTAATATCTTATCTTTTCTATTTTGTCCTTTCCTACTTTCTTTCCTTCTCTCTTTCTCTGTAGCAGTTTTCTGACCTTGTTCAGTGTGCCGTTGCCTGGTGGTTCTCGTCCTGATTCTTTAAGTCTATGACCAAACTGTGAGCAAAGGGCTTCCGGAGGATGCGACTGCTTCACACTGAACAGAGAAAGAGATGTTAGATTGATCTGCCGACGTCTGTGTGGTTGAACCAATCAATCAGATCAAACTGAGTCTGAAAATTTCAGAGGTAGTAGCAAACAGGAAGTGATGCAGGTCACTTCCTCAACACTAACTTTTTTTATAGCATTGGACAGGAGGCTGAACTGAATTGATGTTACTGTGTTTACCTGTGTTGTATGTTACCTGTTCCATGTGTTTACCAGTTCTGTATGTTGTCTGTGCAGTGTGTTAGTCAAGTCAAGTTCATTTAATTTATCAGCATCTGTATTATTTGCACAGACCCAAAATTCCCTCATGTGCAAGCACGTGGTGACAGAGGAGAGGAAAACAACAGGCAGAAACTTGGAGCACCGGGCTCTGGGTTAAGGGGACTGACTCTAAGATTTAACAGAGGAAAGTTTTCAGCTGCTCTGAAACATGGAGAGGGGGTCTGCCTCCCAGACCCAGACTGGCAGATGGTTCCACAGCAGAGGAGCCTGAGAACTGGAGGATCTGACTCCTATTCTACTTTTGGAGACTCTAGGAACCACAGTAAGGCTGAGGTCTGGGAGCACAGGGAGTGTTTACCTGTGCTGTGATGTTAATTCAGTTCAGTTTTACTTAGGTAGTGATGATCTCAAGGCACTTTACAGAGTAAAGCCAAAATCTCAGAATGTTACAGAGAGAAACCAAACCAGTATTACAGGTACTGTGTGTTCACCTTTGTTGCTGCTGTAGCAGAGCCCAGCAGGTTTTCACCTACTCCAGTTTGAGTCTGACTCTGGCTGTCAGTGTTGGATGAAGCTCAGACAGATGATGGGCACACCTGTCCAACACCTGAATACAGGACATATAGTATGTCCTAGGTCAGAGGTAACACAGTTCTAGATATAAACAAAACCTGCAGAAGTTGTCAATTAAGAAAACCTGACAAAAAATAAGCATAACAGATGTGAGAGCTTCTTCTGTCTGACCTTCAATCTCCATGTTTGCTGAAGCGGAACCACAGTGAGCATCAATGAGCAGAGAAACACAGACGAACTGAGCCAAGGGCAGGAGACAAAAGACACGGCATGACGAGAGACAAAAACGAACCGACAAGAACACAGGGAAATGACGAGACTTAAATACACAAGGCAATGGGCAACAGGTGAAACCAATTAGGGAGGGGCAGACAATCACAAAGGCGGGAAACAAGACAAAGACAGGAAGTAGAACAAGACAAGATACACAAGGGAAATGATTTCAAAATAAAACAGGAACTATAAACAAAACTTAACTAAACAAGACTCAGAAAATGTCCACAAGAGAGTTCATAAAAAAAAGTGTTCAGAAAACAGCCCCTCTTAGGGGCTAGTCATGACACAGACACAGGATGATGGTGTCTCAGCTTTCCCTCTCTTTTTATTAATTTTCAAACAGAATAAAAAAAAGATGAGTATCGCCCTCTACAGGTTGGTGATGATTAAACACACCTGTCATCAGCCTGCTTGTATCTAAACTGGGGGGAGGGCTACAGCAGCTGGTTAGCTTAGCTTAGCATGAAGACTAGAAACGGGGGAAAACAGCTAGCCTATCTCCGTCCAAAGGAAACAACACCCACCCCCAGTTAAACCAGTGGAGATCAGAAAAGCAACATTTACTGGAGGTGCTCACTTCCTGTTTGAATAATGCTTGCCTCCAGTCTTTGTGCTAAGCTAAGTTCTGAGTAAAGCTAATGTGGGGATCCAATAAACACCACACTGTCCCTTTGATGACCCGCCCCCCACCCCCACACCCCGAATATGATACAAGAAGTCAGACTCACTGTGATGTCATCAGCGTGTAGAGACGTTTCGCTCTGAATCAAAAAGTATTCAGACGTCAGAGACGAGTTGCTGTTTCTTTTTTTTGGAGGACAAGGACGTCCAGTGTCACTCACCAAACACCGTGTGGTGTTTTCTGATTGGCTCAGAGTCCTGGTGATGTCACTCAGGATGGCATCAGCTCGTTGGTAAAACAAAGAAACTTCAAGAGCGGGAATCACTTCCTGTCGAGGGCTACAACACACAGACACACACACAAAATACACACTGAACTACACAAGGAAGTGAGGAGGACGAGGAGGAAGAGGAGGAGGAGGACGTACAGGTGTTCACAGGTGCTCTTCATCATCGTGTCTTCTCTCAGCTCAGCTTCCACCTGCACTGATGATGATGATGATGGCTGTGAGGTCACCGAGGGTCTGGACAGGTGGAGGTCAGGTGTGTGGTTGTGGAGTTTGTGGACGGACAGTTTGGTGCCGATGGTGAATGGCTGCACCTTCCTCATGATGAAGATGAGAATGAGAGAACACAGAACAGTGAGAACAATGAGAACAGAGGACAATGAGAACAGAGGACAGTGAGAACAGAGAACAGTGAGAACAGAGGACAATGAGAACAGAGGACAATGAGAACAGAGAACAGTGAGAACAATGAGAACAGAGGACAATAAGAACCGAGGACAATGAGAACAGAGAACAATGAGAACAGAGGACAGTGAGAACAGTGAGAACAGAGAACAATGAGAACAGAGGACAGTGAGAACAGTGAGAACAGAGAACGTTCAGCTGCTCAGACAAAAACACTGAGAGGGAAAGTTTCATTGAAGAGCAATGAAGTCATACAATGATGTCATCACTGGGCAGAGATCCACAGGCATCTTCAAGCAGCTGCAGACAGGAAGTCTCACTCTGACTGAAAATCAGGAGACGCAGCTGGAGGAACACTTCTCCTCCTCTCACAGTGAATAGAATGATACAAACTGTTTGATCGTCAGATTCAATGTTTTAGTTCAGAAAGTTAATTACTGACCATGTAAACAGCAGCTTGACATGAATTCCGCTTACTTGCTTTTTCAAGCGCTTTCAAAGGCCTCCCTCAGTCTTCAGTGTGTAACTCAGACTGACTCTGTGGATTTAATAATCCCTCTCACACAGTGCAGTTGAATTTTGAACCTAACACAAACCAGCTGGACTCGAGAGGTTTGAATTAAAATGTGAACTTGTCCTTTAAAAACACAAGAAAACAAAAACACAGACTTCAGACACCAAACAAAACAACAGTCTGGATTTTATTACAAGACTTTCAGAATAAATTCAACAGGCAAGTCACTGACAAACAGACCAATCAGAGGAGAGGGTGGAGCCACACCAAGCACAGGTGTTTGAAGGTCAGGAGGTCACTCAACTTTGCTTCTCTTCACAGCTCCTGGTAACCTGTTCTGCAGCCTGAAACCACACAGATATAATCTGTCAGGGCGTGCCATCCTTCCTGTCCACCATATCTACAAAGGTTTGGACAAAATAATGTGAACACCAGCCCAGCCTGAGCCAACCAACATCCTCACAAACATTAAAGTCCAACCAGCTACACCTGGCTATAGACTTCACAGGTGTATACATAAGAGTAACTGAACAGTGAACCTCGAGATGAAAATACCAACCCTTTTTAACTGCTGTGTAAACAAACAAGTCAGATGTAAACATGATGAAAACAAACATAATGGAAAACACATGACAATGGTAAACAAATATCAAGTAGTCCAATGGTAAACAGACATAACAAATCTAAACAAATATGGCTAAACAAACACAAAAAATGTAAACTATCACTACAAATGTATACAAATGTGATATAGACAAACAGAGGCCTCCAGTCAGATTCAACCAGGTGAGATGGAAACAACATGATCACGTGACTAGAAAACCATCCACTCATCTACAAACAGACCTGAGGCTCTTTATTATTCACTTTCTTTATTGGAAACTCTTTTGTCCCTGTCAGGATCCTGTAGGAATGATGACTCAGTATTTCCTGTGATCTGATTGGTCAGTAGTTTGGGCTGTTGGCAGGTTTTGATCTGATCCTCTGAAGTTAACCTGATCTGGAGCAGGTTAGGTGGAACCACCGTGGTAACCCTGAGAATCCAGAGTTAAACCTGAAGGTATCTGGATAACCACAGATCCTGCTTCATAGTGGCTGTATTGTGAGAACTAGAGGGGGAAAGTCCTGAGGAGCAGTTTGCATCTTTTTTTAATTAATATTTCATCTGTCTGATTTTCTTCTTCTCTCTGTCTAAACTGACTCCCTGAAACTAACAATCACAATTAACTCTAATAAAACATTTAGTAAAATCTAAAACTAAATGTTCTACATGTTCTAAGTTCAGCTCATTAAATTGTATTAAAAAGTTTTTCCTATTTCAGGAAGAACTTCACTGTGAACATCAGAAACAGAACTCACTTCTGCAGCGTCTCCTCCAGTTGGCATCGAACCAACTCGATGTTGTGATCAATCTGTACCTGAACACACACACACACACACACACACACAGAGTTCTCTGAATAGCAGGATTATAATGTCTGGTACAGACTCACAGAATCACGCCTCATCATTGTGAGAGAATTTTGTCTGATAGAAAATAAAGAATAAAAGGAACTAAATGGTTTGAGTCATGAAATACACTGATAACAGTTAATTGAGAACACCTGAACAGTCAGAACCAAATGTTCCTCTGTCAGTTCATACTATGCCACTGTTAACTCCAACCCTGGAACATGAATGTTGGTGTGACACAGGTGCTCAGTACCTTCTTCTTCTCGTAGATCAGCGGAGTGGTGAAGAAAATGACATCAGCTGGACAGAAAGAGAGTCAGCATCAGTTTGTGACAGTGTGTGTGAAGCAGAAACTCTCAGACCAGAAAACCGAATCAAAATCAGAGGGAACCAGACTCACCCAGGATCAGGATGGTGACTCCGTTGAACACAGCTCCAACATAGGTCATTACCCACATGACAGCAGCCAGCTAAGACATCCAGAGAACAACAGGACAACACATTAATGGACTGCCAATTCTATCATACTGCACTTCACAATGAGAAAACCAGGGAAACCAGAGGGGATTTGAAAATGACAGAGAAGAGAAAACCACATGGTCTCTGCTGGTCTGACAAGATCACAACCCCAGAGTCACACAGAAAAACCAAAAGCGAGGTCATCATCAGAGAGTGGAGGCCCAAAGGTTCCTGTATGAATGAAGAACCGTAGACCAAACACGACCTGCAGAGGAAAAATGGCAGATGAGTCGAGGTGGAGGGAGGGAGGACAGGCGTGCTGAGGAGGAGGGAAGAATGGACAGAGTTCAGAGTGACTGTTTGTCCCACTGATGTGAGATATGGATCCAGATCTCGTTCTTTCAGTCAGTGACTTCACTTCACACCGTGTCATTGTAACAGACACTGTGTCAGGACTCCTCACAGAGAGAAACCCAACAGGTCCACCATGAACAGTGCACACGAAAACTCCAGAAGAACTGGATGGGAGGGAGGGGCACACTGCTTATAATGATGGTGGTACATGGACGGTGTTCACACACACACATTCACACACTCATCAGGGGCGACTTGAGGTTCAGGATCTTCCCCAAGGAAACTTCGACACGTGGACCAGAGGAGCAGAGGATCGAACCGCTGACCTGAGTATGCAGTATGATGGAGCTCAGTCCATCATAGGAGTTCTCCCAGCAGCCTCAGCCTGTAGCAGCATGACAAAGGGCTGGTTCAGGACAAAAATCCTCAAACATCACATTTCTATGCAAATAACCACAACAGCTTTATCAAGGACTGTAACAATTAAGGGGAGATTGGACGTGTTCAGCCAAGTCAGCTTTTTAAATTTAATTACTGCAAATTCAATAGTCTGCTTATATCGATAAGATCAAAGACTGAAGTGTTAGAAGTCAAGTATCCTTGAACAGCCTCTTTGGAACAGAGTCGGGGGTTCACGAGTATCACCACACCTGCCTGACACCTTTCACCCCATTCAGGTGTCCACTTTTCCACCAGCAGGTCCTCCTCTATCAGACAGCTGATGTCCCACATTCCCCAGAACCAGTGTTCACAGCCCAGGTTAGTGTGCTGACATCCCCGACCCTCACTTTCTGCCATGCGTCCACAAGGTTTGAAAGAAAATATGACTGCATAAATGTTCTGGGCACTGTGGCTTTATTCATCACATGGACACCTTGTTTACCTAAATACCAGCATGCTAACTCATTCTGTAGGAATCAGACCTTCAGAGAGTCGACCAGGTCCTCGACCAGCAGCAGCCTCCTGGTCTGACTGCTAAACCAGTTCAGGTGGATCAAAGACTGATCAGCCAGCTCCCGGACCGACTCTGAGGACACAGAGATGTCCCTCTCCAACAGAGACCTGAGAACGGAGAACAGAGGAGGTCAAAGGAGGTGAGAGGAGGAGGGACGTCTTATCATGACCTTATCATGAACACCTGTACACCTGCACGTCCATGTCCTTATGAAAAATAAATGGACTGGGATTTCTGCTGAGCTGCAGACGGTTGGCTCAGCCTGAATCCATGAACGGCCAGCCTCGTGTCAGCAGTCCAGGCTGGTGGTGGTGTGCTGGTGCATGTGTGTGAGAGAGAGAGTCTCAAACTGGTTTCAGGAACATGACAGTGAGTTCAGTGAGTGAGTTGTTGGGGGCGGTAGAAGAAGAGATTGGCAGCATGAATGATGTGATGAATCATGTCAACACTGACAAAGAGCAAAGGGAGGAGGGACTCAGCGTTAGTGTGGTGTTCCTAATAAAGCGCTCCGTCAGTGTATTTTCTTCAGGAATTCTTTAATTTTATTATTGATACAAATTCATTTTGGAGTGTGTTTATGAGTGTGGGCTTGTAGTACTTTCGATTTTAAACCACTGTAGTGAAGACGGTTCTGTACAATGAGGACATTTCGTTTGCAGGGTCAGACTTGAGGGTCCTCACAAGTATAGAAAGACAAACATTTGTGTGTGTGCTACCTGAATGGATGTCCCTCGTCTGATTTCTGGACAGCCTGAATCACCGATTTATAGACCCTATAGACAGGAAGAAGACAACTGTTAAGATGACATAATTTCCTGTGAATGGACAGATTCTTCACTCTAAAATGACTGAACCACTTGTCTCAGTATTTACTGAACTTATTTTATAGTTCACTGTCCGTAGTGATTGTCGTTACCTGAAGGTGATAGTGATGCAGAGGCAGGCCAGCAGCAGGTAGGACACCACGCTGATAATGGACAGTGTCGCCACAGAGACGAGAACCAGCAGCGACAGGCTGAACACCATGGCTGACTTCTTTGGTTGTTTCCAGTGGACGAGCTGTAGGACTGCAGGGTGGGGGGGTGTTAGATTTACAGTTAAAACAAAGTGGCAACCCACCGTGATGTCACGCATTGGTTTATGATCTGCCATTTTGAAACCTAGAGCTTGGTGATTTGGCAGCTGGCATTTTAACCCTAACCCTTTTTGGAGCCAGAAGTCTGGTTTTGGTGGGATGAGCCCCCCCCCACCCCACCCCAGACACACACACACACACACACACACACACACACACACACAAAATAATCCAGATTAGCAGTCACAGATCAGGAGTCATGTGGAGTTTATTAACGAGCTGGAGCCACATACCAAACATCGTAATGAGCATTTCTGTCAGCATCAGTTTGTTCACGTCAGAGGTCAAAGTTCACAGTTCAACCACAGTTTCCTCCGAGCTTCTTCACACTGTTTCTGGCTGATCAAACTTTTACAGGTGATCAGTTTATTAATATGATTTGTTATAGACCTGCAGCAGTGTAAGTATGAAGCTTAGTTACTGCTTATACAACGATGCATCAGAGAATAGTCTTCATAACTATTCATACACAGCAAAGGTGTGTGTGTGTACAAAACCTAGATGATGTTGTTGCATATGAACTCACTTTTTCAATGTTTCAAATACATTTCTACTGAAAAACCAGAGAAACTAATGTGAAATGATACTTAATGAGTAATTTTACATCTGATCCCTGTAACGAAGTAAAAATATTCTCTGCTCGTACTGAAGTACGTTCTGAATGTAGTATGTTTATATTGTAGTATGGATACTTGTACTGCAGTAAATCATGTGAATCCCAAACAGCTGAATCCATGGCAGTGGAATACACAGGGACCAGTACCCCCCCACACACAAAAACCACAGTGACCCCAATAAGGGTGAGGCGATTAGCTGATCAGTCAGCTGAAAGCAAAACAATACAGCTTTGTCTGAACACAACTCCATTACCCACAGACCAGCTAGTTAACCCATCAGAGTGAGTTACCCGACAGATGAGGTCTGAGGTGAAAAGCTGAATCTCAGAGTCACCGTCACATCCATTTAAGGGTTAGGGTTAGTAGGGTTAGTAGGATGATCCATCACATGATCATCCTACTTTAAACTGAGTGCAGTAGATGATTCAGGGTCAGTTACCTGAGGGTGTGAGGTCTCTGAGTGAGGAAGAGGACGAGTTGTTGGATGATGATGAAGAGTCAGAGCGGCTGCTGGTTGAGTCAGCCATCGTCTTCTTCCTCTCCTTCTTCTTCTTCTTCTGTTCCTGTGAGGATGTGAAGTTTCTCTGCAGGTTTAAACCTGCATCGAGCTGATGATGTCACCATTGGGGTGGGGCTTATAGAGAGGGGGCGTGCCCACAGGGTTAGCATCAACTTCAGTTTATTTAGAGAAAATCAGCTCAGCGCAGGTTAAAACATGAACACACGCATAGTTGTGAGGACACACTGACAAGGCATTCCCTAACCCTGACCCCTGACCCAAAGCTGATTTTCATCTGAACCCTATGACCAGAGAGCAGCTGGAGACAGAGGAACTAAGGCTGGTGGGATGTGATGCTACACCACACAAACATAAAGGCCGGAGAAGTCGACTTTGTCTTCCACATTAAACTAGACACATTAAATGGACTCTGGGAAAACTGGACTGAGTTGATGTGTCACCCGTGAGGTCTGACTTTAGGTGACAGGAGGTTCAGGACTCGGTCAGAGTCTCTGCTGCAACAGAGGTAAAACTGTTGTGTAGGAGCGGATGCAGGTTCATGGGTAAATATTTTTTACTGTGTTCTAAATCATTTAAAGTGGACGGATGGAAACGTCCTGAGGGACAGCACAAGAACAGGCCCTGAGAACCACATCCTTCCAGGGGGCGTCTATCACAGCAGACAGGACCCGAGGTGCAGGCTGTATAAAGCTGCCCCTGAGACCATGCTGAGTCCAGCACATAACAGCAGGTGTTAAGTGTCCCAGGTGACTGTCCCCTGCTCTTGGCGGGGACCGGTGATGGACAGGCGTCCACAGTAAAACCATGTTGGAGGATGAGCAGGATTTTTAAGGTGACTCTGCTTTAGATGTTTGATGTTTACTATATTTGATTTTATATCCACGTTATGATAAACCCCCTAACGCCCTGAACCGGGCTCCAACTTTAAATCATGTTGTAATCAAAGATCTGATGTTATCAGCTGGAATCAGATGCATTAAAAATCACAGGATCAGAGGCTTCAGACTGTGTGAAGCCCCGCCCATTCCAGCCCCCCAGCCAATCATCTGCCACAGGACACAGAAAGCTGTGTAAATCTTTATTGAGTCTTCAGATGATCAGTGCAGTGACACCGTGCAAATTAACAGGAAGTAAACTGACCTACAAACACACTGCGTCCTCTTTATATTAACTCAGCTCCAGAATCCTGACACAGCACAGACTGGAATAACAATGATCAATGATCTGAAGGTGGAGGAGCTACAGGAGAACACGGCCTGTTCATAGTTCATAGCAAAACCCATCAAACATGTAAACAAATAAAAGGGCTAAAAAATCAAACCAATGCACAGAAAAGAGAGAAAACATTCAGCTGATCATCAGTTGGCAGCAGGCGTCCCCGAGTCACACGGGGGGGGGATCAGAACATAAAGATGTAATAACTGGTTCATTTGCCTGTGATCAGATCACACAAGTAACTGGTCTCTGACAGACTCTGATGAAGACGAGGCTGAACATTATTATATCTGATAATCTGTCAGAAACCAGTGTGTGTCTGTGTGTGTCTGATAACGAACTGATTAGGGTTAATCAGTTTAATCAGTTTAGGGTTAATGATAAATAAAGTGCAGTGTTTGTGCTGATTATTAAATCACTGACAGAAATTTAAAACAATCGATTGCAACAAGTTTTTCAAGTTACAGGTCTGATCTGTAGGAGTTGAACCAGAACCAAACCAGAACCTGCTTACTCACCTTCTAGCTGGAGATCCAGAGCTAGACCAACCCATCGATTCAGACCTGAGGAAGACAGGAATCCATGGTTTATAGTGATGGACAGTGTGATGGAGTGTTTAAGTCAGCATCTTAACATGAAAAAAGAGAAGTGAGAGGTTTTGTTCAGTGAACATACAGTCAGATTCAGACAGGAAACTCCTGGGATCACCCACCTGCTCCGGCCTCGAGACCCCGATGTGGACCTGGACCTGGATCTGGTCCTGGAGGAGAACATAAACCAAACCAGAAACATGTAAATACTAAAGCTAACTGACTCTGAATACAGCTGCAGCTTCCTGTTGGACACCAGCAGCAGTGTCTGACCTGGACCTCCTGGGTGTGGCAGATCTGGATCTTCTGGAAGAGACTGAGTGGGAGCGACGAGGAGAGAAAGATCTGGACCTGGAAATGATGACATCATCAACAGGAAAACCACCAACGCTGCCAAAGAACAGCCATCCTCATCCTCCTCCTCATCATCATTGTGGGCTCTGCTCAGACCTATGCAGACCTCTGATTATCATTCTTCAGATGGTTTAAACTCTGCTGGTCTGGAGTCCTGATTCTGATCCCTAATTAACTGATGGTCAGGACATGACTCACCTCCTCCCTAGGCTCCTGCTGCGACTCTTGTTGCAGGAGTAACGCCTCCCACGGGACCTGGAGCGAGACCTGGACCTGGACCCAAACCAAAACCAAAACCAGGAGAGTTCAGATCTAGATGATCTAGAAGATCTCTAACGATGATCGTACTGACACCAAATTGCTTGATTGAGACTTGATAGAAGCAAGGCGGGTCTTTTCCTCGATACATTACTGTTGGCCAAATTAACAGGGTGCGTGCTGGTCTGTCTCTGAGCCCTCTAACCCTTTAAGCAGATCAGTTCAGCCTCAGCTTAGCAGAAAAACTTTAGTCAAGACATTCTCATGAAATCTTTTAGGATCTGAACCAAACGATGAAACCTGAAAGGTTTTGACCAGGGCAGCGGTTGAAAATATCTCACAACATTTCAGTTACAACAGCAGTTAGAGTCACAGAGATCAACAGACAGACTGTAGACCTGGATCCTACAGGACACAGGGTCTGATCACAGACCAGAGACCAGGTCCAGGAGGCAGATGGGGTTAATCTACAGCGGGGTGTCTAAGAGTACATCCCAGCTTTCCTGTGAAGCTGAACATGTGAGAAGTAACTGAGGTCAGATTAAAAACTTTTTGCTGCTGAGTCTATTGTTGAACAGCGATCCAGTATCACCCAGTGTGGACCAGTGGACAAGTGGACGTGTGGACCGGAAGTGACTCAGGAGCTGCTCAGCTATTTGTCTCCTCACACGTTCACTAACACACATGAGAAATGAGGCCTTTGTGTTTCATGATTAGATCAAACACCAGACGGGAGCTCGTTCGTCCAATCAGTTTACAAGGTGTGTGTGGATCATGTGAGCGAAGGAGGAGCTGAAATAAGGTAATGTGATCTGATAAACTGGCTCATCCAGGACCTGGTCTACAACTGAGGCCTCCTGTGGGACTCAGGTCTGACAGCTACAGCATTTCATTCAGAGAAAACATTTCTGTAACATCTGAGATAAAAGCATGAAAACATGACCACAGCTGAGCCTCAGGCAACTGAAACACACAACAAAGTCCAGGTTCACAGCAGCAGTTTCACGTTTCAACACACTGACTGAGCCCAGTGAACACTGGACTCCTGCAGACAGAGATCCATCACAGAGCTGCTTCTGACTGACTCACACCATCACCTGCTCACACAACAGTGAACCACGTTCAGCGCACAGCGCATACACAAATTTACACAATGATGGAGGTGTGATGAGTAAGATACTGTGATATTGTGAGATAACATATAAATAAAACGTGTTCAGATAAACATGTTGTGCGTGTGAATACTGACTTTCCATCTAACCCTCGAACGGCATCGTCAGCATCTCTGGGGTCTTCAAACTCCACAACGGCAAAACCTGGAGGGTTCCTGGCGATCCAGACGGTCCTGAGGGGGCCCATAGTACCCAAAGGCCTGCTCCAGCTCACCTTTCCCCGCCCCCATCCCCAGGTTTCCCACGTACACCTTTGTCTCTGTGGAGGACACAGATGAGGCCAAGTCAAGACAAACGGGTCGGTACAAACAGGGAAAACACAGATAACACACTAAAACAGGTACAGCTGGAACAACCAATCAGAGGCCGGCTGCTTACTACAGACCGGCTGCTTACTACATGTGATGTGTGGCGAAACAAATAAATGTTTAACACACATTATCTAAATGTTTCCTGTTTCATATGAACAAGCTGAACTGTATCTGCACTGACTCCCATCAGGATTTACAATCAATAAGAAGAAGAATTATTCTGAAGTTTCTCACTGAATCAGGAACAAAGGACTGAACATGTGAAGCAGGTAAAAC
>JBBMJY010000020.1:57076-70609 GCA_037833715.1 Toxotes lorentzi
GAGACAGACAGGTGAGGGACAGAGAGAGAGAGAGACAGACAGGTGAGGGACAGAGAGAGAGAGAGACAGACAGGTGAGGGACAGAGAGAGAGAGAGACAGACAGGTGAAGGACAGAGAGCAGCAGGAATATCAGTCAGACATACAGTGAGGCTCAAACAAACGATCAGAGACTGTCAGAGCTAACAAAAAGAACTGTTCTCTCATCGTCACGGCAACACTCACCTGCTCGAGCTCTCGGTGTGTGTGTGTGTGTGTGTGCGCGTCAGTGTGAGTGTGTACCTTGTCGGCACACATGGCCACAGTGATATCCTGCTGGGAGATCTCGTAGTGTCGGATGTTCCTGACATAGTTTCCAGCAAGTTTCAGGATGTCAGCGGAGATGTACTCCAACACTGCCACCATGTAGACTGACACCTGGTGGTCTACCTTATAACCCAGCACCTCCTGACAACACAAGGCATCATGGGAAACATATGGTCAGCACAGAGCAACATGGATAACACAGCAGCCATGATGACTTTGCAGTGGTGATGCAGTGGTGGCGGTGCAGTGATGAAGACAGCTGTGGTACCTTGAGCAGTGGGTGGATCTTGTCAACGGGCAGTGCCAGTGGGTTCCTCCTTTTTCTCTTCTCGATGGCGGCCTGAGCATCAGCGATTGCCCACTTATCAATCGGGTGAGGAAAACTCTTCTGAACTCGCTCCTGAGGGGAGGAGGGGGAGGATAGGTGAGGACAGGAACCAGACTCCACTGGACTCTACTGGTCTACATCTCTGGACTCATGTGATCTAAACATCTGGAATCTGGTCTAAACATCTGGTCTGATCAGGTGCAGTCACATCTGTCAGAAACTGATTCAAACAGAAACCAGCAGGAATGTTTCTGTTTTAACGTCACAGGTGTTGATCACACTGCAGGACACACCTGTCCCATGCTGTGACTGGACAGCTGGACTGAGGTGTTGGACACAGAAATCAGATGAGTCACCGTCTGTCAGTCACACACAAAAACAAGACCAGCACGTTCCTACAGATCAAACTCTGAAGTCATACAACATTTGTTAGAGAACTAACACCTGACCTGGACCTTCTCTCTGTGCACAGGTGCTCGATGCAGCCAAACAGCTGCTGTCTGTACTCTGATATCACACAGGTACACGTCAGGATCCGGTTGTATTGTGTTCTGATTAGTTTGAACTTTCATCTCTGATCTCTGTTTATACGTCCGTACAGCTACTGTTCTTACTGAAGGACAGATTCAAAGCTTTTAACGTCTGTCTGTCAGGTGTCCATATGAACAGGTAAACAGGTTCATCTTGCTGTGATGGAGGACAAACTCCACAGTACAAATTTATTCTAAATTTTAAGTTAATATGAAGCTTCATCAGTTTGAAGTGCTACTTACTGAGGCAACTGGACCTTTCACTTTCATACGAAAGGCTTTTTCAGCTCTGCCTGGCTGGTGAGGGAGTCCAGGTGTTTAACCTCATGTGCCGTTGTTGACACCTTGAGAGTCACTGAGGCAGGCAGCTTGTTACCTCTTATAGAGGCTGGTAGGATCTGGTTACTGTGGTGGTAGTCCTCTGAGTTCAGCCTCACTGTACGTCTTCCTGTGTCAGTCGGTAAGATGGTGACATTGTGGTCACTTTGCACCAATGCAGTGCCTTCACACCAGCTAACACAGCGGACAGCTTCTACCTGAGTTGTCGTGCCTCTGTCCGGTGTTACTGCACGGTTCAGCCTTGGCTAAAACACCCTTTCCTGGTCGCTAAGTCGTGACTGTAATGTTTGGTGTGCATTGATGCCTGTGCCTTTTCAACAAACATGGAATCGTCCTGAAGGACTTCAGCATACAGACGTGATGTCAGTTGTTCTGGACGATCAGAGTGTCGATGGTGAAATGAGCCCGTCTCACCCTCTCGTTGAGCAGCTGGTTTGGGCTTTCTGAGGCGGTACCACCTGCACTTCAACATAAGATACAGGCAACACAGGATAATTTCCAACAGCACACGCCTGGGTTTCATCGAAAGGCCAGAGACAAAAGCTTCTTCAGAATGCTCAGCTGTTAAACAGAACAGTAAGACACCATTTCACCATCGACGCCCCTCAAGTAAAGAATGGCCGGATGCTCCTGAGTTCCCTCCCCAGGCAGCGTTGTTACATCATGGTCAGTCACCGTCTCAAAGTGTTAACGACCCCATCAGAGGCTAAACACCTGTTCTCTCCACCAGCCAGGTACAGCTGAAGAAACCATTCAGGTGAAAGTGAAACATCTTCATGAACGTGAAGCAGGTGAAGCCCGAACACCTGGTGCTCCATCAGTCTGAGTCAGGCAGCTCTCTGTAAAGTCACTGTTCAGAACTAAACTGCAGCCGGATCCTGTGGACATCAGGGGTTAATGTCAGACAGGTGGGGACCACCTGCAGGTCTCTGATTGGTTGTTTGCTGCAGTGTGATCAACTGAATCAACACACCACCAAACAGGGACACAGCACACACACATGATCTGAGGCTGAGGAGCAGTGAGGGGTGAGAGGTCAGGGGGAGGGGGACACAGGTCAGGGGTGGGGGGGTCAGTGTGGTAACACACCAGAAGTCTGTGGTGTTTTACCAGAGAGCACCTCATTATCTCACTGCAGCCTCCATCAGCTGGAAACAAGAAACAAACCGGACCAATCACACTTCAGCCTCACAGTGATGTCATCAGGTACAGGCGTCATCAAAGGTAAATTACAGACGTTTAAATTTCAGGTAAGCCTCTTTTAAACATACAAAGGACCATTCTCCACTGTTTGTTAACCTGTGGCAAAAAAACAACAAATTGTTAAAACTAAATTAATCTGATTCAAATAAAATGTTTTCTAGAAACTTTTTCAACTGTGAAGCATCAATATTTTTCAGCGCTTCACAGATTCACACTGTAACACACACTTCTTCATTCTGTTGTACCTGTGTATACAAACACTGAAACTATATGTTTTTACAACCTTGAACCGTTCTATTGTCACCATCAGTGATTATCACCAAAGGTTTTTACAGTTTAACAGCATCTGTGTCAGTTTTCTTCTACTTTGAGTTCATGGCAGTTTCATTAAATTGATAAAAGAAGAGAACAGAGTGAAGAAGGAAACTGTGCACGTTGGATAACGACAGTTTAAAAGCTGCTGAACAAAGATGTTCAGCAGCTTTTAAACTGACTTTAAAACTAACAGCTTCAGTTTTCACTTCACACACTGAATATATATGAACGTCAGATGAAACCATGAAGGACGCCTGAGGATGTGTGTGTGAATGCATGTTTAAATGTGTGTATATATATTGTGTATATGTATCACCTCAACATCCTGTACAGTGCGCGGCTGAGCCTGACACAGCATACTGAGCAGGAGCAGGATCAGCTCCTCGATGTACTGCAGTGCGTCCTGTTGGGACACCAGGTTAGGATGCACCTGGTTCAGAACCTGCAACACACACACAGGCACACACACACTTTAAATACTTTATTTGACTGCATCAGTTCCATTAACAGGATTCACAGAGATAAACAACATTTCACCTGCTGCCAGTTTGTGTCAGAGGCTGCAAACTGTCACTTTCACTGATCTGAAAAGAACAAACAAATCAGTATGAAGTCTGGTTTTGTCAACAGTTTGACTGTATAGGAGAGTTCCTAGCATGCACTGCTCCGTGACTGTAGAGCAGGCTGAAGTAAAGCTTATTCTGTGCTGCCACCAGGTGGAGGAGGGCATCTGCTACAGCAGGTGGGGCTCTGGCTGCAGCTCTATCTGCAGACATGAAAAACACCACAGAACCAGAGTGTGCCGTCACCAAAGACCAACACACACCTGTGCAGATGTTTTCAGGGCTTCAGGTGGATCCGAGCTCAGCTCATGATCAACAAGGACGATGATAAATGACCACAGAGAAACCAACAGCTCACCTGACCCATCGAGCCTCAACACCGAGAAGAGCTGGTGATAAACCAGGTGAGTCCATCACCTGAAGCTCCACGTCCCATAAAGAGTGAGAACACTGCAGCGTTTAGACTGATCCAGTGACACACACGGCCCCACGCTGCTACTCACACACACACACACGTTTTCTGATTTTTTTTTAACACTAAACAGTGACATCGCTGACACTCACTCACTCAACATCTGTGCACAAAAAGTTTAATTAAACATTTAAATTAAACAGACTTCCTGTTGCTGCTTCACAATAAAAGCCTTCCTGAAGTTTTCCACTGAAAAACTGACTAATGTGAAGCAACAACAGGAAACACAAACACGTGAACAACAGACACGTTTCTGCTGCCCCGTGTGTACAGACTTACAACACAGCCACAGGTAAAAACACACAAGCTGTCCCTTTAATTCTGCAGGACACACAGCACTCTGACACTGTTTACTACAACACACACTCCTGCCTGCGCATGAGAGATACCTGTACCCAGGTGATACAGGTAAGCTGTGTTTGAACTCACCGACCTGCATGTTGACTACACACGCACAGGTGTACGTCTGTGTGCACGTGAGATTTAACAGTCAGGCTTCATCTAAACTCTCCAAACAAGAAGAACCAAGAAAACCAGCTGTTCATTTGCATGTGGAGCACATTAAGAATTGTGTTATATATGTGTCATTTATGTACCTTCATTTGAATTTTCATGTGCATACAAACAGTTTTCCATCAGGTGAATATTCCATTACTCTACTGCAGTGTGTTTCAAGCATAAAGCTTGAAACTCTACTTCTGCTAAAAATAAAGTGGAGCCTGCGATGAGCTCTGGTAACCAACGTCTCCTTCATACAACAGCAGAAGGTCGAGCGACAGTTCCAGATACTAATCAGTCTGGACAGATTCGCTAACTGCTCTAACCACATCATTACTTTATTTTCTGTGCCAATTGGAGTGTGTTTAACTGAAATAAATTTTTATATTTTAAGCATGAATCTGTTGTTGCAGGAAGCATTTATTTTGAAACACAGGCACCTTATAAACTAGCCAGCTGTCTCAAACAGCAACAGATTAATGTTTAAAATATAAATAATATTTTTCAATTAAACTGTGTCACACACATACACTGAGAGTGTCAGTGTCTTGCACAAGGACACTTCAGCATGCAGATGAGAGGAGCCGGGGATCGACCAGGCCAGGCCAATATCACCTGACTGCAGATACATCCAGATATGAGCATGTATGGAAACTAAAGCAAAAAACGTTACAGACACACAGAAATTAATACAGAGACACAGCCTCTGCCACCACAAGTCAGTGACCAGTTACTGTAATTTGTTGATTGCAAATATTAAAAAAAAAAACAAAAAACATGTTAAACAAACCATATCAAATGTTAATTCATGTTATAGGTTGTGTCCAGAAAATGAACACTGGTCAATAAACTTCCGTCATGTTACTGAAACTCTCAGATACCAGTATGTGCATCAGTCAGGTCGTCGTCCAATCAGGACCTTGCTCCTTTAATGATGCCTGTTGTGTTTTGTTAACCTTAAATCAAATGTCCTCTGTCCCCAGAGAAATGTTAGCATGTCTCTGCACATCACCTGACAGACAGCACACACACAGGCCAGCAACTGCTTTGTACATGATACATACAAGTGAATAAACACATAACCAGTGAAGTGCCAGGTCCAGACACAACTCCACCACCCTGAGTCAGTTCAACACCTGAATTCCACCTGCTGCTGCTGCTGCTGGGAGGGAAAACCAGGTAGAACGCATCATCGGCTCCAGACTCACTGTGTGTTGTTACATGTTAGAACCACAGGACCAACAGCGCTGAGCGACATTAGTTTAAATCCTAACAGCTGTGGGTGTCGATGGAGGTGTGAAGACTGAAACCTGTGGTTCATATGAGGAGTTTAACTCTTTCCTCCTCAGCTGTGACTCAGCAGTTTATTATTGCTGACTCGCTGCTGCTGCTGCTTCTGTCTGTACAGTTGTAAAGAAGCTGCTGACTGCCTCTCAGCTGCTTTCACTGTTAGCTATCTGTATGCTAACATGCTAAATCTTAGCATAATGCTAACACGCTAACTGTCAGTGTCACTGATCACAGAGGAGTGTCTGCTCCTAACGCTTCTCTCATCGCACTGCAGCTCGCTGTCATTTTATCATCGACGGATCAGGTGATTATGATCGATTAATCGACACTAACAGACAGGGCCAGGCTGCAGTAGATTGTCTTGTGCCTGTTTGTACCTGCAATCAGGGAACACACGCCTGATGATCTGGCCTCCGAGTGTGTGTGTTTCGTGTCTTTCTTTGGTTGTGTGGTTTGAGTCCATCCTTGTGAGGACATGTTATCTGGTCCTCTCACCTTCAAAGGTATGTTTGAAGGTTCAGACCTGGTCTTAAGGTTCAGATTCCGGTTCGGGTTCTGGGATAGGGAATGTATTATGTCAACGAGTGTCCTCGCAGCTAACGCAGGACAAGAATGAGTGTGTCACCGTGTGTTATTGTGTCTCTCTACCTTCTCCAGTGAAGGCACCAGCAGGCCTCTCCACTTCGGTGCGTTCTCCTCGTTGAAGAAGTCGTACTGCAGCTGGGCTGCCTGCATGGCTGCTGCTGCGGGGTGTGCGTGGTCTGAGTGCAGCAGCGGGGCCCACACGCACGGTTCGCCGGTTTACATTAACGCCGTGCGGGTATGTCTGGGTCCAGCAGGGCAGTGAAACAGTGAGCGGGGACGGGCCGTTCCTCCAGAGCAGCTGCCGTCACTGCGACCATCGTTGGCCGCTACACGGAGAGCTAGCTGCGGCCAGATGTTCCGCAGCTAACTGTTAGCTCCGCGGCTAGCAGCTAACTTAAGGTTGTAGTTCCGTTTACCGGGGCGACAGCATGGTCGCCGTTGACCGTTCCATACCAACAGTACCGGGACTCGGCGTGACAGTTAACGGACGCTGCTGAGCTGGCCGGTTATGTTAGCTTGCTAGCATGTAGCCTGGCCGCCAACGTTAGCAGCGGTTAGCAGCGAGACCGATCCATCAGCGGCGGCCCGGTCAACGGGCGTACGGGCACCAGTTGCTGCTTAATGTGAGATTCTCTGTGAGCGGACAGATGGTGAGGGTTATCTGGGTTATCGGTGTGAATCAGCGGGCTCCTCGGTGCCCTCTGCCCCGCTCCGGTACTAACATTTTACTGGACACAACGACTCTCCGGCGGGAGGCTCCGTTACTAAACCCTGCTCCTCCAGAACGTGTCCGTTGCTCCGACTCTGTCCTCCGGATTCTTTCAGACAGCAGCACCGGCCCTGGCCCCCTGACAGACGTATAGTCACTGATCTAACAGCCGGTCACGGTGAGCAATGATCGTTTGTTGTGACTTCAGTTTACCGTATCGTAGACTGTGGAGCGGCTGGGCATGCGCAATGGCCAGAGGCTGACGTCCATGGGCGGGGCTGAGTGGGAGGGGCTTCATGAAACGGTGCGTGGCAGAGTGGCGTCTCCGGCGGCCATCGGCGGTACTGCAACTAAAACACAATAAACTGCACCATCCTCTGTTTGTCTGGAAGAACTGTCATGGCCGTACCCAGCACCAGGTTGCTGAGGGTTGGACCCTCTGTTCTCTGTGTATAAAATAAAAGTCGTGTAATAACTGACTGAAAATAACTCTGCTATGGTGCTGCAAAGATCTTGGACAACAACCGACCTTCTCATCAGATCACCGGCTTCATTGTTTGTGGGTGGGTGGAGTGAATCTTTTCTCAGCACAGTGGTTCTTTAGTTATGGTTTCGTCAGTTTTCGACTACGGCTGGCGTCAAGTTGGACACATTTGACTTCCCGTTGAACGACTGAGCTCACAAGAATCAGTTTTGGGTTTATATATTTTGATGTATCCAGTATATAAAAACTGATAGAGAAACACAGAACACCTATTCTGCGGCAAAACTCCATCAAGCAATATGGCAACACACTGTACAGCTGTGTCACAGCAACAAACAACACCACACACACTACAAAGCTGTTCTGTGGCTTTCTGTTTTAAAAAATGAGTGTAATATGTCAGACTGTCTTGCACAGTTTACTCCCCCCCATAAAAAGCTTTTCAGGCCAGACACAAGTTTACATTAGTCTTTTGACAAACGTGAAATGAAATCCCACAAAAGGTTTATGAAAACTTCTAAGTGTTGAGCCATACTTTTAGTGGCTAAAGGCTAAAGAAGATTATCAAAAAATTAAATAAATATAATAAACAATAAAGGCCAGGAAGGCAAAAAAAAAGAAAGCAAAAGGATAAGAAATATCACTTTAAAGAGCATCACTTCTTTTACAGAAACAAACTCCTGAATTAAACTGTTTTTACAGCTTTCATGCAGGAACTGAAAACTATAGAGTTGATGCCCATATGTGAAAAATTAGCACAGCTGAAGACACTACAGCCTGATACAAAGTTTCACTGACTGCTTGTAGTTCAGCTCCATTCATCCCGACAGCTCCTGTGAGGCAACGCTGCAGCAAACAGTGGTCGTCCATCATGATGCCGGCTGGTTAGTTTCACTCCAGTGAATTAACTAGCTCTCTAACATGAAGTCCATCCATCCAATGTCAGAATAATACATTTTCAACCAAAGTTATGTCTCAAGAGTTTAACAGAGAAGGGTTCAGCTGACAGTGGTATGGCAGCAACACATTTAGTATCAGATTTAGCTGAGTCCTTATTGAATTCACTTGTTTGATTTAAATAGCACCAGATCAGAACGTACAGAACCTCAGGGCACTTGACAGAGTAAGGTCAAGACCTACAAATATGACAGAGACACCCAACATGAGCAACTTTAACAGATAGAAACCTCCAACAGAACCAGACCAGAGGGGAGAGAGAGGGACCAGGAGCAGCAGCATATCCTGTGGTATTCACGCACTGTCACACTTGTTGTTTTAATGGTAACAATAACAGTGATAAGAATAAGAATAAGAAATCCTTTATTAGTCCCTCAGTGGGGAAATTGCATTTAGCAACAGCAAGATTACAGCCAGTAAGTGAAGTAAAATATAAGTAAGACCAATATGGCCAAAACAAGATACTAGACTAAGAGAACAGCTGCTGTAAAAAGTAAAATATACATACATAGATAATAAGTGAAATAAATATGGGCTGGTGATACTTACAGGTGTAATAATGTTAGTAATGAAACGGTAGCAATAACATCAGCACCAGTTTAAGGTTCAGTCCGTGATTCTGTTTGTCAGACTCAGTAAATATTTCCTCATGGTCGTCCAGCTGTCTGCTCTGTGTGAGCGCTGAGAAACAACCTGCTGTTCCTACACAGCCCTGACTCTGACCCGGACCGAGGCACACAACGCTGCTCCAGCCAATTGGCAACAGGGGGCGCTGGTGCACAGGACAAGGAAAAAATTAGAGAGGGACAGTGGGAGCCAGAGATGGTAAATCTGGAACATGCTAACGGATACTGGCAATGTAAAGATTATCCAGGGAAAGGAGCAGTCTGCCTTCCGGCAGCGATGTTGAGGCATCTGCATGGAATGAACATGGTGGAGGTGTGACGGCGGCATATTATCCTCAATGTAATCTCATTGTCAAGAAGAAGAGATGGAACGAGGAACAGCCAAAGAGGAGAAAGTCAGAAAAACAAAAACTGAAAAAGAAGTTCTGTGATCAGGCTGCACAGATTCAGTCAGGTGGACAGAAGTTTAGTGTAATGATTTAGACTGACACAGTAATCAGAGTGTAAAAAAGAATTTTTATTTTACAGTATTTACACATCAGCAAAGAAGAGACTGAATAAATGTAAAGCAGGTTCTGTGACCGCGGTTCTGTGAAGACAGAACCCCGGTAAACAAACAGGAACTGAATTCATTTCCTGAAACTTTTATTGTCACAAGCTTTCTTTGTACAGTTACACCTCAGAGCTATTCAAATCTCCTTGATGGACACTACTTCTGCCTCCTGGTGGTGAACTGAAGAACAGCACGAGAACTGTCCTGATGTTCCCCGTCAAAAAACCATCAGACACAAATTCCAATTTAAAATCTGTTTACACTTTCTTACTCTGCCATCAGCCTCAGTTCTCACAAACTTCACTGATCCTTCAAGTGCTCGATTTTAGTATCTCAGGATCCACTGCTGGTCCACAGAGAACCATGCTCTGGACTGTAACTTTCTGTCACTGAGATTCTCTGGTACTTGAATACCAACCACTGTTTGTTCAGGACTTTTATTGTTGCATAGTGGGATCAACTGACTCATCTACAAAATGAAGGACAGCAGGACCTCAGACCTGGACTGGTTTGGTTCTCTAGAAATATGTCATTAAGGCAGTGGAATGGATGCTGGGTCTGGACCACAGTCATACACCACCAGACTAATAACGGGAGCAGTCCTGGTTTAGAACCTAATTTTAGGGTCCTGGTTTGATACTGGATTGGTTCTGATTTAGTCCTGGATTGGTCCTGGTCTGTTCATGGGCTTGCTCTGGACTGGTCCTGGGTTAGTCCTGGTTTGATTCTGTTTTAGTCCTGGTGTGGTCCTAGATTTGAACTGGAGTGACACTGTTGTAGTCCTAGTTTGAAATGTTTTGGTCCTAAAATGGTTTGATCCTAGTCGTCCTGGCCTGGTCCTGGTTTGATACTGGTTTGGTTCTGGCTTGGCCCTGATTTGGTCCTGGTATGATCCTGGTATGATCCTGGTCTCTTTCTGGTTCTGGTCTCAGTAGCTGTTCTCGTGTCCAGCGAGAATGTACAGGTTACTGTATTCAGTTGGATTATCTGTTGCTCTGCTCTCCAGAACCACCACCCTGCAGACAGACAGGGCAGCAGACAGGTAAGGTAACAGACAGGTAAGCAGACAGACAGATGAGCTAACAAACAGGTGCCTCACCTGTCAGAACCCAGCAGGCGGAACATCCTGCTCATGTCACTGATCTCCTGAGTGATCTGCAGAGAGAAAGAAAAAGATGTGATGACACAGTAAGGTGGGTGGGTCCCTGCTCACTGATTGGATGGTAATTACCTCATTAGATCTGAAGCTCCGCCCCTGCATGCCGTGTCTCCAGAAGGCCAAAACACTGTCCTGTAAACACACTGAGGGGGAGATCAAGGTCAGAATACTACACACCCACAGACAGGTTTTAAAGGGGGTCAGCGGGGGTTTAAAGTGCCTCAATTCAGGTATAAGGTGGTTCACGGAGCTCCAAAGAAGCAATTTTAAGGTGGTCTGTAGCAGATGTAAGGTGGTTTACCGATTGACTCAATCTGAAAGTTGAAGGTGAGCTCAGCTGACAGCCTCTTGCTGGACTTCAGATTCCCCTGGAGATTCACAATCTTTATACAACCTGCAGAATGTACAAACACAGCTCAAGTCGTCTCTGACACACCGTTAAATCCTTCAAAGTAAAACTTCAGTCATTAAATTATCACATGTTCTTTATGTTCAATAAAACATAAAATCATCTGCGTCTATGAACTTACGGTCCAGACAGACCAGGACGGTGTCTTTCTCCAGCTGAGTGACGTGGATCACACAACTCTGAGGGTTTACTGCAACAAGACAACACTTTCAAACACATATGGTACAGATGGGACATGAGGACATGTACCTGAGTCAGGAGGAGGTCTACCTGAGTCAGGGAGAGGTGTACCTGAGTCAGCGGGAGCGAGGCAGGAGGAGTTGGGGTTGAGGGTCTGGAAGCTGATGGGTTGGTTTGGTTTAGTTCCTCTGCTGATGCCAATGCAGATCAGAGGGTACGGCTGCTCCGGGACAACCAGCAGCTCCAAAACCTCCAGAGGACACGGTGGCTGGAAGTCCACGTTCTGGTGAGGACAGACATGAGTTAGATCTGGATCAGACTCAGTTTGTACCATTGTCCTGATCATAGTGTAGAGCTACAGGTCTGTCTGCAGGGAGTCCTCATACTATCCAACAAGGCAAAATTAGACATCAGCGAGACATTCCTTGTTTTATGAAATCAACACAGGAACGCAGATGGAGACTCTGTACTGGTCCAGACTGGGGTCAGGATTAAATTTAACACATGCCAGTTTGAGGCAGGTGAGACAAGAATGATTAAATTACACCTGGCAGTGGAATCTTTGTTTAATCTGTGTTAAATATTTCATCATCCTCTACACTCTACTGCCACTAATCCCAGGTCTGGGTCTCAGTAGAAAGAGACAAAGTCTCGAAGTCCAGATGTTCTCTTTCCAGTCCTCCCTCCTGCAGCAGGTATCCAGGTATCCTCAGGTGAACTTGTCCTGAAGAAAGACACTGACAGCTTCAGACTTTACAAACACACAGGTGTTTTTTGTCTTACCTTCACCAGCATGAACTTCTGCATCGGCTCTATCCACTCCAGCAGGACCACACCTGACTGGAAGGCTCCTCCCAGGTACTTGTGGCCTGTGTAGGGGTTCCTCACTGTGTGTGTGTGGGGGGGAGGGGTGGGGAGGGTCTAAAGTCATCAAAGGTGTTAGTGAACCACTGTCCAAGTGTCCTACTTTCTGAACTAAACCTGGGCTGAAATATCTGATGGTCTCCACCCTACGCCACCCTACACTCGCCTGAGATAAACATGTAGTGTGAATACCTGCCTTTCTTACCTTACCTTAACTCTTACCTGCAAACCAGGTGAGCTACAGGTTCTCAGTGAGCCTGTTAGGAATCTGTCAGACTGATTCTCTGCTTCGCTGCTGGCTGAGACTGTTTTCTTCTAAAACTTACTGTCTGTTTTATTAGACCGAGGTCAAACAGGTCCACTTTAGTCCAAAGACAATCACTGAGAGACCAAACTCATTAAACATCAGTGTGTAGTGCATGATGGGAAATAATGTATATAGACCATGTATATAGTAACATCAAGCATGGATTTAGAACGTCCCCCCCCCCTCACCTGGGCAACTCTGACCACATTTCACTGCATGTCACACCAGCCTACAGACCTCTCACAATAAGAGTCAAACCAACTGTGAGGGATGTACAAGCGTGGGCAGACGGGGCTTCTGAACAGCTGCAGCACAGATTGGACTGTATTTGAGGATGACAATATAAACACCTACACTCCAGGTGTGTTATTCTATATAAAATGTTGTATGAACAATGTAACCACCACAAAACAAGTCTGTGTATACCCCAATAATAAACCATGGATGACGAGAGATGTCAGACTCCTGCTTAAGGCCCATAATAAGGCTTTCCAGGAAGGTGATGCTCAGCTGTACAGCGTGGCCAGGTCCAACCTGAAGAGGAGCATCAGGAAGGCCGAAGCGGACTACAGGCAGAAGATCGAGTCTCACTTCGACACCTCAGACTCTCGCGGTGCTTAGGAGGGTATACGTCACATCACCAACCAAAACAACGCTCATCCAACTTCTGACAACAGCAGCGCCTCATTGGTGGAGCAGCTAAACAACTTCTTCTGCCGCCATGAGAAAACATCAACTCCCAGGTCCACCACCCCACCTCCAGATACCAGATACCAGGTACCAAACCCTCACACTGCAGACTGCTGACGTCACACATGCACTCCGTAATATCAACACACGGAAAGCAGCTGGCCCAGA
>JBBMJY010000020.1:75467-85517 GCA_037833715.1 Toxotes lorentzi
TCTTTAAGCTCCACCCTGAGTCAGTCTTCCTCAAACAGATCTGATCAGTGCGTCTTTATCATCACTCTGATCCACAGTCCTATAAAGCAGCTGTAATTAAACCTCTTGTTAAAGCCGACTCTTGATCCAGGTGTTTCAGCCAAATATAGACCTGTATCTAACCCCCCCTTTGTGTCTGAGATCCTGGAGAACGCAGCCTCCAATCAGCTGTGTGACTTTCTACAGAACAATCACTGATGGATTTTCAGTCTGGATTCAGAGTGAATCACAGCACAGAGACAGCACTGCTGACCATTAAACTTCACCTTCTAACCTCAGAGTTTCAGAGCAGCTGAAAACTGTCCTCTGATGAATCTTAGAATCAGTTCCTACTCAGACTTTTCTTGAACCATCCCCTAGTTAAGCTGCTATAGGCTCAGAGTGCCGGGGGACTTCCCATGATGCACCGAGCTCCTCTCTGCTCTGAACCTGCTCTGTATAAAAAGTGATCTGAGGTAACTTCTGTTAGGGTTTGGTTCTATATGAATAAATTTGGCTCAGTTTGGTGGTTTCTGGCTGCAGGACGTGAAGCTCTGCTCCGAGACTTGAGCGACTGAGACGTCAGCCGGTTCACTGAATTCTGTCCAAGAAACAGAAACACTGCTAAAATGTCTATTAACTATTAACAATAGTTTTTAAGGAGTAATGAAGTCAAAGGACAGTCAGGTGCCTGTCCTGGTTTTGTGAATACGACCTGAAACACTCTCACAAACAGACAGAGAAAAGTCAGAGGGTTATAATGTGAATATGAAGATGTGGTATGAGTTAATAAAATGTGTGATGGCTACAACATTTCCTAGCTCTGTCACACCTCCCTCAAGACTTAGAGCCCTTTTATAGAAATCATGTCATTTTCAATCACAGGTTGTTAAACAAAAGCTCACTGATGAACAAAATCCTTCGCTTGACCTGAACACCCATTAGTGTTGAGTCTGGCTGCCTCAGCACATCCTGCTGTTTTAAAATCCATTAAAGACACATAAACATTGCAGCTGGTCAGTTCACCTGCACTCTGCTCAGCATCAGGGTTTCTAAGGTCGTTTTCCCTTCCAACCATTTTAAGTGGTTGAAACCGCTTAAAATGGTTTCAACCATTTGGAACTGAAGAAGCTTGGAGCTGGACTAAACAGGTCTGACCCTCAGTGAGGTGGTCAGCACTTCACTCAGTAGAAGAAGAAAAGGTGGCCCCAAGCTCAGGACAGTCAGTGGAAATGTCAGCCGTCCATTTAAAACCATCCAGCTCTTGATTTTCTACACAGTTAGCAAATATTCCAAAGTGCTCCAACGCAGCATCTTTAAATTTTCATCAGCAGCACCATGGCTCTGTGTTCAACCCCCCACGGCCTCCACCCCTCCGCCCCCTTGTGAGAGGGGTGATAAATTATTCAGATAGAGCTGAGGTCGACACTCAAACACACTGATGAAGGACAGAAACACTGTGCAGCTCTACACACACACCCAGGTACTTCTTTACATTATACTGAAATTATCCTGTGGCAGAAATGTGTGGAGGCTCCGTGTCCGGCAGCAGCTGGGCTCATCTCTCATTTACACTCTGAGCTCATCACTGTGCATCCACACTGACCCCCCAGGAGCAGGTGGAGGCTCTTACGGGGTTTAACTTTCTACAACCTCCAGCAATTATCGCACACTTCCCTCAAAAATGTTTCTGAGAAAACGGTTCAGCAAACAGCAGGTTTCCACCAAAACCATCAGCCTCCTGGTTTTCGGACTGGACTCAGGACATGGGCATCTCACCTGTTCCCACTGAGGGTGGATCCTGATCCTGATCCTGCAGCAGCCTCTTCATCCTCCATCTGCAGCTCCTACACCAGACAGGAGATGACAGGAGACTCAGGATTAGTCTGCTCTGAGGGCCGAGGGGCTGGGGTGGAGGGTGGGGGTTCTACAGAGCTGTCTGTTGTTTATTTACTCAAGTCGCTCAAACTTCACATGATTTAATATTTTCAGTTTCAGCTGCTGACAGGCATTAATCTCTTCCTCCTCCTCCTCCTCCTCCCTCTGAAAGAAGGAGTTAGGAAGCAGCTGATTGGTCAGCTGAGCGCTGGCGCTGACTCAGCAACTTCCCACTGAAACTCCCAGAGGATGAAAACACTGCAGCCCTCGGTGCCTCTACTGCCTCATCTCCACTGCACTCTGCTGCTGGTTCTGATGCTCTGGTTCTGGTTCTGGTTCTGGGTGTTCTGTTGTTTCTCTTGTCAAATTGTCTCAAAGTTATTTACGAACCAAACTGAAACAGACTAACACAGACAACAGTCTGGTTCTAATGGGAACAGTGACACACCTGTGAACTGCTGAATGGACTAATCCACAGACTAATCAAACCAACCAGTTACAGCAGAGCAGGAAGTGACCTCATCCAGGTGAAATACTGACAGGAGCATGAATTACAGAGGAAGAAAACAAAAAGATTAAAAATGAAAAAGATGAGTGTGTGTTAGTGTTGGCAGAGTTTTCCCTTTGCTGTGTGTAACAGACTGTTGCTGCAGGTATCAGGACAGGTTGTTATGACACTCGGCCCCTCAGCCTCGGCCGGTATTAGTTTGAAGTGTGTGCAGATACCAGGTGTGATCTTGCGGTGTAGTACAGCTCCTCCTCACAGTCCAGGAAACGATCAGAGTCGCACTGAAAAGAAAAACAGTCATAAATAAATAAAAAAAATTATTTTTGTCTTTGTCTTTCACACGTTTATGTCCATTATTGTGTTTATCTACTTATATTTTATCGAGTTTATTTCCCCTTTTGTTGTTTTTACATCTTCAGGTTTAAGTGTGTATGTGTGTGTGTGTTTGTATGCCTCTTCATGATGAGCTTCGGTCTCTTTCCTCAGTGGAGGGTCAAATTTCATCTGATCAACTGAAAGACAATAAGAACAGAGCTTCACCATCATCATCATCATCATCATGGTCATCGTCAGGCAGGTAAGCAGACAGGTGAACTCACAGGTGATCTCCGACAGGGTTTTTCCTTCTCTGGAGTTTCCGGACGGGATCCTCTGAGGGACAGAGATGACCTGCACACAGACGGACAGTCAAATGATCTGATCTACGAACCAATGGAACATTGTTCCACCTACAGGCGGCGGTAACGCACAAAGAAACACAACCACGCACAAACAAAGGCAGAGAAGAAGAAGACAGCGAGAATAAAGCTGTCCTCAGCTTTTCAGATATTTTATTAAGAAGAAAATCTGTTCAGCCCATAGAACGAGTCCGAGAGACGCTGAAGGTAAGCACAAACTGTTTCCTGTCACTGTCCTTTAGAGACCAACAGTGTAGAAATGATTTATTCATCAGTTAAACGCACACAGTTCAGCTACACAGGTAAGTGGGAAAAAACCGAGGAGGAAGGTGGAGCCGCATCTGCTGCTGGACTCGGAGCAGGGTGACGGTGGTCGTGAAGAAGCCGGAGTCCGATGGCCAAGGGCTCAGCCTCATTCTGCTTCTCACTGCACCAGGAACCAGAATAGACCCGCTTAAACCCGATCAGGGAACTGGTGCACTCTGGGAAATACTGTCTATCGTATACAGGGAAATCATCATCATCAGAGCTTAAGCTTTGACCTGTTTTTGCTGCTCAAACACCTGTGATCAGTGTGAATCACTGCAGCGTCAGTCGCTCTGTCACTTCCTGTGTTTAATGTTTAACGATTCTGTTTTTTTCTTCTTATTTTCAGCAGAAAATTAAACTGTAGCCATCAGAGTTTCATCTGAGCCAAATCTAAAACACGTTTCCTCATCAGACTTGGACGGAGATGGAGGATGGAGGATTTTAAGGGGACAGTCTGCTGCGCTGCAGGCTCATGTGGAAACACACGTTTCTAATGTCTCAGGTTTCAGCAGGTTCCCTATGTTTTTTTAGTCTGAGGTGAATTTAACAGGAAACACTGTGTAACTTCCAGTTTGACGACAAACACAAAGAAACGAAGAGAGAAACCAAAATCCAACAACATGTCAGCCCAGCATCACTCAGACATTTTTTAATGATTGATCTGTTAAATATCTTTTTTAGTTATACAAGTTATACGAGCACTGAGTAAATCAATAAATCAGAGTTTTAGACGAACAGGTTCAATGAATTGAATCACCAATTCAGCAGAACACAGGAACCTGAGCACAGGTGAGTCACTTGACACACAGTCAGCAAGAGGAACCACAACAGAACATGATGGAACGTGACAGAACATGTCACTGGCTCAGGACAACCACACAGTGTGGTTGTTATTTGGAGAGAAAACAGTGAAAACTGATGATTTCAACTGTAACACATGAAACAATGTGTGCATGCATGCACGTGTTCTCCGTCGTTCTTTGTATTTCAAAGCTTCTTCGCTTCCTTTCTCTTTAGTTCCTCCGTCCCACCGTTAACTGTCTCCAGCAGGTCAAAGGTCAGCTAACCTCTGAAGGGAGCTCCCTCTCTCTTTAACTCTTTAGCTTTAGCTCACAGTGACAGCAGCGTCATGTGTGTTACAACATGTGGAGCTTGAAAGATGTTTAGCAGTAGTTTACCAGTAAGGAGGCTCTAATGAAAGACACTGTCCAGGTGCATTATGGGAAATGTGGGACAGTGTCTTTGGACTAAAGGTCAGGATATCTTTGCCTGTGCTGCTCAGATATGGACCTGTCTGTCTTTAATGTTTTTAATCCAGAACATTTACTCTGAAAACCAGCTGAGACAAAGAGACAAATATCTCCTGGTATCAGACCTGGACTCAGATCTCAGTCCTTTAGCCCCTCCCCTTTACCTCTGCATCGGCCTCGTCATCATCCAGGTGGTCCTGGTAGGACGTCTGGTCCGGGTTACTGACTTTATCCAGCAGTTCGATGGCCAGAGTGCGACTGAGAGGCTGAGAGATGAATGGGTGCTGGGAGGAGAGATAGAAGCGTGGATAAATCAGAGCTCTGTGGAAACGTCTCACCTTCACGCCCCTCACCGTAAAGTTTCATTACCTGCAGTAGTTTGTCAGCAGCAGGTCGTTTCTTCGGGTTCTTGGTCAGAGCGATTTTTACAAACTGGTGGAAGTTTCCGGTCCTGCACCAACACAGACTGAATGTGAAATATCTCACTGTGGAAACTTGACAATGATGGTTTCTGTTTTATCTTTTGTTCTTTTCCAACACATCAGTGAAGCTTTGGTGTTTAGGAATATGCCCTCAGACACTAAACTGGCTCTGTAATGTGTTAACACCACACATCACACCCTATAACGTATTGTGTGTGAACAAGCTACAGAACAAGGGACACCAGGGGGAGCTGCTCCTGTGGGACACTGCAGAGTGAGCACAAATGCATGATGGGAGAAACACATCTATCATGCTGGAAGGTGGGGAGAGTACATTTTAAGCATTTTACAAACTTTATTAAAACTGTGAGTAATGATTCATAGTTCCAGTGGAGGTGAAGGTTTTCAGTGGTGATCAGAGTCAGTAACTGTTTCAGCAGTGACGTGCAGTGGTTTACTGTGATTTAGCGCACAGGTTTTGAAGCTCGCTGTGATGTTTGGTTCCAGTTCATCCAAAATCATCATCAGCCTGCTGCTCACATCGCTGCTCTGCTATCTTTAGCTCCAGCTGACATTCAAAGAGAATATTCTATCTCTTTATTAGCATTAACAGCACCTGGTTGGCTGACATTAATAATTCAGCAGCTTCTTGATTGGATGCATACATTTTATATTACTGTCTCTACTCTGAGATAGAGAGATGGATGGATGGACACTCACCACGTCACCTTGTCTTTCAGTTTAGGAGGCTGAAAGCTGCTCTTTGTCATCAGCAGCAAAGCTCTGACAGAGAGAAATAAATAATCAGTCATCATCTTATCGAGGAGTCTGCGCTCGTTAAAATGTCTGATGTGATGATCTAACTCCACCCCACACTGCTGTCTGCAGTCAGCTGTTACCCAGCAGTCCTTTCTGCTGCAGTACATCATACACAGTGTGCACATCATAATTCTGTCCACGTGGAGCTCTGGGTGGTTTATTATCTACAGTCTCTAAAGCAACGTGTGCTTTCTAACTATTTCACTGCTGCTTCAGTCTGTCCTCTACATGTCTTCAGACTGTTGCTGCAGGTATCAGGACAGGTTGTTATGACACTCGGCCCCTCAGCCCGTCATGTTTTCTCACTTTTTTCCTCCAAAATGTTTTTTCTTTGAGGACTTTGTCCTCTGATGACAAACAGAAGAGCGTCGGACCGGGGTAAACACTGTGGTACGTGGAATTGGTCTGTGTTATATACTTTCAGAAATAAACATTAAAGTGGAGAAGGTGATCTATTTCAGCCCTGTAGTCTTCCTCCCAGCCCGGACTCTGACCCCACGAGAAGACCATGCAGACTGTCTGCAGCCTGAGAGGCAAAACTCAGGGCAAAAAAACCCAAATCTGGAACTGCATCTGCAAGGTGACTGCACAGGTGTCTGAGACAAGCCTGAACACACAGGCATCCCCATTAACATACACATACACATACACACACACACACACACACACACACACACACACACACACACACACACACACACACACACACACACACCTCATGGGGTGGAGGTCAAACATAGGTGGCTGCAGCTCTGCCAGTTCGATGGCGGTGATGCCGACGGCCCAGATGTCACATAGCTGGTTGTATCCACCCTTCCTCTCCACCGCTGCCACCTCTGGAGCCATCCTGAGGCCAAACACACCTGAGCTGTCAATCATCACGAAACGATCCCTGTCAATCACTGACTGAAGAAACAGCAGGAAGTTGTGACCAATATTTAAAATATGAGACAGAGAAGGAAACATGGATGTAAAACATAACACTGATGTGAGGAAGCTCCTTCATCATCATTATCTTCCTCCATACTGTGACTCTGAGATCAGCATGAAGAAAAAAACAAAATGGTGGCTGGTGAAGCTGCAGGCCACCAGATGACTGACAGGAGGAGGAGGAAGGTCGTACCAGTATGGAGTCCCGATGAAGGATTTCCTCTTAGCAACAGTCGCGGTGATGTGAGCCGACACGCCAAAGTCCGCTGCCAACACATACCAAGTTCAGACAGAGGTCAAAGGTCAAATCCATCATCATTACTTTGTCAGTTTTCTCTGTATAACACAACCTCAGCTGCATGTAACAGACTGAGAGTCTGTGGCTCGTGTTCAGCCATGACCCTGACCCTGCAGCAGAAAGTGTGACACAGATGAGCGACAGACTCTCTGAGGAAGACCAGGTCTGATGAGGAGAGACAGTGTCCATCCCGCTGTGGACAGAGCAGCTCTCGTGTCCAGAACCATGTCGCACAGGTCAGCTGACATAAACTGAGGATCAGAACCTTTGTGAAGCTCTGACTCAGAGTTTACTGAAGAAACTTTTTACTGGGATGAACGTTTGAGTTTTCAGCTGCAGTTTTCAGTTTATGGAAAATCACAGTGTAGGAGCCATTTTGCCAGTTTGTTAACTTATTTAGATTATTGTTGTTTAAAATTATTTATTTATTTTAGGGTTATATTTTGGGTATTATTTAGAACGTTTAAATGTGTTATTGATTAGTTTATTTTACTTAACTTAGATTTGGGATTTAGGTTATATAGGTTATATAGGTAAGAGGGTAGGTCAGTGGCCCAGAATGCACCTGGGTGGGCTTATGGTTTTTTACCAGAGCAGGAGAGGCAGCAAGGACAGGCTTGTTCATTGTTGTTTGCCTGCAAATGGACTAAATAAACCTGTTACAAAATGATGCCAAGAATGGATTTTGAATTTTTACTGCCTGCGTAAACCACATACCCACGGTGCACTAGTGATTATTTGATTAAGTTCATTTGTTTTTTGTTTCATTTAAAGTTAAAGAATTCATTGACAAATAGTCACGACACACAAACCTTTTAGTTTAAACTGTAAAAGGATTTGGCCCATGGGCCGCTGTTTGCCCACCGCTGCTCGGACGCAGCAGCTTAATGCTGATGCACTCTAGGTGACTGTGAGTTGTCATTACATCATCATTACACCACACCACACCCCCTACCTGCAGGCTGTGTAGAGGGCGGAGCCTGTTAAGAACAGATGACATCACTAGCCTGACAGGTGACTCACCCAGTTTGACGTATCCGTTATCAGTCAGCAGGATGTTCGCTCCCTACAGACACAACACACACCGTTAGCTGCTGCTGGAGCTCCGCCCCCTCAAAGGTCAGTATACCACACACACTTTAACACGTTTAACACACAACACACACATTTAACAAGAAGCAACTGAATATAAGACGTCACGGCTCCTGAACACCACATGTTGAAATGTAAACTGCACTTACACATTCAGTGTGAAGTTCAGGAGTTCATTTCAAAAACTTTATTTACAGCATCAACAAAGGCAAACAGAAAACTAAAGATATTCAAACTGAAAAAACTCAGGATGTGAAATGAAGAATGTGGAGCTCACCTTGATGTCTCTGTGCATCTTTCCTCTGCTGTGCAGGTAGAAGAGACCCTGCAGGACACACAGGACAGAGGACACAGGTCAGAGTTTACTACAGTCTGATTGGACAGGAGCTGGAGAATCTGAGACTCTGATTGGACGATACCTGCAGAGTTTCCCGCAGGACGTAGGCGATCTGAGACTCCGTCAGTGGACCAGTTACTAAGAAACAACACAACAGTCAGGTTCTTGTTCTGGCTCACAGATCGAGGTTCTGGTCCAGATGTTAGAAACCTCATTCAGAGGCTGCTGACATTTCTCAAATCAATCCAGCTGTGGATCAGAGCTCCACATGTTCAGATGAGGACAAATACTTCAAACACCATTTCCCATCAGCCCACAGGTCTGTGAGCAGGCTGAGGGGGTCGCGGCTATTTCAGCGGAAGGATTATTTATAGTCAGTGACATCATCACTGACCGCAGGTGAAAACAGACAGTGAGTACCTGCAGGGAGGAGGCGGGGCTCGAACACTGACACACCTCACTCTGAGTCAGAATCACAGACATGCTGAAGTTATTTATGTTTGGTTCAGGTGTGTGTGTGTGTGTGTGTGTGTGTGTGGACTTCTTGTTTGACAGCGAGACATTCAGAGTCAAACTGGAGTTTCAATCATTATCTGTCTGCAGGGGGTTGGCCTGTGCTCGCCCTTGTCCTCTCTCTCTCTCTGCAGGGGGGCGGAGCATTATAGCAGACCAGCGGGAGGTGGTGTGGAGGTGCGTGGTGCCCCCGGTTGCCCTCGCAGATGTCACTGAGGTTTAATGAGGCGAGCGGCCGGTGTTTCACTGCTGGGCCTCATTAACGCTTGTAGATGACATCTCTGACGCCCCCGGCCGCTGCCGCTGGCGGCTGAACAAACCGAAGCCTTAACGAGGCCTGGCCTTAATGAGCAGGAAGATGAAGGCAGCGTGGGCGTCGTCACAGCGACAGCTGAGGGCGGATGGAGAGCGGAGGATTTAAAGATGGATGCCTCAGACTGAGCGGTTTGCGTTTGTTGTTCTGACTGAAACTGTTCAAGTGTCAGATGGTTTCTGTTTAACTGTGAGTGACAGCTGATCAGAAACACACATACAAACGGCCTGAAGCTGTCGTCACACCTGTCAGCGAGGAGAACAGGAAGAGGAAGTGCAGCTTCACACATTCAGTCAAATGTTTGTTTGTTTACTCCAGGATCAGTGATGTCATCAGGTCACATAATCTCCACTGACACAACAACAACCAACAAAGGCAGAGAAGAAGAAGAGAAAACACACGGATGCAAACATTAAAATAACTCCATTCCATCAATTAGACACACCCACTGAGAGGAGGTGTAACACCCGGACAGGTGGGTGTTGAGTGTGTGTGTGTGTGTGTGTGTGTGTGTGTGTCTCACTGTGGTAGATGTCCTGCAGTGATCCTCCTCCACAGAACTCCATACAGATCCACAACTTCTCCCTGCTGCACACACGCACACACACACGCACACACACACACACACACACACACACACACACACACGCACACACACACACACACACACACACACACACACACAC
>JBBMJY010000020.1:94120-104195 GCA_037833715.1 Toxotes lorentzi
TCCTCTAAATTAGTGGATAGCCACTTCCTTTCCAGCTTTCGTGATATCTGCTTTAAAGTACGTATTTGTGAATCATAACATGGAGCTAGCTTCCTCTGATTTATGACCTTCTTATTCAGAGGAGCAACAGAGTCAAGCTGTCATTGTCAGTATCTACATGAATATTAAAGTCACCCACTATAATTGCTTTATCCGTACAAAGCACTAAATCAGATTGTGCTCTGCTGTGCTGTGTTGTGTGCTGTTCACATCGTCAGTGTCGGTGTGAAGTGTTAGTATCACACCCTGCTCAGAGGAGAGTCAAGTCTCCGAATGTGACACTTCCGGTGTCATATTTCAAAATAAAACAGCGATGAAACGTGTTTGTTGATGTAAAACTGATTTTACTGTGACGTGTTCAGCAAGTTCAACATTTAAACGGCGTTTAATCTCGTGGCAGGAATTTGACCACGACATTTTTTTATCATTACCAATAAATATAGAAGGTATTCATCATCCAATACCTGTTGCCTGGTATTGTTATTTCCATGGCAACACTGACAGTACCCAGGAATGTGTAAATTCATGAGGATCAGAGGAGAGGAGTCTGTCTACTGCAAAACATCTGATCAGAGCTACAGAAGCTGCTGTAAGTTCACAGCTCCACAAAGCCTTTTCATGGCCTGGTTCAAGGGAGTTTTTTCTTCCCACTGTTGCCTGAAGTGCTGATCTGGGGTCAGACTCTCTCTGGTGCTATGTAAAGAGCTTTGAAACAGTTTTGATTGTGGAAGGAGCTATATAGATAAAATTGAATTGAATTGGTAGAAGGGAGCAGCTTTGATGCTGTTTGCAGCTAATGAGAGAAGAGACTGAAACCGTCCCTGATTCCAGACTGAAGGAAGAAATGACCACTCTGTCCTTCATCCTGCTGAAATTTCTTCACAGCAAGTGTCAGGAGACGCATATGTGTCATTTATGTAGACGGGGTGAAGGTGAGGGGGTGAGGGTTGCTGAGATGCTGCAGTTTTAAAGGTGTATCTGTGTTGTAGCTGCAGTGGGAGGTTTGTTGGCGTCTGTGCGGTAGCTGAGGTTCGTCCTCCTCTGATGATTCAAACACTGTTCCGGGTTTACAGAGCTGGAAACCAGTTCAACAGAACTTCTGTCTTCTACCGCTGCTCCATTGAGAGTGTGCTGACATATTGCATCTCTGTGTGGTTCTCGAGCTGCACCATGGCACACAAGAAGGCACTTCAGAGGGTCATTAACACCGCCCATCCCCTTCCCTCCCTGAAGGACCTCTACAGCACCCGCTGTCTCAAGAGGGCACACTTGAGGGACTGCACACACCCAGGACATCGGGTGTTTAAGCTGCTGCCCTCTGGCAAGAGATTCAGGGTGCTGAGAGCACGAACAAACAGACTTTTACAACAGGGCAATAGCCCTAATCAATGCAAACACATAACCTTACTTCATCTGACTAGCCACCTTTCTGACAGCAGGCCATGTGCAATAAACAATGTTCACTGTCTTTGTACAAATTCTGTTTACACTGTATATTTCTATCCTAGATATATTTATTTTATTTTATTTTTATTTTCCTGTACATTTGAGATGTCTTCTTTTGCACTGATGTGGGACAGTACTTCAGTTTCGTTGTACTTTTGTACAAAGTATGATTGTGCAATGACAATAAAGATTTATCTTATCTTATCTTAATAAGATCATCTCACACACGGAGCATCTTCTCAGAGTTTTACACAACAGAAAAACTGTGAGGAGCCACAGCACCCAGAGCCTCCGAGCTCCCTGACAGTCCCACAGCCATACGCTGCACCCGTGTAAACACACACATCTGTTTTACCTGTTTTTCTTATATTTCACTTATTTCTGATGTACAGGTCTTCATCCGAGGAATCCCCGCTTATAGTTTACCCCGGGAGGATTTCCGTTTTATTTTGAAGAGGCGCTTCCGTGCTGCTGCGCCTTACCTACGTCCACCTTGACGGTTCGTCAGTCGGCATGACAACGCGCTCTCGAGGGCAAACGGGGAACGGCTGACGAGTGTGAGGATGGCAGCAGAAGATGCTCAGTAACGAAAACAGCGGTGGGAACCGAACGAACGGCAGCACCGGGACCTGCTCCGGGACCGGGAGTGGCTCGGTTAATGTCCCAGCCATGGACAGAGCCCGGCCGGTGACGGTGACGGTGTCCGCGGTGAGCCTCGCGCTCAGCGTGCTGTCCCTGCTGCTGCTGGTCTCCGCCATCTCCACCGACCACTGGTACGAAACCGACACCCGCAGGCACAAGGAGAACTGCGACCGACACGGATCCGACTCCAACGACCAGAAGAACCGGGAGATGCCCATCTACCACCTGCCGCTGGTGGACACCGGCAGCGGCGGGGCCAGGCAGCGGGACGTGGCGCTGATGAAGCCCGTGCATGTAGGCAGCAGAGAGGAGGAGCTGCTGGAGAACTGGCGGGCCATCCTGGGGATGGGCATCCTGGAGACCGAGTGCGGCAGGCCGCTATTCTCCACACACTCCGGCCTGTGGAGGAAGTGCTACTTCAAGGGCCTGGACCCGGACATCGACAAACTCATCGACCGGGGTTAGGCTGCTCATTTACGGTTTATGTTTACAGATATATCTCGCTGCAGGTCCCACACACACACATAAACACACTGTGTGAGGGCGCTTACACTGTACATGTTAACACACAGAGGTACACACTCTAACATACACAGCCTGTGTGTATTAGTACACAGTGTACACAGAGCATCATGGCCGCTCTCAGGTGAATAACGCTGCATGTCGGTGGGAACGCTCGGTTCTCGAGTGCTGGATGTGGCAGTGATGTGCAGGTGTAAAGACCGTGTGACTCTGACACGGACCGGGTCGGTGCTGCTGGTCAGCAGTGGTGAGGACCTACTGACAGACCAGAACAAGGTTTTGGGGGATGTTCTGGAACAGGTGCAGCTTCAGGGACTTAAAGGATCTAATGTTAACGGTTCTGGTACCAGATACCACGGGGACCCTCAGAGGTCTTGTAGAGTCCAAGTCTTGGTAAGTCGGAGCTAACCCTAACCCTATTGGTAGATATGAGTTTACTGATGATATATGAACGTATGTGTCTGCTCAGGTGTCAGGGTCAGGCGTCCAGCGCACAGGTACAGGTGTGGTCTGAATATAAAGGTAACATGATCCAAAACGATGAGACATCAAAGTAAATAAGAATCAGGGTTTGATGGAGGAGTCAGGATCCAGCAGGATCCAGCAGTAAAGTACAGAAGAAACCTGTGCTGTGATCAGGTGACTGGTGGATTATGGGATATGGTGTCCAGCACAGACCAGGAATCAGCTGCTGTGTCTGTAACAGCACAGCCACACTCAGATCACTGAGCTGCTGCAGGACTGGACTGAATTAAGGTGTACTGTAGATGCAGAGGTGGTCCACTGGTTTCATACTGGACTCAGACCGGAATTTGTACTGGTTTCAGACTGGTTCCAAACTGGTCTCAGTGGGATAGTTTGTTTTTAAATCTTTATTTAACTTCTGGGAACCATGCTCTCTTTCTCTCTTTCCTTCACGCCTGAAGCTGTCCAGTTAAGCCAGTACAACCACTGTCTGATCTCTGAGCTGCTCCAGTGAAGCAGCTCTGGTGTTGAGCCTTGCTCATGGGCACCTGAACAGGGGTAATGAGGGAAAAGCTGCTCTTTCATTTGATCCAGCCTGATTCTCTGTAGATCACCACTGCCCCTAACTTAAGTCAGACCCCTACCGGTCCCATACAGGTTGGCTTTTAGACTGGTTAAAGACTGGTTTTAGATTTGTCTCAGACAGGTTTCAGACTGGTCTAACAACATTAACAGTCAGCTGAGACCAGCTGAGACCAGCTGACTGAGCCCTGATCTGAACAGCAGTGAAGGAGCAGTAAAATTGTCTGCAGGATTAGAAACTCGTAGGTCACGATGACGTCTGCAGTTTTGTCTCTGCAGTCTCTGGCAGTTTGCCGACCCAAGACCTGGAGGTCAGAGCGATGGTGAGCAGAGAGAAGCTGGACCCCAGCAGCACTCAGACCAATCATCAGATTACAGCTCTTCAAATCACATTACTTTACATTATGTTACACATCATTACACGGCAGGGGACCGGACCCTGAGCCCAGATCAGATTAGATCAGCCGGTCCCCATGGGGAGGATCGGCTGTTTCAGGCTGAGGCTGACTGATACCTGTGCAGTCTCTGGACAGCTTTTGCTTGTGAATTTGTCTTTGTCCAATTTTAAACGTCTGTCCTCAAACCAAGTCAGTTCTGAGCTGTAGTCTTCTCTCTCTGGTTCTCAAAAATCTGATGCACTGATGTTTACTGACAACAGCTGGTGAAGCTTCATTATTACAGCAGAGCAAAGTGACGTCCGTCCTGCAGAGCTTCACTGTCTCTTCATACTTCATATGTGTTGTCCTACGTTTCCCATAGTGCACCTGGATAGAGCCTTACTGCTGGTGCACAGACAGAGGCAGCACTGACACGAGGCAGTAGGAGAGAGCAGGGACAGACAGACCACCTGAGACTCGTGACTTTATCCAGTCCCTTCCTGTCTCACCTGTGTGGTCTCGTCTCTCCAGGTATCGCAGATCGCTGCACAGCCGTCAAGTATCACTTCTCTCAGCCAATCAGACTGAGGAACATCCCTCTGAACCTGACCAGGACCATCCAGCAGGACGAGTGGCATCTGCTGCGTGAGCACACACACACACACACACACACACTCACACTCACAATACACAACGACGCACACTGACACACACACATTGTTGTCATACATCAGTTACGAGGACACTCGTTGGCATCATGCATTCCCTGGGCCTAACCCCTGTCCGGCTCAGACCTGACGTTAACCTGCGTCTCAGAGGACCCAGTCCCAGGTGGACAGCTGTCCGTGTGTCACTTCACACCTGATGCTAAAATACAAACATCAATTCACCAAACGTGTTGTTGTTTTTAACGGGGAACACAACTGGTTTGTGTTGTGAATGTTTTCATTTACTGAGCCTCACTGGAAACGTCAGAGGAAAAACCGATCTGAGTTTGATCTGGATCATGTGACCTGTGACTGACTGAGTCTGATCCTCACCAAAGTCAAACCAGCTCACACACAGGATGTCAGCTGAGCAGGCAGTCCTTCAGTGGTCCTTCAGACCCACACCACATCCCAGTGGGGTCTGAGGGATCGGGTCAGATTAACATCGAGTTTGAACGGGGCTGATGCCCCAAAGTGTGTGTTTAGAATGTGTGTTTTATTTCTATTCATCACTTTTTTCTCAACAACAACAAAAACAATCAGATCATATAAATAAATAAAAACAAGAGAAGAAGAGAAGCACAGGTCAGTGTGAATGGACCGGGCGTGGTGGACCCTCAGAGTCCTCGTGGTTTTCTGGTTCTCAGTCCTGAAGTGGTAGACTCTGGTTTTTGTTTGGCTGTGGTCCGCATGCAAAAACACAAACATATGTTTTATTTGTTTTTTTAGATGATTGATTATTGATTGTATCTTCTCTGCTGATCTGTGTGTATTATTAGTCAGACTGACCCTTTAATGCCTGAGCTTTCTGGGTTTCATCAGTCTGCAGCGCTTCTTGCTATTTATCTCCGGTTGCCATGGAAACACGCCATGACAGTTTTATGTAACAGTACAGAGGGACAGTGAGGGGGTGAGCTAGAGGTGGTTACCATGGCAACGCTCTGTGTTTCCTCATTTACCATGCTCATTACTGACAGCTCTGTGTGTTATATATCCTTGTGTGTGTGTGTGTGTGTGTGTGTGTGTGTGTGTGTGTGTGTGCATGCGGTGCTGTAGACCTGCGTCGGATCACAGCCGGGTTTCTGGGCATGGCGGCGGCAGTCTTGCTGTGTGGAAGCATCGTGGCGTCTGTTGGGTTCTTCTGGGAGGAGAGTTTGACGCAGCATGTGTCCGGACTGCTGTTCCTCATGGCAGGTAACACACCTGAGACTGTGTGTGGGTGTGTGTGCTGATGCTCACTGTCACCTTCTGCTGGTCCCAGTCTGGATCTGGTCTGTGACACACGTGGACACTCAGCAGGTCAATCTCCACCTGCTGGTGCCGAGTGAGATTAAACTCACATAAAATTTAGATTATAGTCCACTCAGATTGAGGACTGAGGTGGACTGAGGACTGTGGACTGAGGTGGACTGAGGACTGTCTGACGTCATGAGTCTGACACAGAAACACACACTGGGTGTGCTCTCTGCCTCTGCAGGTGATGTGATTGAGGCTGTGTTATTTACAGCAGCTGATAAAGTTCTGTCCCATCCTGAAGGTAGAACCAGGTGTGCTGGGGCTGATGCCCTGTTCTCAGATCTGTGATGGATAACGATCTCTCATCTGTTCTCAGGGATCTTCTGCACCATCTCTCTGTGTACGTATGCAGCCAGCGTGACCTACGACCTCTCCAGAAACCCTCCCTTCATCTATGGTCTGCCGGCCGATGTGGATCACGGCTACGGCTGGTCTATCTGCTGCGCCTGGGCCAGTCTCGGTCTGACGGTGGCCTCCGGCTGCCTTGGTACCACCTTTCCCTTCCTGAGCCAGGCCAGAGCCCTGCGATCCAAAACTGCCCGTGAGTCCTCTGTCTGAGCCGCCGGCTCCGCTCGCCTAGAGGAAGTGGAGCATGCGGTCGGGGTCGCCGCGGCCTCAGAGCAGACCGTTGGAGGCGGGGCGTCGGCCTCCACCTGAAGCTGTGGGAGTTCAAACCATGTTCAGTGATTCGCCCTTTTAATCTGATGCAAAGTGTTAACAGACAAGTGTCTCTGCATCGCAGCACCCCCTGCTGACTGTTACACACTACTGTGGTATTTATGATGTGAACTGTACCATCTGCTTATTAACACACACACACACTGTACATTAGGACTGAAGTCGAGTCAGACTGAGACAAAAAGTCTTTAAAACGAGTTTCACCTTAACGACAGTTTCAGATCTGTTTGTGTTTGGGGATTTCACTAATTGTGCTTCAGCTGAGTTTTACAGCAGGACCAGGACCACGACTGGTCGTGGCGGAAAATGACGGATTTCTTTGTCTTGTCCAAAACCCAAAGAGATTCAGTTTATTATCATATAAGACAAAGAAAAGCAGCAAATTCTCACATTTAGGAAACTGGAAACTTTGAATTTTGGTTCCTTTACTTAAAAAAAGACATTTCATTGCTTAAAATATCCAGTAACTTCATCAGGTATCTGGACGATTAACTGATTATCAAAAGAGCTGCTCTGATTAAGACATGATTACATTTACCAGTGTCACATGGTCTCAGCTGGTCCACGTCTCTCAGCTGGTCCACGTCTCTCAGCTGATGTCTGACATCTTATATCCGCAGCGCCAGCCCTGCAGACCAGACTGGTCGTCGACAGTTTGACGAGCTGAGCTGAAATCCTGCAGCATCACTGTGACAAACGAGACCAGATACAAGACCAGGTCTACAGACTGAGACCGGACTCGACTGCAGCTGCAGCACAAACAGAAACACACACGCATACTCAGGTGATCCAAACCTGCAGACCCAGGTTAAAGTGATCAGCTGCTCTGATCCAGGTCCATCAGAACATTCACTGTCCATCTGAAGCTTTTCAACACTGACATCTGACTTTTATGATTTATGTTTTTCTTTACTTGGTTTCAGAGCCGCCCGCTTAGGGTCAGGGTTTTAGGGAAGAGTTCAGCATCTGGACTCTCCTCTGAGTCCTTGGCCCTCTCCTCCTGAGCCTCTGAGCCCAGTCCTGAACACTGGTGTTTGATCTGGTTGCAGAGCTCTGTGCTCCTGCAGAGTAGATTTCAGAGTCAAACCCAGTCAGTGAACATGAACTGTAAAGACTGCAGGGTCATGAGGAGAAGGATGGCTGCAGAGTCTCATGAGGACAGCAGTGGTCTTCCTCCTATGGACAGACTTCAGATGGAGAGAAGTAACAAAGCTGATCAGTGAATTCACCGATGAAAACCTGCTGTCTCTGATCTCAGTCACAGTCTGAATCATCCTAACGTTTGCTTCCAGATGTGCAGTGACTGAATGTGGACTTATTCATCAGAGCAGAGTCACACACATATTTCACCTCATGTTCACACACTGTTTGGGGGGAACGACCACCTGGAGCTCAGCATAACCTGATGTTGACATAATCACATTGTGTTTGATGTGACTTTACATCGTACGTCTCCGTACGTACGTCTCCGACGACTTGTCTGGAGTTTATTTGCGCCATTGCTGCTGTGTATCCACCTTATATGTGATGTTCAGGTTGCTGTCATACCTCAGAATGTGTTGACGGCAGGTTTGGATCACAGAGTTTGTCCTCACAGCCTCGGGGTGTTTATCAAGGTTTGGTGTTTTTTTTATGTGACAAATGAATCTTTGAATCTGTGAATGAACTGAAGCAGTGTTCGCCATCAGCCTGCGAGCTGAGCCAAAGACTCTGCCCCAGAGTTTAACTACCAACCTGAATAAGAAACATCACGTCTGGGGAACATGTGGAACATTTACAACAGAACATGCAGACCAGATGAAACCAGAGTCCCTTTACTCACCAAAACAAGTCATCGACTCCCTGAGTCAGCAGTCTCTGTATAAACTGGCATGTTATTGAAGGGACAGACTGCTGCTTGGTGCTTTATTAACTGAAGTTCAGAGTGAATGATGAGAGCAACTCCTTCAGTTTTCTGCAGCTCAGTCTCAGATACTGATACCCCCGTACCCCCGATACACCCCTCTGATACACAGTCTTGCGGTACAGCCTGATGGGGAGAGACTGTTTCTTTGTGACCTAAAGAATCAGGACACATCTGAATTGAAGTTGTGAAGATGACCCCTCATAACCTCCACCATCATACCCCACCTATACCTTCTGGATGATTCTGATCCTGTTCCTCTTAAACCCTCCAATACCGTCTGATATCTACGGATGCGACCTAAAGTCTCCTGATACCCTGTGGTCCCTCATTCTCTTAGATACCTTTCCAAACGCTCTGATGTGGTCAGATATCTCTGATGCTCTGTACATATCTCTGTACCCCCCCCCTGCACTCTTTGATGCACTGATACCCCATCCTGCCCCACCTTTGGCCTCTGATACCCCCTGATACCCAGTTAAAACAGGGCCTCAATCCTTCATGTTGTGGTCATAGAATCTAAACGGTTCTAGTTTATATTTGTTGCTCGTTTGTTGTAAAGTTGTTTTATTTTTTAATCCTCAGGTGAGGTCATCAATTATCAACATATTTGCCAATTAATTTTCTGTAATTCAATCAAAGACTCGTTTCAGCTCTTTGATGCTGGTTGGTTTCTGAGGAAGCAATGACACTGTCGTGTATAGTGTGGGACCAGCAGGGACCCAACAACTAATCTTTGCCCCTGGGCCCCTCAGGAGAGTAATCCAGCCATGATACTCACCTCATCAGGAACAAGGAATCATTTATTAACAAACTGGTTTTGGTTGTAGGGAGCGTGAGCAGAGTCGTGGAGGCCAAGGAGAAGCAGAGCTTGGGCGAGGAGGAAGCAGGGAGAAGGTTGAGGCTGAGACGGGAGTAGGAGAGCTGAGCAGGGCCAGACAGATTGCGTGATGGTGGCTGGCAGAGTCCAGACACCCTGGGAGAATGGGGCGGGTCCAGAGCAGGTTCCAGGAAGAATAAGAGAGTGATGGTGGCTGGTGGTGCACCCATCAGTGCTACAGGCACAGAATTAGCAACCACAACAAAAAGCTGAAACATGATTGAGCTGAGACTAGACATGATAAGGCCTCTCAAACCCTCATCGCACCCACCTCTGTACTTAAAACCCCTGTTAAAGCCCCTAAACCCCCAATACCCTCCAGTACGCTTCCTATACCTTCTGATACAGTCTGATACCCCATCGTACCTCTGTTTATTTATTTAGCACAAAATCAGAACGTGAATTATCTCAAGGCACTTTACAGACTGAGGTCCAGACGTAATCTGGACCTCAGTCTGAGGTTCAGATTACAGAACAGTTAGTGGATACTGTGTGCTCAGCAGATTACAGTTATGATAGGAAACAGAGCACAGAAGAA
>JBBMJY010000020.1:117663-130605 GCA_037833715.1 Toxotes lorentzi
GGGTCAGACTCTGGGTCTCTGTAAAGCACTGAGACCATTTTGATTGTGGAAGGAGCTATAGAAATAAAACTGAATTGAATTGTCCAAAAAAAGATAAACATGAACCAGATGTGATAAAACGATAATCAACATCTTAACCTAACCTGACCCCTGGATCCACACCATCACTCTGCACCAGATTTCATTCAGTTTTTAAACTAAGCCACATTTTCTTCATACAGTTTCCCAGCATTCAGTTCACCTCTACAGACACACTGAACTGTGACATCACAGGTCAATTCAGGTGTGTTCGTCTCCAGGTGACTCGCTGGAACACGCTCAGCCTCACCTTTGTTGAGCATCTCGTCAGCTTCGTCCAGCACCAGCATCTTGATGGCTCTCGTCCTCAGACTCCTGCGACGAATCATATCTGCAGGATAACAAACGTTCATTTCTTATTCAGAGCCTGACCAACCAGCAAACAGAGAAAGGTCCCACTGACAGAATCAGCCGAGTCAGTCAGCAGGGCAAAGGTGTTCTGACTCACCAAACACTCGTCCAGGTGTCCCAGCCACCACATGCTGACCATAGTCCAGCTTCCTGATGTCCTCCCCCACGTTGGTCCCCCCAATACAGGCATGACATTGAACATTCATGTAATCTCCCAGCGCCAGCAGCACCTGAACACAGTAGAGAACCAGTCAGAGAACAGGGCACCTTGTCACATCACACCTGCTCAGGCGTGATTGACTGGGTGAGTGGATCTACCTTCTGAATCTGTCCGGCCAACTCTCTGGTTGGAGCAAGGATCAGAGCCTGGGTCTCCCTCACCTGCAGACAGGAAACACATCACAGCATGATGTCACCAGCTCAGCACAGCCCATCGGCTAATTTCGACTTGATGGTTATGTCAGTCAAAAATGGAAAAACAACAGCGACAGAGAATTTTCAAACAGCCCCAGTGACCCTGAAGGCAACGACATTCATGTAGCTGATGCTGATGAGAGTCAGATAAACATGAGCACGAAAACAAAAGGCCCTGACGCAGCTCCTGGATACTGACCTGGATGTCCAGACACTGCAGCACTGACACACAGAATGTGGCCGTTTTTCCTGTTCCAGACTGAGACCTGCACAGATCAGAGACCAGCTGTTAGAGGACATCCTCGGTAAGAACAGGACCATCACAGGTCTGAGGTCAGGTTTTAAAGTTCTTACTGAGCGATGACGTCTCTGCCTTTGATGATCTGTTTGATGGCTCTCTGCTGGATCGCCGAGGGTTTCTCAAAACCTGAAACACAGAACACAGCGAGTCACGATCAACATCTGGTTCCCACTGAGCACAGCTGGGCTGCTGTTCTGCAACTCTTTTCAGACGTTAACTTCTAGCGTTGCGAGGATTCTCAGTCATTCAGGTCACGGATATCGAAGGGTGCCCTCTTTGTGCTTCGTTCACATTCCTGAGCACTTCATTATTTTGTTTTTCTTCTGGAGAAATATTTTAAACATGTATTCTGCCTGCCAGCGCCTCCCCGTTGGTCCGGCGCTCCTCCGGTAAACGGTGACTCGGTACCGTCAACACAGGATCTAACCTTTGAGACGCGGTTCTCCGCTGGTACCTACAGTTACAGTCTGACTGGACAATAACACCGAGGACAACGGGGACCGGAATCCGCCCAAACATACTCGGTAATTAATAAGAGCGACAGGGAAAGTCCCCAGCTGATCCTTCACCCGGAGAGGAATAAGAGCTCCGCGTTAAACGGAAAAGCTAATGCTAACCCGAACGTCATACAATCATACAAAATATTACCATTTTACAGTCAATCCTCTTTGTCTGAAAAATAAATAAAGCCGTGTAGTTCACCCAAGGAAACTTATCACATCAAAGTCAACTTCTTAGAAAACGCCGCGCGAATGAGTTGTTAGCTTTAGCATCCTCAGCTAATTCTCCCCTCGAAGGCCGCTCAGATCCTCGTCCTACCGTAGGCGTAGATTCCGCGGAGCAGGTCCTCTCGGAGTCCCATGGTGTCGAAGGTAGGGGTAACGTCAACCTCCTCGCTGGTCTCAAACTCCACCTTGGTCATATCCTCCTCCTTGAGGATCCTCTTTCTGCCCTGCACCCCGGCAGCAGCCATCGTGCTCTGAAAGTTTTATTCGACCGAAACTCACCGAGAATCCGCAGACACTGAAACTGCCCGCGCTGCGCTGCTAACGGCTAACACAAGGAAAGAAACACCGCCGCACGTGTCGCGCTGCTGACGTATGCAGTAAGCGACGTCGTGTGTGACGTCACTTCTGTTAAGTACAGGTACAGGTTTGATTGTTCCACCTTTTTATTAAAAATAAAACTCTAACAACAGAGATCAACGAACAGATGTGTATGTTCACATTTTGGATATGTTGTGTTTCTCTCTATTTTTTTAAGTGTCTTGTTTTCCACCTCAGGCTGCTCAATGTGCCTTAAGCTGGACAAATAAAGTTCTCTGAATTTGAATCTGAAAGACCTACACAACACGCTGCGAAAACACGTTTACAGTCAGCGGGTTGTTCTACACAACTTTACATTGGTCCTTTAAAAGGAAACACGTCAGGAGGCACATGTTTCACTGGTCTCCCAGCTGATGAACTCTGACGGCCTCATGCTGTTGTACAGGTTTCTGAGGAGTTAGCAGTTGTGTGTCATCCCAGCAGGAGTGATCAGGCCTCCTCAGCAAAACTATGTTTGACAGATCCACGAAAATGTTTTTAAGTTTGGTGTCTGTGCGCTCAGACGGACTCAGACTAGACAGACCTGTGGACAGTTTTGTATATCGCTGACCTTCATTGTTATTTTGTGATATGGGGCTGTTGTAAACTTTGACTGGACTCTGCAGCCATCGGCTTGACCTTTTCCCACTGATATTTTGCAGATGAACTCGTCTGTGTCGGAAGCTTCCTGTGTCAGCAGACATGAGACTGAACACAAACCGAGCTAAACAACACAGAAAACCAGCTGTCACACACGGTTCAGTCACTGGTTTTAACTTGACCTACATCCCACACTGAGGTCACTTGAGGGCCCCCACAAAATTCAGTTCATAAACGGCTTTATTTTAGAGATGATTCCTAAACACATTTCAAATGAATAAAGTTCCCACTAACTGATCTCCACAGAGTGAACCCCTGGGGCCCCTGAGGGTCTGGAGTCGGTTGGTATTCCAGGTTTGAACATGATGTTTTCTCACCAAGTCTTTTTATTGACTGACTGTTTCAGAGGAAACAATCTGCAGCTAACAAAGAAAAATCACTGCATATAAACATATGTCCATACATGAAGAAATGAAAACACTGTGAACACATGGAGGAGGTCAGAGGTCAAACAGCTGACATATGACCTACTTCAGTTTGTGATGCTGAGAGAAAAATCAGCAAAGAACAAAAATATCTTTGACTTTAACAGTCAAAAGGTCTAAAAACATCTTTCAGTTCATAAAAAGTTTCCTCAAGTCTGACGAGTGTCGTCCTGCAGATCCAACAGAAACACAGAGTGAAGCTGAACCCAGATCAGCTCTGCAGATTTTACTGGAGAAGAGTCTGAAAATACTTGTCAGTGCATCAGTGTCCTGTTTGATTCCTGTCTCCTTACTGAGCCCATCAGTAAAACACAGATGCAACCAGTTCAGTACCACACACTGTGTACTGTATGTTCTTTACATACTGATGGTCATGATATATCCGTGGACGAACCATTACCCTCAGATAAGTGATTGAACGAAGTGATCATGGTCGATCAGATGGGGGAATTTCCTCCTCACTGTTGTTGCAAATACAATCTCATGGTTAATGAACTGATATTAAGCACAACAGACAGTCACCTGGTGCTGAAAGTCCACATCACTGCCTTTATATTTTCTAATTCTAATAATGTACTGAAACGATGCAACAAACATGTTCTCCATTTTGTTGTCGTTTCCCAACGTGCATCATGTTCAACCAACAGTTCAGTCAGAAAAAATCCTCATTCTTTTAAACCTGGACTAACACTGAGTCAGTGTACAGTCTCAAACTGAGACACGGCTCTGGTTTCTGCTTTAAATGGCTTTATATGAAAAACACGTAAAGCTTCCTGGGCTCTGACAGACTGATTTCCTCTTTGTGGGTTGGTTTTAGAGAAACTGAACTGGATGTTTTCATGTAAAAACTGATGGTGCAGGAATGTGAAGTAAACATGGTTTATAGATTTGGGTGAACTATTCCTTTAACCAGCGTCTCAATATTTTTGGCACTTTTTTGTCTCAAAGTGAAACAGAAAACTGAAGAATATGAACAGAAGATACTGAGAGGAAAGATGATACATTCATAATACTATTCAACACACACAGAGACCTGTACTGCTTTCTTTGTAGGATATATGATGCATTCCCTTGCCCCTTACCCCCCTTACCCTAGGTTAGGGTAAGGGGCCAGGGAATGCATTATGTCAATGAGTGTCCTCACAACTAATGTAAGACAAAACTCTGTGTTTGTGCGAGATGGGACAGTCAGTCGTCTTTTGATTGGTGGACGTCCAGACTGACGACCTGCAGCTCCGTCAGGTTGCTGCTGCTGCTCTGCTGACTGATCACCATCTGAACAACGAACACAGACAGACGTCAGCAGGAGAACCTGTACTATCACAGCTATAAGGACTGTACTGGAATCAGTTCTGTCGTACCGGGTGGAGCTGGACTGCAGACACTGGGATCTGAGCAGCGACCGGAGGGAGTGAGGTGAGGAAGACCTGTGGGACAGCACCTGACAGACACAACCATCAAAACTTTATTAGAACAAAACCAAAATCATGTAAATGATGACCATGGTTGATTTAACCCATGACCCTGTCAGCACACGGCGTTTTAGGGTCAGTTGATATTTATGTGGAAAGGTTTCCTGCCTCCACCATGATGAACTCACAGTGATAATAAAACTTTACGAGGGAACCTCATCTTAACATTCATTTCAACAGTTTACACAAACTGAACTGAAAGATAAGCAACAAGTTTTGTTGACATAGGATGGAGTTCATGTTAGAGAGCTAGTTAATTCACTGGAGTGAAACTCACTAGCCGGTGTCATGATGGACAACCACACACAAGCAATGAAGCTGGCGGTCGAGTGAGAGTGTGGGTAATCTTGGCATTGTACAACATCTTTGCAGCAAGTCAAAGTCATTTTTAATCAATGATTACACAACTTTTATTAAATACACCTCTGAAAAAAATACACCTCAACAGTGGGGTACGTCCACGCCTCATGTGACTCATGGTCGATATAACCCTTGACTCATATGGTAAATAAACTCATACAATCATAGAACTGGGGTCATACCGGGATCATGTGACTGGGCATGGCCTGTCGGGGGGAAAGTGTTGAGGACAGTGAGGCTGCCGTCGCCAAGTGAAGGCGTTGGCGCAGCGTACATCACCGTGTGACCACCTGGATACATCATGTGACCTGCCACTGAGGAAGAGGAGGATGACGAGGAGGAGACGATGGAAGCCGAAAGACTGGCTGCAGAGAGAGAGTCGGATGATCCAATCAGAACAATTCCTCCCATGTTACATTCACGGCCCTCAGGTCTCTTCAGTGTCGCAGTCACATATCACACTCATTACCACACAATGAAGTACAGGAGGGACCTGTGGAGGAGGTGGGGCTATGTTCTTACCTGTGGAGGAGGTGGGGATGTGGATGTCTGAGCTGCTCTGATTGGTGGAGGCCTGCTGACTGCTGGGCTGAACCTGGATAGTTTGCAGCTGCTGAGAGACTCCCCCTCCTGATGAACACACAAATACAAGCTGTGTTTCCAGATTTTATTTTCAGATTTCTGTTTTAAACATAAGACTGGGCAGAACTTCACTGGATTTCATCTGAACATATTCCTAATTTTTCTTTCCCACATTTTATGCTGCTGCACACTTCACACAACACAGGGTCATCTGAGTGTTTTAGAGCCTTTTATGAATAATTTTCACTTTCCCTGCAGTTTTATGTCACTATTTGTACTTTCTTCTATTTGGTTTATTTGTTATTTTTATATGTGGGGAATTTTATCCAATTTTATCCTGTTTTTTTAATTTCCTTTTTGTTTAAGGTGGTGTGGTTCTGTTTTAATCTTTGTTCACTTTTAACCTTTGTTTCAGAAGGTGCAACACAAGTGAAGGTTACAGGTATTATCCAGGCTTCCCTCCACAGATCAGTTACAGAAGCTGATTCACTTTGATCAGCTGCTGACTGATGACTGCAGCCATCGGCTTGACCTTTTCCCACTGATATTTTGCAGATGAACTCGTCTGTGTCGGAAGCTTCCTGTGTCAGCAGACATGAGACTGAACACAAACCGAGCTAAACAACACAGAAAACCAGCTTCCTCTCTCTCCTGACTGACTTCAGGAGAGAGAGGAACTCTCTGAAGACTGAAGGTTCAACAGCACAAACACTCACACACACACTCACTCACTCTCACACACACACTCAGGTGTGCGGTGGGCGTGGCAGCGTGCTGACCTGACAGTGACACAGTGGCAGGGAGGCGGAGCAGCGTGGTTGGCGGTGTGGGCGGAGCGTGCAGCGTGGCAGCATGACCTGGGGCGACGGGGCCCTGGATGGCCAGAGGCTGGCTCTGCAGCTGGCTGAGGGGTATGGTGTGTGTGCCAGGGGGCAGTGAGGCACCTGTGGACAGGTGAAGGTTGAGGGGTAAGCCCAGAGAGAGGTTAGCTACTGAGAGACTGAACATGAGCCCTGATGTTACTTAGAATATCACTAGGTGTTTTTAATCTTCTTAATAACACTGCCAGGCCAAAAGTATATGGACAGCTGAATGCTCCTTCCACATAGAAGAGAATCACTGGGGTTTGGCAGGGATGGACTGGTAAACAGGCGCACAGTGCTCGTATTTCCTGTCTGAAAGTCAGAGATCAGTTAAAAGATGAGGGACACCGTCATTCTGTGTATCTTTCAGTATATATAAACAGTAATCCATCCATGTCTAGACCTGTCAGATCTTCAAAAAACTGCATCCAGCAGTTAGACCAGGTAGTACAGGTGACGCTGCCTTGGTTTCTGGTCGGCTGCTGCCTCACCTGGGCTGCAGCAGCAGGTGAGTTCTCCGACCATCTGTGGCTGTAGAGTCACAAACAGCCTGATCTTTGTTGGTCATTTCAACCATCTACAGTGCAGAACCCAGAATAATCCACATTCTGCTTCTCAGAGGCTTCAGAGTCCAGATCATCTGATCAGCTCAGTGTGCCGATAGATCAATAGGTCAGGCTGATATTGAATTTAGAGAGCGTCCTCTGCTGGGCTGCGAGGTGAACTATTTCAAACAACGAAGAGGTTACACACTCTGTAAAATTTCAAATTTTCAATATTTCCCACATCTGAACAAAAGCTTTCATAAATAGTCACAGATCTACAGACTGTGCTGCTGGGATCAAGCTCCTGAGACTTTAATATAAAACTTGTCAAACTGAAGTAGCCTGACTGATGTCTCCCAACCAGTCTGATGATTTATGGATTTATTTACTGATACACAGCCTCAGTTTGAACTGAGCATCAGAACAGCAGACGTGACACCAGAATAATCTGCCACATGTGAACGCTATAAAAACAGGTCACACAGTAAAGACAGAACAAGAGATGCAAAATAAATCAAAGAACAGAGGGCAGACCGTCAGCAGGTGACAGACAGGTGAGAGGAAAGCCCGCCTTCCTACCTGGCATCAAGGTGAAGCCTCCAGGAAGCACAACACCCGCCGACGTCTTCAGCACCGTCCCGTTGGTGGTGGAGGACGGTGGCTGCCACGAGGGGGCACTGGTTTGCACCTGCATGGACACAGAGGACGAAGACGAGGAGCAGGAAGAAGAGGGCGTGGGCTGTGTGGTGCCGGGCAGGTTGGACATGCTGAACGCTGGTTTGATCAGATCCTGAGGAAGAGACAGGAGGAAAGAGATTGAGCGGAGACTCAAGAGACAAGTTCAAACTCTACCTGAAATCACCTGAGACTACATCGGGTCCACTAGACGCTGTTCAGGTCAAACCCTGTGTTTGTATAAATGTACAGAAGTGAAGGGAAACCCCCACAACCTGTGTCCAGGACACTGTCCTCAGAATCGTCTCCAAATGTCTGATGTTGTCTAAACAGCCCACAAGGTTCTTCATAAAGGGCAGCAGCACATGCTATTGTCCACATGCTGAAATGTCCCTGTAGTAAACACAGATTATGGATAATCAGCCTTAAGCAGAGGTGAACTATGTCTCTGCAGTCACTGAACCTCTGAGGAGCACAGAGCATCTCAGCCTCTCTGGAGGTCAAAGCTCTGCAGAGGATTATCACATTCATTTAACACAGCTGAGCCTTCCAGCCTACGTCAAGAACTGAGTATGTTGTGTTTCCTCTGATGGATTACACCTGAGGAAAGATAATACTTCATTTTTTAAGATGTAACTGTGTTCTGTTGTTACCCATGTGACTGTAGTTCATGGTTGAAGCACGTGAATGTTGGCTACAGTAACTCCCACACTTATCCATATCCGAAATCCTGTTCAACAGTGTACAGGTGTCAACAATGACAGGTGTGCACCTACTCCGGGTTTGAGATGACAGTTTGTGATTTTAATGAACTGAATTTCAAGGCGGGTCTGGTGATAGTTAGCACCTCCAAGTCTGAGGCCATGGTTCTCTACCAGAGAACAGTGGACTGCTCCCTTTGGGCTGGGACAGAGTTTCTGCCTCAGGTGAAGGAGTTTAATTATCCTGAGGTTCACAGTTCATTTGTTCAATCTCATCTGACCTGGGAAACCCCCAGGAGGAGCAGGAAATCACTGCGAGGGAGACGGATGTCCAGGCTATCTCGCTTAACCTGCTGCTGCGGTGACCCAGCCCCGGACAAGAGGCAGAGAACAGATGAATGGAAATCTCAATAAAAACTGGAAGAGTGGGGTGCTCTGTAATTACCCCCACCCCCCTCCATGGAATCCTCACTGGCCTATAACAATGCTGCTACCTCAGACAGTGCAATATCACTGTTGTCACTTTACTCTTTTATACACTTAGTAATTTTAACTCTTTCATTTCATTCCAGCATTTTACATTTTATATTCTGTGAATATTTGTATTTTGGATAATTTATGTGTCCACTCCACTGTGAGCTGAGGTATCGGTGTGTTTGTTGAATGACAATAAAACAAGTCTAAGTCTAAACTGCTGTACGACTCTGCTGTCCTTCTGTCTCTGGTGTTACCTTGGTGACCTCTGAGCACCCGTCCGCCTCAGACACCTGGTAGGTGAGGTCGGTCTCCTCAAAGCCAGTGGCGCTCATCCTCTGGTCCGAGGAGGGGTCGGAGCGAGGTGGGGAGTCCGGAGAGTTGAGGCAGGTCTGGATCAGAGCTTTACCCGTCTCCGAGGTGATCATGGGCTGCAGCTTCCTGGTGGCAAAGGTGTACACGTGACCCGTCTCACTGGCAACCAGCAGCAACACCTGAGTACCAGTCAACGTGGATAACTCATATGCCTGCAGGAGGAGGAGGAAATGTCTGAAGCTGCAGATTACTAATGCTGAAACTTGCATACAATTTCAAACAATACCAGCCCTACAGATAAGACTAGATTTATCACATCAGTCACCGTCCACTACTTGTGTCCTGTCTCCAATTTATATTAACCTCCTCTATACAGTATGCCCTGTGTTACTTTCTATTAAACTACTTAAAATGTCCATGTCGGACAGATCAGTCTGAGGAGCTGAAGTGTGAATTAACAAAATGTACTAACAGCAAAGTTAGAGGATATGGTAAAGGTGGAGCTGGCTGAAAGAGACAGCAAACCCAGTGTGTAATGTTTGATACCTCAGCAGGTAAACATGCTGGTGTCATCCATTAGGTTCACTTATTCTGAAATCTTTACCAGAGCTTTCACCAAGTACAATGTAAGGCTTTAAAACCTGCAGATAATCTGATTCACAAAAACAGTTTTAACTGGTAACAAATCTGAGCATTGATTAACCAGATCAGTCTTTCTAACAAAGAAATTCTAAACATGCACTATTCCAGTTTCTCAACATCTTTGGGTTTTTAACAAAAAAAAAAAAAACATCCCTTTGAATATGTTCACTCAGACTTCAGCTAATAACAATGGAATTTTCACTATATTCTGACATTTTTTTTCACTATATTCATCATTTTAGTCGCTAAACTTCGTCTACGATGGAATAAAATGACCTTATCTGAGGTGTTCTGTCTGTTGGAAAAGCTATAGCAACAAAACACAACTTTACAACAAATTAGTTCAATATAAACTAAAATAGTTCAGGTCTCAAAACTAGACTTTGACCACAAGTCCTTCTACAAGACCGGGACTACAACGTGGAGCACGGAGAACGTGAAAGAGCTGATTCTTTATCAAATTTGAAACTGATTTAAAATTTTTAATTAATTACATTATGTACACTCAAACGACATGGAGTAAACCTAGGGCTTCTGGGGCCCCCTGAGGGTCTGAGGTTGCCAGACGTCGCCGGGTGGCTGATGTGGATCCTCAGACACACTGAGAGCTCCCTCTGGTAATGCTTGTTGCAGACTGATATGTGTGTTCAGCCTCCATCCACAATGAGATCATGATTTACAAACCAAAACCTGATGAGTCTGATATTCTGCAAACAGATTTTTAATACTCGAGTCTGAGATCTGTGCCAGGCATCATTCAAAACTCTTAAGTTGGGGTGTTGTATAGCTCAGTCCTCCCATGAGCGGAGGATACAATTCTCCCTGCAGAGGCCTGGGGTTTGATTCCACCTCTGGCCCTTTGCTCCATGTGATTCCCCTCTCTCTCTCCCCAACTATACGATCACAAAAAAGGCAACTTAATCCACATCACTGGCTGTTCTGTTTACCTGCACCTGAACCCAGATCATCAGGTTGAGAGAGGAAATCAGGTCTTTGTCATGCTCCTTTCACCCCACCTGGTCACATGATCAGAGAGAATCTACCAAGTTCACCTGGTTTGTCTACGTCTCTGATCTGACTGAAGAAACCAGGCTTTATGTTTCTGAAATCTGGTTTCTACACAGAGAATAACCACATATTTAAAGTCCATGTAAACACAGACAGAGGACAGGTTTTCACAGTGTGGTCTGAGCAGAAAAATTCTTACTTCTATTAAAGTGTATTAAATGACTAAAAATCAAGGTAAAAACAAGGATGTGTTCGGTGTTGAGGGATCATCATCACCTGGAACAAACATCAGGACCTGTGACCTTCGACCTCTGCGGTTACCTGTCACACTCACCTTCTTCATGATCCCAGTCTTCCTCTTGCTGAAAGTTGTGTACCGCCTCAGTTTGTTGTCTATGAACTCCATCTTGATCTTGACTCTTCCTCTGGTTTTCTTGCCGGGTTTGGCCCCTGGCACCCCAGGACTGACCCCAACGTAACTCCCGCTCAGACCTCCGGAGGTGTGTGCTGACTGATGCCCGACCTCCCGCTCGCTCCTCTCCCGCTTCACCCCTCTCCTGTCCCCGCCTGAACCCGCCGCGTCCTCCTCATCCCCGGAGTCCGAGTCCTGTTCGGAGCCGCTGTAAACCACCTCGGTAGTGTATTCTCTGTCCTCGAACTGGCCCCCGTCGGTCTCAGACGCGGTGTTGGGTCCTGGTCCAGCTGTGTTCACCGCGAGGCTGTTAAGCCCTCTTCCGTTGCCAGCCCGTCCGGATCCGGTTCTGGTGCCCATTCCGGTGCCGCTCCCAGCCAGGATTCCCCGCTGCGCCCCCCACCCCTCCCACACCTGGCCTGGGTACTTTCTCCTCCCGGTGGACTAAAGCTCCTGTGCTAGCGGTGTGAAAACCAAAACTCCTCCCGGCGCTCGAAGCTCGCAGCCGGGCAGAGTCAGCTAACAGGACTGGTAGGTGCCGGCTAACTGCGGTGACTGGCTAATGGAGGCTAACCAGTTAGCCGCTACTTTAGCAACAAGTAAAGAAAGCTATCTGTCCATCAGGAAACTCTTCAGGCCGAACAACCGGAGAACAGCGGAGGAAGAGCCAGACAATGTTTTATCCATAAATTTTGATCGAGATTCACCAAAAATAACGAATAAAGTTATAAAGTTGTGTTTTTCTACAGTAATCACTGAGGACCGGCCCCCCAAATCACTCCGCTCCACATAAGGAAATGACTAGTAGCGTCCGCTCATATGCATCCGCTGTGGAATATAGCTCTAGCTCTAGCTCTAAGTGTACGCTCTATATTCACATTCCTCCTTTAAATTATCACACATTTTATCAGAAACGTTACGGTAATGTATTCTACACGATTTATTACAGAAAAGGTGCGAAGTTAATGGGGGTCTGGCGCAGTGATACCAGCGGCCGTCCTGTTTTTAGGGAACTACTTTCCTCCATATAAAGGAACGGGTTTCCTTTTATGGCGCGGCCGCTCCTTATTTGGTCAGTGATTGGCTTCCAGCAGAACTTCCGTCTGAAAAACTACAAACACGTGGAGAGAAAGAGAAGAAGAAGAGATAGCATGTGAACAGGTGTAAACAGACAGGAGGAGGGAAAGAGCAGGAGTCTCAGCCAGGTGTGAGCGGTCATGTTGGGTCTGTGGACAGATCTCAATTCAGTTCAATTCAGTTTTATTTCTATAGCTCCTTCCACAATCAAAATTGTCTCAAAGCGCTTCACAGAGACCAAGAGTCTGACCCCAGATCAGCACTTAAGGTGACAGTGGCAAGGAAAACTCCCTTTGAACAGGAAGAAACCTTGATCAGAACCTGGCTCATATGGGGAACCCTCCTGCTGATGGACGGGCTGGGTGAAAGGAGGAAGAGGAGGAAGATAGGACAGTCATAATTGGTAATTATTTACATTACAGCATAGTCTGCATAGAATATTAATCCAAAATTTAACTGTAGCAGAGTGGAACATTAAACATAGTAATGTGTTAGAGATGGA
>JBBMJY010000020.1:130705-167637 GCA_037833715.1 Toxotes lorentzi
TATCAGCTCTCTGAGATATGAAGGAGCCTGGCCATTGAGGGCCTTATATGTAAGGAGAAGGATTTTAAAATCAATTCAGGATTTTACAGGGAGCAAATGAAGAGAAGTTAATACAGGAGTAATATTATCTCTCTAATTCCAGTCAGTACTCTCGCTGCAGCATTTTGGATCAGCTGGAGGCTTTTTAGACAGTTAACTGAACACCCTGATAACAGGGAATTACAGTAGTCCAGCCTAGAAGTAACAAATCTCAGCGCACTGTCAGGGCCTCGTGGGACCCGGGGCAAAGATGAGTTGTTGACAGTGTCATTATTTCACCAGAAACCAGCAGAACTCCACAGCTGATCAGCCGATTCATCATTTGAGAGTAAACAAACTGGTAATAATTTTAGCAGCAAATGAATAATTTTCCCCGTGTTTTAGGAAAAATACTAAACTTGACTGATTCCACCTGAATATTTCCTGGTTCTCCCAGTTTTCTCTGACAGAACATGTTCACTCAGGTTTCAGGGAATCAAGAAGCATTTTCACTGTTTCTGACATTTAATTCACTTAGCAATCAATCGATTGTAAACAAAATAGGTCAGATGTATTGATACTTATAGCAGGTTCCAGGTCCATCTAGCATCTAATCCTGGACTGGACATGAATAAGTTCTGTCTATGGATTATAAATGATTAGCCCATTGGAGAGGCAGCAGTGTGAATGACCTGAGGACAGGGAAGTAACTGTGTCCTGTCAGCAAACATCACATTTGGACTCCTATTGATTCAGATCCATATTAGGATGCTGCTTCTTCAGATCTGTTCTGAACAAACACGCAGCTCAGCAGCCAGAACGCAGGCCAGAGACCAGTTTATCATGCGCAATCCAAATTATCATCCATAAAACTTTATTCGTATGGTACCTTTCATACAGGCTGGCAGATAAATGACCTGAGGCCTCACTTCCAACATTTATCCACTGAAACATCCATATTTATGTTAATAATCAGGTGATGTCAAATGCTATTCAATCACGTGTTTGATCCAAACTGCTGCTGCAGCATCAGGATGCAGAACAGGTCAGAATGGCAGGTAGTGATCATAACATCATAACATCAGCATAACATCATAACATAACTGTTGTCTTCATGAAACCTGCATTGTCCCAAGTTCTCTTTTCTCCCCTCTTGCCCCCCTCCCCTCTGTCTCTCTCCTCCCACCATGAGCCAGGTTCTGTTCAAGGTGTCTACCTGTTAAATCATGTTTTTCTTTGCCGTCGTCACCAAATGCTGCTCTTGGGTGAAATGTTGTGTCTCAGTAGATAATATACAGAGTACGGTCTGAACCTGCTCTATATGGAAAGTGCCTTGAGATAACTTCTGTTATGATTTGGTGCTATATAAATAAAATTTAATTGAATAACATATAACAGTAATATAAATAAAAAATATCAGCAGATAAATTATATTGCAGTTATTAATAAATAAATATTAATAAAATGTCTAAAAAATAAAAATCAACAAAGTATCTGAAAATGTTAAATATCTGACAAAAAATCAAATGTTGGGCAGAAAAATGAAAAGGAAAAATAACAAAATAACAAAAAATTGAAACAATACAAATAAAACCAAGATGAAAAAAACAGCGAGACAAAAAAGAAATTTAATTTATGTTTTACCAGGTGAGTTTACTGTCGTGGAGTTTAGAGACAGAAAAACAGATTTATGACTGAAATCTGATGAACATCTCAAATAAAATCTGCGGTGTTTTACTGGATGATGCTCCCTCAGCATCGCATCACACTGCAGTGAACAGGACAGGTGTATGAACTTCACCTGCTGAAGCTCAAAAGATTGAAACATCCTCGGCAGAGTGACAGGTGAGTGACCGTTCCTTCAAAGTAAAAGAGACCGTTCCTTAGTCACAAGTAGCAGTAGAATAAATACAAGTACCTCTCACACACGTACAAGTTACAGAGGTAAATGCAGTACATGGTAGACACTGATGTAGTAAGAGTACCAGCAGCTGTAATACTTACAGTGATACAGTACTAATAAACACCATAAGTAGAAGTGGTAGTAGTAGTAAGGGCAATAAACAACAGTGGTCCCTGCTTTTGGCTTAAGTAAAGTCAAGAGAACCTGAGTCCTGAGTCCTGGATGGTTGAACTGGTGCAACACATCATGTTTTATGAGACAGTGATTAATCTGAAGAAAGAAGTGGCTGCAGCTGTCTGACCACATGGTGGCGCCTCAACATCCACTTATCTGCTGTCAGAGCTGGATACACAGAAATTACTGCAATGCTCCAGGATGCCAAAACCTGTTTCAAAGTATTCTCAGGAACCCTCTCTGCAGGGACACAAAAAACTGCCGTCACTGAAACTTGGACTGGGGCTACAACCCTGAGACCTCCCCCAGAATATTTAGGTCTCTGTTAAATACCCTGAGTCTTCCTCAAGGACCTCACAGAACCTGTAAGAGCCCCAGTAACTTCTCCAGGGTATCCTGGAGATCTCTCAAGATCTTTCAAACCTGGTCAAGGTGCCCTGGAGTCACATTAACCAGGGCTGCTGTAGGAAGTGTAAAACTGCAGAGGACCTGTGTTACTGTGGTGACAACAGCTGGTTCAACTTAAAGGCAGTCTGTTTTAGATTCACACACACACACACACACACACACACACACACACACACACTGTGTTGTGTTGCCTGGTAACATCACAAAAACAGGATCCAGCTGTTTGGAGGAGGCAACTCTTCTGTGTGTTCACTGCTGGTTCTGCTTTATATCTCTCCTTCTCCCAGAGGCTTCCATATTCACCCCTTCACACACTAACTAACTCAGGAGTTCAGCACTTCAACACACTCTCTGGAATAACCACGGATCAAACCAGGAACCTTCTGAGTACTAGGAGACCGCTCCACCCTCCAAGCCTTTTAAAAGTCCACAGGGACTGGGCGGTTCGGGTTCAGGCCCAGACGGGGTTCACTGGAAAAACTGTACTCACTGTACCTCAAAGCTCTCTGAGTCCTCTCACAAGTAGAAACAGGTGGTTCTTAGGATTTCTGAACCCACATCTGAGGACTAGAACCAGATCTAGAGCCAGGATGCTAAGGTTGTGTTGCACATCAGATGTGATGGAAAAGGATGTCAGGAAAGACAGGTGAGCAACGATTTCCTCGAATGTTTTCCACTGTTATCTGTGAGAATCCTGTTTCTGTCTTTTACAGCAACTTCAGAAGTTGCTCTGGTTACTGAAACAGATCGGATTCATCGGTCGTTAATACAGGCAGCAAGTACAGCCCATTAACCCTGGAACTCATTCTTCTCAGGCTGAGACCAGATTCTGGTCTCTGATTTATTTCATTAAAAACACAATAAAAGTAGAGACCAGAGTAAAACTGAAATGCTTCTAGTTGCTTATGTGGAGCCCCAGTGTCAGAGGAGTCAGGGGTCAAAGGTCAGAGGCCTCAGCCCCAGAATTCTTCTCAGTAACTGGAAAATTGAAACCTAACCTGTGTGACTCTGGAGTTAGGTCATTATATTTGTTTTTCAGTAGCATGAAGGCTGAACAGACTGAAAACATTTCACACACGGACTCAGACCAGGACAGGTCTCAGACTGTTCAGCTCCTCACTCCTGTTTATTCACTTTGTCTTAATTACTGGAAAATCACTCTGTGAATCAGACGCTTGTAAAAACATTGAGAAAAGTCTGTTTTTGACTCTGGTGATAGATGAAGCCTGGACTCTGTCCAGCTCTGAGTCCACTTTCCTGAAACAGCTCCGACTTGGTTTTTCCCATAAAACAGAAAAACAGAAATCTGACACTGTCAGAAGAAAAAGAAGACGACGAAGAAGAAGAAGTGAGTGGAGGTCAGGATGTGATGTAACGTCCCAGCAGAGATGAGCTGAAACCCTGTCCCAGCTGGATGCTGTCCTGGCTGGACGCAATCCTCATGACAACATCATCAGAGATGTTTGGAAAAACCAGAACCCAGAATCAAAGGCTCAGAGTTTCCTCCCTGTTCGACTTGTTCCTGCTGCTCATGTAAGAGCTTCACCTCTGGCTGCTCAGAGACTCTCAGCAGATACAGGTGTAGAGTTCAGACCTGTCAGTCCAAACTCAAATTCAATATATTTTCAGTGTCGTTTTGGCTCCTCCTCATCTAATTTAAAGATACTTGAGTAATATTTTCTCAAAATAAGACATTACAGCATCAGGTGGACCCCACGTCCTTCTGCAGCAGAGCCGACCCGAGTCTCAGGCTTTGAGCTCTTTCTGTCCAACTCTGCCTCCTTCAACATGTTTGAGTAATAAAGTACAAGCAACAGCAAAGAGACATGAAGCCCTGATTTATTAGGAATGACTGAACTGCACAGATTCTTTGATCATTGTACAGACACGGACTAAAGATATTATGAAAACAGAGGAAGAAGAAGAGACAAAGTCTCACCTGGATTTTATCTGATACACCTGACACCTGAAATACCGAGAGAGGAAACGAGGCTGAAATGGAGCCACTTGTCCTGAAAGACTCTCCTGGTTTTAGAGCAAAGAGCAACAGAACAGCTGCTCGGCTGAGTGTGACCTCCACTGAAAGAAATACATGTCAGGTCAGTCAACCAGTCATGGAAGCAGATTTCGATAAAGAAGCGCATTTCTAGAAGGCGTACGGTCCCACGATGATGGTGAGGCGGAGCAGAGCGATGGAGCGATAACTGAGAGCCGGGCTCTGCGTCACCATCTCCAGGTCCAGGACGTGCTCCCTGGGACCAATCAGAGGCCGTGTCATCACCAGCATGGCACTCACGTTACTGGATCGCTGCAACGACAACAACCAATCAGCAGCCAATCAATAATGGATCAACCATCAATCAGACATCTGAGAAAGGATTCTTCCTTTCTACAGACAGACAAGATCAGGAGAGAAGAGCGGAGGACTTGAGAACATGAGAAAATCTGAGATGAGATTAAAAAAATAAATAAATAATCAAAATATGAGATGAAGTGAGATGAGAAGAGATTAGATCACAGGACTTCAGATGAGACTCGAGATGGAGATGAAATTCAACTAAAACAACGAGACTGAACATTAAGGTTAATTTACTCTGACGTGATCACAAATGAAAAATGAGTTCAGATGAGGTCAGAGAAAATGGAATAAGATCAGCTGAGATGGAAAACTGTAAGATGAGATGATGTGAGATGAGACGTGAGTGGGCCGAATGTCTCAGAGGCTGTGATGAAACAAGAAGAGTAGGAGAGAATTTTTATTAGTTCAGAATAACAGATAAATACTGATATGTAGGAATTAGAACAACAGAACTTTCAGATGGTGAAATGAGCTGGACAGCAAGGAGACGGAGACGACAGGTCAGACACAGATCATCATCATCATCAGATCAGATCATATCATGTGTACCAGTACCAGTTATGGATTTTAGGTTCGATTGGGTTTGATCAGGTTTCTGTCGTAACATCGAGCAGTGCTGCTCACCCTGAGGAAGAACTGTCCGTCCGCGTTGCCGGCTTTGATCCTGAAGGTGTTGTGCATGTTGGGAAACACACTGGTGGCCTGGATCTGGAAGATGTCGGCCGGCACCGAGCGCTCCGACGTGATGCTCATGTACTTGTAGACGATGGAGGGCGGCAGTCCGCTGCACGCGCTCACTGACTGACAGCTGCAGCGCCTGCCGACACAGAGACAACACATCAGCACACTGTCGGCTCCCTGTGGGGTGACTGGGGTCAGGTGTTCCTGACTGGTGTTTGATTTCAGTTGGTTGCTATAGCATTGGCAAGTGGTTGCTACATGGTTACTATGGTGTGCTGCTGAGTTTGTTCTCAATATGGTGCACACAACATCGTCTCCATAGCAACAGCCAATGAAGCTCATGGATAATGTAGCACCCAAAGTCATTCCACAGACCAAACAGAGAAATAAACCTGATGTCAGAGGTCAGAGGTCAGGAGACGTCCTCGGTCTGTGATGGAAACTTTAATATTAACACCTCGGTCTGCCGCTCACACACTCCACTGCCATCAAACCAGCATTTCCAGGTGTGTGAAGGACCCCAGGTGAGTCTCACCCCTCTCCTGTCTGGACGTAGGGCTGCTGGCAGGGGTTTCTGGGATAGCAGCGGTAACCTCCAAAGTAGTTCCAACACATCTGGTCCTCAGGGCAGTTTGGTCCAGTTTCACACTCATTAATGTCTGTGAACAGAACCAGAACTGTCAGCCTGTCTGGTACACGTTGGAAGCTGATTCTCCAGCAGTATTGAAGTTCAGACCTGAACAGAGATTCTGAGTCTCTGGACTCTGGTGACTGTACCTTGGCACATGCGTGTTCCCTGCAGCTGGTATCCTTCAGGACAGATGCAGCTGAAGGAGCCGGGCTGGTTCACACACCGCCACTGACACAAGTAGGAGGACAGCAGGCACTCGTCCATGTCTGAGCAACAACAGCGGGAAACAGCAGCACCGGATGAAAGTTAAAGGTCACCTGCATCAGAGTCTGAACCAAAACCAGTTCAGTCTGCTGTTATCAAAATTTAACAGCTTGTTACACTGACATGAATGAGTGTGTTCAGACCGTGGCAGCTGAGCTGGTCTGGGGTCAGCTCGTAGCCCCGATCGCACTGACACAGGAAGGATCCTGGCAGGTTGTAGCACAGATGTTGGCAGGGGCTGTTGGGAACACACTCGTTCACATCTGGAACGATTATCAACAAAAAACTCACGATTACCAGAACATCAGTCCACCTTAAACACCTGGAACCTCAGAACACCTGGGGCAGTAAACTCACCTCGGCAGATGTTGAACTCGTCTGTGGTGAAACCGACTGGACACTGGACGGACATCAGTCTGGCCTGGTTGCCGGTTGTCTGGTAGTTGGTGTGGTGACTGCGTACAGCAGGGAGGGGGATGAAGCGTGGAGGGGGTGGGCGGGTGGTCAGGGGGGTGGGCTCGTCCTCTCCATCGCTGATGATGATCTGAGCGTTCTGAGGCAGACAGAAGTATCCTCCGTAGTGGTTGATACAGCTCATCCCTCCTTTACAGGCGTCTGGCAGTGTCTCGCACTCGTTGATGTCTGGGAAACGCAGTCCAACAACACGCAGCTGAAAACATCAGCCTCCGCACTCTGACACACACCTCACCTGCTCTTCTGAGGAAATAACGTTTCTCACCTGTACGGCTTTAATCGATAACTGATAACTGATGAATCAGTGATGACTTAAGCAGCTGCTCAGACACTTGTGTTTTAAAGTGAGGACAGAAAAACCATAGGAATCAAAGATGTCATCAATCACTTCATCAATCACTTCCATCAGTTCTTTCAAACCATTTTCACATTTTACTCTTTTGTTATTTATTGATCTGAAATCATTGATCAGTGTGGTTAGATCTCTTTCACCTTTACATTCTTGATCTTCAATGTTGAACTCGTAGCCCTCTGTACACTGTCAGGGAAGATCAGTCAGGTTATTGATCGATCACATACCGATTGGGTGAATTATTCATCAAACAGATGAAATGGACAAAGACGTCATCAGTTTACAGATTCTGCTGCTTATACTTCCTCTGTGAGGACTGCAAACACGAAGTACCCCCCAACAATCATGAGCTACTCCCTAACAACCACCCAGAGTCACCATAGCAACCACCTCATCCACCTTAGCAACACCTCAGGGCTGATCAAGATTCCCTTCCGGGGAGAGGGGGGGGGGGTCCGGGTACTTACTGAGTAGGCGACGGGTTCGTCCACCGGCTCAGCAGAAACCATGGAGATAAAAACACTCAGATGCATAAAGATCTGCAGCGTTTCCATCCTACAGGAAACAGGAAACACAACACAGACACAGAGAGGGACAAACTGATCAGCTTCACAAACAATCAATCAATCAATAATTTCTTTGATTGATAAGTGAACCGTTTAGGTCTCTAAACCATCAGGGGGCTAGGGTTCTCAGGGTTTCTCAGAGTCCAGCTCCATGTCTTCAGACAGATTCTGGTTCCTAGTTTTTAACAGGAGGAAAAGCATCAAGCCTGGAAACATCCCATATTTGTCATTGTCTGTGGATCAATAAGCGTCGATCAGCTGATTAACTGTTGCAGCTCTGCAGAGACCTGGTTCACCTCTCAGTCACCCACAGACATTCATTTAAACGGAGTCCCTGTACTCTCTTCCAGTCCGGATCCAGTCCAGACCTCCTACCTTCAGTCTGAAAAAACGCAGTTCTGAAAGAAATCCGGTTTCCTGAGTTTCGACCGGGACTGTGGACTTAAACCGGACTAACTGCGGTCCACCACAGACCCACAGCAGGATCAGCATACAGATGACGTTCCTCATTCAGGAGAACACGGTGTGACGTCAAACTGAAGCGGCCTTACCTGGACTCTCAGGTCTCTGGTCTGTAGGTGCGTTTGATGCGGGGGAGCAGGAGTCTGACAGGCGGGTGGTGTTTGTGTCTCGGCCGCTCACGAGCCTATGCGCTCATGAAGCTCAGCCCGTCTGCAGCTCCGCCGCAGCAGAGACTGGAGCGGCGCTGCGCGGCGCGGTGCCGCCCCCTGCTGGTGAACACTGACTGAGGGACTGTCCAGAGTCAGCTGACTCTCAGATCAGACACCTGTCCTCACCTGAGGAGACGGAACTGTCAACTTTAACACGCAGACAGGCCGCATGATGCACCAGAGAAGCTGAGGGCAGTCAGAGCCGACCCGCATCATGTTCTGTTTCATGTCACTTCACAACTGAAGATTTAAAGTTAAAACACAAAGGAAACACAAAGGAAACACAAAGGAAACACTAAGGAAACACAAAGGAAACACAAAGGAAACACTAAGGAAACACAAAGGAAACACAAAGGAAACACAAAGGAAGCACAAAGGAAACACTAAGGAAACAGATCCGAGCAGGAAGAGAGGAAAAAACAAAACAAAAAAAACAGACCAGATGAAAAGACAGGTCCAGGCCACAGGATCAGCTGAGAGGCTTTGGTGCAGGTTCCTTGGGATTTAGTTTGACCTGCTGCAGCCAAATGAAACAGGTTCTAATAAAACCAGATTCACACTGAGGCTCAGTCAGTCTGGTCCAGAGGAACCACTTTCAATGATCAATAAATAATCAATAAAAGGCCATCTCAGGCTCAAGATGGTGACATTTCCCAAAAGACACTTTCCATGATTCAGATACTCAGGCACTGTGGGACCGTGGGACTGTGTCCTCCTCTGAGACACGTCCAAAGCACAGGAGTGAGGCAGAGTGAGTTCAGAGGGACTGACCAAAAACTGATGCAAGTGAAAGGGCAGATGTAACCCTGTCTCAGGTCCAGCTCAGGACCGCCTCAGGTCCAGCTGAGGTCCAGCTCAGGACCGCCTCAGGTCCAGCTCAGGTCCAGCTCAGGACCGTCTCAGGTCCAGCTTTATTTAATTGAATAATTTCCTTGTGACCATCCTCAGGTTTTGATTGTTGGTTGGACAGAGCGAAGGTTTCACTTTGACTCCGTGTGACTCAGACTCTCACTTTTCCCTGAAGGTTAAAGAATGAAAAATGAATCATGTGCAGACTGAATGAAACATGATCACTGGCTGATGTGACGTGAAAGGATTCAAACTCAGCTCCAAACACGTTTACACATCAGCAACAAGAATCTAATGACAGACTTTTACTGTTCATTCTTTCATTGTCCTGATTGTGAATAAAGTTTTTATGATTTGAGCGGCAACGTTGTCACTTCAGCACAAACACACAAGCGAATCAAAATACACTGCACACAAAGCAAAACAAGTCTCAGACCTATTTTGTACAGTGTAGTCTGAATAAGGCTCCTCAGCAGGAAGCCTTCCTCCTCCTCCTCCTCCTTCAGCTGTGCGTCAGCTGACTCACTCAGTAATCTGTGGGGTCAGAGGTCAACCTGCAGGTCAGAGAGTGGAGGATTAGTCTGAGGCTGAATCAGAATCAGTTCACTGTCTCTCCACAGGATCAGCTGATCCTCTGATATCTCACTTTCTTATAAAAAGACAACAACTGTGCACCATCATCACTGCTGAGTTATTACTGATGGCACATGCCATACATTGTATGTACACATATTCATATGTATGTAAACAGGTCTCATGTCTTGGCTGACAGGTCTGGACCCTGAGGTGGTCTCTGCTGGTGTAGTCCGTCCTCAGGGTTGGACGTGCTGTTCACTCTGAGAAGCTTCTCTGCTCAGCACAGTTATAGAGTTATAGAGTGGTTATCTGAGTGAGCGTAGTCAGTCTGACCTCTGACCTCTGTCATCACTGGATGGTTTTAGTTTCTGGCTCTGCTCTGAGTTGACACACTCAGACAAAGTTCTGACCTGTATCTGCTGCTGCCACGTGATTGGCTGATTGGATAATGACATGGACATGCAGGTGTACAGGTGAATTCAATGCTCAGCACGGAACCAGAGTCACAGTTCAGACAAACTGATTCAGGTCAGAACAAACCAACACAGTGGAACGGAGCTTAAATCTGTTCACTGCTGACACTGGTTATTACATCATCAATCAATCAGCCAATCAGATATCTGCTGTTTACAGTGTGCTATCTGTGTGCTATCCCTCCTGCTGTGGTTTGATGCCTGTTCCCCTGTGGGAGGCTGGGAGCTGAACCAGGATCAGGCGTCTATATTTACCCCAGATTAAGAGCAGAGAGACTTCCTGTTGTTCTCAGAGCAGCCGCCGTCACCTGCTGCAGAAAGAGCTCCGACTTCAGACACAGGACATGTCACTCAGCAGCAGCTCAGCAGCAGGCGGCCCCCCCTGGAGGAACAACAGCTTCATCCTGGGTGGGGGTAGAGACCCTCCTCTGTCCGACCAGGGAGAGACCATCATCGGAGTCTACCTACTGCTGCTGGGTGGGTACACGTGCTCTGTCATAGGAAACTGCTGGGGGGACAGTTTCTGAACTCGTGTCCGGGGGGGGGGCTGTGAAGACAAGCTGGATGGCGGCAGAGGTCTGAGGGCAGACAGGGGGAGTAGCTGCACTAGTCAAGGGAGGAGGTGGCCAGGTCTCGGTGAGGGGACCCTTTCCCCTGCATGAACAGAAGCTCAGTCTGGTCCAGGTGGAGCCTTCACATCCATGGTGAAGTGTAAGGAGAGACAGGAGAGTGTGTCCTGGTGTAGAGGGAGGAGGGGAGGAGGACCAGGATGGAGCCTTGTGGTTGAAACACCCATCATGTTACCGGATCTGAGTGTAGATAATGAGAGAGAGAGAGAGAGAGAGAGAGCACAGTTGGAGACACCTGGTCCAAAGGTGGAGAGGAGGCCGTGCTGAACGTTTCGGTTGGAGGAAGACTCCATATCAGTACAGGTGTTACTGTCAGAGGAAAAGCTGGTATCTGACTCACACTTTGAGTAACAGTGTCAGACTCAGACCTGACGGCTTCTCCTCTCTGGGCTCATCTCAGGTTGGCTGTCCTGGTTTGGAAACAGCATCGTCCTCTTCGTCCTGTACAGACAGAGAGCCACGCTGCAGCCCACTGACTACCTGACCTTTAACCTGGCCGTCTCTGACGCCAGCATATCAGTGTTTGGATATTCCAGAGGCATCATTGAGATCTTCAACGTGTTCCAGGATAGCGGCTATCTCATCTCCTCCATCTGGACCTGCCAGGTACCAAACATGAGACACACCTGAAACAAATGTGAGACACAGCTGAGACTGAGGTTTACACAGAGAGGAGGGTTCATCTCTCAGCCACAGGATTTAGAAAAGAAACCTGAATCTTTACTTACCTGTAACCTGTCCTGTTTGTCTCCTTCAGGTGGACGGTTTCTTCACTTTGGTGTTCGGTCTGAGCAGCATCAACACTCTGACGGTGATCAGCATCACCCGCTACATCAAGGGATGTCACCCCAGCAGAGGTCTCAACCTTTAGATTTACTGTCTGTGCATCCAGCTGCAGGAGGAGGAGGAGGAGACCGCACAGTCTCCACCTCAATGCCTCCTCCAACCACACTGAATCTGTTCACATTAACATGAATCTACCATCAGGAATATTAAATCAGTGTGTGTGTGTGTGTGTGTGTTTCAGCGCGTCACATCAGCAGGACCAGTGTGTCCATGTGTCTGCTGCTGATCTGGATCACAGCAGGATTCTGGTCTGGAGCTCCACTGCTTGGCTGGGGGAGTTACACAGGCAGGAAACTAACACTAACTAATGACGTTCAGTAAAAGTTTTCTGATCTGACCTTCTAACCCCTGACCCCTGATCTCTGACCCCTTTTAGATCGTGGGTATGGGACCTGTGAGATCGACTGGGCCAAAGCAAACTACTCCAGCATCTACAGGTCCTACATCATCTCCATTTTCATCTTCTGCTTCTTCATACCCGTGCTCATCATGCTCTTCTGCTACGTGTCCATCATCAACACAGTGAAGAGAGGCAACGCTCTATCAGCGGAGGGAGACCTGACCGACCGCCAGAGGAAGATCGAGAGAGACGTCACCATAGTGAGTCTGTACTACCCAAAAGTCCTTGTGTGGTGTTTTATCCTGCAGCTGAGTGCTGATAAACCCACATCAGACTGTAGGCGTGAGGTTCAGCAGCATTTTATCAAACTCAGCTTCTCATTGGTACAATGATCAGTCATTCTGTCTCCGCCAGGTTTCCATAGTGATCTGTACGGCCTTCATCCTGGCCTGGTCTCCATATGCTGTGGTGTCCATGTGGTCCGCCTGGGGCTTCCATGTGCCAAATCTCACCAGCATCTTCACCCGCCTCTTTGCCAAGTCCGCCAGTTTCTACAATCCCCTCATCTACTTTGGACTCAGCTCCAAGTTCCGTAAAGACGTCGCTGTCCTGCTGCCATGTGCCCGTGACACCAAAGACACAGTCAAACTGAAGCGCTTTAAGCCAAAGGCCGACGCCCATGGCCGCCCTGCTGCAGGAGGAGGGGGCAGACTCAAAGTTCCTCTGAACCAGACAGAGAAGAAGTACTCGCCTGGGAATCAGCCCAAGTCAGCCCCTGGCCCAGACTCCAAGTTGGGAAGTCCACCCTGCACGCCACTGCCCATCAACAAGGAGGTGTTCTACATTGACATGTCCCAGCCCTCTGAGACTGGCTCTGAGTTTGAATGTGAAAGACTCTGATGCACTCTGTGGACTTGGAGGAAGACCAGCTGCTGGCCTCTGATGGAGCCAACCGTGCTGGTTAAACCATAAACACATGAAACGTAACAGAGTGACGGACGTCTGATGAGATCAGGCAGACGTCGGCAAATGATGTCACGGACTCATGACACCCAAAGTAAAGAAGAAGACACAATGTGTAGAGTAAGTTCCTGTTCAGGTTTCTGCAGCTTCATCACGTTAAACTTAAGACTCAGCAACACGTAGAATGTAGTTTAATGCCTGTTTCACCAAAACCAGAGGCAACGATGTAGACAGTCACTGTTATATCATATTTTTTCAGCACTTCTCAACTCCAATGTAAAGTGTGTAATGATAATTCCAAATCATAAACGTAATTAAATCAATATAACTGAAAAATGGATGAATGGGTCAACCAATTAAAAATGATGAGTCATTTAAGTGTTGCTGAAACCTTGACCTGTCCACTGTGAGCTGATGATCCTCCACCTGCAGCCGCAGCGATGGCGTCTGACTGAAGCTCAGTCCACTGTCACAACCAGACCAGGGTCAGTGTGGAGGAGCAGCCAGACACAAAAATCATCACCCACCAAACTGTTCAGCTCCACTGACGAGCCTCTGCCTGAAGCGCATGGGGATGTGTTTGCTGAAAATCCTCCTAAGTTTTTCAGAAACTCCTGCAATGAACCAAGGAGAGCCAGGTTCTCAGGTCAGGACTCAGCAGTCCACCTACACCTGCAGGACAAGGGACAACTCAACTGAGGACAGCATTGTTCAGAATTTGGCCAGAGGAGACCAGGAAGGCCACGGATCCCAGACCTAATTCAGCTGCTGCAGGGTCGCACCGGGCAGCGGCCATCCTGAGTAGACCTTCTGTCCCCAGGAGAAGCTAGAACCACAACTAAAGCCAGAGCCAGAACCAGAGCAGACAGAGCAAAGTGTTTTCACAGCCAGCTGGAGCTCAGCAACAGCCCATCAAAGCAGAGACGCAGACTTTAAATGGAAAACACAAGAGAAGTGATGTAACTCGATGTCCGATGTGGGTCTTAGGCACGGGTTCGGCAAAACGGCTTAAGAAAAACACACTGCACGCCAATATTCAGCCATAGTCAGGTCACAACAGGAAATGACATGTTATACTGGTGACGCTCCTACTCACAGGTTAACTAGATCCATTTCACGCTAAGTCAGAAAAGCTTTAAGACGTTTCTGATGCTGTGAAGCTGTGGGCCCTCCAGGGTCCGTCTGTGCACCTGTGACCCTGGTGAACAGAGAAAGTGATGTTTAACTCGTTGGTTCTGTATCAAATGATCATGCTCTTTCAGAACTATGTCATGTGACCTGCATTAACATCATGGCTGCTCCCCCCAAAGGCTTGAAGTGCACAGGCCTGTTCAACGCTGCATGTAGCTTTAAGTATTCCTATGTTTCTAACCTGGGTCTCACACACACACACACACTCACAGATAATTTATCAGAACTTCTGTAAATGATTTGTGAGTCATTAAGACCTTTAACAGGTGAGGCACCAGTTCAGGGTCAAAAAAGAACCAAAATCCTATTCAAAATATAATAAAAAATATATATGTTAAAAAATGACAAAAAGTTTTTCACGTCATTTTTCTTGAACCTTTTCTTCCTGGGAGCTTTAAATCCTCAGACTGGTCCCTTTCAGGTTCCACTCACACTTTGGTTTCATTTATTTTGTTCAATTGAATCAGATGTTTTTCTTCATATCATGTCGCTGCTGTGTGGTAAAATGTAAATCTGAGTGTGTGCGTGTAATGACTAAACTAAAATTTAAACACAACTCCGAAGTTTTCCTTTTATGTTTATATTTCTTAACCTTGTCGCCCTCGTAAAGGGCTTTGGGTGGGGGGGGGTCTCCAGTCCCAGTCTGTCTCAGATGTTTGCTGTGAACAAACATCAGCACATGATGATGATGATGATGATGATGATGTTCATTTCACTGCGCCTTTATCAGCCTGTTCACCTGTGTGTGGGTGATTCAGGTTCAGTCACGATTTTCACAAATGTTTAATCTCAAAGCTTCGCCACTGAGCAGCCGAAGTTTCCCGACAGAAGCCGAGGGTCTCCGATGAACCGACAGGAGGAGAGCCCTCCTCTCCGCATCCATTCCCGGTCAGAGGGTCGGAGGATGAGTCCGCGGCTCGCCGCTCTGTGACGGAGGAGCTTCAGCAGAACGCACCGGACACCGGAGAGGAGCCGTCCTCAGCCCGCGGTGAGTCTCATCGATCGGTTATCGGCTCTTATCGGTTTCTAGCTGGACTGTTATCGACAGATCAGCGCTGTGATCGATCCGCGGGCCGTGACGGTCTTTGGAGCTTCAAATAAGAAATCAGCAGCCAAACCGCAGATCGACTGATCAGCTGATCGATAGATCAATGGAGTGTCAGCAGGTGTATGAACAGGCCAGAACACACACACAGAAACATACACACACACGCTGTTCCATCATACTGTGTAGAAATGACTACATGACGTAATGCAGCCAGCCTGCTTCATATGGTGTGTGTGTGTGCGTGTGTGTGTTAACATGTCATCTGATGACCTCTGTGAGGGCGGAGCTCCTGTCAGTGACCTCTGACCTGGAAAATATGATGTCATGTTTGATGACCCTGAGAGACGGATCATGTTCACACCAAGCCAGGTGTCCTAACAGCAGCTACACCTGAGTGCAGTGTTTACAGGTACAGGAAGTAATTACAGACACTCGGAAACGCACGGAACGTCTCTCATTCATTCGATCGTGGACGTGCGCGTGCAGCTGATCAGGACTGAACAAACCGCAACCACTATGGAGGAAAGTCTGGAAGAGAAACTCATGGACAGTGACCTCCTCCAGCGTCGCCATGTTCAGTTCTGTTCACGTTGTCACAGAGAGGACGCTCAGGTGTCCGTGTGTGATTATCAGACGGGTCGTCTCAGGCAGGTCCAGACCCAGAGTGTGTTCTGTTCTTCAGGCTCGGAGCTTCAGCACATTCGGCTTAAAATAAAGCAACAGACACTCCATTAAAAAGCCTCAGCTTTAATATGAGCAGGTTAAAGCAGAAGAACAGTGTGAGAGAGACAGATTTTCAAACACATGGTGCCCAAAGTTGAGGTGTCCAAAAGTAATCGGACACTTAGTGATTCAGATTGACTGTCAGTAGGAGGAGTAAAGAGGTGGCAAGTCAAAAACATAATGATGAGGCTCAAAAAAACAAAAACCTCTCAGGGACATATCAAAGGTTGATGGTTTCTGAAAATCAAATGTCAAACGAGCTGGCAGACCGAGGAGAACAGGTCTGGAGGATATTAGAAAATCATTTGCAGGGTGAAAACAAACCTGTTTATAACTGACAGGAAGTCGCGACAGTCTCCAGGACGTGGGCGGACAGGTTTCCTATGATCAAGAGAAGACTTCTTGACCAGAACCTCAGGAGATTCACTACAAGATCCTCTGCTCATCTGTCAGACCTGCTGCTGGTTCCGTCGTGGCTCGGTCATGAGCGGCTGGGATCATTTCATGGTCATTTCTCAGGAAGCAGCGGGATGAAGGCAGAAGTAAACAGGAGCATTGTGTGCTCAGAGTCACATTTCATCATCCAGAGGGACAACGACCCTGAACATACGGCCACAGAAGCCAAAGAGCTTTCCAGCGTGGAGAGGTGGAATAACCTCCACTGGTCAAGTCAGTCACCTGATCTCAGTCCACCTGCTGAAGACCAGATTAAAGGAGACCACAACAAGAGGAGCTGAAGGAAGCTGTAGTGCAGAGTGTCACCAGGTGAGAGAGCCTGGTGAAGTTTATGGGCTGGGGACAGGAAGTCACCCCCTGCAAACACGATGGTTTGGAGCTTATGTGTACCTGTCCAATGACTCTTTGTATTACTTATAAACCGTGTGTTCAAAGGCCTGAATCTCCCACATGGTTCTGTAGACCCTCTCATATTAAAGCTGAGACTTGGCTCTTTACTGCAGTTTCTATCATTTTTTTTTCAAAGTGAATGTGCTGAAGCTCCGAGCCTGAAGAACAGAGCAGCTGTGACAGTCCAGATGTTCACCTCATTTGTAGTAGCATTACATAATGTGATGTAGGACCTCCCACTCTGTCTCCTAGCAACAGTAACCATGGTCTGTTCTGTGGGCAGCAGTGCATGATGCAAAAGGCAGACTGTTACCATGGCAATGCCCTCTGAGACTGCAGCGTGCACACACACACACGCACACACACACACACACTCAGACTCAGTCCATCAGCAGAAGAAGCTCAAGGCATCTGCAGAGAGCTGAACCTGTGTAAAAAGTCCACTCACTGTATTTGTAGAGAGAAGCTGGATGTATTCCTCACTACATTCAGTAACGTCCACCAGCAGCATCTGGTGGGTGTTAGAGGAACTGCAACATTACAGGCCTGTCACACTAAAGGCATGAGTTCAGTGTTGTGTAGAACAAAGCCATTATTTCCAACCTAAGCCGACTTTCAAATCTGACTTACAGGTCAAACTGAAAGCGAGTTCACCTGAAATGTTGGTAATGATCCCGGTGTGAGGATGTCCACCCTGAACCCCAAACAGGGGTGAACGTCTCTGTCTCTGTCTCCAGGTCAGCCATGCCACTGGTGAAGCGGATTATTGAACCCAGATATCTGTGTCGCAGCACTCTGCCTGATGGGGTCGCCAGTGAGCTGGAGTGCGTCACCAACAGTACCTTGGCTGCTGTTATCAAACAGCTTGGAGGACTCAGTGAGTGATGATGGTTATCACTGTAACTCTGGTTCTATGACCACAGAAGAATATCTTCTCATACTGGTCCTTAATCTAACAGTATTGTTGATAACATTGTTGTTGGCTGCTGTTTGTTGTGTGACGTTGATTTCATGCAGGTCGTCATGCAGAGGACATCTTTGGTGAGCTGTTCACGGAGGCCAACAGTTTCTACCTGAGGATGAACAGCCTGCAGGAGAGAGTGGACCTGCTGGCAGTGAAGGTCACACAGCTGGACTCCACCGTGGAGGAAGGTGCATAACAAACACTGCTGCTGGGTTCTCACAGTGCTGACATCTGAAGAGCCACACTTATATCACATTTTACATTTGGCCACTTCCTGGGCCACATTGGTGCTTTTGGAAGTTTGATTCCATCCATCCAGTCCTCACATGTGCACTGGATGGACAAACTCCCATGTCCTCTCTAGGACACTTATCCAGGACCATGATATAAACTCTCCCAGGAGGCTGAGTCGTGTGATTCCCTAAAACCCAGAGCACACCCTCAGTTTCCTATTGCTACGCAACTGGTTCTGTCCCTGTTGTGGAAACGTTTCTTGGTAAAAACGCTGAACATAATAAACAAAACACTGAGGGGTTAGAAAAAAGGGGAGAATCTCTCCGAACAAAGGACTGAACATATTTGATCATTTTCCTGGGAACAAAGTCAAAGACCATGATTGGCCATTTGTCCAAAAACAACATGATATTAATTGGCAAAAGTAATCTGTGATGGGCCCCCACAGAACATCTGGAATCCAGCCTGATGCTTCCACTGTCCTCATTTACTTAAATCCTAGCAGGCGAAGACCCAGAGTTCCAAAAGCACACGGTTAGAACAAAGTGAATAAAAGAACAAATGATAAATAATGTTTCTGTCTAATTTTACTTTCACATCCTTGATTCCCATGAGATATTAAAGAGGCAACCAAGACAGCCTGACAGAATCCAGACCCTGGGTTCACTGAGCCACGGTTCAGAGTGAGGGATGAAGGAAAACTTCCTCTGGGGGAGGCACCTGAAGACCTGTTAGCTGAGGGCCTCAGTCAGATGTTTCCTGTCCCTCTACAAATTTGGGTTTTCTGCATTTGCAGCTGTTTTTTCTCCTACTACCTGAGTGAACTGAGAATCAGGGGCCTCTGGGTTTTTGGCTGAAATATGGGTATCATGCCTCATCAGACCTGACCCCTGCAGCCGTTTCTGGTGGTCAGACGGCTCTTTCCTCTCCACTGTTGCCAGTTAATGAGGTTTTTTCCATGAGAGCCGTCCTTTGCACATAGAAATTCTGAACGGAATCTGACTTTTTGTTTTTGTTCATGAACTGAAAATAATCCACATTTAATATCACTCATGATATCACTCCTGGTGTGTAGTAACAGCAGTGTTTGTGGTGCAGTATCGCTGCAGGATATCAACATGAGGAAGGCTTTCAGGAGCAGTACCATTCAGGACCAGCAGGTGGTGTCAAGGAGTTCCATCCTTAACCCCGTGCTGGAGATGTACCAATGCTGCGACAAACCACCCCCCCTCAACATCCTAACACCCTACAGGTCAGATTAAACCGCCTCCGCCCAGATCCTGTAGACTGGACTACACGGTTAGACCTCACCATGTGGTTTTAAACCAGTGAGCTTTGTTAGCTAATTGAAAACAACCACAGCTGGTGTCTGCAGGTTTAACCACGTTTTCTGTTCTGTCTGACTTTAGTAACCTGAGTCTCACTGGCTGAAACTAAACATCCATTTCTGAACCATGAAAGCCTCTCAATTTCTGACAGCGACAGTTCAACAATGAAAACTAAACTGTGTGTGTGTGTGTGTGTGTGTAGAGACGACAAGAAGGACGGTTTGAAGTTCTACACCGACCCGTCGTACTTCTTCAGCCTATGGAAGGAAAAGATGCTGCAGGCCACGGAGAACAAACGCAAGGAGAAGAGACGACAGAAGGTCCTTCATATGTCTGTCTCACTCTCTCTCTGTCTCTTTCTCTGTCTGTCTGTCTGTCTGTCTAAATAAATAAATAAATGGACATAATAAAAACAGTTGTGTGTCCAGGAGCAGAAACACGTGGAGGAGTCTTCAGGACGGGAGGTGAAGAAGGTGAGACGTGTCCTCTGTTCTCTTCCATGTTCAGTCGTCTCTTGTCCCTCATTGCTCTGACGGTTCTTCTTCCTCCTCTGAAGGTTCGAAAAGCTCGTAACAGGCGGCAGGAGTGGAACCTGATGGCCTACGACAAAGAGCTCCGCCCAGACGCTCGAGTGACTCCGTCACCTTACCACACCTCCGATGGCTCAATGTCACCTGACAGGTAAATACTCACATCCACACTAATGTGAAGTCATGTTACTACTTCCTGTTCCAACCCCCATCAGTGTAAAAGCATGCAGAGAAGTTGAGGGGCATCCTCAGGAGTCAGGTTTCCATCCAGATGTAGTTCATGTTAAACTTCAGCAGAGGAAGATGAGCTGATTCAAAGAGCTGCAGTCGAAGCTCTGTGTGTGTAAACAGGAGTTAACAGGTTTAGAGAATTTTGTCTCATCAAGCTGCATCAGATACTGAAAACCAGAAACAAAGCTGGGATCGTTCTATCTTTAGAATGACAGCAGCTGACGCTCACGAATAAACCTCCTCCATCCAGGTCAGGGATGTCAGACGACCCCTCCTTCCCTGCCAGCCCCCACCACCATGACACCCAGGGGCATGATGGCAAGGACCACGTCACCGTGGTGACCGGTGGGAGCGGTCAGACTCAGTCATTGGACCGCACTCTCCGACCCACCTCTGCATCCTCTGCAGTCACCGCGGCGACTGTCCGCCAGCACTCTTTGGGCCGCAACCAGCCGCATCATCACCACCACCACCCGCTGCCTCTCACCGGCTCAGCCAATCAGAACGGAGCACGGTCCAATGCCGCCAAGGAAGCCAAGTACACACACGTTTTTAACTGTTATGAGACTCAGAGTGAAGTGGTTCAGGGACACGTCCTGTGGTCTGCTGAGGTACCAGCTCTGCTCTGACTCATGTTTGCCTTTGGCCTCTGTCTCTCCTCAGTGACCATCAGATCCCTCCAGCCCCTCCGCCGCCCCCGCCTCTCATGCCATCAGCAGGACAGATGGGACTCACCAACAGTTCCACCCACACTGCTGCCATGGCAACACCACTGCACCCTACAGCCGCTCCAGGTAACCAAGATAATGGCCATTTTGGTTTCTGTCTGTTTGACTGGGATCCAGATAAAAATATTTAGAAATCAAACGCCTGCTTTCCATGTCTGCAGGTGGAGCAGCTGCCCTCTCCCGCCCTTACAGCCCCTCACCTCCCCCGCCCCCCCCAGCTAACTATGTGCCCTCCCCCTCTCGGCCTGGAGGCCAGGCCCCTCCCTCGGCTGCTGCTGTGCCCCCGATGCCCCCTGTGATGGATGGCAGGAAGCCTCCCGGTGGACCAAATGTCCCGATGAATGACGCCCGCAGCGACCTGCTGGCTGCCATACGCAGAGGTCAGCTGGTACACTGTTAGCAACATCCTGTGTTTATGGGCTGTATTAGCTAAATATAGGACATGGAAGTTGCTAATAGTTAGCGCGCTAACTGGTAATGAAAGTTTATTCTGCCTGTTGGTCTCATAGAGGATACAGGACATCCCTGACTGTAGCAGTAGCTGTTTGATTGTTCGTGTGTAATACTTTTTGTGTTTTGCAGTAAATGATTAGCTTTAGCTCAGTGGCAAATTAGCCGCAGTTTAATGTGAAATCACATTACTACTTCCTGTTCCAACCCCCGTCAGTGTAAAAGCATGCAGGGAAGGTGAAACAGTGTCCTCGTGAGTCAGGTTTCCGTCCAGATGTAGAGATGCCATGTTAACCAAACTTCCAGAAAATGGTCCAAATGTGAGTGAAGTCTGGTTTCCCTCCTCTGCTGCTACACTGGAGTACTCCAGTGTGTAACCGGGCTCACACTCCATCCCTGGTCTCAGAGCGTCCTGTAGCCTGATTTGTTGTTGAGCTTCTGGTTTGTCCTGGTCTGCAGGGATCCAGCTGAGGAAGGTTCAGGAGCAGCGTGAGCAGGAAGAGGCCAAGAAACGAGAGCCCACAGGAAATGATGTCGCCACCATCCTTTCACGGCGCATCGCTGTTGAGTACAGCGAATCAGAGGAGGAGTCTGAACCTGAAGACCAGGAGTGGTCTGACTGAGAGGAGGAGGAGGAAGCTCCCAGTCTGACGGTTCTACATCAACACAAAGACCGAACCCTGACTCTGTCAGGACAGATCAGAAAGCTACCAGAGCAAATCAAAAACCAGTGACGTCAAACAAGACAGTTTTCCAAAGCCTGAAAAAATATACTGATTCAAAAGTAGTTTATAATATGAGCTGATTATTATTTTATCATTATTAGTAAATATTATCAATCAGTGATCCTCATTTGCCTTCTTATTGTTTTCGAGCTGCTGGAGGCAGAGCCTGAGTGTCGACACGTTCGTCCATTGGTCAAACGTCGTGGTCAGAGATAACTTTACTGATCCTGGTCCAGTGACAGACTTTTCTAATTCAGAGTGAATTCAAATTGCGAGCGTGTGCATACGACATATATAACAATTTTATGTACATACGTCACAAATTTGCATATATCACACATTTACATGTGTGGAACTGCAACAAAAGTGTATGATGCAAAATTGTGTCCATCACACATAACACCAGGTAATTTATGTACGCAGTGCAAATTTACATACGTATGTAACTTCAGCTAAAGGAGAGCGTAAATCTCAAAAACCCTAATGTATGTGTGAACATAAAGAATGATGTATATCAGAAATTTATAGACGTATGTAACTGCAGTTCAAGGAGAGTTACTTCCACATTTGTGTACATCACATATGATGCAAATTTATGTGAACACTGTAACTAAGGGAGAAAATGTATTACAGTTTTTTCTTTGATAGTAAATTGGCATATGTAAGCATATTTAAAATTTTATATATCCAATACAGCAAAAATGAAAACATAACACATAATTACAGTTGGACTAAAGAGGAGTGAAGATCCCAGATTTCCTTATGTTTGTATCTGCAGCTGCAGGAACGTGTGTGTGACAAATTTGGAATTTATTTTCATACATTAAGGGACGAAGCACATCGTAAATTCCTCATTCTGGTGTTTCTGTAAGGAGACAATGGTCTTCGTTTGTTTAACAATCATTCATATTGCTCTGTGCTCAGATCAGCTGGCACTCAAAGTCCTGCCGTCTTCTTTTTGACAGTTGTTCAGTGGAGATCAGAAAATGTTATTTTTCCTATATATTTATTGATTTACTTTGCTGCTTAAACAGAAAAAAAGTCTTAAAATTGAAATAAAATATTTCAGTTTTTCATTTTTCATATTTGACCTGTTATTCTTTTTCATTTTTGTTTTTTATTATATTAGAGTTATTATATCCTTCTTCTTTAGCATTTTTATATTTTCTATTTAATTTTTACTCTTACATTTTTTAATGATAATTATTTATGATTTTACATATTTATTTTGTGGTTTTCTGTTAGTGTCATTTTTGTGTATATTTTCTTTGTTCTCTTTGACCAACGGTATTTTGATGTATTTGTAACATCGGTTTTTTTATACTGGTTTTTAATTTAAATTTTATATTTTTCTTCGATTTTTTCTGCACTGCCAGTCGACGTCCCATGATGCAGTTTGTTCTACTTGCCTGATGTTATCTGGCAGCATGAGACAATTGCATAGGATTCATCAATGTGATGTAATGATGACATCATCCAGCAGATATCACCCTCTGGCAGCAAACTGTTTCAAGTCAACTTAATTTTTTATTCAGTATTTTCTGTCTGGTGATGTCATTGCTGACGCTGATGATGTAAACAATCATCACAAAAAAATATAATGAGGGGGCATGTACTTCCTGTGCTGTACCATCTGTGATTGGTCGTAGACATTTGTTGATTTATTGGTTTATTGATCTGTGCTGTGTGTTCTCTGCTGTGATTTGCATGTTGGTGGAAAAAAAGAAGTTAATTATAAAAGAAAACCTGTGAAATAAGTCCGTCTTCAAAAGAGAAAACTTTATTAACCAAACAGGTGTGTGTTATGTTTATTCATGATCTTTTTCTGAACAGCTGATTGGATTATTACTGTTACATTAGATTTTATGCTTCATTACTTTTCTCATATGTGACATTACAGTATTTCTTAAAACCAGTTTAATGAAAGTTAATAGATTTCATTTGATTTGTAAATACTTCAGATTTTATTTGTTCATTTTCTTTTTTCTTTTTTAATTTTTTTTTAGAGCTCAGAGCTGCAGCAACCACAAAGTAAAAGCTTCAGTATTTCTCTGCCAGAATTTTTCTGGATGGCTCATAGCGAGAGCTCAGATCTTCATGCTGTTGAAGAAAACGTAGTGAAAGTTATATAAATAAATCAAATCTAAAAGATTCAAGCGATGTGTGGTTTCTCTGAGGTGGGGGCTGTTTCAGCTCTGACAGGTCCCCCCACCTCAGCAGGTACAGGTTTGTGATGTGGGTTTGAGTTTTGTGTGGTTTATCAGACACCAAAACTAAAACCTCCAACATTGTAGCAGAAAGTGTTGCTGGAGGTTCATGTGTTAAAGATGAGTTTATAGAATATGCCTGCTGTGGATGAATTGTGTGACAGATGAAACATTAAAGGTGTTAATGCATCAGTAATAAAAAAAAATCCAAAATCAGCTTTTAAACCTTCGGCAAGATTTTAAAGGGAACGTGTCTGAGTCTGTTTGACTTACCTTTACTCAGGTAAACATCAGCGGCTTACAGCTCCTGTCCTCCAGAGGGCGGTGTAACGGCCGAGAGTTCACCGAGAAGAAGAAACGATCCTCGGACAGGAAGCAAGTGAAGGAGCCGCGGAGCCCGGATCCGGTTCGAACGCCGCCGCTGTGTGATACACTTGACTTCAGCCTCTGAGAAGTAAAGTCGTTAAACTGTGATTAGACTGAAAATATGAAGCGCAGGCCAAACTCCTGTCAAACATGCGCCAGATGAATGTTTCCTCGTTAATCTACGGAATGATTCGACACAGCAGCTCGGACTCTACAGCTGTTTGTTATTTATTATTTCCGGTTCGTATCCTGTGTGCACGAGATAAAAAGATCAAGATACAAAAAGATAAAACTTTGTCCATCTCCTCTGAGTTTGGTATAAACATCTGTCACGATAGAGGATGAAACAGGAAAAGAGACATATGAAACAAACGTCCCCTTCACATCCTCCTGTTATGAAATGTTTCAGTCTTGAGTCTGGGGTGTGTTTGTTTTGCAGACATGTCGGTGCAGGTGTGGTGCCTGTCGTTCCGGCAGCCGTACGCCGGTCTGGTTCTGGATGGGGTGAAGACGGTGGAGAGCCGCTGGAGGCCCCTGCTGGCCCCGCTGGAGAACCAGACCCTGGCGGTCCACATCGCCCGGCAGGACTGGGAGGGAGATGAGTGGCGGGCGGTGCTGAGCGGCCCGCTGGAGATGAATGAGGCTCAGATCCAAGAACTCCTGGAGTCTGGGGAGAGGTTCGGCCGCGGCGTGGTGGCAGGTAGGACAGGATGTCTGCTTTCTCCGATTCAGTTTCAGATTGAGAGACTTTATTTGTCCCCGGGGGCAACATTTTATTTCAGGCACATTGAGCAGCATGAGGTGGAAAACAAGACCCTTGAAAAAAAAAAAAAGAGAGAGAAAAGCACGATATATACAAAATATTTACAAAAGCAGGGTGTCATAGACACCTGTCTGTGAGGAGTCTCTGGGGCCATCACCTGTAAATACATCTCTTTCAGGACTGGTGGATGTAGGTGAGACCTGGCTCTGCCCTGCCTCCCTGCAAGAGGAGGAGCTACAGCACCTGGAGCGGTCGGCCATTCTGATTGGCCTGCAGGAGAAACACCTGACTCACCTGTCCAAACCTCGCTGGCTGAAAGAGCCACTGAGCGCCCGAGGAGGTCGTGACCTCTGGACTGTGGAGATCCCTGCTGAGCTGTTACCATGACGACATGTGATGCACACAGATAGCGACTGTCATGAACTTTACAATCGTGTTCTCCAGAAAATGAATCCTGCGGACCTCAGTGTAGCGCCACCAGCAGGTCAAACTCCACACTTATCCCAAGCTTCAGTTCCTCATGAGAAACGTCTGAAACATGCGACTGAACAGTTTTCCTCAACCAGATTTTATTAAGTGACGAATGCTAATGTAGCATGCTAACATGCTAACACTTATGTGGTAATGTTAAAGTACTTGTGAACATAATAAACTTAATGCTCTCAGATGTTTGGTTGTTCTTCAGTTTGCTGAATTCATTAGCTGGCTATTCCTCCATTTACTGTCAAACACTGCTGCTCCATGTGTCTGTGAGGAGTTCTGCCACTGATTTTTATGCCACAGGTTTTAGACTCTGCTTGTTTTAACAAGGTCAAATGATTTCAGTTCACCAGCAGACTTATGGCTAGCATAACCCCTCTTAACGTGTGGGCTAGCTGCTAACAAGTGGAACCTGTTGGATCCGTGTCACTAGAGCTGAGCCCCCGCTCACCTCTCCATCCAGGTGTGACAGGTGTCTCTGATCCAGACTCATGATCCACGCCGGCACCAGTGACTTTCCTAAGCAACAGTCTGAGTGTTTCTCTTCAGAGCACACGGACTTTATCACATCTGGCAGCTCTTTGCTCTCCGCCAGTGTTTCAGGCTGCTCAGAGCTCCTCTCCTTTATCCAACTACAGCACAGTTATTTTAGGAGACTTGAGCTCACTCGTGGACGATCAGACTCTTTTGCTTGGTCATTTTTACATTTTTTTAACTGAATGAATTTTATTCAACATGTTTCTCAGCCTGTTCTCTAACGTCTCCTCAGCTGGTCTGATCACCTCTGTTTCACTCTGACAAACTGCCAGGAAACTGTTTTACTGATGAAGTGGCTGAAACTTTTATGGATCTTTTTAGTGTCTCCCTGCAGATGTTTTATCTTCCTCCTGTAGTTTCATTGTTGATGGTTTTAACAGTAAAGTAAAGTCAATCCTTGACACTGTGGCTCCACTAAAACTGAGGAGGATCACTGCTCATCCAACACCTCCCTGCAGAAACTCCAGTCACACCTGTAGGATAAAGAACTTTGATGCACACAATCAGTTGAGTTTTTGTAATGGAGCCTGGTGAGTTCAAAACATTTTAACACCGCTTTCCCTTCAGCTAAAAAACGAAGAGGCTGCAGCAAACAAACCAGTTCTTGTGTAAAGATGAAACATTTATACCGTTCAAAGCTAATGTTAGCCCGCTAACATATTTTCTGCTATATAAAAACTGACTGAAACACAGATTTCTCTCTGTGTGCCCCCAAAAACTAATACTGACTGAAACTAAAGCAAAGTTTTAATGGTGCAGCTTGATTCAGTAAAGAAAAGGATACAGGAGGATTTACGAAGATGAGCAGAGTCCTGAACCAGGTGACACCTGTGAACATGTGACCGTCACCAGTGAAACAGAAACACAACAGATTGACAGTTGTCTGTCTGCTGGTGAAAAACAAACTTTATTCTCCCAAAAACAAATCACTGTCACCAGTTTGAACATAACATCAACATAAATACATCCCCTGGTTAACAGACAGGGACTGACCACGGCCCACAGCCCCTCCTCTCTCTCTGATTGGTTGGTTTGACCTAACAATAAACTCAATTAACCACCTGACCAAACAAAACACGGGCAGCCACGTCCACTCCTTTTTCCACACCTGCCTACAACAACCTGTGATGCTGTCCACCATGTTGCCGTGGTAAAAATAAGGAGGTATTAAATGCCCGAACATTTCTAACAGGAAGTGACTCTGAGGCAGAGGTGGGCTGTGCCTGAGGCATTTCAAGGCTGCAAATAAAGATTTTTGTTGACAAAAAAACTGAAAAGCTAATTTAGCCCTAAGCTAACAGCTGATGTGTGCAGAAATCTTAGTTTCCAGTGAAAGTAACATGCTAACACACTGCTACAGGAAAAAAAAATTACATTAATTTTCTTTTCATTTCAATTTTGATTTTTTTTTTTAATTTTATATTTTTTTATTCTGAAATTTTCCATTTCTTCCTCAGGTTCATCCTCTGGAAACCAGCAGAGTGGGAAAATGTTTGGAGATATGAGGTTTTCCTGCTTACAGGTGAAGGAGGTTTCCACAGGATATTTGTCTTAGATGGTGGGGGGGGTGTAGTGTGTGACTGTATGGTGGGGGGGCGGGGCTGTAATGTAACCAACTACGTGGGTGGGGTTGGGGGCAGGGCAGTAAATCCGTGGGGCGTGGCCTCCTGTCTGGAGTGTCCCCCAGTGGGTGGGTGGAGGGAGGCAGTGGTAAGGGGAGTGATGTGGGAGATGGGTTTGGTGAGGATGAGCAGTATGAGGGGCAGAAGGAAGGTAGGCGGCTGGGGGCGGAGCTTCATATGGCAGGTGCATCATCGGGGGAGGGGGGAGAGGCGTCTGGTCTGGGTACAAGAGAGCAGGGGAGGGTGAGGAGCCCGGAGGGGCGGAGCTGATGGATGAGGGGGAGGGACCTTCCACAGATGGGGCAGGGCCTGCAAAGGGGGAGGAAGCAAAATTAATCAAACACTTCGCTGAACATTTAGTGTGCGTGTGTGTGTGCGTGTACAACTTGAATTTGATTGGACAGAGTCACAAATGAGGAGACAGGTGTTCCCTCCAACATGTCTCACAGGTAACTGACCACTGCCGTGTCCATCTGTCTGTCCATCTCCTGCTCTGGTGGATTCTGGGTAGGAGGAGGGGGGCTGATGGGTGCTTCGACCTGTCTCAGCGTAGGACTGAGGGGCACCTGGGGACATAAGACCAGGACTGAGTGAGATGGTCTCCTTCCTGTAAACTACTAAACTCACCAACTCATTAACATCTGACTAACACCATCTCTGAATCAACATAAACAAACCCTCCAACAGCTCCTTAATAAACTCTTACTGTGAAAGCTCTGTTATCGTAATGGGACTCTTAATGTGCCTCCCCAAGCCCAGAGTTCAGTCTGGTTGGAGCTGCAGCAGAGGAGGCAGCTGATTGGTGGCTGAAATGCAGCTGCAACTCATCAGATCTCTGTCAATCAACTTTTTATTCCTCCAGGAGTCAATCAGAGGCAGCATGGGCCTTACCATGGAGGGGGTCCTGACTCAGGTAGGGGGGGTAATGCTGGTAGGTGTAGGGGGCCTCAGAGGAGGTGGGAGGGTATGTCTGCTGCTGCTGCTGCTGCCAGCAGCTCTGATGATACCACTGTGGGGAGGGACGGAGGTTAACAGTGAGCACATCTGCAGCTCAGTTACACCTGAGTCTTAAAGCCAAAGTTTTCCAGTTAAGATAAACCAGAGATTTACTGGTGCTACTGGACACGATGACTGCAGCACAGAGTCTCTTACCTGGACTCCTAAGTTGAAGTAATACTGGAGGACTCTGCTGTCTGCATGCACGCGCACACGCACACACACACACGCACACACACACACACAGTAACATCAGTGACAAAAGCAGCTCAATGTGAGAGGTCTAACAGTAGATTACAGCTCGGTGACCTCTGACCTCTGGGTAAATCACTGCCGTTTGGGTCGTAGGAGTAAGGGGGTGGAGCCACCACGGTGCAGAGAGGCTCACCCAGCTCGTTAACCAACCAGGGAGAGGCAGCTGGGATCGCCATGGCAGCTACAGACAGAAAAACATCACACTGTAATCTGGCTGCTGCTTTTTGTCCAGAGTCAAACAGTGAAATTCAAACTAATTCAAAGCTGAAACACAAACGAGCGTTCACAGCTTCGGTCGAGGTCTGTGTCGTCTGTTCAGAGACATCTCAGAGGAAAAACACAGGCTGTGGCAGAAGTGTGTGTGTGTGTGTGCACGCACCTGTGCGTGGCTGTGTGTGTGCAGATGGTGGCAGGTGAGCAGCTGCTGGTACATGAGATGATGGAGAAGAGGGTGAGGAGGAGGAGGAGGAGGGTGAGGAGCAGATGACAGCTAATGGCTTCACCACCTGAGAAACACACACACACACACACACACACACACACACACACACACACACACACACACATACACACACACACACACACACACAAACACAGGTGCTCGTGTCAGGCTGTAGACCTGCTGAAGGTCTGCTGGTGATCAGGCAGGTGCAGCCTTAAAGCTGAACTGATAAGTTGCTGTTCCTGCTGCTCTGATGTGAAGATTCTGATCAAGGTTTCTTCCTGTTCAAAGGGAGCTGTTTCTGTCGCCTTCAGTGCTGATCTGGGGTCAGACTCTGGGTCTCTGTGAAGCACTTTGAGACAATTTTGATTGTGGAAGGAGCTATAGAAATAAAATTGAATTGGAAAAAAAAAAAGAAATTCTGTTTATTTCATTGCAGTAAACAGAGACTGGCCACGCCCAGCCTGCAGCCCCCTCCCTCTGATTGGCTGGCTGACGCTCCCACGATAAACTTTAACACAAAAATCTGTGGAGCTGTGTGATGAGATTTCTGGAGGCGAACGCAGGATGAGCCTCTCGCTCACTGCTTCCTATTAACGAGCGCTTTGTGTGGGCTTGTATTGCTATCTTTGTGAGGACCTTTAAGCCAGTCCTCACAACAACAACAACACCACAAGAAGGTTCAGACTCAGTTTTAAGGTTCAGGATCAGTCGGGGTTCAATACTTGTGATAGTTAATGTGAGGGCCCTCACAAGTACAGAAATACAAACAAAGGAGTGTGTGTGTGTATGTAGGTGTTTGTGTGTACCTGCTGTGTGTAGTTGTAGTTCATGTCTGGTCTTGGTGGAGAGTCAGCTGCACCTCCTTCCTGCTCATCCTTTCACAATAAAAAAAAAAAAAAAACATTAAAGAAACCTTTTGTGTCCTCTCCCTCACTGCAGTTTCATGACATCACTGACCACATGACCCAATCATCCCACCAATCTGATAACACACTGCTCTTTGTCCAGAATGTCCCTCAGTCCCTTCCTGTTAGACAACTTCTGCAGCTCCTGCGTCTCTGAGCTGACGAGGGAGAATGTTACGCCTCCTCACTGGGTCCAGAACCCAATCTCCTACATCTGTTAACCCTTTAGAATCCACCGTCCCACTTGTGGGACTCTTTGGCCCTGGTAGTCCTAGTTTAGGTGTGTTTTGGTCTGTACTGGACTGGACTGGACTGTTTTCCAGCTGCAGGAAGAATAACCTTCTAGCCGACTCTTTGGTTGTAAAACGTAAAGCGCTTGCTTCCATCAGATTCAGGGTCATGACTGTGACCAGAAGAACAGTAACATTTTATTTTGGCTCGTAATGGAGTTAAACATTTAGAGACGTTTGGTTTTACTGTGACAGTTAATCGCACGTTGATAGATCCCACGAAACGTCAGTCACCTGCAGCTCAGTAATAAAAGAATGATCACGTGGTTCGGGTGGAGAACTGAAAACAATCACTTACACTGTCTGTGGCTCAACATCCCTGACCCCCAGCAACCATTCAACCCACAGATCTACAGGAAACAAGACCCTCAGGTCAGAGATAGGGGCTCACCTGGTTGGTGGCGGGCTCAGGAGCGGTGTAAACGCCTGACGTCTGGTAGCTCTGATCTGAAACAGTTTAAACACAAAGTTAACAGTGGAGTTGAACCCTGGACCGACGTAGTGCAGTGAGGCAGCATCACTCACCCTGAGCGTAGACGTAGTCCTCTGTGTACTCAGCTGACAGAGACAGAAACAGCCGTCATTTCAGGGTCTGACAGAAACTCTGCTGAGCCATAACTAACAGCTGCTCAGTAACTGGTAAAGTACTTTTCCACAACAACAACAACAACACACCCACTCTTCACTTTACAATTAACAAAACTCAACAATTCCTGCACAACTTTCCAGTTTAAAAGCCTACCAGGAGTGGGCTGGTAGGCTTTTAATGTGAAACGTTTGCAGGAAGCGTTGTGTTTTACTGACAGTAGATCCAACAGAGGTGACTACAGATCACCTGTGAATGAAAACAGTATTTCTGAATGAGCAGCAGAGCGAGAGTCGCTCTGACCACAGATTGATTCAAATGCGTACAAAACAGGAAATGAGGTAAAAGTCTGTTCTCTGTTGCTGAGGCGAGCACATGTCTGACTGCTCGACAGTTTAGCTGCTTCACTTGCAGCTGAAGCGTGGGAACATTTAAACATGTATGGACTCATTATTTTTGTGATTTATTATGAATGTAATAACGTAATATAAACCCTGGTCCTCCACGGTGCTTGTGTCCTCCTGATCCTCTTCTGATGAGCAAACAGGGGTGTTTCCAGGTGGAGGTGCGGGGGGGAGGGGCCCGGGGGGGAGGGGCCCGGAGCCTCTCTGAACTCTGTAGGAGGACCCGGGGGGAGGGGCCCCCATGGTGGGGGGTGGGGCCACAGTAGGGCCCTGTGGGAAGAATCAGATAACATTAATTAATATACATTAATGCTATTATGTTACCATGGAAACAGGTCGGTTTGATAAGATCCACCTTTATTAGTCCCACAATGGGGAAACTGCATCCGTCACAGCAGCAAAGAGAGATTCACCCAGAATATACAAAAAAATCTAAGATAAAATTTACCATAGAAAATAAATACCATAAACAAAATGACAATATACACAGTGTGAGCAGTATATACAACACTGAACCACTGCACACAGTATGGACAGTCTGACAGCAGAGAGTGTGAGCTGAAGTGGGTGTGTGTGGGGGGTGTGCGTGGTGTGTGTGTGTGGTGTTTGCTCAGCACAGCTGGTTGTACAGTCTAACAGCAGCAGGGATGAAGGACCTGTGATAACTCTCCTTCACTGTGTTGGGGTGAAGCAGCCTCTCACTGAAGGAGCTGCTCAGTGCTGTCAGTGTGTCCTGCATGGGGTGGGACTCATTCACCATCACTGGTGATTGATTACAGCATGTGTCACCACGTTCAGATGAAAGACACTGGACTGTTACAGCTGAAGCTGCAGGTCACGGTTCATTCACCCTCTGTGCCTCAGCTGCAGGCTGTTATACACCTGACGTTATTTGGCCCTCAGGTGTAGCTGTACCTGAAACAATCTGTTTCCTTCAGAAACTGTGATGCTTTAACTCACATGAAGTTTTAAAGAGCTGTATTTATTTTTTAATAAATAAATAATCAACTGTACTGTTCTGGAATCTGGACTCTTTTGGTGGACTCTTGTTTGGCTTCTTTGGTTTTGTTTAGTATTTCCTGTTTTATTTTGAAATTATATTCCATAAACTCTCTCCTTTATTTAAATCAGCTGAGTCGTACTGATCAACACTCAAAGATCACGTTTGCTTTTCTCACCGGCAGCGGAGGGAAGACGGCGTCGCTGCCGTCGTCCAGCTGGTAATATGCAATGGCTGCATCCAGATCAGCCGGCTCCTCCACCGCCTCCGTCGGGAAACCAAACTGACACTCTTTGTTCAGAGCTGCCACCAGCTGACGCCGGCTACGACTGAACATCACAAAAGATACACAGGAAGTGATGTCATTCTCACAGGCCTGTCTGTGGAAACTCGAACAGACAGACTGTTACGACTGAGCTGAGAGAAACGTGTGACTGCTCTGACGAGTCTCTAGAATAAGAAATTTATGCTCAGACAGAGACCTGGACTGAGCCGGTCGGATCAGAAAAGAAAAACAGTGACATGATAAAATAATAATGTCGTCGTTTACCGTGACCTGAAGGCGTAGTTCTCATAGTCGTGATAATATCGTCTGCCAGGGTGGTAATAGGTCAGCTGTGGACCAATCAGGTGACGGTTCAGGAAACGGGTTGAGCTTCTGACCACAATCCATGAGACAGACAGACAGAGACAGACAGACAAAGAGAGAGAGAGACAGACAGACAAAGAGAGAAAGAGAGAGAGACAGACAGACAAAGACAGAAAGAGAGAGAGACAGGAGCTCTTCAGCATCAGTGAGTCACATTTTCAGTTTTTCAGTGTGAATGTCAGAGACATGAAACGTGACGTGCACGTGACGTACACGTGACGTACTGGTCCCAGGGGAAAAGCTCTTGACAGAAACATCATCTGTGCAGGTGAGAACGTCTGATAAACTCTCTTACTTTTATCTGATTGCTCTGAGCAGGTAACTGACAGGTATCAACTCCCACCTGGAGGCCCCGTAGCGAGGTGGCCTAGCTGTAGGGGGGTGGTGGTGCGGGGGGGCGTATGGGTCATAGGTCATTGCTCCAGGTGACAGGGGAGGGGCTGGGCGGGGATGACCTGCTGGCTGGAAGCGAGGGGGCAGGGTGGTGGGGGCGGGGCCTCCATATGAAGAGGGTTGCGGTATCAGCAGCTCTGCTCCCTTCATCCCGCTGCTGCCCCGAGACTTCCTGTAGTAACGATGGCGGTGATGACGCTGACCACGAGAGTCTGAATCTGAAGGAGACAGAACGAGACGTGGACAGACACAAGGACAGAGCATTCACAGAAGGACACTGTGGTAATCAGAAGGTGGTGATGTGCAGTTAATGAGGGCGCTAGCAGGTGATCAGAGTGTCACCCTGTTAACTGAGATTCTTCACTGTGAGGAACGAGTCAAATTCTTTTCTGAATATTCAGAAGAAAAGAACCTGGATCTTAGAGTGAACATACCCAGATCTCCTTTTCTAGCTGGAGCAGCAACGTTCCACGCAGGAACTGGATTCACTGGTTTCAGATCAGTCAGAGGAACCAGGTGCCTGAGAGAGCGACACATTACAGGCAAACTGTGAAAACGTGTTGTCAATCAGCTTAACCTTCACAACACTTAGTCTGGTCCTCACTGGTCCGAAGGCCTGTTTGATGGTTCAGACTTGGTCTGAGGGTTAAAGTGAGTGTCAGGTTGTGTGTTTTACTTCTCTCCCAGCTCCTCGATGAAGACGGTGACAGCTGATGAGTGTGTTCCTACTTCCTGGATGAAGGCGTTGTAGTACTTCCCCTTCGGCTCCAGGCGCACCTGAAAGCACAAGCAGAGGCGCACACACGCAGAAACACACACACAGTGATTGGCTGGTTCCTGAGACACCAAGTGCCGCCCGGTTAGCTCAGTTGGTAGAGCCTCAATCTCTTGGGGTCGTAGGTTTGAGCCCCACTCTGGGTGGCACCGCCTCCCATGGGCCCACCACCCGCGGGAGGTGCCATAGGACTTCGGTGCATTGTGGAATGGGCGGCAGTCGCCCCTGTGAACTGGGCCCGGACCCAGATAAGTGATGACATGAGACACCAGAATTCCTGGTTATGATGGGCTCAAATGTCTCATGTGACAGAGCAAAAGAGAAAAACACATTTATTTCTTTAAAAAGTGCAGTAAGTGTGTGTACAGCGATGTTGGCGCTGCTGGTTCTTTAGCACAAGAACACAAATGTGTACACTCAGTTTTGTGTATTTGCAAATTGCTTTGTATTTTTGTGGATTTTAACACAATAACAAAGTACATGTTTGTGGGTTAGAAACAATTAAGTCCAATAAAAACCTCCACAGTGTGAATTGTGTTCCAGCTGTGTGTGATTACCACAGTGATAGTGAACACAGGCATCGGTGATGTGATGTGTTACCTGACACTTGTCTCCCAGGAAGTACTGCCTCCCTGCAAACACCATGTAGTCTGTCTTCTGCATCTCTGCCGGTCACACACAGTAATGTGGTTTGTACAGACTGATTCAGAACCTCAGACTGGTACCGGTGTCAATAACCAAAGCAAAACTCTCATCTCAATTTAAAGACTATGTCAGAAATAACGGATCAGTGCTGATTGGTCGGGGCAGTCGACCAATCAGCCTCAGGTTGTGTAATGTTGTTGGAGTGCGTTACATTTACACCTGGACCACCTGCAAAGTTAACTTGCATGAATCAACAATGTGAAAGTCATGTTTTCATCTTCTGTCTCACTTCATATGAAAATTTATAAGAAATCTCTTTCATTCCACATTAAATTGGCATCAGAAACTTGTACATTCACTGTGTTTCAGACTTCAGGAGCGTCTCTGCGTGACAGGTGTTACCTTTGCAGGTGTCCTGCCACACGTCAAATTCCAGGTTTCTGTAAACTTCTCCGTCCAGAGACTTCATGACTTTGTAGGGCAGAGAGAGTCTGGAGGGTGGCGGAGCTTCTGCAGCAGGCTGAACAACAGAGACAAGACAACGACGAGTCAGCGCTGCCATCTGACATTCAATCCCCCCACCATCAGTCCCATCGGGACGTCTGGTACAGCCCACCTGACAGGTACCTGAGGCCTGTGCTATGAAGCAAGTTCAACATATCCAGGACATCTCTGTGTTATCTGGTTTCACTTACCCTCCCAAACACACACACACACACACCTTTATGTTGTCTGTCGCAGCTCTGGGTTTCTCCTCAGCAGCTCCACCTGACTCCACCTCCTCCCTGCAAGATAAAACAGTACATCATGAGGTCACTGTACAGGTGAGGCTGCTGTGACAGGTCCCTTCATCAGACCAAACAGGAAGTGATCAGGCTGAGTGGATGTGTGAGACTGTTGGAGGTACCCGACATACATCAACGCCACACCAGGCGGCTGCAGTGTTTACTCAGCAGGTGAGGAAATGATTGACAGTTCAAATCAGCCAATCATATCTGCTGATCTGATCGAGGATGGAAACAGACACAGACATATCTATGGTCATATGAGGTGTGTGTGGTGTTTGTGTCTGTGCGCACAAACCTTTGTCCTCGATCCTCAAGTGTGTCATAGCCAATGTCAACATCACTACACACTGATGGACTGTTTCTATAGCGACGACCTCCATTCCTGAAGGCCTCCATGGCCTGACAGAGCTCCGCCTCCTCCACCCCAAACACCTGAGTGTAGAGCAGTTCATACAGGAGAGCTACACACACACACACACACACATCCACACACACACACACACACACACACACATAAGCAGAAGCATAGCAGAGATCCACACACATACTCTGCTCGACCAATCACTGAGCAGTAATATTCTCTGCAGACTGTAATGTAAATAATTAGAATCCTGACAGCTGTTTTCTTCTGTGCTCTGTTTCCTATCATAA
>JBBMJY010000020.1:179563-196829 GCA_037833715.1 Toxotes lorentzi
AACTGGAAGACAGAAAAACCAGTCCTATTTGCTGTGGTGTATCGTCCACCTGCTGCTTACTCAGAGTTTTTGTCTGAGGAAAACAAGAACAACCCTAGGATTCTTTTCAGCTCTGTAGCCAGGCTTCTTCTAAAATTCTTGAAAAGGCTGTTGCAACTCAGTTGTGTGATCATCTTCATAGGAACGGTTTATTTGAAGTTCAGTCAGGATTTACAGTACATCATAGCACAGAAACAGCACTGGCACTTGGTTGATGCTTACTTTCAAATAAAATACTCTGAGTCCTCCTCGTATTTATGAAATAAAAATCCAAACTTAAATTATCCACCTGCAGCAAACCAAAAATGCAAACAAAAAATATGTCTGCTTCTGTGTTCCGTCATCATTTTATCACGTGTACTGGAGCGTGCAGTCAGCTGTCAACCTGAATGAAAAAGGACTATTTCATTTAACAATGTAAAATATATATTTGCAAAATAATAGCCAATTGAAATATTTTATTTGAACTTTCCTTTTCTTGGATTTTTCCATCGTTTACCTACCGGGGGTCGAAAGCTCAATAAATCTTGCCACTGGGTGTCGCACATCGGCGGTTGTGACGCATATTTTGGGTGACAAAAAATTAAAAACGTTTTATTTTAATGTTACAAGATCACCATAATCTTCAAATTTAGAATTACATTTAAAAAATGAACGAATTAAAATAAAAATACATTTAAATGAAATACTCATTATTTATTTTCCAAAGTCACAGGGAGCCACAGCAGAGGGATGAAAGGTTGCCGATCCCTGGATTAAAGGAACAGCACTAAGTTGGTTTAAATCATAATTTTTGTCCTTTAACTCTCATATGATCTGGGGTCAGACTCTGGGTCTCTGTAAAGCACTTTGAGACAATTTGGATTGTAGAAGGAGCTATAGAAATAAAACTGAATTGAATTGAACTCAAACATCAGACAGGAAGTAGCAGAAATAGGCAGCATGGCGCTGAGCAACACGTGTAACACAAAGATGTCCACCTTTAGTTTAAGTTTGAACTTTTATTACTTTTTATTATCCCTCAAACTAGACAAAGGGATTATTCTCTTCATTTTACCCACAACAAGTGAACGAAACACACACACAGGGGGCTGCCCACTAAGGCACCCGGGGAGCTGGGGTGGATCGGTGCCTTGCTCAGGGACACGGAATCAGTTTTAAATGGTTCATTTGCCAATCCATTTCCTGCCACTCATCCAGATCCGGGTCACGTTCACTGTGGTATCGAAGAGTCTAACTGTTCCTTGGAGAACCTGCAGGAACCCTGTCACAGCTGCAGCCTCTCTGTGTACAGGCACCTGCTTCAGACCGGAGCTGTAGAGGATCTGGTGATTGTCTCAGAGAGACAGCCGGTGAAAGGGATCAGCCGGATCGTCGCTGTGACGGGACCGGAGGCAACACGGGTCAGTCGCAAACAAACAGCTTCTCTGTAAGCCCCCATGTGTCTCCTCCAGAGCCAGATGTTCCAGATGTTTCAGACTGGTCCATACGAACTGGGAGATGGAAAGAATTTATATAAATAAAATATGGGACTGCTCCTTTAAACCCTCTGCATTTCAGGCTCGAGAGGCGGGTCAGGCTTTGTCTCAGGATGTAGACTCTCTGTCAGCCAGACTGACGGGCTCCAGCCCCTCCAGTCTTGAGTCCGCTCAGCTTTTCGCCAAGGAGGTCGGAGTCCTTTCTGATGTAAGTACACTACCCACAATGCACTGCAGCCTGTCAGACGATGATAAAACGTACTGTATACCTACTGTGCTGTTTGACCCTGCGCTGTGTCTGTCAGGCTGTAGATAACACCCCCATACCTCAGTGGCAGCGCAGAGAGCTGCAGAGTCGACTCAAAGCTCTGCAGAGGATCAGTAACACCACCGTCAGGAAACTGGAGACCAGAGAGGTGAATACATACACCTGAGACACACCTCACTGTCACGGTGTCACACACCTACCGATCAGCAGGTAGAGGATGAATAATGCCTGTGAGCTGCAGCTGGAGGCAGAGCACATCTGTTTGGAAGAATGTCAATCACAGAAAGAACCGTATGAAGCACATACAAGCACTCTTAGAAGATGAAGGGAGTGTAAAGCTGAAATACCTTCTCAGAGAAAAGCCACACACCTGGAGAGACGAAGCTCTCAGGCATCTCACCTGTGTGATGACCCACACTGGCCTCAGCAGCCCTGATACACTCCTCCCCAAACTTCTCCCCGCGGAGGTTTATAAAAATAAAAATCAGCTCTAAAATGTAGAAATGTCAACACATGGACGTCAGCTTGGTTTAAAGTAACTTCACAGGTTCAGAAAAACACTGAGTCCATACTGAGAGTCCCGATCCCACAGTGTGTTGTGTGTTGTTGGCATGGAGACGTGTTAGTTCAGACACAGTGGGTGAGGAGGATGGTGATGATGATGAAGGAGCCTTTCGGTTTAAGGTGTCCTCCACCTTTTCAGAGACACAGTTCTGTACCTGGTGGAGCTGGTTAGGTCTCAGCTCTGTAGCAGTCACTTCACCTGTTTGACCTGATAATCTGTTGTCCTCCATGTTTGTTGGTGCTGCTCTGACTGTGTTTTCCCATCATGCTTTTCTCAGGCTGCAGGTAGAGCTCGGGCTCTGCTGGAGAAGAACGGCATCAAGGACCTGCTGGTGGACTCAGTGGAGACAGACTCTCTGTCGGTGAGAAGAACCCGATCATCGATAACGCCGATGAGAACGCAGAATGACATGATGCTGCAGAAAGACAAAGACAACAGGAAGCACAGCTGTCATTCTGTCAGCCTGGTTGGCTGCCGCCACTACACAGAATGAATGAGTCACATGTTTGTAGCAGATACAAACAGTGGAGGCAGGATTCGTGCAGATGTAATTTAATCTGTGTCACTGTCACACTGGTCAGAGTGTGAAACATATGACTGAAACCCAGCAGGAAGAATCAGAGCATTTCCAGCTGTGTACAACAGTATTTCTTAGTAATATCAGCAGTTAATCATTGAGCATGAGCTGGATTCACCTGGATTCACCTGTTAAATTCTGTTTGAATTGCAGCCTGTTATTTTCACAAATCACAAACAAAAACATTTTAGGACGAACTTTACTGCCGAGAGAAAAGATCTCAGACTGAACAGCAGCTGAGAGAACGAGAGCAGTGTAGAAACACAGGAGGGAGTAGGACCGATGACGTGCCTGTGACATCATGCACCTGTTCTCACCTGTCCTGATGTTTCAGGTTGTAATGAAAACGGTGAACCAGCTGAGCTCCATGTCGCCTCTCAGTCATGTGATGCTGCTCGCTTACCAGAGGCATTCTGGGAAGGTTCTGTGTGCCTGTCAGGTTCCCAAGGTAACCATGATTCACCTGTCAATTACATCACAGGGGGCGGGGTTATGTTTATAGGCTTCAGTTGGCTGTGTTGTCCCTCCTCAGGATTCAACGTCTCTCCTGGCCTCTGATTGGGCGGTTGCAGTGTGTCGTTACCTCAGGGGGAGTGCTGGGGGCTCAGCGCTGGTTGCTAAGGGAACAGGAAGTAGCAGTGACATCACAGAGGCTCTGAGGTGGGCGGAGGAGTTTGCACGCCAGAAAACACAGCGATGACATCAGAAAGGGAGATGACATGTCTCGACACCCCCCGATGGAAGCTGGAACACGGGGTCACAGTGGACCATAAAAAGTCCCGCCCACAGCTGCCGTCGCTCTCTTCTCATTGGACAACAGGCTCAGGTGTGAATGTTTATCATTTAAAATGGACATTTTATAAATTTCTTTGTTTTAAAAGAAATAAAAACATCTGCACTCACACTGATTCTCTGATTGGTTCATCTTTATTGTTTCATTGTTTCAAATCTCTTTAATGTGCTTACAGTTTATTAATAAGGTGCCTGGTGTGAAACAACAACAAAACTAAAACATCAAATCTTAAAACAGTCTAAATACAGAGACTGGAAAAAGTGTGGGAGCTTCATTCAAACCCCAAACTGTGTATAACCAGTGTGTGAAGTTATAACAGAGTCTAATGATGATCAGATCAGCTCACAGCTACGCCACAGTCTATTAGAAACCATGTTGATGATGATGTTTAGATGAAGCATATAAAGACTGAACTGAAGTGACACAGTGTGATGATGAACAGATCACTGATCAGTCTCTGTATCACACACACTTCCCTCTCCCTCGTGATGAAAGTAATGTATAAACCAAACTCTCGTCTCCACATGTAGAATATTTCAGCTCCAGCTGTTACAGGATCTGGGTCAGGCTGGTCCTGGTTCTTCAGAGCAGAGACACGTTCAGCCACTGCATGAAGATCAGAGCAGATTCACGATGATTTGAACGGTCAGGAACTGAAAACTGACGGACTCTCACTGTGTCATTTTACTCAATAGGTTCTATAATGTCACTGTTCAGTTGTTTTTATGTTTTTCTCCACAGATTCATTGTTTTGTCAGTAACGTCAGAAAACTCAAGGAGCAAATCTTTTGAGATTTAGGTTCAGATTTAAACTGATTAAGGTTTAAAACTAGATCTCACAAGCAGAGATTCATTTTCAATCAACTACAGGGAAACGTATGGAGCTTTTGTCCTCTGGTTAAATTTTCAAATGTTTCATTCAATCAAATTATCCAAAGTATAAAACCCAACGATGTTCAGTTCACTGTGATACAAAGATGTAAGAAGAATATTTGGTAGTTTTGCTTAAAATATGAATTAAACAACTTATTAGTTGTCAAATTAGTTGAAAATGAATTATCTGACAACTAACGGATGAGTTTTAGTTCTAATGAGAATGATTTAAAAGATGCTGTGAAAACCGTACACATGACATAAAGAGTAACTACACCCGCAAATGTCTTCTTAGCCGTAAACATCTGTTTATCACGTGTCTCCTCTACAGTAAATAAATTCTAGTCACTTTGTCACCAGTTAATCACGTATGTGCTGGATGATTTTCCTGAAATGAACTCAGGCTGTTTGTTTGTTTGAGAGACAGGTGTGACGGCCAGTAACAGTGGAGGGATCTGTTCTCTACTGTGGGCTTATTTTCTGTAGTGGAAGGATACGTCCAGCAGGTTGACCATGTTGTGATTCTGAAGCCGTTGGTCTGGATGTCGGATCCTGTCGGAGACTACAGAGTTACTTCAGTGTCTACAGGTGAATCCTGTTCACAGCTTCAGACACCAGGTGAACCTGAGATCAGCAGGTAAACACACTCTAAGGTTTCTCTTACGTTGAGTCACCACTTTGTTGAGGATCTTCTGCAGCTCGAAGGCACAGATCTCAAAGTCCTGCAGCAATATTTATCTCAAGGCACTTTTCATATAGAGCAGGTTCAGACTGAACTCTTTATAATGTTATTTACATTACTGGAACTGAAGAAGGCCATGGGATACAGTCAAAAGCTTTGAAAAATATAATAGTAAAACACAAGTGTTTATACCAGGCCCATATGAATTTATGAATGTTCAGTCATATCTCAGTTTTTTGACCAGTGACACCAGAGGAAGTATCCAGATACTTTCCTTAAGTGAAAGTACTAAAAGCACAGAGTAAAAATACTCCATTACGAGTCAAAGTCCTGCAGTGAAAAGGTTATATTATATAGTATAATCAGGAAAATATTCTTGAAGTATTGAAGGTGTTGTACTCAAACATTAAAATGTCCCTGTCTAACTGTATATACTGATCTACAGTCCATCTAGATCACATCTGCAGCTGAGGAGTATTTATCAGACGCCTCTGAACAGCACCCCCCAACCTCCTCTGAGTCTCCGACTCTCTCTCCTGTTCCCTCTCTGTACATTTATGAAACACACTCATGAAGAGCCGGAAACACACACACCTCTGGTTCAAGAAGAAACATTTTCAGTGATGTGTCTTCGCCTCAGTCGACTCTGCCCCAGGTGAACAGGTGTCTCAGAACCGGTCGAACTAGACGCCTCGACATCTTGAGTGTTTGTACTAGATGAAGAATTTTCCTCGGAGGCAAACTGTGGCACACAGCTCGTCCTGAGTCAGTCCACAGCTGAGCTGTCAGTCAAACATCCTGAGACAATAGTTGTCTAATTAATCTTCTAACCTCATAGATGGCAAAGCCGACCATGTGCATGTCCTGTCCCAGCTTCCTCATGCGTCTGCGCTGCAGCCGGCTTCATCCTCTTCCGGATCATCATCCTCTCCCTCCAACTTGATCACAAACTGAGGGTTTGTCCAAAACGTGTCTGTGGTCACAAACAAAAGAGTTAAAGAGACTCAGTGATGAGAAGCAATTTTCATACATACATATATACATATATAGCCTTTGGGCCTTTGAGCCTTTGAAAACCTGCTGAAGGTCTGAGGTTAACCCGAGAAAACTTATTGCCAGTGAATGCTGTGGGTGTCTATAACTAGTCATTGGACCTGCTCTCAGTCTGACAGGATCACCCACCAGGATAATTCCTGCAGCCTCCAGCAGTGGATCCTCTCCTCCATCCTGCAAGAAAGAGCAGAGGTTTCACTTCACCCAGAGGACGTGGAGATGAAGTTCAGAAGGTTTAGAGAAAAAAGGAAGTTTTACCTTTACTGAGCGATGGCTCAGACGCTCTCTGTCCTCATCGCTGATGTATCACCACTGCATTGAACTGTCAGAGCAGAAAACGTTCATTAGAAACTTTACACAAAGAGTACACAACACCTCCATGGCCTGCTTTGATTTTAGAGCACAGTTTTTTAAGTGTGACTGTGGGGTCCCACTGCACAGGTCTGCCTCTGAGGACTATAGTTTTACTACTGATATGTTTTTTGAAATAGGATTCATAAAGCTTAATGTTGTTATCAGCTTGCTAGCTAGCTAGCGTAATAGAGGCTAGTGATGTTGAACTAATCCATTCTCTTTGCATGATACCCTGACTGCCTTTGTCTACAGCTCTACAGGAGGCTCAGTGATGGCAGCACCAACATTTAATGAACGAGATGATATCAAAGAGATGTGCTGCCACGCTTTCTTACCATCAACCATCACAGCTCTCATTTCACAGGACAGACACTTTATAATGTCAGAGTAATGTTCCTGTACTGAACTCAAATCTGACAGACAGGTTCTAAAGCACAGACCATTTGTTTTGTGCTGGGAGCCGATGGTTTGTTCATGTTAGGGGACATTTCTGAGCTAACACAAGCTGTCACAGAGGAGAGGCATCGCAAAAGTGATTCGATTTGAAAGCATGAGGACAAACATTTTTCACGGCTCCAGATGTGTCCGTCCATCTTTACACAGTCTCTGTTTGAAAGGTGTTCCTGTTATTTTGTCCACCCACTGTGTACTTTTTTCAGCTGAAACCTCTCTCATCTTTGACAGGTAACTACTTTATGACATATGGGTGCTTTTATTGTGAAGCCTGTTGTCATGACTTCCTGTGCTGTGCTGTGAAGCAGGAAGAAGCAGGAAGGGTGTGTTACAGTAACTGTGGGCTTAGAGACTGAGCTCATTCTTTGAACCTTCGTCACAGTTTCCACAGCTCAGAACGACTCTGAGCCACAGGACCTGAAAGAGAATCTGAAAAGCCAGTTTTAGGATTTTAATCCATCAGAGATTAGAGTCTTCAGTCCATGTCGAGTTCCACATGTTGATTTACTGAAGGGCTCCTTACTGTTCCCAGTGGAAGCAGCAGCTCAACAACATCATCAGCCTGTGGGCGGGTGAAGCTGAGCCTGGGGTAAATACCAGTGGACCACACCACAGTGGGAGGAGCTGTCAGTCACTCAGTCTGAACACGCCCAGGCAGGTGAGGTCTGCTCAGGTAAAAGAAGTGAAAACACCTGAGGGGGTATGAAGTACGTTAAAGTCACAAACCTCCTGATGTTTCTTTCATGTCACTTTTATTTGTGCAAATCAAAGTTAAAGCATTTTACACTAACTAGCATCAGTGGTTTTACAGTGTGTGCAGTGCAGGACTCCTCCTGTCGTTACAGCCTCCAGCTCTCACAAACAAACACTTCAGCGGAGGAAACGAGTCAGGAACCGACAGCACAACACCAGCTGCACCACGTGGAATAATATGAGAATGAATGAATTTTATTGCTTCGTTTCATTTTGTATGTTTTGTGTTTTTGTCTTTTAACATATTGAGAGACACTAAACAGATGATCCACACATCAGAGACTGGTTTGACTACGACTAGGTCTGAACAAAGGATCAACAGTCCTGAGGAAAACAGTAATTTAACTGCAGAGATTTAATATTAGATTTGATTTAAACAGGTTTAGATTAAGTTTAGATCAGATTTAAATCAGAGCTTTGCGGGCATTGCAGGTGAAAACTCCCAGCATGCTCTTGGAGCAGGTGATGGTCAGTTGATGGCGAGGCAGAGCCACTGCAGGAAGAGAAGAAGAAACGTGATGATGTCATGAGGCAGTTGTGTTATGTGACCAATAAAAAACAAGAAGACAGGGTGATGTAAAAGCTGCATGTGTCATTGTGGCCTGTAGGGGGCACCAGCAGGGCTGTATTCTAGTGTTCTGGTGAGAGTTAATGGTCCAGGACCGGTCGGACCAGTAAAGGACTGGAGTTTTACCTGCTGCAGGTCCAGTTCGATCTTCCCCTGATTCTTCTTGTCCAGAGTTCTGAACATTTCTGAGGAAAAAAGAGAAAAACTTTCTTTAAAGGCAGAAACAGCGTCTCATCTCTGCACTGGGAGAACTGGGGGCACTGGGGAGCAGCCAGTCACTATTCACTTTATTAAAAACTGAGACTGTGGCCGGTTTCCTGGAAACTGTTCATCTCTGAACATCACAACTGTTGAGAAATAAGAATAAGGTCTATTTAGTAGCTGTGGAGCTTTTGATCGTATCACATGGTCACGGAAATCAAGTTCTACAGATGTTTTTCACTTTTCGATCATTTTCATCACCTAAACCTTCATTTCTCTTTCTCCTCTCTGATTCTGGTTGTTCACAGCTCTCTGGTCGTCCTCTGGGTGGCGCTCTGCAGCTGAACTGAGACTGTTTCTCTGCTGTTTGACCTGATGAGTCACCGATTTCTTTATTATTTCATGTTGTTTAACAGATAATGTTGAATTGAATTTTCCATAACAACAGTTTTCACAGGTTTGTACACGATAATCACGTCTGACTATTGATCTTATTACTTATTGATCGCTGTAACTGATGTAGCTGCAGTGCTCGTAGTGAGTGTAGTTGTGACTCACTGAAGAGCAGCTCCAGACGGATCAAACAGCCGATGTAACAGTCGAAGTCGACGGCGTAGCTCGTATCAGCGTAGCGACTGATGATCTCCTGGATCACAGCGCTGTTCAACTGGAAACCTGTGAACACACAGACACACAGACAGAAGGTGTTTGTGTCAGAAGAGACAATCCTGAATCACTCCTGAAAGGGAAACAAATCTTACCAGCTTTAGCCAGAGCTGCTCTCATCTCATGACTGCTCATCGTGCCAGAACCGTCCAAGTCGTGGTTCTTAAAGATCTCCTTCAAAACAAGAAGAAGAAGGAGGCTGTGTTATATTAGAGGTCTGAGAGTTTGCAGTCACAAACTATAGAAAGACAACTGGACTTGCTTGAGGTTCTTGAAGACGTTTCAGGGTCGTACCTCAACGACCCTCAAGGTGTGAAAGACCCCACAACAAGGCAAATACCTGGACCCCCACCAGTCAGTTGGAACTGAAGAAGCCTTTTGAATGAAGGTGAAATGTCTTCAACAAATTCAAGGAAGTCCACTTGCCTTTGTATAGCTTTTGGACAAACTGGATGACTGAGAATCTTCACTGACACATATCAGGTATTAAATAAAAGCTCTGTATATAAAGATTACTTAGGGTTAAATCAGCAGATTTCCTACATTTTAATTCTGTGTTAAAATGTGTTATTATTATTTAATAAACCATAATATCCTTATGGAGGTTCTGCATTAGAAATTTTGATCTATTAACCATAATACTGTCCAAGAAACACATATGTGAGCTAAAAAAGGCAGATTTCCAATGGAAGTTCTGCATTAGAAAGATCAGACGCTGCTCATTCATTCGTCCAGATCCAGTTCTTCTTAACACTTGACTCCACATAATCAGACATCTTTATATCTGACCTACAACATGACACTGAAGAGTCCCTGTACATGTAACTCAGATGTTTGGTGTTACCATGACAACAGAGGAAGCTGCTGGTTGGACAGACTGTCCTCAGGGTGTCAGTCAGATAACTACGGTTTGTTCAGTCCTCACCAGGTATCTCTGGATCTTTGTCCACAGAGTGTGAAACTCCACCAGGCCCAGTTTAACGCTGCCGTCCATCTGAGCTCCAGTTAAAGATCCAGCTCACTGTCGACCTGTCCTACATCTGTGTACACAAAGAACTGCAGTTCCTGCAGTCCTGCTAAAACAGCTTATACAGGGGGGTGTGAAAGGTAAAGAGGTAAATTCAGCTCCTGCAGCAAACAGACATTAACATGAGGCCAGACTTTTACACACAGCTGTTTTCTTTATACTTAAATTCCATGTTTTAGCCTCTGAAGCTTTTTAGACATCCTGAAGGCGCCTGAGGAAACCCAGAAACTCTTTTAGAGAATCCACACTGTTATTTCAGATATATATCTGTGGTTATATCTGTATTATGTTCATTATTTATATTTATAATTATATTTATATATAATTATGTGGTGAGCAGTGAAAATGGTACCATACATACTGAAAGTAAGGAATTCAGTCCTGTGCTTCAACCAAGTGACGTCACTTTACTGAAATGTGAGAGGAAGCAGAAAATCTTCACGTTTATGAAGCAGTCACTGCTCAGACCCATTCAGACCCATTGATCGATCGATCGATCGATCGTCTCTAAGCAGCCGCTGTTCGAAGGATACGTCCAGCAGGCTGATGATGTCGCGGCAGGTCTGCAGACTGAAGCCGTCGGTTTTTACATCAGATCCTTCCAACAAACACACACACAGGTCAGGCCACACAAACCTACAGTCGCGCGCGTGTTTCACAGGTGTCACCTCTGAGTTGAAGGTATGGAAATAAATTCGTGGAATCAGATGATTTTATCAGCAGCACAGGGAACATGTGGCTTCATTTACATTAAACTTTGCATTAACAGAAGCTGCTGAGTGAAGACCTGAACCACCAAAGCTTCGGGTCCACAAACATCAACAAAATGTTCATTTTCTCAGGACCTGTTTTATATCAGGAATAAAAACACATTCACATAATTATTTTTAGAAATCTAAAGTTTTTACTTAAATTCACTTTAAAAATGCAGAAGATGAAGAAACTAAAACTCTGTGATGTTGGTTAAACGAAAGTGTTTCAGTTTAACCCTGGCTGTTTGGATCCCACAGATTAAAGACTAAGCTGTTCTTACTCTGAGCGACCACTTTGTCCAAAATCTGTTGTAGCTCGAAGGCAGAAATTTCCTGGTCCTGTCAACACAGAATAAAATCAAACAAAAGTCATTTTATTTCTGTTCGGCTCAACAGGAAATGAAGATGTCAGTTTAAGAAGAAATATTGTTTTACGTTTCCAGAGATCTGGACAAAGAGATGTTTGAAGTGAGGATCCACGTCGTTCTGTCCAACATCAGACTGGAAGGACAAACATCATTCAGCTGTGTGGAATCATTAAATCTCATTGGTTCAATACTATATATATGATATTAACCAGCTGGAGACTGGGGGTGTGGGGGGGGGCAGGTGATCAGATGGTTTTATTTAACATGTACCACTGTAAGTTCCTGGAACTTTGTAAAGAACCAGGAGTCACAAACCTCATGGATCTCAGCGTTTACGTCGTCCTCCATTGGACTGAAACAACCAGTGAAGAGAATGAAATAATCATTATGGAGGGAGGACAAACCAGTCTGACCAGTGCATGACTCAGGTATCCCAGTACAGGTGTCCTTCTGTCTGACCTGGTGTGGGCCTCCTTCTCGGTGAACACCCTTAGGATGAAGCTTCCTTTGCGGTGCGGTTCGAAGGTGGAGGGGATGACGACGTACTCCCCGGGGGGCAGTTTGAAGCGGCCACACACCTCCCTCAGGTTGATGAAGGTCTGACTGCGAGCCACAGCCTCCCTCCTCAGCAGGACGTCCGGGCCCAGGTGGACATTACTGCGACCTTTATACTGAGCACAGAAGAACACCTGGAACACCTGAACATGTGATCACCGCGGCAACTGTGTCTTGTTCTATTTCCATCTGGTTTGAAACCCTGACGTCTGACAGCTGCAAAGATTAAGCTGCAACGAGCGTTTTTAACGACCGCCCGACAGCAGGGCTCACTGACGCAGTGACTCCTGAAGCCAACTCTGAAATCTCAGGATCAAACACCTGAAACTGCAGCTCCTCACGATGAGAACAGCACTACGCTGACGCCTCAGCTGACGGAGCGTGAATGTGGAGGACGTGCGGACTCTACTGCACACGGTCAAATACGATCATTAAATCATTATCACTGTCATGCACTGCACACACTGATACATCAGCACATCAGATTTCATGTTGTTGGTTATTCTCACGGGTCGATTCATTTCTTAAACTGTATCATACTTTATATATACTATTATTATTATACGATTATATAGCTGTGCAGTAAATGTAAGAAGTTGAGTATCTGCCTCTGAAATGTGGTGAAGCTGAAGTGCAAAGTGACCTAAAATGGAAATTTTGAAATACACATGTTCCTTGAGTATTTGAGTAAATGTACTTAGTTACTTTCTACCAGTGCTAAACATTGACTGTGATGGATTGTCTCTGCTGCCTGATGGACAGAAACATCTGAAGGGTTAGGGTTAGGTAAGGCTTGTTTCACCTTAACCTTCTGCTCTTTCAGGTTGAGTTGTGTAATGAAACTCACCTCATCAGGAACCTGAGAAAACACAACAGACAAACATCACACAAACAACTCGAAATGATTCTTTTCATGACTCATTATTCTGCTAATTATTTTCCTGAAGAACAAACAAATTGTTCATTTAATAATGTCAGCGAACTGATTGTGTGTGTTTTCTCTGTGTGTGTGTGTGTGAACCTGATAGATGGCGAATCCGATGGTGTTGAGGTCTCGTCCAAAGCGTCTCTCCCTGCGGCCGTCCTTCTGCAACAGACCAATCAGGACAGTGCAGCCGTCCTCGCCGTCGTGAGGGTCGTCGTCCGCGTCCTCCAGCCGGATGAAGAACTGAGGGTTGGAACAGAACGTGGCTGCAGAGACAAAACACAAGTCTGAGGGTCTGAAGTGTCAGAGTGGAAGAACTGAAAGCAGTGGAAACGCTTTTCAGCAAATTTTCAACGTTTTATTATTAGTCTAATAAAAGTTAAATGGGAAAAAGTATGAAAGGCACAAAGAGTTAAAGGAATCAGCTGAACATTTTAGAGTTTGTTTGAAGAAACAGAGAACGTGACTGTGCATTGATGAAAACAGTGTTAATTTCATCAACAAATCAAAACTGAACGATAATGTGAGAGATGGACAAGTTAAGAAATGAACTGATTCCTGTTTAAATGTAAAGTTATTTAAGGAGCTGCAGAATCACAGACTGTAGCTCCTGGTCTGTAAATCCGTTCTCCTCCAGAAGACAAAAATGTCTGTTCAGAATGTGATTCTTTATATATATATATATTTATTTATTTATTTATTTTTTTACAGTTTTTAGTTTTTGTTGACTAAAATTAACCTATAAATAATTATAAACTGACTCAGATTTCACAATAAGTCATTTACATTTCTGTCAAAAGTCTAAGACTGAAGCTAAAATAGAAAAATGATACCAGGTGAAAACCTGCTCGTTAGTCCATAGTCGTACCGGGATAGTTCCTGCAGCCGCCGGCGGTGGAGCCGACCCTCCACGCACCCTCGAACTCGGCGTAGTTCCAGCGACCGACCTTGTTGCTGGTCAGCAGGTCGGGCGTCAGGTTGCAGATGTCGAGGTGGGAAAACTGACACAGGAAGTCTTTGTAGGACATCCTCCAGACAGAAGAGAGAGAAGAAGAAGAAAGTCTGAACTGGTTCATTACACCAACAGAAACAACGGCTGCCTGGAAACTGGACAGAGGACTGTCCCTACGTTTCAGTCTCTTCACCCACCAGAACTCTCCATCGTCAGCAGAGTGATCCAGCTTCCTCCTCTCCTCCGGCTGAACTCCACTCCATTCCTTAGAACTGAAAGACAGTGAAAATAAACACAATGCTCAGTGTGTAGACTGTTGGTACTGGTGTCCACACTCTGGGACGGACAACCCTATGTCCCATTAAGCCGCGCTGGATAAATGAAACCACAATGATTTGAGGTAATTTGAGTGAAGTTTTGCATGAATCCAATCAGCAGTGTTCAGGATGTTTCATGTTTTATCTGATGAGGAGAAGAAAACAGATCTGCAGTGTCTTTAGGTCTTCAGCATGATGGACAGATGATCAGATGGACAGGTGATTGGATGGACAGGTGATCAGATGGACAAGTGATCAGATGGACAGGTGATTGGATGGACAGGTGATCAGATGGACAGATGATCGGATGGACAGGTGATCGGATGGACAAGTGATCGGATGGACAGGTGATCGGATGGACAGATGATCGGATGGACAGGTGATTGGATGGACAGGTGATCGGATGGACAGGTGATCAGATGGACAGGTGATCAGATGGACAGATGATCGGATGGGCAAGTGATCAGATGGACAAGTGATCAGATGGACAGGTGATCAGATGGACAGATGATCGGATGGACAAGTGATCAGATGGACAAGTGATCAGATGGACAGGTGATCAGATGGACAGGTGATCAGATGGACAAGTGATCAGATGGACAGGTGATCGGATGGACAAGTGATCAGATGGACAAGTGATCAGATGGACAGGTGATCAGATGGACAGGTGATCGGATGGACAGGTAATTGGATGGACAGATGATGAGATGGACAGGTGATCAGATGGACAGGTGATGGGATGGACAGATGATGAGATGGACAGGTGATCAGATGGACAGGTGATCAGATGGACAGGTAATTGGATGGACAGATGATGAGATGGACAGGTGATCAGATGGACAGACAGATCTGATGTGGTGTACTCACTCGTCGCTCCAGGCTCCGGTCCACTCCACCTGACCCCAGGGGTTCCTGATCCTCAGCAGCTCCACAGGAGAACCAAAGTGCTGAACCTGCAGAACCATCATTTCACTCTGAGACCAGAGAAACCAGCTCCTGTCTCTGCTCATGTTAACAAGGAAAACTGGATTTAGTTTAGAGCGTCGTGCTGTCTCATGATTTCCCAGAATGCCTCACCTGCTCAGCCGCAGTGATGGAGTAGGCATGACCTTTAACCAGCTTCTGACTGGTGACCGCCTCGGTCTCATACGAGCTGGAAATCTGACAAACATGAACGTGTATCAGCGTTAGCATACAGGAGCTTTACGTGTTGTTATGATCGTATCAGAGACGAAGGTCAGCGTGGGAACATGTTACAGCTTCTAATTAAAGGTTTTTAACCGATTGAAAGAGTTCAAAGGTCCATGTCGTTTAGGTCTGTGCTGAGGAACAAATTATTATCGGAGATGAACCAGCCCACAAGTTTTCAAGAAAATCGCCTTAATTAAACCTTATTCAGTCAAATCAGCAAAATCTGCTGATCAGGAACAAGCTAAACAAGATAATTCATTGATTCAGCTAAATCAGCTAAAAAGAACCAACCACGTGAGCTCAAATCATCTAAATGAGCTAAAAAAAAGAACTGAGCTAACAGCTAGGTAAACTAAAGATCTTAAGAAGATAAACTAATGAACTAAATGTGCTAATGAACCAGAGAGTCACATGATGCCTCTGGTCTACTGAGTCTGTGTCTCAGTGTTTGAGCTGAGCTTGAAACGTTTACATCGATGGAGCAGCCGAGCAGCGAGCCGAGCTTCAGAGCTTTCCTCATGATGTTGAAAAGGAAGGGCGGAGCCTCCTTCAGGTCGTAGCTCTCTGCGATTCCTCCGGTGAAATCCTCAAAACCCTCGATGCTCGAACCTCCGGTCAGAGCCTCGTACGAACTGTTCACCCTGCAGGAGGAGAAACGTTGCCCAGGTAAATTGATGGGAGCTGTTACTTCAGTGTCTGATTCCTGCCTTTAGCCTGACTTTTGATCCAGCACCTGTGGAAGTGTTTTTGGAGGTATGTGCTGTGAACCCTGTTTGTCCTTAATACACCTGCTGTGTTGTACTGTATTACTATGAACAGGTCTGTTAGTTAGACCACGCCCCATTTATCTGCTTCTAAACTAGAGAAGGTCCATGTTATGAAGGGTTAGGGTCTGTAACCTCTGCAGTCAACAGTCAAAATGTGAAACAGCCTCGTGTCTTAGGGTCTCGAAAGCTTTTGAAATGTGTTTTCACAGGAGTCGTAGTTTGACGCCTAAAAGGATGGGAGGAGTTCAGGGACACAGCAGGTTCACTGGGTTTGTATGGTTTTATATCAACTAAAGCTTTAAGAGGTCCAGTGAGACAAAGTTTCCTCAAGCGAAGGTCCCCTGTCTCTCCCCGTCTCCCGCTCACTCGTCTCTCTGTCTTCTCTCCCTCACCTCTCACCTCTCATCTCTGTATTCAGAGTCACAGTTTTTTTTACACAAATTTGATTGGCTGAGCAGCGTCACGTGGGTCGGCTTAACTCGCACGCAATTGGTCTGTAAGGTCCGCTAAACAGGAAAAGCTGTGCTGGTTAAAATATTAGCGCCCCGTCTTAATGTAGAAACCCTGAATAATTTATTGATTGTAGGTCTGAATACAGTCACCAAAATAGTATAAATGCAACTTAAGTCACCAGGACGCCCGTTCACTCGTTCACTCGTGTCAACATGAAAACGAAGCCCGACAGTCAGAAGATGAATCCAAGTTCAAAATGTCTGTAGTTGATGTGACAGTGGCAGTTAGTGGCAGACGGGTCGGGGGTCGGTCCTGTCCTGATGTCGGTGTGTTCAGGCTCAGTGAGGGCGAATAAATCAGAGCAGGTGAGAGTTTTACCTGGTCAGGTTAAAGAGCTGAGTCAGCAGCTTCTATCTGCTGCTCTGTTTGTTTTCCAGGCGGGTCGACGCCGAGTGTTTACTGAGTAAACACTCCTCCACCCTGCTACTAACTAACACACACACACACTCACACACACACACACACACACACACACACACACACTCACACACACACACACACACTCACACTCACACACACACACACACTCACACACACTCACACACACTCAAACACACACACACACACTCACACACA
>JBBMJY010000020.1:201144-212311 GCA_037833715.1 Toxotes lorentzi
GACAGGGGGACAGCCGATGGAGACCAACACTGGACCAACAAGTTAAATCAGTTCTTCAACAGATTCGAATCCAACCCCTCCCCCTCTGCCACCCCTCCTCCCCCCTCTTCACACTTTCCCAGTTCAGCGGTTTCCACCATCCTCCCCCAACCACCTTCACCCCCCTCTACCTCCCTGTGTTCACTTCACTCCATACCACCCCCTCCACCAGGTGAGGAGAGAACAGAGGTGGCTGAAGAACAGGAAAGCTGCAGGGCCAGACGGCGTCAGCCCCAGACTGCTCAGGGACTGTGCAGACCCACTCTGTGAGGTGGTCTTGTACATCTTCAACCTGAGCCGCCGGGAGCGCTGTGTCTTTGGACACGGTTGTTTAAGAAATGAGAAGCTACTCATTGCATCAGTTGGGGTTAAATAACTTGTCGCCCATGCAGTAATTATCCAGTAGGAGGCTCTTACCTATTTGTTTAGTTAAAACCAGGTGGCGACTTTTTTTTTTTTTGGCCAGGCAGCGTATGTTCAGGTTGTGTCTCTAAGGAACTTGGACAGGACTGATCTCTGATCTGAGTCTGACAGCAGAGACCTGAACCAGGTTACCATGGAGATTGTGCACACACACACACACACACACACACACACACACACAGTTGGCTGGTCAGACAACCTGCCGCCTCTTTGTTCTGTTACAGTGCCAGTGTTAAACACGTGGCTCTGATAACTTTCTCTCAGAGAAACACTGTCAAGTGATAATGATGGATTTTCTGAGTGAAGAACAAACCAGGACCAGCTCAGTTCTTGTTTGCAGTTAATCCTGGTTCTTCACTGTGACTGAGTCTGACACTCAGGTGTGATTTTTTAAAAACCTCTGCTCTGTTTTTAATGTTCCTGTTTATTGAACCCGTATCTGTACTTTTCATGTTTAGTGCTGCTGCATTTTCTATGAAATGTGCTACATGGATAATATGTAGTAATATACTTATTTATACTTAAATATCTCAGAGTATATCCAGTGTATACAATAAAAACCAGCTGACAACAATCGTGGGTTATTCCTTCAGAAGCAGGAATTCCTCTCGTCCTCTCTAGTTTCTCTAAAGTGTCAGATTTTGTTTTTCCCTGTCTGAGACCTGAGGCCGTCACCTTGGACTCTGAGAAACTGGGACAGATATTTTTCACTGTTTTTGGGCATTTTATAGAATAAACGATCAAAAAATGAATCGATAATGAAAATATTCATACACAGTCCGTGTCTCAGCTCACCGTGGGTCGTTTCCACTCCACTCCAATGGTTTTGGACGAGTAGCGTCCCAGCTGGTTGTATCCCAGAGAGTCCCAGGTTGCAGGGAAGGTCGGGTCGCAGAACAGTGAGCCGGTCTGCAGACACTCACTGCGGAGCTGCTCAAAGTCCTGCTGGTTGAAGGGGATGGCGTTGGCCTGGTTGCCTGCACCGTCTAGTTCCCGGGCCTTTCTCCGGGCCACCTCAGCCGCCGTGCTCGCCATCCTGAGAGTCTGAGTCTGAGAATGTGTCAGATCCGCTGCTGTCCAGTTTCACCGGGTTTCACCCAGAACCAGCTCGAAGCCACAAACGTCTGCTGTGGTTTCTGAAATGTTGTTGTTGGTCTGCTCAGAGTCTGGCTGAGGTGTGTGTGCGTATGGATGTGTGAGTGTGTTTAAAGGTGGTCAGGTGCGGGTGGGGGTGGAGCTTTGGTCCAGGTCAGGGATCAGTGTGATATCAGCTGAATTATACAGAGAGCAAACAGTCTCAGGTGTTTCCACACAAACCAACACCTGAAACACACCTGAAAGTCCAGAACAGGCTGACTCTGCACCCAGGACCACCAGCACCTCAGAGGGGTCTGAGGTGGACGTCAGTGATGTCGCTAAGTGACGGTGATGAAACAGGACCGACTGTGGAGCTCCTTAGAGACGTCCACCACCGTTATGTCTCCCCCTGCTGTCCACATCAGGCCCAAAACCTCCAGACTGTACTTTGGCCTTCTGAGCCTTAAGACACTGCTCAAGGTCAACAGAGCCCACTTCAGCAGGATCCCTGCCAGGTAAGGAAGAGACCGGGTGAGGCCATCAGAGTCCTGCAGACTCATGTGGACCACGTCAGGAAGTCGACTTTTATTTTTATTTTTTTTTTTTTTAGACTAAAGAGAGTTTAAAACGTTGTATTTCTTTCATTATTGTACAAACCGGATCAGATACCGTGATGGATCAGTGATCGATCAGTGACTGAGGAAACATACTGACACTCATCCCGTTTGTGTCGCTGCTGATCGTGAATTTCGAAGCATTCATCCTGTCAAACCTGTTCAGGACCTGATTGATCCTGAGACCAGAAGACGACAGATTCATGTGGGAGGAGTGAGGTCTGTAAAACTTTCTGTTACAACTTTAAAAACTTTGATGAGTTTTAGGGTTTTTATTTTCACACACACAGAAGATGTGTGAAAGACTGAGTCTGATGAAGACTCCTCAGCTGTCTGTGACATGAAACATGATTTTCATGTCACTTTTTTCCAGCTGCAGAAACTTTGAAAAACTTTGTACCGACTTTTGAAGGGCGAGCTTGGCTGTCCACATACTTTTGTCCGTCAGGTCATGAGTGACACATTCTGTTTGCTGTCTCTAACGTTTGTCTCGTGCGAGTTCTCGTTTCCTGCTTTTGTGGGTTTGTCTCGAGCCGACGGTTTTAGAGAGAGAGAGGTGGAGAGACACTGAGGGACAGCGGGAGAGAGAGCGCTGGCTCCTCCTCTGTGGGTCTCTGTTCGGGGCGGAGGTCTGAAAGTCTGTTCCGTCTCCATATCAGCGCTGAGCTCTCTGGATCTTCTTCTGCTCCTCCATCATGTCCGGCGTAGCGTCCACTCTGGCCAAGAAACGGGCCATGGCCGCGGGCTTCGGCACCAACTCCAACGCGGTGAAGTACCTGAACCAGGACTTCGCGGCTCTGCGGGCGCAGTGCCTCTCCGCCGGGCGGCTCTTCTGCGACTCGACCTTCCCCGCCGCGCCCGAGTCCCTGGGCTTCAAGGAGCTGGGACGGAACTCTTCCAAGACCCGGGGAGTCACCTGGAAGAGGCCCACGGTAAGAACCCGAGCCTGGTGCTGGGTTTGGGTCTGGTTCAGAATGGGTGGGTTAGTTTGGATGAGTGGGTGGGGTCGGAGGGGCGGGGTGGCTGTTTTGGTGGTGGCGACTTTTCATTTTGATGATGCTAATAACGAATCAGTCATTGCTTTTAGCAGCACAGGATTCTGGGAGTGTGTGTCACAGAATCATAAAGTACTCTGCATCAGTGTGTGTAGGAAACCCAGCTGAGATTATCCAGATGTTTCTGCAGCTGCAGCTCACACCGACTGTTCTCAGATCAGTCTGGACAGTTTCCACATCATCTTCATTAACACCATAGAAACCACAGCAGAGCGCTCAGAGCTGCAGACAACAGCTCAGACGTGTTGTACTTTAACGCGCAGCGTCGCTAAAGTGATTTTAAGAACTGGAATCTCTGATTCTGAGAAGAGTGAGTCACCGTCAGAGATCCTAAATACCAGAGCGATGACTCACTACGCGCAGAAACACTGAGGCGTCGACGTCCAGGGAGAGCGCTGCTTCAGCGCCCATCAGCACACACACACACACACACACACACACACACACACACACAGTCCTTCACGCTGTGTGTACAGTTACTGTACTCGTGATTTTAGTGGGTCAAACACAGTAAGAGTAGTGGGTGATACACAGTGTACTTCACAGACGTCACTGTGTTTTCAGGCAGAAGCAGGAAGTAGAGAGCAGAGGAAGAGGAGGGAGTGTCGAGTGTAACACAACATGTAATTTAATGTTTCCAGACTCAACCCACAGTTTCACTGAGGACAGTTCGTGGACAGATAAAAAGTTTTGAGACGTGCAGGATGTTTCAGAGCCGACGTTTGAAATGGTCAAGTGTTTCACACCTGATGTTTTCACCACAGACAGTTCAGTCTGTGGTGATTCAGACCGGATCTGCATCTCAGACTCATGTCTTTCTGTCCTCATTCAGGAACTGGTCTCCAACCCGGAGTTCATCATGGGTGGAGCCACCAGGACTGACATCTGCCAGGGAGCTCTGGGTGAGTTTTCCTGACACACCACAGCCTGTAGACTCAGACTGTCCCTGAACACACCACACAGGTAGACAGGTGGGCTGTTGGTTCACTCTTCATGTGACTCGTCTGAACATTTTTCTTCCAGTGGAGACAGAACCTTAATCTCATCTCAGCCGGACCAGGAAGTATTTTCAGGACCAGAGTTAATGAACCGCAGGCGAAATAATTGATTAATCCAGGTGATCAATCAAATCGACAGGGTTTTCATTCATGAATTATTTCACCCATTGGTCGATATTGAGTCTGTTATTTTTGATCAAACAGCTCATGTATTTTTGCTGCTTTTATTTTGGTAAAGCACCTTTGTGTGTCTGATGTGTGATTCTTGAAACATTTTCTGTTTTCACTGAGATCCCATGTCATCACTTCCTCTTCCTCTCTGTCCTCTGATTATTCGTCACAGATTTGATCTTAATGTTTCCTTTGGGGGAGGGGGAGGGGGAGGGGCAGTGGTGGGAGGAGGCGGAGTCCTGCTGCCAACTATTGTTAGAGGGCAAAAGAAAAGGGGGGGGGGGGTAAGAGCTTTCAACCAATGAGGACACACCCTGACACACACAGAAACACACACAGTAACTGTGTGTGTGTGTGTGGGTCTGCAGCCTGCTGTGCTTGTTGTCATGTTGCGTTGTTGTTGTCGTGCCTTTGTTGAACCGCAGCAGCAGAACATGTTTTCACACGTGGAAACATTTTAATGAAACTGAAACAAGACTCAGCAAATTCTCCAGAAACCTCTGATCGGCCTGTCAAACTCAAAGTCCATGGGTCCAGGAACTTAGTCCAGAGTGAGACCTCTTGTCGTGTTCAGAGGATGTTTGTGGTTGGAGTCCTCAGGCTGTTTTCACTCCCATGATTGGAGTTCATTTTCTTTGGGTGGTAAGGACTCAGTTTCTTCTAACAGAAACTTTTCCTCTGAGAAATAAAGTGAAAGTACAGACTGTGTGAGACCAGGTCAGGTCTCAACCTGACTGGGGGCCGTGGGGGCCGTGGGGGCCGAGGTCAGGCGGTGTCTGTGAGTCAGGCGGTGGAGGCGGTGACTTCAAGGAGAGAACTGCTGTGTTTGATCGGAAACCAATTTCAACCACTCTGATGTTGCTGCCACACTGCAGCTGAAATCAGTCATGTGCTCTGGACACGGGCCCGGATGCTTTCGTGTGTCATGGCTGTGACTTACTTCCATCTCACTTTGTGGATCCGTGTGTTATTGTTGTGATTGGTTGTCATGTTAGATCCTGACAGCAGCAGACGCAATAATGCAGCAATAATGAGAGTCATAAAAAATATGAATCGATGCTGTGAAAAGGACGGCATTAAAAGAAAAGATTACAAAGAGACATAACATGAAACTCATTCATAATAATACTAATAAAAACAGCAAACATACATACACATTATATGATATATATTATATACATAGGAGGAACCATGGCGATCAGCAGCACTTCCTGATTACGAGCGACGATGCTGTTGACTCAGTGTGAGAGGTGACGATAGAGGTACTCTTACTGAGCGTTTTCCTGTCTATCCAGGTGACTGCTGGCTGTTAGCGGCCATCGCTTCACTGACCATGAATGAATACGTGATGGCCAGAGTCGTTCCCACCGACCAGGGCTTTGGTGATGGTTATGCCGGCATCTTCCACTTCCAGGTAACAGATGTTGGATGTCAGCAGTGTTTGTTGTATTTATTTACAGTAACTTTACTTTATTATAGAGTCAGCTTCCATAGGAACGGCTAACGGCCGTTAGCTTCACCAGTCAGCTACCTGAAGCTTCAGTACTGTTGCTGTGGTTACCTGCAGCTTAATAAACATTCACCTCTGACAGAGGACAGAGGTTAAACCTGAAGAAGAATTTCCACCAGGAGGAGAATCCTTTAAAGTAAATGTCCACATTGTCTCAGATTGTCTCCTCTGTCTCTGGTCCACAGTTCTGGCAGTTCGGGGAGTGGGTGGACGTGGTGATCGACGACCTTCTGCCGGTGAAAGACGGAGAGCTGATGTTCGTCCACTCAGCGGAGGGAAGGGAGTTCTGGAGCGCTCTTCTGGAGAAGGCCTACGCTAAGTAAGACCATCCAGGGATTCAACCCGACAACTTTGTAATCACAAAGAACAACTTGTAGAACTGGGCTGAGGAAGAGCGATGACTTTCTGTTTGTGTCCATCAGTAATAAAAATCCCGTAGAGTTAAGATCTGAGATCATGGTAACATCACAAAAAAGTCTAATGTAAGTCTACAGTAATAATTTTACTGATCATCTTTTTCTCTTTCATAAAAGTTTGTCTAATCTGTTTGACTGCCCCAGTTTCTTTTTAGTCGTGTCACTGTGACGCCCTCACCTTTAATCATCATCATGATTTTGACCAAACCAGCCTCAGGGCAGAATTCAGGGACCAGAGTCCAGAGCTGTGGCTCAGTGGTTCGAATCCGGATCAGACGGGGGACACAGAAGCTGTGGTAGACGTTGATCAAAACAATATGTTGATCAACATATTGTTGTTTCTCTAAGTCAACTTACAACAGCCTGTTCAGTTGTCATCTTTTCTGTTGTTATTTTTCACGTATGTGGCTAAATATATGAGCCAGGTTCTGCTCAAGGTTTCTTCCTGTTCAAGGAAGAACAGGAAGAAACCTGTTCTTCCTGTTCTTCCATATATTTACCACTGTCGCCTTCGGTGCTGATCTGAGGTCAGACTCTGGGACTCTGTGAAGCGCTTTGAGACTGTTTTGATTGTGGAAGGAGCTATAGAAATAACACTGAATGGAATTAGAAGCTATACAGGAAGAGGACACTGATGTTCTTAATCCTGCCAACAAAGCGCTGATTGATCACAGACCAGCAGAAGTAATTGTCAATGGATGTAACAGAATAACACGTATAAGAGTTGCTGAATGCTGGCAACGATTCAAAGGTCTGGAAAATTAAAGTTAAAGTTTATTACTTTTTATTATCATCAAACTGGGGAAATTAATAATTCTCTACATTTTACCAGGGGCCGCCCTGTTAGCTCAGATGGTAGAGCGCGAGACTCAATCCCTCAGGTCGTGGGTTTGAGCCCCACTCCAGGTGGCACCACCTCCCATGGGCCCACCACTTGTGGGAGGTGCCATAGGACTTCGGTGCATTGTGGACTGGGCGGCAGTCGCCCAGGGCCCAGATAAGTGGCAGATGATGATGATGATGATGATGACATGACATTTTACCAGGCTGCCTTAAAAAGCACTCCCCACTAAATGCTGGTACAGCAGTAAAGCACTGCTGCATTGACCTCAGTGAGTTGTTACACCTCCCTATGTAAACCCTATGAGAGGCCAAAGAACATGGATTTAAGTTTTCAAAAGGTCACTCTGATGTTCAGCCGGCTGTTCTCTGTGTTTTTTTGCTGCAGAGTGAATGGCTGCTATGAGGCGTTGTCTGGCGGCTCGACTACCGAAGGCTTCGAGGATTTCACCGGAGGCATTGCAGAGAACTACGACCTCCAGCGACCTCCGCCCAACCTGTTCCAGATCATCAAGAAGGCCCTGGAGGCCGGAGCGTTGCTGGGCTGCTCCATTGACGTGAGTCTGGACGGAAAAACAACAAAAACCACCAACAACTTTACATCATGTTCAATTTCTAGTTCCGTTTTTGGTCATGAACTGTTCCAGTATGGTTCAGTATCTTACACACATCTTTGCACATTTTTTGGTTTCCATATATTTAAGGTTTATTGTTTCTACCTGCACTGATATTTGCAATGTTAGAACAAATTTTTAGATGACTTCTGTAAATCCTTCAGCCAGTGACTAATGACTGATATCCAGTTAGATCAGACTCTGTTTGTGGTCAGTCACCACTGAGGTCTGCAGCAGCCGACAGGGAACAAACCAAGCTCGGACTTACAGTCTAAAAACTGACACAGAAATTAAAGCTCAGTCTTACACAGTCTAAACTGTCTCCTCTTCACTATGTTCAGATAAACTTTGATGATGATGATGATGATGATGATGAGTCGTCTGTTTCTGTTTTGGTGTAGATCACTAGCGCTGCAGACTCAGAAGCTGTCACTCGTCAGAAGCTGGTGAAAGGCCACGCCTACTCACTGACGGGCGCCGTGGAGGTAACATCACGTCCTGACGATGAAATGAGAAAGGATGAGAGTTAGATGAGAAAACATGAAACCAGAGGAGAATGAAATGTTGTTTTGTTTGTTTGTTACCAGGTGAACTTCCGGGGTCGGCAGGAGAAGCTGGTGAGGATGAGGAACCCCTGGGGTCAGGTGGAATGGACCGGAGCCTGGAGCGACGGGTAACCAAACCAACCACAACACTTACGTTTAACATGACACGCACACATCATCAACCCTCCAGCTCTGCCGTAAACAGATTCCAGTTTCCTGTTCCCGTCCTTTTATCGATGTTTTTGTGTTATTATTATGCTAATACAGATCATCTGAGTGGAACTATGTGCAGGGAGACTGTCCACATGCCAACGCAGAGGATGGAGAGTTCTGGTAGGTTGAGTCTCTGGAACATTGGAGTTATTTGCAGTTCCTCTATTTGAGTTTGAGCTTAGAAGAATTCAAAGGTCAAAGGTCATAAAGGCCCAACATTGTAAGACACACGTGGACGTGTTGGTTATGGTTGTGGCTCTGGAGTGAGAGCTCCTCTCTGTCCTGTCTCTGCAGGATGTCCTTCAGTGACTTCTTGCGTCACTACTCTCGTATTGAGGTGTGCACTCTGACCCCTGACACCATTGAAGACGACTCCGTTAAACACTGGAGCGTCAGCAAGTTTGATGGCACCTGGAGGAGAGGATCCACCGCTGGAGGCTGCAGGAACCACCCCTGTTAGTGCTGAAACCACTGATACTAACAATAGACTGCTTACACTGGAACAGTCAGTAGCTGCTATGAATTGGTGATTACATCGATATACACAAGTAAGAAGTGCCCAAACGCAGGTACCCGGCAGTGATGAAGGTTGACTCCACCTGATCAGACTTAAAATGAATATGGGGGAGGTTTTTTGTTCCCCTGCGAAGCTTCATTTAGGTGCACATGTGGTCCAGTTTGGAACAGAGTCTGGGAGCTCAAGTCTTAAAGAGTTCCCTGGTTAGAAGTGATGCTTCTGATCTAACTGGAAACTGTTTTCCTCTGCAGACACTTTCTGGACGAATCCACAGTTTGTGATCAAGCTGGAGGAGGAGGACGATGACCCAGATGATGGTGAGGTGGGCTGCAGCTTTGTGGTTGGTCTGATCCAGAAGAACCGCAGGAAGCTGCGGAAACAAGGAGAGGACATGCACACCATTGGGTTTGCCATCTATGAGGTGAGAATTGAAGGAGTTTAAAATCTGATTATGATTCTAATAAAACGTCTTTTCTTTTAATGCAGATACTTAGAGTTAGAAACTCATATTCATCCAAAAAAACTAACTTTTGTTCTGTATTGTTTTATTTCAGGTTCCAAAACAGGTGAGCACTGGACCCAAAACACCATCAGGTTAAAGGTCAAAGGTCAAGGTCAAACTTTTCATTGTTCATTCAAGTCTTCAGGCTTCAAACGCCCACTCAGGACATCTAACAATGAGTAGGAACACATAAATGTTTTGCCTTGTTGACGTCAGAAAACCCTTAAAAACAAAGGTTGGAAACTTGATTTAAAAAAACATACTGTTGCTTTTAGCCTGTCACAGACAACATGTGCTGTCTGCAGTTCTGCCGACCACTTCTCTTCCTATAACACTGATTTATAGACTGATCTTCTTCCTCACAGGTAGAAAACAAAAAAAAACAAAACAAACGAAGACCAAACATGGACAATGTAGAAAGATTAATCCTGGCACATTTACGACATTTATGTGCCATAAATTATAAAAAACAATGATGTAAAATTATTATATGTTACCACAACCTCTCATTTTGTTTATTAGACAAGCAAGATGTGAGATTTTATCATTTTAGAGGTGCTGGTAGGTGAGCAGGACTAACTGCTGGCTGTGGTTTCATATTTATAGTGTAAACAGGATCCTGGTGTTCTTATCTGACACTTAAATCATAAAAGGATCAGCTAATTCTTTAAGAGTTCTCTGTTCATCAGCACCTAGACCTGTTTTCATAAGGGCACGCCCACATGTTGATTATATAATTTAGAGATTTCAAGTGTGTGCAGACTGATTTTCAGAGAAAGTAAAAGAAAGGCGTGGTTGTCTGGAGGGAAGGAAATGAATTTACAAACTGATAGTGATATGAAAACCCTCAGGACAGAAACAGCACGAGATTTGTAGTTCAAGGCCTAAAACACGGGAAGTGAATTAGTATGGTGTTCAAATGGCTGGATCCACAGCATGTTCCTCATGGTTTTCTAATATTTCTGTAACTCAGCATAATAGTTCAGTACAGTAGATAGAGACATGAAGATGATGCTTATTTGCTGGTCCACCTCTGCCCCCCCCAGTTCCATGGACAGCGGGAGGTGCATTTGGATAAGAACTTCTTTCTGACCCACGCTCAGACAGCAAGGTCAGAAACCTTCATCAACCTGCGCGAGGTCAGCTCACGCTTCAAACTGCCACCTGGAGAGTACCTGATCGTCCCCTCCACCTTCGATCCAAACCTCAACGGAGACTTTTGCATCCGGGTGTTCTCAGAGAAGCAGACAGAGACTCAGTAAGATCCTGAACCTTACTGATACTGGTGCGTTTGTGGGTGTGTGTGAACGAGGACCGTTTCTAAACATCCTTGTTTTCTTTAGTCAGGACTGAAGGTTTTGGACAGAGAGAGCAGAGAGCATCCAGACTCTTTAGCTTTGTGCACACAGTTGGTACTAAAGCCTGTCTGTAGCTCGTCTGTGGCCCCTCATCTGTTTCTGAATGGAAGGTTTGAGACCTGGACTTTGGGTTTACTGTTTGCTGTTACTGCTCAGAAAGGTTGTCTGTTTGAAGGCCGGCTGGATTCCTTGCAAAGTAAACAGTGTGTGTGTGTGTGTGTGTGTGTGTGTGTGTGTGTGTGTGTGTGTGTGTGTGTGTGTGTGTGTGTGTGTGT
>JBBMJY010000020.1:215505-240303 GCA_037833715.1 Toxotes lorentzi
TGATGCCATGAGAAGGTCGTTGGTAACTTTCACCAGTGCTGTTTCTGTGCTATGATGTACTCTAAATCCTGACTGAATAACTTCAAACAGACCGTTCCTATGAAGATGATCACACAACTGAGTTGCAACGGCAAATTAAAAGTTGCAAATCGGTCCTGAACATTGGACTGATACGGACTGAAGTCAGAGGATTTCCTTCCCATTATTTTTCTTAATTCATTCAACCATAAATTTAAAAAATGTGGCCAAAAGAATTTAAAAAGAAAGAATTTATTTAAACTCTTTTACATAAATTGTTTCACCTGAACCAGGTCTTTGTAACCACAACCCAGGTTCAAACCAGCAGCCTCTTCTGCACATTACCTGAATCTGTTTCTGTCTTTACTGATCATGAGGATCATTTGTTTGCATTGTGGTTTATTCTCTCTCTCAAGTCTATAATCTTCTAGCCGGCAGCTGTCAGCTGCCTCCCGTCTGTCTTCTTTCACAGCGAGTGCTTGTAAAAATCTTGGCTTTCTCTGATGTGGTTTGGAACAGAGGCCTCAGGCTGCCTGTACAGCAGCAGGACCAGAGCACGCTGAGTTTACGCTCTGTCTGATCTACTCTTCATCCCTTATTCTTTTCACCAGTTTGGGTGATCAAACATTTTCAGTTGGTTCAGCTGGGCATTTATTTTAACTCTGATGACATAAACATGCCTTCATGCACTCATGTGCTGTTTCTTTTTGACTTGTACAACTTCCAGGTTGATAAACAAACTTTACCATGTTTTTGTCTTTGCTGTACAGCAGTCTGACTCTGTGGGTCCCCCCTCAGACAAAATCACAAAATCATCACGTGGGCTGCGACCGTGTTGGCAAGCCGTCGAATTAACTCTCACTTTGCGTGTTGTAGTGTCTGTGGAGAGTCTCTCACAGTTTCCTGAGAGCAGGATCTGTAGCAGTGGGAGTGGTAAACTGTTTACTTCTGAGGGCTAATTAGAGTCCTGATGATTCCACACGGACTCGCAGCAGAAAGCTCCTTTGTTTTTAAACATCCTGCTTCGTGAAAACTGGTCTCGATTGTGTTATGTGTGTTTTATAGATGACTGGCAGGAGTAATTGACTTACTCCTGCCAGTCATCTACAGTGCGAGCACTTGTGTTGGTCACTGTTAAGGACAGAAAGTTTCGTGTGCAGTTGTGTTGAAGAGAAAGGACTTCACTATGTTGGCAGTGTGGACAGCCATGTTTACCGCAGCCGTTTCCTAAATCTGATCTGTTCCTGCTGAGCCAATCAGAGCGTTTGCTGATGGACAGGAGGCTGTCACTTTCACCTGGCAGCAAAATCTGACTGTGTGTTGGTGGCGACTGGAAGGCCCTCACAAAAGTGGGAAAATTACTTAACAACCTATTCCCCACCTGCCACATCCCTCTTTAACCCCTGGACACACATAAATGGTGCAGATATAACCATGAGTGTTAAAACATGGGATTCAGTTTAAACATTTGAAATAAATTATTACTGTTCTGCTCCCAACCATGTGAAGAATGAAGAAGAGCTTTTTTTCACACAGCTGTTAAATGTAATTTCAGAGGTGGAACAGTAAAGAAGCTTAATTTTCACACTGATAACATGAAGATGCTGAGTCTCTCCTGCTCACTAACATCTTCTTTCTCTCTCGTATGTAGTCTGTATTCTCTGTCTGAACTAAAATGATGTTTGTCTATTTCCCTCTGCTGCTGCTGGACTCTCTCCACCTCCACATTTTACTCAGTAAATTGATGATGACCATGATGATGATGGTACGTTACATCTTGCTGAGGAGCAATTGTGTTAGCGTCTGCAGTTTTGGCAGTCCTGCCCTTGAAATTCAAAATACAGTAGGAACATACCAAAGAGGAATATCTGGTGTTGGACATTTTGACATTTCTTTGTCATGTAGATTAGAATGTCATAGAAAAGATTTTGTGTTTAATGAGACGAAATAATTATTTTTAAAAATCAAGGGCAGTTCCTTTTTAAAACTAAAAAAATGGTATGTCATAATAACTAGAAAACCATGTTAGTGTAACAGGAAAAGCAGCCGAGCTCTCTTATTAGATCCTTGTTATAGTGAGAAAAGCTAAATAGCCTATCTTAGCAGAGTAGTATTGCCACCTCAGCCTCTGAGTCTAGTGGACTTAACAGGACTTTGTGTGGTTAAGCTAGCTATGGGATGGTGACTTTGATTAAATGGGTTAGGGTTAGTGAGTATGTATTTCTATATCCTAATCTGGATAAAAGGGTCTAGAGACAGGGGATGACCTATGTTTAAAGCCGTCTGTTACTAATTTTCAGTTTTGGGCAGTATTTATAAAATTGGTCATATTGTAAATTTTGTGTAAGATCAGTTGATAAACCTGTCCTGAAAACTGACAGGAAAGTTTTGTTTAAAATTAAAATTAAATGCCTGTCATATTTGTGCCAAAATTACTAAATAATCCAGTATTACAATGAAAAAAATCCTGATCTAATACAGCCAGAGACATTATATTAATATATTAACAGATTCCTAATAAACTGTATGGATGTCTGACTGTAGGTGTATATCAGTTTCAATATAAATATTGATATGACAAATAAACAGAGACATAAGCAAAACTATTAACTTACATTGAATCAGAATGAAAACATTATTCCTTAGAATCGTGGTCTCAGTAATGTTAGCAGTAGCTGTTGTTCTGTTAGCTGTAGCATCATCCAGGCTAATGTCAGAAAATCTGAAAACATCTTTCATGTGTTGAATGTCCTCATTTTTACACCTCATGTTTTCAACAATCATGTTTTGATTTTTTACATTTTTTTTATTTTTATTTTATTTTTTTTACTCAAAATCAACCACATCAGAAAACAGAGGTGTTAGCATGATGATAGTCTGTTTGTGGTTCAATTCTTCTCTCTGCTCTGTGGTAACTCCTCCTGTCGTCCTCCAGGGTTCACTCTCAACAACACCATCTACCAGCTGCTGGTGGCTCGATACTCTGACCCCGACATGACTATCGATTTCGACAACTTCGTGGGCTGTCTGATGAGGCTGGAGATGATGTTCAGTGAGTCAACAATTCATTTAGCTAACATGGACAGAATGACAGCTAATGGAGGAAAGGTTCAGAAAAACAGTTTGGAAAATGTTTGCTCACGTAGGAACTGTAGTGAAAGGTATTATCAGATGTTAATGAGTCTGCCAAAACAAAACAGATCCTGCTAACGAAAAAAAAGTCTTTCCTGTTGGTAGTAGGAATTATATCAGTATTTCTAAGATCATTGCTTCGACTTCAGGGATCTGTCATAAATTCATCCAGAAAAATTACTATGATTATTTTCTATCATGAATTAGTAATTTGTACCCTCAAATTAATAATTCTTGGGTGGGATTACTCCTAATGTTTCTCAGGCACAGCTCTGACAAATAAGAGCAGATAACATTTCCACAGAGATGGAGCCTCTCGGACACACTGACTCGTTCTTTTTCTCTCTGTTAGTGTTTGAAAAAACACTGAGCAGTAAGATCGATCAGTGCAGATAACGTCTTGACTGCCCTGAGAGGCAGAGAAAAACTCTGATGTGTGATCCATCTTCCTCCACAGAGATCTTTAAGAAGCTTGATGCTCACAACAGTGGCTCCATCGAACTCAACTTCAACCAGGTGAGAACAAACTAATACACAACATCCTGTTTAACATATTCACACTGAGAGTCTGTGTGAAGAACCAGAATCTGGTCTAACCCAGTTTATAGCTAATGAGAAATATGTTCTGTTCAGGTGTTGACTTGTTTTTTCTGTATCTTACTACAGTGGTTAGACTTCACCATGATCTGAGCCGTGACTCCGTGCTTGTCCAGAGCCTCAGTGTTACAGCAGCTCACCATTTTCCTGTTTCCGCTTATCATAAACTTCAAATGTTTTATATGTGAGGCTTGTGTTTTATAATCTATACACTACCTGACTGACAGTCAATGTAAAGTCAATAAATGTATCCACAAAAACTTCTGCTTCAGTCATTTTTCATGTCAGTTATACAGTCCAGCATTTTAGGACTTTATGTTTCATCTTTTCAAGACAGAGATAGCCTAGCTTAGCACAGAGACTTAAAATATGTGGATGCAAAAACCAAAAGTGAAAATTGACCACAAATGTACTCATTAAAGCAATAGTAACAAAAATGGTTTGTTTTGCTGTTACTGCCAGCAGTATTACTTTTATCTTATTTAACAATGGGGCCATTTATGCTAACATTAGCTAATGTTAATGTTTTTTCTGACTATTCAAAATGTATTTTTAATTGATTCCCCAAACCACAAACATTGGTTGCTTAGGAGCTAACATGTCGAGAGAGCTAACATTAACTAGCTAACACAGTAGATGTGTATCAGTTTCATATGAGACACATCGAGGATGTGTTTAGCCTAGCTTTGTACACAGAAACTGGAAGCAGAGGGAACCTGCGAGCCTAGCTTCATCAAAAACATTTCAGTGGAAACAAAATTAAGAATGGACATTATCTAGTTCACATATTAGCTTGCTGGCTACTTGCTAGCTTCAACAAGAAGGAACATAAAAGCAGCGATACAACAGTAAGTGGTAACTTTTCCAGATTTAGATGTTTCAGTTTCATCTTTGAGGGTTCAATACAGAGACATGTTCAGGGCATGTTTAGCCTAGCTTAGCATAAAGACTGGAAATGGGCAAACTGCTAGCTGGCTTTGTTAAAAATGTCAAGCCACTAACAACTACTGAATTAACATCGTATCCGGTGTTTATAGCAAAGCTATTAGCTGTTTGTTTGTAGTAAACCTGTCCAGAGTGGTTTAGCACATAGACTTGAACTTTTGGCCGAAATTACTTCATCTTTTAAGTAACAGAATGTTTTGGATGGTGAAGGAGCTCATAAAGGCATGTTGGTGGCGTTTGGGCTCTTTAACTCGCCCATATTGTGGTGATGGTGTAGCTCCGCCCCTCCCGTCGGGAGGGGCCCGGTACTTCAACACAGGAGCCTCACCAGCCGGAGCCACCGCACACAGGACAACTGCACGGGACCACAGTGCTGACCGCATCCAGGGGCTGAGGGTCGGAGGACTGCGACACACCCGGTGAGTGTTTACATCTGCGATGGTTTGACTGGCAGCTGTGGTCTGTACTGGTCTGTTCTCAGGGGCGTGAGTGTGATTCTGCAAAACCTCTGCAGGAACAGTCTGATCAGCTGTTTTCACTTTGATCCATCAGAAAACGATTACATCATCATGTTTATTGACCGATCAGAGGAGTCCTCCAGCAGAGTCACACTCACCGATGAAACACCGATATGATCTTTCAGTTATCAGTTAGCGAATTATTATTAATATTATCAATATCATCCTCACTTACCGTGAATACACCGGGCTCAGACTGACTCCACGCGTCCGTAATTTCCCCGATCATTTATTCAGAGGTCAAAATGTTTTATTTGGCACCTTTTACATCGTAAAGTATGAACAAGATCTTTCTCCATTTAAACCAAATACATACGAATATGATTTTTTAAGTAAACTATAAATAATATTGATTATTTATTTTTTTTATTGGAAACTTTGTTCTCCATGAATTGTATGGCCACGGCATAGACAGATGTGACCTTTCCAGACGTTCACCTGACCCACTGCACTAAAGGACTGGATCAGCTGCAACAGAGAAACGTGCAGAAATGTGTCCTGTGGTGGATTTGAAAGCTCGGGCATCAGTGTGGTCCGTTTTTAACGGACTGAGACGCGTTGAGTCCACTCTGGTTTTTATTTTTAAAGGGAAAATGCAGCGTCTGTGGAAATATTTGCTGCTGTTCTCTGACAGTAAACTCAACATCGTTGTTTCTGACTGTGGTTCAGACAAAACGAGGCTTTGGATTATGTTCAGGAAATGATGACGCAATTTTCACTCAGTAGAGTCGATTATTGGATAAAACACCTGTCAGATGTATTGATGACGTTGGTTTCAGCCTCACAGTCAATCCTGTGATGGAACAACATGACTGAGGTTTTCATGTCTGTTCATGACTGACACACAGAAAAAGCACAACTTTACAGCAAATGAGCAACAAATATAAACTCAAAGTTCAGATCTTTAGAACGGATCTGACACAGAGTCCCTCTACAAGACCAGGGCCACATCATGGAGGCTGGAGGACCTGACACAGTCCAAGGTTCAGTGGAGCACATATAGCAAATTAGTAATAAATGAAATGATGTAGAGGAAACCTGGCTTTTTGGGTCCCTGGACTCTGCCTCTCTTTGATCCTGTACGGACTCACTGAGTCAGAGAGAGTCTGTGAGAGGCCTCGGTTTTCACACTGTTATTGTGCTTTGGATCAGTGGTTTAAGTAGTAAGTAGGCAGATAAGCACTGATGTCACTGATGTTCTGAGAGAGCAGACTGGAACTGGAGTCTAACCAGTAATGAAAATGGGTAACAGTTTATCTTAACTGTAACGTTACAGCAGAAGACCAGAGAGTCAAAGAGTCGGTTCACAGCAGGTGCAGGTCAGCTGACCCTGAACAATGTGATCTTTGTCTACAGACAAATAAACCATTCAAATTTCCAATAATCCATGAATCATAGTTACTACCAAATTACAGATTACAAATTCTTAGGTCACAAATAATGTGTCACCAAAAAGAGGGTCTTCATAAACTGCTGGAACCTCAGTGTAACGGCTACAGACGTCTCGTTTTATCCAAAACCCAAAGAAAAACCTGCAGAGTTGAAACTGTTATTTCACTGATAGTTTCTCTACAGTGTGGTCAAGTTTTTCTCTTTGTTGCTCTGTGATGAAGCTGCTGAATGAAACTGTACCAGAGGTGACAGAAACTGTAGTAAAATTCAAATTAAGGCGCGAGTGGTAAAAACAAATGTGATAAGTTGTAGTAATGTGACTGGTCACCAGTTAACTGTAACTAACCACTCTTCTATTTCCTGCCAGCTTCCTACGAGTCCATTGATCAACAATCAGGTACAAACATCTGCATGTTATCATTTCTCTCTGTGATCTGGTCCACACTGTCGGTTTACTGAAGTCTGATCCAGTTTGTCCAGTCTCGGTTACAGATGTGGTTTAACAGCTGTGGGAAGTTAGAGACAAACATTTTCTCTTTTATCACATGACCAAACTGCAAACTCTCCTTTCAAGGAGAACCTGAATGTTTCTGAACACAGAACTGAAGTCATGAACTCCTCCAATGTTTTCATTCTGATTAGCTCTGGAGGTTCATCACCTCAGAACCCAATCTGGTTCTTTAAAAAACAGAGTGTCCAGCCAATATAATGTTTACCATGTTTGCCATCTTAGCTTAGTGTGTTAGCATGCTAACATTAGCCAATCAGCAGTAAACACAGCGTACAGCTGAGGCTGATGGGAGTGTCGTTAGTTCATAAACCAAAGTATTGGACAAATTCAAATGTTGGCCTGATGATGGCGCTAGGTGAAAGGTCAGAGGATAACCAAAGTTTTTACAGTTCATCCTGAGAGGACCATGAACGACCAAACCACGTTTCATCACAATCCATCCAACAGTTGTTGAGATGTTTCAGTCTGGACCAGACAGACCAGGTGGACTGACTGAAGTTAAGATTCTCAGAACCATGGTGCTACTGGGAACTGTGAACCTTGAACTTTGCTGATCTGTTACTGATCAGGTTTTTATTTTATGTGTTGTGGGTCAGAATGTTTGGAGGCGTGTCCGGGCGGATCCAGAAGGACCGGCAGAGGGCTGCAGGTCTGGGCTCAGTCCAGCAGGCTGAGCACTACCTGAACCAGAACTACCAGGTCTTGAAGCAAGACTGTTTACAGAATGGATTCCTGTTTGAGGACCCAATGTTTCCTGCAGAACTGGCCTCACTGGGCTTCAAGGAACTAGGACCCTTCAGTGCCAAGACCAGAGGGGTTGAGTGGAAGAGACCAACAGTAAGAACCAGAACTGTTCTACTGTAGAACATAGACCCGTGAGAACCAGAACCCTGAAATCCCCAAAAACTTCTACAGGTCCTAGGTCCTAGACTGGGGTTGGCTTGCTGACTTCCTGTTGTTTTTCCACCCCCACCCCCCACCGATTGTTTATTTCAGGAGCTGACAGAGGACCCTCAGTTCATTGTGGGTGGAGCCACCAGGACCGACGTCTGTCAGGGAGTCCTGGGTGAGTCTGTCAGCATCATGGTCATACTAGAAAAACCGGGTATCGGACTCAGGAATAGTGCTTACTCTCTCATTCGTGATCCAAAAATGTTTTCTTGCTTCTGTGATGTGCACATGCTCATTAGCGTTTCCGCCGCTCAGTCATAGACGTTACACGGTGAGATTTTACTTCACAAAGATAAAACTCACTTTTCTGTAAAACCTCTGTGGGTTAAAAAGTCATTACACAGGCACTGATACCTGAGCTCGTCTGCAGCTAGGGGGCTCCAGCAGGTTTACAGACGTGTCTCTTAACAGAGTCTGTGGGGGACATGAGTTTTAAGATTTCCTGTCTGCTGGTCATGTGACCTCACTCACAGTTTGTGGTTTAAGGGAAACATCCTTGACGACTGTTGCCAGGAGACGGTGGTATAAACAGAGAGCTCAGACTGGGTTCAGACTGGGCTCAGACTGGGCTCAGACTGGGTTCAGACTGGACTCAGACTGGACTGAGACTGGGCTCAGACTGGGCTCAGACTGGGCTCAGACTGGGTTCAGACTGGGCTCAGACTGGACTCAGACTGGACTGAGACTGGGCTCAGACTGGGCTCAGACTGGGTTCAGACTGGGCTCAGACTGGGCTCAGACTGGACTCAGACTGGGTTCAGACTGGGCTCAGACTGGGTTCAGACTGGACTCAGACTGGACTGAGACTGGGCTCAGACTGGGCTCAGACTGGGTTCAGACTGGGCTCAGACTGGACTCAGACTGGACTCAGACTGGGCTCAGACTGGGCTCAGACTGGGTTCAGACTGGGCTCAGACTGGGCTCAGACTAGGTTCAGACTGGGCTCAGACTGGGCTCAGACTGGGCTCAGACTGGTTGATAATTAATTAAATGCATGAATGATTAATGAAAGGTCACATAGAAAACACAGATGACTCTGAAACATTGAACAGGGCAGGGAGCGTCCTCAGTTCTCTGAACCACCCACAGTCTTTGTCTGACAGACCAGAGCTCCCAGCATGCACTGGGAGTGGCTCAAACTGTCTGGGACGTAGAGCATGTCTGCGGTTACAGTTTTCTAGGAATCAGCTAAGAGGAACTCCACCTGCAAACCGATCCAATGTCAGCGCAGTTTGGTCATAATAACTGGACAGGGTTGGACAGGGTTTGTTCTGGCCTGGGTCAGTTGGATCAGGTCTGTTCTGAGACACACCTGGAAACAAACAGCTTCACCTGAACTCATCTTCGTGTTTCATGGTTCTCTCAGTTCAGGTCCCTCTGAGGACTGTACGAGTCCTACACACCTCTCCATCCAGGACCTCACCAAACTCTGGTGTCGTGTTTGTTTTGGACGGAGAACACACGACAGTCGGGGTTCTCGTGCGTTTGTGGGCTGGTGGTTCACAGTCAGAGTCAGACGGGAGGCTGTTTAAAAACTGAACGTAAGAACATTAAAATCACTGATTAATGATTCGTACTCTGTTACTGAACACGCAGAGAAATAACCAGCACCAGCAGAGAACGTCACACACTGTCAGCTGCTGTTTAAAACTCACAATACAAGACGGAGCAAAGAAACGTGGAACATTAGTATTAAATAAGACGACACTGAGGCAGAAACACAGACGTCTGCTGAGTCCTCACCAGGACAGAAAGACGAGTGAGTGAGTCACAGAGCAGAGCAGGGATCAGCTCAGGGTGGAGTCCTCACAGTGTGTGTGCCAGTGTGTAGTTGTGTAATATGGTTCCTGGTGTGGTTGTAAACAGAGGGTTGGACAGGAATGATCAGTATGCCCCACCTCCACCCCCACCCCAAGGTGGCAGAGCTCCACCTGGTGGACACTGCTGGCGCCACAGCTCAGATGCTGGGTCAACAAAACAGACACACTGCAGTTAACAGAAGTCAGTTCCTGCTTGTGCAGGGTGATACACCCAGGTGTATACACCTTGGTATATAGACCTGCATGATGAGGACGTCCTGTCACTCAAACACAGATCACAGATTGTTAATGAAGAAGGTTTCTTCATTAACAGTCAGCCATGTTTTCCTGGAGAACTGCTCCACATTAAATCTGTGATTATTTTTACCAGGTCTGGTTTATCACACCATCCTTCAGATCTGAGCTGCTCCACAGCTGCTCTCTTCTTTAAAATAAACACCAACATTTGACAACAAGAATCCTCAGCAAACAGCCAATCAGACAGTCAGCACATCAGCGTGCGAACAGGTAGACAGTCTCACCTGCATTTATTATGACATATATAAATAAACGAAAAACCATGAAATACATATTTACCTGTGTTACAGTCTTTATCCACTAAACCAGGACTTTGCCTTTTAAACATGAGACAACAGGAAGCAGCTGAAAGCAGCTCTCAGCCCATCACTCCTGACCTTGTATGGATCAGATTATTGATCACTGAATGGACATAGGCTGGACAGAAACTCCACCAGCAGGAAACATTAGCAACTTACTGTTAAAGTATCTAATGTTGTTGTCGATGTTAGCATTTAGCATAGCATCAGTGTGTCCCCACAGACCGTCAGGCTGATAATGGAGTCAGCTGACGTTCAGTCTGTACATTAACAAGCTGATTCAGAACAAACATTTCCAGTAACCTTGTCAGGACATGAGCTCTGTTCATATCCTCCACTCACCATCATCATCATCATCAGCATCATCATCATCATCACCTCTGGAGCTAACCTCAGTGCGTCCAGTTAACTATAACAACATATTTAGACCATAATCACAAGAAAACTGTTTTTATTTTTATATACATAGTTTTATATAAATCCTTAATTTGTGGTAATGGTCTGAGATAATCAGATCAAAAATATCAATACAAACCTGGAGATTAGAACATTCAGGAGAAGGTTCCATGTGCTCGCTGATGAAACGTTGGCACGGTTCAGATTTCTGAACGTGTTGAGCCTGTGGAGTTTTTACAACAATGAAAACATGTTCAGGTGAAGTGGAGGCATCGAGCAAGCAGTCGATGCCTGTTTCTGAAGTGTCCTTACTGAAAATATTTGAGCTCTGAATTATAGAGAAGGAGCTGAAAGCAACTGAATTGTGACCTGAAGAGTAATTACTCAGGGTGAAAGCAGTTGAAGTGTCAGGTGAGTTTGTCTGTTTGAACTCTGGTGGTTTCGCAGGAGACTGCTGGCTGCTGGCTGCGATCGGCTCTCTGACTCTGAACGAACGGCTGCTGCATCGTGTCGTTCCACACGGTCAGAGCTTCAACTACCAATACGCCGGCATCTTCCACTTCCAGGTTAGACTCCACCTTCATGTCACCTTCATGTCTGGTATTTATCTCTGCATTTTACCCACACCAAGTGAACGAAACACACTTGCTGCCCCATGCTGGGGTAGGGGGCTGCCTAGTCAGGCACCCAGGGAGCTGGGGTGGATCGGTGGTGTCTCCTTCACCACCACCCATATCTGTTGAGCTTGGTCGAGGAATCAAACTGGCGACCCTCTGATCTCAGAGTGTGGTCCAAAGCTGCACACGTTTATCCACATACGGATGAAAATGGGCACCTGGACACAGACAGGTAAAAGGCCCCCCACCACTCCTGTACCAGACACCCAGACCCTGACCTCCCTCTGTTTTATTCTTCTTCTGTATCTGGACCACAGTTGTCACCTGAAGAAGAATTTCGACCAGGAGGAGAATCCTTTAAAGTAAATGTCCACATTGTCTCAGATTGTCTCCTCTGTCTCTGGTCCACAGTTCTGGCAGTTCGGGGAGTGGGTGGACGTGGTGATCGACGACCGTCTGCCGGTCAAAGACGGAGAGCTGATGTTCGTCCACTCGGCTGAAGGCAGCGAGTTCTGGAGCGCCCTTCTGGAGAAGGCCTACGCCAAGTAAGACCATCCCAGTCCACGTATGTTCACTCATGGACTGTACGTAAGAACAGTCCAGAGGGACTTCTACCTGTACTTCTTCCTGTTTACTTTTTATGCCACTTTTCAACCTCTTCACCACATTTCAGAGAAAAGTGTTTTCCCTCACCTCACCTCACATTTACAAACGAAACACATCCAGACTTTAAAAACATGAAGCTTTGTCATCAATTCAAATATGTAAAAGTAATTCCACCTGAAAGGAGGGGCTGACAGACTGACTCACTTTTAATCATTGTGAGGTTTGAACCGTTGGTTGGACAAAACAGACACTGGAAAAGTTTCCAGTTGAACTTTGGGTAATGCTGACGCACACTCATTGAATTTTTTTACTAAACCAAACAATCAATTTATCAATCAAGAAAATAATCAGCAGATTAGTCCATAATGAAAACCATCAGTGGTTGCAGTTTAGATAATTCAGCTCCACCTGGCGTCAGTAATGATAAGTGAGTACGTTCAGTACCTGAGGTGCATTTTCCTGATTGTACTCACATACTTTTCCTGCTGGCTGCAGACTCTGAATGCAGTACTTTTACTTGTAATGAAGTATTTTTACCACTGACCCAACATGTGACTGTCAGGCTTTCTCTGAAACACAGATCAGTGTTAACAGATAAATCAGGAGGTTTAGCAGCTCTGACATTTTCTTTCATTTTTCTTTCAGAATTAGTTGTCTTCTAAAAATCTAAGGCTTTTTAATTACAGGAAGGGAATCAAGTGTTCTTAGTGTGTGTTTATTGTGTCTGTTGTGTGATTCGAGGCTGAATGGCTCATACGAGGCGCTGTCTGGCGGCAGCACCACCGAAGGTTTCGAAGATTTTACGGGTGGCGTGGCGGAGATGTACGAGCTGAAGAAAGCTCCCAGAGATCTTCATCGTATCATCAGCAAAGCTCTGGGGAGAGGCTCACTGCTGGGCTGCTCCATAGACGTCAGTAACACACATTTAAACACACACACACACACACACACATTTGAATCCACCGGCTGTTCACTTCAGCCTGAGCAGTGACTGTTCAGGACCTTTTCACCAGACGACCGTCGGTCAGAGCAGCTCAGGGCATTTTTCAGAGGGAACATTAAAACAAGCACACGTCCCATTACACATCCTACTGACAGCTGTTGGTGTAGAAAGCTGTTTGGTCAGGAGCACTGATGTTTATAGGCACCACAGTCTGGGGGATCTTTGACCTTTGACCTGTCTGGTCCTGCTGCTCTGCTGCTCTGTGTAGAATTAAAAGCTTGAGTCATTTTTTCACAGGTTGTAGTTGTGTCGAGGCAGGTTTGGGCTTCTGGATCAGTCACTGGAACCTTTTTGTTGTCAAAGACAGCATTAACCTCAGAGACACACTGGTCTCAGCAGTGTAAAGATTATTCTGAAATTCTTTGAAACTATCATTAACAGTTTTTTGATGCTTGGAAGTCACAAGAGGCTGCACACGGATCTCTGTAATGGCTCTGAAGATGAATTATTTGTTTGTTTGTTCTGCTGACGTTACACTTCCTGCTCCGCCACCTGATCCTCCTCTGAGAGCATTTCTACGAACGCTCTTAAAGTTGTTTCCCAAAACAGCACTTACTCTTCTTAACGTGATCTGTGGAGCTGTACATGATGCTCAATACACTTTACGCTAGCTTTGCTCATTAACTGTCTGTAAACAGCACAAATGAATATTTTATACTTGGAGTTGTTCCGAATGAGCAGAGAGCTTCCTGTTTGCTGTGACAGACTCGTTTTTTCTGAAACTGACGCAGGCGGAGAGTTCAGAGTTCAGAGCTCGCAGTGACTCCGGAGGCGTTCGGACCCAGAGTCAGAGCCCTCAGTCTATGGATCAGCTGAGCGAGCACGCGGAGCTTGACCCTGAAGCGTGGAGCTGAACCTTGGTTCGACTGTGTCTTTATGTTAACCACGCTAACTGTGCGCTCTGTCCTCAGATCACCAGCGCCTTTGACATGGAGGCAGTGACCTTCAAGAAGCTGGTTAAAGGTCACGCCTACTCTGTGACCGGACTCAGACAGGTCAGCCCAGCTCTCGGCATTTAACTCTGGACACTGACTCAGAACTCTTTGAGTCTGATTCATGAGGTCTGCCCTCCCCTCTGCAGGTGGAATACCGCGGCCGTCAGGAGCGTCTGATCCGGATCAGAAACCCCTGGGGTCAGGTGGAGTGGACCGGGGCATGGAGCGACAGGTCAGTGCTTCAGTTTGATTCTATGAGACAGGTCCATGAGATACAGGAGGAAAAGTGACGGTGTGTTGTTGTGTCAGCTCCTCAGAGTGGAACTCCCTCGATTCTGCAGAGAAAGACGAGATGCTCTGTAAGATGGAGGATGGAGAGTTCTGGTAGGTTTGTGCTGTGAGGACAAATCTGACATTCATTTAAAGGATGAAGCTTCTAAAATCTTTGCCTACGTCTCAGGATGTCTTTCCAGGACTTTCTGCGTCAGTTCTCCAGGTTGGAGATCTGTAATCTGACCCCAGACGCTCTCAGTGAGGACTCCATCAGTTTCTGGACCACCATGACATTTGAAGGCAGCTGGAGGAGAGGAAGCACCGCCGGGGGCTGCAGGAACCACCCCAGTGAGGAGGGAGGGGGGTGCAGATGGTGATCAGGGTTTTGAAACCGCAGGGCAGCGTCCATACCAGTGTCCCCCGCTGTTAACGAACAGTACCAATATAGATTAGCGTGGGGCACTGTAGACCACATCAGACCACATCACTTACTTTAAACAGTTACTGAACCTGTAAATCTCTCGTGGTTTAACGGCAGCGTGGTTCTGTAGATGATCCATACTGGATGGATCTTCATGACGTTTTGTGGATGTTTTCAGGTTCTTGAATTTACTTATATTAACAGAACTAAATATTTTTCCATTGGACCCAAACAGTGTTTACATTTCAGAAAAAAGTTTAGCTCAGTGTCGATTTTCAGATACTGTGACCTATGGTCATGTTCTGGGTTTACACACAAAAACACGGAGGTACAGAATCACTTGTATAGCAGTCAAATGTCGTTTCTTGTTGACTCTCCCCCAGCTCAGCGTCCCCAGAAAGGTTTAGATGTGGTGAAATGTTGATCAAGCAGCAGGTCAGAGTATTTTGTTAAAGGATTTGACGCCTCACGCTCAAACACATCAAAAGGTTTAGAATTCTTCTGTCTGGTAAACGAGGCCTGATGAACACCCTGCAGGTCAAAGCATTTGCGGTGTTCGCTGAGGGGACCGTGTGGACCTTTCATTTCTTTGCTGCGTTTGTCCTGCGCCTGAACCTGGCTGAGGTTTGGTGATGATGATGATGAAGATTATGATGACTACATGTCCCACAATGCTTTTGACTGTTGCTGCTTCTCTGCAGACACGTTCTGGATCAACCCTCAGTATAAAATCTCCCTTCTGGAGGAGGACGACGACCCTGAGGATGACGAAGCCGCCTGCAGCTTCCTCGTGGCCCTGATGCAGAAAGACCGCCGCCGCTTCCGCCGCCAGGGACAGGACATGCACACCATTGGCTTTGCCATCTACAAGGTCAGAGGTCATAAAGGTGCAACGTTATGATGTAACATAGTGCTCTCTCTGGCCCGCTGACTACTGGTACTACTGCTGGCACTCATACTCACGTAATCAGTACACCCTATCAGTCACCCAGAATCTTCATAGCAACCATCCCAGAATCCACATCTGTTTCCTCCTAGCAACAACCTAATAACCCCTAACCCAACAACCATCAACCCAGGCAACAACGTAGTAACATCCTAGCAACCAGCTGCTAACATCAGAGTAAGCACTCAGCGTGAACGAAAGTAAAAACCAGCATGTTCTTAGAAGTGACTTTTTTAACACTAGTCGTTCCGAGTGTGTTTTGACTTTTCTTGTCTGTGTTTTGTCTCATTCACAGATTCCTGAGGAGGTGAGTCCGTCCATGGTCTGATCAGAAACAAATCAAACGCCTTCATTAAACACGCCTGTTTACATTTAGCTTATTAAAGCTAAAGTCAGTGTCCGTCTGCCCATCAGTACCAAGGCTGTCCCAGCGTCCACATGAAGAAGGATTTCTTCCTGCGTCACTCCTCCTGCGCTCGCTCCGAGAACTTCATCAACCTACGAGAGGTGAGCGGCAGGCTCCGCCTCCCGCCAGGCGACTACCTGATCGTCCCGTCGACCTTTGAACCCTCGAAGGAGGCTGACTTTGTCCTGAGGGTGTTCACTGAGAAACAGTCGGCAGTCGAGTGAGTCTGTCGGATCAGAAACAAGTTTTTATTTATTGAGTCAGGAAAATATTTAAAATCTGTAATGGAGTCTTTTAAAGTAAAGTTTCTGGAGTCAGCAACAGTGTGTGAATCTCTGCAGGGAGATGGACGACGACGTGGTGGTGAACTTTGATGAAGAGGTAAAAAATTCTGTCTTTAAATCACATTTACTTTGTTGTTTGCTGTCACATCAAACTTCTTCTCCTCTTCTTCTCTGCAGGAGGAAATCTCCGAGAGCGACATCGATGATTCCTTCAGGTCCATGTTCGCTCAGCTGTCTGGAGATGTGAGTCAACCAATGCTTCAGTCGTCCTGTATCTTTAAATCTGAAAACTGTGAAATAAATTGATATCATTACATCAACACGTCAGACCAGCTGGGATTTATTCTCTTTCTCTTCTTCTTTGTTGGATGTTTTCAGAAATTATTAAAATTTCAACCTGAACAGAAAAATTTACAAAGCAGGTTAGCATCCAGGCTAACTCCAAAGCTAATGACAAAGACTGTGGTTTCAGACTCTGGAGAGCTGCAGGACTTTACTCAGAAATGATGAAAATGGTGATAAAATATTTTCTCTCTTCAGGACATGGAAGTCTCAGTACGAGAGCTCAGGACCATCCTGAACCGAGTCGTGTCCAAACGTGAGTTCTGATCATTGTCTTTATGTGTAACAAGTCAAAATACATTTAATTGATGGTCCTGATAGCTGAATGGTTAGGGAGGTGAAGTCATGTACCACATAGCTGCTACATCCCCAGTTCAAATTGAGCTGTGGACCTCTGTTTCGTCTCATTCTCTGATGAATCTACTGCTCCAGTCTCTGTCCAGCACAGGAGAAAATGGCCAAAATAAGAGAGTTTGTGGAGTCCTGAAAATGACATGGTTTCATTCTCTGAGGCGCAGGAAGAAGATCAGTAAAGTTTCTGCCTGTTAGATTTTTATTTTGAAGAATTTGATTTAGAAATGCATGTCGGATATAAATCATTAAGCTGCGCTGGAGTCAGAACTGATCAAATATAAACGTCACCTGGCCTGAGTTCTCAGACCACGTCCACATGAAGCCATCTAAACTTAGAACCTCTGTTTTCAGTCAGAGAGGACTGAATTCACCTCTGAACCCTCACTGAGACGCTTTAATGCTCACACACGTGGATGAACTCTGACTGTGGTTCTTCTTCTGTGGTTGTTATGTTAACAGACAGAGACCTGCAGACTGATGGTTTCAGTATGGAGTCCTGCAGAGCCATGATCAGCCTTATGGACGTATCCTCGCTCTGCTGCTGTCTGCTGGTTCTCTTGGGATTTGTTGTTGGACTCAAACAGAAAGTCCCCCTGAAAGAATCAAAGAGCTGGAAAACTAAAGACTGACGGTGGGATAAATGGTCATTATAGATGATTATAGGTCCATGGACTGAAACTATATTACAAATATAATGAAAAAGATTCTTTTGAAGATCTCAGAGTTGTATCTGATCCAGAAGCTCTGTACTGATTTGAACTGAGACCTTTTTTGAGGAAGTGACATGTAACTGTTAGCTGCATCTAGAACAAACGGTTTAGCACTATTTGTAGCAGAACTGTTCTGTGTTCAGTCTCCTTCACCTCTTTAGTTTTGACCTTGACTCGACCTCAGAAAGACGGCAGCGCTCGGCTCGGTCTGCTGGAGTTTCAGATTCTATGGAACAAGATCAGGAAGTGGCTGGTGAGTCCAAGAGGTTCAGAGGTGGAAGGTCATGTAGTTTTCAAAATAAAATTTTGTAGTTGGACCTTCACAGAGAGCAGCTGTGTGAAAATGTGCCACACTGTGGATAAACTCAGTTATGTTTCACAGCTTACTATCATGTACAGATGAGATGTAGTTTGTTTTTTTAGTACATGATGACTTCACACAAATTCCCAGCAGAGCTTCACACAACACCTGAGCAGGTCTGACCCGACTCACCGGCACCAGCATTAGTTTCTAACAGTGCATCATAGGCTGTGTTTGTGAAGGCAGAGTAACCTGTAGCTGCAACAGGTAAATTAACGCAGTGCTGTTACTGGAGTTCCACAGAGAATAACCTGGTCCAATGTGGTGTGGATGTGAGAAAAGTGACGTGGTGAAATCTTTTTTAATGTTTTCATAAACAGAAATGTTTCACAAATCTGAGAGTGGTCCAAAATGAAGATTAGATAAATCTGACAGTGGGTTTTAACTCTGACGTCAGTGAGCTGCTCTTTACCTGCTGTGATTTTAACTCTGCAGGGAATCTTCAGAGAGTTTGATCTGGATAAATCTGGATGTATGAGCTCCTACGAGATGCGTCTGGCACTGGAAAATGGCGGTAAATCCTCTTAACTCTAAATATGCCAGCATTTCTGATCCGTCATCAGACTAACCTGTGATGTCCTTCGTCCTCAGGGTTCAGACTGAACAACAAGCTGTATCAGATGCTGGTCGCTCGATACGCCGACAACGAGATCATCGACTTCGACAACTTCACCTGCTGCCTGGTCAAACTGGAGGCCATGTTCAGTGCGTACAGTCTGCGAGTCTCTGATGAGGGCTCATTCCCACAGAGGGTTTAACCTCACATACTGATAGTCCAGGAAGTCCACTGTCTCAGGAAGACTGTGGACACACCATGTTGTTAGAACATGAAGAACAGATCAACTTCCTGTTGTTCCTTTGGAGCTTTCACACATTTTCTAAGATGGTTGTTGTTGCATCAGATACATGAAAATGAAGTGAGGACATTTGTCCTGGTCCTCCCTATCTGACTCACCTTAAAGTGGCTGTTTGAGGGTTAAGACCTGGTTTGAAGATTCAGGTTAGAATTGGGTTTGGGTCAGGGTGAGGGTTAGAGAATGCATCATGTCAATGATGTCAATGTACAAACGTGTGTGTGTGTGTGTGTGTGTGTGTGTTCTCAGAGGCCTTCCAGGAGCTGAGCAAAGACGGGACAGGAACTGTGGAGATTAACATCATTGAGGTAAAACCTGAACCAGATTAAGACCAGGCACTGGTCTCACACTGTCTGCAGCTTCTGAGGACACAGAAAACATCCAGTGTTGTTTTTAGACGTCTCAGTGAGGGAGTGAAGGTTCATTCAGCCGTCAGTGGATTTACAGCAGCTGCCTTCTCTTCTCTCCTCAGTGGCTCTACATCACCATGTGTGGATGAAGAAACTTCCTGCTGCTCCACTTCAAAGTGCCTCTGACGGGACGCTGCTGCACTACAACTACAGATACAACTACTACACTACAACTACTACACTACAACTACACTACAACTACTACACTACAACTACACTATAACTACTACACTACAGCTACACTACACTACAACTACTACACTACAGCTACACTACAGCTACACTACAACTACACTACAACTACACTACAACTACAACTACACTACAACTACACTACAACTACAACTACACTACAACTACTACACTACAACTACACTACAACTACACTACAACTACACAACAACTACTACACTACTACTACACTACTGCTGCAGTGGTGCTCTGCAATGATGACACCATCAGAGTCTTCCAGCGTCAGGTCCTGGGTATGGAGGATCACTGCTGCCTGAACAGAAACTCATGAGGAAATGAGGATATTAAAAATAAATGTTCTGCGTGAAATCATGCAGAAAACAATTCTGACATATTTGAGTCAAAATGAATCAGAAGTTAAATCATCACTTTCAGCTCGTCTGTTATTAATCATGAGGTGTCGTTTTAGGGTTTCTACCTGTTCATCTGTTTGTGTTCACTGAACCACGGACACCGATGTCACGTCCTTTTCTGGGAGTTAAACAGCTCATTTTTAAATGTTAACGATCCCAGCCTAAACATAAAAAAATAAAATAATCACATGGTAAAAATTCACATCTGTTTACTCTCTGCTTCACAATAAAAGGATCCATTTGATTTAAGATCTTCAAAGGTTCACAGTTTGTGTTGTACAGACGGGCGGTGTAACGTTGAGATGGTCATCCAACACAGTGCTTCAGTTCAGAACTCAGGTCATAACTGAAGAAGCCTCTTGGATAAAAAGTGAAATGTCTTCTAGTATAAACAATCTAGTCCAGTCGCACTTGATTCAACCCACCTTGGATCAGTATGCTAAGCTTTTATTGTGAAAAGAGAGTTTTCTTATAAACAGTCAAGTGTGAATCACTGAGCTCTGACAAACATGTTTCAATATTTTCCAAAGAGGATTTGAAAACTATTTTAAACTCTGTGTTGTTTACGTCCTAAAGTCTTCACGTTCTGTTTAGTCTCCGACCGACACCTCAGACTTCACCAAACAAGGACGTAAACAAACGTGTCATAAAACTGCTGTGACCAACAACACGTCAGTTTCACAATTTTCTGCTAATTGGTCCAAAAATCCAAAAGCGTTAATAACCCCCCTCCCTCCTCAGGGCTTCTTAAATGCAGCCTGTTTCCTGATTTTCCTTTTGTGGCAGCAGGGATCTTCTATAGACCGAGCTCAGAGGAGACCTGAGCAGACGTGCTGTGGAGTGGAATCAATGCAGTACTACAGTAATACATAACGACAGTACTCCTGTATCATAGTACTGAAGCCTAATCACTGTAAACTCTCCAGCTGCTGCATTTATTCACCCTGTCCGGTAGAGGACGCTACAACTATGCATGTATTTATTTATGAATGAGACCGAGCTGATGTTACACCTTTGTCACACCTCCTCCCTCACCTGACCCAACAGGTGAGGAGGCCCAAAGGAGCAGTTCAGCCTGTGAATCAGAGCTCTGCTTTACGTTCTTCACAGGACAGTGAAGGCTTCATCAGGTGAAGGAGGCGTTCAGGTACAGCTCGGTCAGACAAACTCTTATGTAGCAGATCCTAATGCAAACATCAGCTTTGTTTCACTTATTAAAGAACTGAAGGGAAACATGAACCGACTGTTTGATTTCAACTGAACTCAGAACCTGCATCATGTGACTCACACACCTGTTCACACTGAGCTGTTGTTTCTGTAAGGACAGGTACGTCTGAAGCTCAGAGCGAAGTTTCGGTCATAAATGCATCAAGTTTTAGAATAATAATTTTGATCTCATTTTAACTTATAGTTTATTAATAAATCTCCATTCATGTAGGTCTGCAAACAAACTGATGCAAAGTTAGAAATAAAAACGTCAGTGATACATCAAAGAAAATCAAAGTTTGTAGACTGTTAATACAAATTTCACTTGTTTTTACTTTTATCTTTTTTCTTTGCTTCCATAAATAAACAGAGAGCAAAGTGAAGCCTGGTCATCACGTGGAGGAAGAACACAAACAGACTGCTTCCTTTAACATTTATTATTTGAATCACAGCTGCAGTCCAGAGTCCAAACCTACATGAAGCATCACACACATCCACAGTTTATCACGAACACAAACAGAAATGTTTGGCGTCTTTCCACCAGTCTCAGGCTTGGCGCTGCCAGACTCCCTTTAGAAAACTTCTTATTTAATCTAAGCCAGATCAGACAGCCTGCCTGCTCAGTCCCGGTTCGGGGTTTCCCGTCCCTCCAGCGGGCCCAGTAGTACGGCCTGGGCCTCCAGCAGCGTGGTATCGGTTTTGGCCCCCAAGAAACGGGCTGTGAGCTCCAGGTCCTGCAGCCGCAAACGGACTCTGCTGCCCCGCTGCATCTTCTCTCCTCCGTCCGCCGGCCGCCGGCAAACACAATGGAACTTGCCGCCGAAATCGATGTACAGATCGTCCTGGACCACATGGAAGATTCTCCCGACCACCAATCTGTCCTTGGCCGGTCCCATCTGGATCAGCGGTGACCGGCGCAGCAGCGAGGCGAAGTCCTGGTCGGAGGAGGAGCCTCCGAGGTCGGCCGCGACGCTGGCCCCCTCCCGCCGGAGCTCCGACTGTAGGTCGAAGGCGGCAGCGAAGCCGGATCTGGGTCTGTCAGTGGGTCTGTCAGTGGGTCTGTCGGCGGACTGGTCGCTGCCGGAGGTCGCGCTGGAGCCTGAGCTGAAATAGCTTCTGATTAACGTACAGGAGAGGAACCGGAGTTCACACCTGGACCGAGACACGACCGTCCGCAATGCCGCCATTTTGTCCGACATCAGCGCGAGCAGGAAACGTCCTTCAACTTCCGGTAGAAGAAACAGTCAGAGCGCCACCTGGCAGATGGTGGTTGATCCAGCAGGTGGCGCCTTGGTGACGTGACTGCGGACGAGCAAAGAAGAAGTGGAACTGCGCGTGCGCACTGCGTCATCATAGCTGAAGAACTTAACATGGACGTGTGTGTGAACGCTCCGAGGTCCAGGTGTAACTTGGTATTTCCGGACGGTTCTGTGGTCCGAGATGTTCTGACCCGATTCACCCAGCTACAGGTGAGAGACGCGTCAGACCGAGGCGGAAAAACGGAAACAATGCGCGTGCAAATGTTTGAACCCGGAGTGAGTGTAGCTGTTAGCCGACGTGCTAACGTTAGCTAGCACCGACTGACCGTGAAACGGTTCGTTAAACGGTTTGTAAACGGTAAAGTCACCACGCCTGGCACAATAATAGAGAAGGTAGCTTTAGTTAATGAGTCAGTGTTACATACCGGCGTCACTGAACCTGGTCCTGGATCATGAAGCAGGTTTTCAGCTGCTTCAGTTCACTCTGGGTTTATCTGCTCTGAGCTCGTTCATGTGACAGAGGCTGAGTGTTAATTACTTCAGATGAAGCTGGAATATTTATGATGGAGTTATTTAGAGAGAAACTCTCCCTCTGTTAGTTTGAAAAGCAGAGTGAACACATGGAAAACCATCCACTCATCTACAAACAGACCTGAGGCTCTTTATTATTCACTTTCTTTACTGGAAACTCTTTTGTCCCTGTGAGGATCCTGTAGGAATGATGACTCAGTGTTTCCTGTGATCTGATTGGTCAGTAGTTTGGGCTGGACAGGGTTAGCTATGCAGCATTAGTTACCATGGTGATGTGACCCTGAGAATCCAGAGTTAAACCTGAAGTTATCTGGATAACCACAGATCCTGCTCCACAGTACAGGACTCTGATCAACTCATCAGAAAGCCCCTCTCCTTTGAGGACATTGGCGGTTAAGTTGGTGATAAAGTCCATGAACCTCACATCTCCACGGTGTCTGACCTCAGTGCGTTTGCTTCTGCAGGGAGTTTCCTCTGATGATTTCTACGTCGTCAGAAACGGTCGACTATTGGATCTGGAGGATCCTCTGCAGCATGGAGCCATCTATCACCTGGAGCCTCGCCTCTATGGAGGGAAGGGAGGTATGTCCAGGAAATACACAGATCCAGCTGTTCAGCAGTCACAACCTGAACACACTGAAACTCAGAGAAAAGACTGAATGCTGAAATACTCAAAGCTGTGTGTGTGTTTCAGGGTTCGGCTCCATGCTGCGAGCTCTCGGCGCTCAGATCGAGAAGACAACAAACCGTGAAGCCTGCAGAGATTTGAGCGGACGACGTCTCCGAGATGTAAACCACGAGAAAGAGTGAGCATGGCAGAGAGCTCCTCACAGAGCTCAGGTCACAATCGAATAACCACCTGCACCTGGTTATGAATCGATTTTTAGAGACTCCTGAAATCTGATCCCACTCCCTTCTTCTGTGGTGTGTATTGATCTGGCTCTTTTTCTGTTGTGGTTGCAGGATGGCAGAGTGGCTGAAGAAGCAGGCGGAGCGTGAGGCAGAGAAGGAGCAGCGTCGCCTGGAGCGTCTGCAGCGGAAACTGTCAGAACCCAAACATCAGTTCACTGATCCAGAATACCAGCAGCAGTGTCACGACCTGTCGGAGAGGCTGGAGGACTCGGTGCTCAAAGGTGAGACATCTGAGCTGTTTGTCTGAATTATTCACCGAACCAGACCCACTCCTCCCTCCGTCGGCCGGTAACCGCCGTGTGTTTCAGGTCTGCAGGCGTCCTCCAGTGGCCAGGTGAAGGTGGATGGCGTCTCAGCAGCAAAGAGACCAAACTCGGATCAGAGTGAACAGCCGGAGAAGAAGAAGAAGAAGAAGAAGAAGCAGGCGAAGACAGCAACGTGTTTCTGGTGAGTTTGTTTCTGTCCATTTTCTTTCTCTTTGAATCACAGCAGCAGAGGAGGGAAACAAAATGTTGTCAAATCTGTTGTCATGGTTTCAGGACCGGATTGGGTGAGCTGGATGAGCTGCTGAGCTCAGAGGATGAAGACGACGATGATGATGAGGAGTCTCCTTCCACGTCCCCCGACAGCTGTGGAGCCGTTACCGTGACGACAGAGGAGGAGGCAGAGCCTGAGCAGAGCAGCAGGTAGAGATCATCTCCACCGTAGACCAGATCCAGGTCTGGAAGCAGTTCCACGAATTAGTCAGAATTTTATATTTTATTAGATTAGATTCAACTTTATTGTCATTACACATGTAAAAGGACAGGGCAACGAAATGTCAGTTTATTTAAATTATCTTTGGCGAAACGTGTATGTTCAGATCCGCAGAGGACCAGAAACCTCCA
>JBBMJY010000020.1:240403-262887 GCA_037833715.1 Toxotes lorentzi
GAAACCTCTACAGACCAGACCATCAGAGCCGCACAGGACCAGAAACCTCCAGAAACCTCTACAGACCAGACCATCAGAGCCGCACAGGACCAGAAACCTCCAGAAACCTCTACAGACCAGACCATCAGGCCCACAGAGGACCAGAAACCTCCAGAATCTTCCAAAGCATCAGAGGAGTCCAGCTGTCGGCCTCAGCAGCAGGTTAGTAGTTTGTCCTCTCTCTGCTGCCATAGTTTTTTTTCTGTCTCTGCAGGTCTTGAACAGTCAAGCTCTGAATTTAAATTCCTCAAAAAAATCAAATGAAATAACAACTGAAGTGTGCCCCCCCCTCCCAGCACCCATCTCTGGTGGATCTGTCCTCAGTATCATCAGTCCATCAGTTGGAGTCTCTGGGTCTGGATGTCCTGAAGGAGGAACTGATGTCCCGTGGGTTGAAGTGCGGGGGGACGCTGTCAGAGCGCGCTGCCCGACTCTTCTCCATCAGAGGACTGACACCAGATCAGATCGACCCGGAGCTGCTCGCCAAACCCGGCAAGGCCAGGAGGAAGTGAAGAGCTCAGAGGCGGGGACGGAGACAGTCGGGAGTTTCTCACCTGCATCAGATCAGAGGATTTCTGAAAGCGTGTCTGAGTCGCTCTCGTGGCTTTTCATTGATCAGCGTGTTTTTTTTTTCATGTTGGACAAAATAAATCAGATGACAGGAAAAAGATGTGAAGAGACCTGGAGTTCAGATTTTTTTCAGCCTGATGGCTGTAACCAGTGAAACAGGTCAGAGGTCAGTGCAGGTACAGTAACTGATTTGACCAATCAGGAACCAGGATTGTACAAACACTGCTGAATTTCTTGTCTCTGTTACACGAGTTTGTAAAAGTGAGTTTTTATTCAAACGTATGGAAATAAAAGTTAGTTTCCTCTGTTGAACGTCTCACCTGGCTGCAGTGATGTACAGGTGTCCTCACCTGCTGAGGAGACAGACCCTCACTTCCTGTTTCAGTCCAACAGAAGCTGCTGCTGTGAAATGGGTCGGCCATAGTTAATCAGACTTCACACACTGTCAGACATGGTTTACGGACTGCGCCTGCATCGACAAGCATTTTATTGATTAGAAATGTGACATCACTTCCTCTTTCAGGGCACACAGCGCAGGAAATGTGATGTGACGGCATGTTTGCTTTAACCAGGAACATTTGGTCATATTACGTTAACCTTCCCCACAGCTCTGACCCTGGACCTGATCACTGTCACCTTAATAATGTAATCAATAAATATGGATCAGTGATCAGAGTCAGTGGGTCTGATTCCTGATTTATGACCCAAACACAAACATTAAACCATCACAGTTCAGTCTGATGCTGAGCAGCAGAGGATGATGGGAAGTCGTCATTAGAAGCCGGGGTTCCAGGAAGTGACCTGCGGAGAGGTCAGGTTCTCGAAACAGACGATGACGTCACCGGGCCTGAAGTCCACGTGCCCGTCAACTGACAGACCACAGTCCATCCCCGTCCTCACTGTCTGAACGTTGTCTTTGTGGTGCTTCAGCGTCGACACGGAACCTGTGGGAACGTCACAGGAACGTTAGAGGAACGTCACATTATCTGGCCTGTGTTCATGTTATTCTTCAGCTCGGTGCTCGGTTCTGAACGCTGTCAGATTAAACACATCGGTTTGGTTCAAAGTTAGAAGGTTGAATAAAGTTTTTTGTATTGATCAGTTGACAAAAGATCAAAAATTAATTCTGTTTGATGGAAATATTTACCAATTTTGGATTAAATGTCATTATTATTCTTTTGCTCTCAAACATTTGAGTCCTTTAGACAAGATCCCAGATACGGGATCCTGGATCAGGTTTTGGTCTGGTCCGGGTCTCGCTCACCCTCCCAGATGGTGTCGCGTCCTCGGATCACTCTGAACTTGAGCTGACTGTCCAGCAGACCTTTCTGAACCCGACATCCAGCCACAGGAACCTTCTTCTTCCCCACAGAGACCTCAAACATGGTGAGGACAGTCGCCTCACCTGGACCAGCAAAGGGAGGGGGGGTTAAACCGAGTCCACGTTCTGGCTTTTTCCGTTTAGACTTAATCAGTCGAGCGTTTTACTTTACTCACCAACGATGTTCTCGGACACGAGTGGCGGCAGTTTGCTGCTCAGTTCGTCCTTCAGCTGATCGATCAGTTTGTAGATAACGGTGTGGAGTCTGAGCGGGACACCTTGCTTGGACGCCAGCTGCTGGACCGACCTGCTGGCCCCGACATTGAAGCCGTAAATGGAACCTGAGGAGGTGGTTTAGGGGTCAGGATCAGTGCTGGAGCTGCAGAGTTGTTATCGATGTTCAACAAACCAGAGAAGGTTCAGACAAACGTCTGAATGAGATGATAAAAACTGATCTGGTTTCTGGTTTTGTTGATTAAAGTTCTCTCTTCATTAAATGTTCTGTTCAAAATGACACAACTGATTTTCTTCTGAAACTCAACCAATCACTGAACCAGGAACCAAACCTGAGCCCTGACTGGGACCTGAACTACATCACAATCAAATCTGTGTCGGGGTCAGTGATCTCTGACCTCTGACCCCAGCTCCGTTCTGTGACCCTACTGTTAATCTCATGTTTGTACCTTTGAAAGTTTGGGCCACGTTGACATCGTTTTCGGAAACGTCTCCGACGCCGAAGTGAACGACGTCCAGCTCACACTGCTGCTGAGCATCGTAACCGTCCAGGATGTTCAACATGGCCTCCACCGACCCGTCCACGTCCCCTGGAGGTCAAAGGTCAGTCAGCGGGGAGCAACATATTTATCTTTGACGATGTCACATCATCAGAGCACAGTGGTGCGTACCTTTGATGATGAGGGGCAGACCCAGCCGCTCGTCCTGAGTCCTCTCGCTCGGTCTCACAGAGAACTTGGTCTTGTTGGCTCGGTACAGAGCCGCCTTCCTCTGCCTCCAGCTCAGGTGAGACAGCTCCGCCCGCTCCCTCTTGTACTCCTGTAGGTGTAGTTTCTGTTTGAGCTCGATGGCACTTTGCTCCTCCTGCAGCTTCTGCTGCTCCTCCTCACTAACCCTCCACTCCACCACCTCCCTCGCTCGCTGCTGCACGAGGAGAAACACGAAGACGGAGGTTCGTTAAAGCTGCCGTGGCATCACAAACACACGGTGAGGATTCTCCTCAGATCCAGATCCAGATCCACAGCTTCATTACAGTAGGAATACAGAGGCTACGTGAGGCTACGTGAACAGACTTGAGTCACAGCAGCATCGTCATCACACCTGTACGTTCACCATACGTTCATCATGAACAACACGCACGTTATTTATTTTCCAGGTAAAGAAAAACAGAATATTAAATAATAAATATATAATAAAGCACATTTTAAAAAATGATCATATACAATGTTGAGAAACAGAAAATATAAATAAATAGTGAGAATATTTATTGATTTCCAATTCAGTTTGAGGTCAAACATCTGGTTTTCAAAAGAAAATATATTAAAATCAGAAATAAATTAAAACAAGAAGTCAAATAAAACTAAATATTAAAAATGGAGTTAATTTTTTTAAGTGATAAATATTATTCCTGTTTATCAATAAAGAAAAATAAAATTTTGGCACAAAATTTCACACAAAAGGATAAAATGATGAGGTCATGACAGTTTATATGCAAAAGGTCAAAGGTCACTGTGATGTCATAATGGAACAGGACAGACTGATACTGAACCCGAGGCAGTAATTCTAGTTTTCCATTTAATTTCTGGTTTGTTATTTTATTTATTATTGTTATTTATTTATAATTGTTTTTATTCTTAATTATTATTTATTCTATTTCAGATTTTGTTTTGTTTATTTGTTATTCATATTTTCTTTTATTTATTACTGACAGGTGTCGCTGACGTGAAGCTGATTTCAGGTGTAATCAGTGTCAGTCGCTTCTCAGGTGTGTTAAATCTCACCTGACTGTTAGTGCTCAACACTTTTTCACATTTGTATTGAAATGAATCAGCAGAGAATCAATTTACGGATATTGGAAACATTTAGTTCTGAGTCAGAGGTCAGAGGTCAGCGGGGATCAGTTTGTTCTCACCTCAGACTCAACCTCAAGGATGACCTCTCCGGCCGACGGCAGCTCCTTCCAGCCAACCACCTCCACCGCACAGCTCGGACCGGCCTCCGTCATCGTCCGCCCGTTCTCGTCATAAAGGAGACGAACTTTAGCCCAACTCTTTCCCGCCACCAATACACAGCCTCGCTTCAGCGTCCCCCGCTGGACAATGGCCGTCGTTACAGGACTGAGGAGATGCAGGACGGGTCGCTTATTAATGCTGGTTTCATCTGAAGGTTTCATGTGCAGTGCAGTCACTTCAGCTCATTATTGCAAATTCTGCTTAAAGACACTTAGACTCTGAATAGATTTAAATAAAGCAGCAAAGTCACATGAAAATCAAAACACAAGCAGCAAAAGGACAAAAGAAGAAAAACTAACCGAACAACCAGAAATAAAAAACAAAATAAAAAACAATACACAGGCTCTGAACTGAAAACTCCTGATATTACAAATGTAACCCTGGTTCTTTGAGTCCTGGTTGGACATCGTCTCACCCTTTTCCTTTGTCGGTTCGACTCTCGATGATCAGTCCCTCCACGAGGCCGCTCGGTTCCGCACTCAGCTCCAAAACCTCAGCCAAAGCCACCGTGGCCTCGACCAGAGCCAGCAGGTTTCCGCCCTGACAACGACATGACATCACCACCTTACAGCACACTGACATCCTCCGTACCAGCTGTGGAAGTAAAACGGCACCGACGGCCTGCAGGGGGCGTCAGCGCTCACCCACAGCCACAGTGCTGCATGTACTACGTACGAACTGTCAGAAATACAACTGAAACCACATTTCTGCATCTTAACTCCAGTGAAACTGAGACTGCTGCTGCCATCAGCTGTTCCCTGCTGCTGTTTGGTTTGATGCCAACTTCAATTTTCAGCATCTCAAAACAAAACCTGTTCTTTGTGCCGTTTTCATCTTAGAAATATTTTAAAGATTTTTCTATTTTATTTTTTAAAGACGCAGAGAGCATTTAACACCGTGACGAACACAGTTGACTCTTCACCTGCAGCAGATCCGCCTGTCGGCTTCAGACTCTTCACACCAGCTCCCAGTTTCAGAGCTGATTGGCTCTCTCTGATTTTTACTGATCGATTTATTGATTTTTTTTCCTTTCTTTTTTCTGCTGACTGTTTGGTTTTATTTGTTAATTACTTTATTCAGAAACTGTTGTTGATCTGCCTTTTGTGAAGCACTAAAGTGGTTTTAGAAAAGTGCTCTATAAATGAAGATTATTAGGCTGAGAATCTGTCTGAAGTCTGGATTTGGGAAACACTTCCTGCTTGTTAATGTCTGAGTTTGCTGATTAACAGTGAGACTCTGACCTTCAGAGCAGAGATGTGGATCGCCTGAACGTCTCCTCCAAACTCCTCACAGACGACGTCATGAGCGAGCAGCTGCTGTTTGACTCTCTGGGGGTCGGCCTGAGCCTTATCGCACTTATTCACTGCCACGATCATCGGAACTGAAACACAGTAGAAAAACAGTAGAAGCACAACGGGAGCACAACGGGAACACAACGGGAACACAACGGGAGCACAACGAGAACATAGGGAACACAACGGGAGCACAACGGGAGCACAACGGGAGCACAACGGGAACACAACGGGAGCACAACGAGAACATAGGGAGCACAACGGGAACACAACGGGAGCACAGGGAACACAACGGGAACACAACGGGAACACAGGGAGCACAACGGGAGCACAACGGGAACACAACGGGAACACAACGGGAGCACAACGGGAGCACAACGAGAACATAGGGAGCACAACGGGAGCACAACGGGAACACAGGGAGCACAACGGGAACACAACGGGAGCACAACGGGAACACAACGGGAACACAACGGGAACATAGGGAGCACAACGGGAACACAACGGGAGCACAGGGAACACAACGGGAACACAACGGGAACACAACGGGAGCACAACAGGAGCACAACGGGAGCACAACGGGAGCACAACGGGAACACAACGGGAACACAACGGGAGCACAGGGAACACAACGGGAGCACAACGGGAGCACAACGGGAACACAACGGGAACACAACGGGAACACAACGGGAGCACAACGAGAACATAGGGAGCACAACGGGAACACAACGGGAACACAGGGAGCACAATGGGAACACAACGGGAACACAACGGGAACACAACGGGAGCACAACGGGAGCACAACGGGAGCACAACGGGAGCACAACGGGAGCACAACGGGAACACAGGGAGCACAACGGGAACACAGGGAGCACAACGGGAACACAGGGAGCACAACGGGAACACAGGGAGCACAGGGAACACAGGGTAAAACCAGGAGCAACACACGGCAGAAACCTGTTGTGTTTTCAGCCCTCAGCTGTGACTGTCAGGTGGCACTCCTACCTTTGGTTCTCTTGGCGTGCTGGATGGACTCCACCGTCTGGTCCATGACACCATCATCGGCCGCCACCACCAGGATGATGATGTCGGTGGCGTTGGCTCCTCGGGCTCTCATGGAGGAGAAGGCAGCGTGACCTGGGGTGTCCAGGAAGGTGATCCTCTCACCTGTAGGCAACTGGACTGGAAGTAAAATACACACAAACATAAACACGTTAACATAAACGATCTACGTTCAGTCAAATAAAGGAGCTTGTTAATAAAGGTCTGGTAAAAACTGCCAACAGTTCATGGCAGAAGATTAAGCAGCTGCAGGATAATTAAAGTCTGAGAAAACTCAAGTTTCAATGCAAATGCAGATAATTTGATGGTTGAGTTTTATTTTCACAAACATAAACTGTAAATCTCAGTTCGTTTACCCAGAAAGGCTCCGATGTGCTGCGTGATTCCTCCGGCCTCAGAGGCCACGATCTGACTCTTCCTCAGACTGTCCAGCAGGGTGGTCTTACCGTGATCCACATGACCCATGATGGTGACCACTGGGGGGCGAGACACCAGGCTGGACGGGTCTGCTGGAGGTCTGATAGGGTCAGAGGTCAGAAAGGCCAGAGAGAACTTTATTCTGTGTTCTGATTGTTGGTTTGTAAATCAGAGCAGGAAAGTCAATGTGTTCTGGACCCGACTTCCTGTCCCTAGTACCTCCTGTGGGCGTCCCTGTTGATCCTCTTTTTGCTCTCGCTCAGTTTGGCATATTTGAACTTCATCCCAGATCGAGTCACCACCTCCTTAATCCATCTCTCCTCCAGAATCGTGTCTGGATCCAGAGAGTCCAGATCCACCGAGGTGTTGAGCAGAGCTTCCAACACGTGATCTGAAATACAAACCAACTTTACTGAGCAGGTTTGACACAGATAGGATCTGGACACCTGTCTCCTGTAAAGCCTGATCCGGGTCCTGTCAGACTCCCCGACTCCCTGCGGATCTTTGCTGTTCTTACCGAAGTCTTTGTTCATGGCCTCAGCAAGAGCCGCCACTGTCATCCTCTGTGTGATCTCCACTTCCTGTTTGTCCACTTTGACTTTCTTGTTCTTCTGCTTTTTCTCCTGACCTTTGACCTGCAGACACAACTCAATATCAAAGACCAACCAAACGCAGACGGGTGTTTCCTGTTGGCTGAGAGATAAACAAATAGGCAGACAGCCAGCCGGACTCACCTGTTTGGAGACGTACTTCCTGTTCTGTTGGCAGGTGAGCAGGGAGGCAGAGCTTCGGGCAGGACAGAGGAGGGACGGAGACAGGAAGCTGCTGAGCAGAACCGGGTCGGTGTGGACGAGCCGCCGGGCCCCCCGCATCACTGATGACATCACATTCATACCTGCAGAGAGTCCAGGACAGGTGGTTTTATGTTCTGTGTTGTGTCTTTGTTGATTTACTGTAGAACTCCAGCGCTGACGGAGACAAACCGCTGCTCTTTGAAGTGAAAGTCAAACATCCACAAAGACCAGACTGCATCTGGACCAGGACCCAGTCCAGACCGTCCAGGACTGCAGGGAACTGTCCTGTTGGTGCATTCAAAGACAGAAAACAAAGAACAGGAGATGCTGAACATGAGCCGCGCTCTCTAAAGAGGGTCAGATCAGTCGTGGTTGAATAAAATCCCACAGCACGTAAACGCAGCTCAAACAGGAGCTGATGGAAGAGAGTCTCCCGGAATCCAGACCAGGAACTTCACCTGCGCCATTTAAAACCTGGTTTTAATGAAGAACGCGATTAAAGAGGAAACAAGAGGTTTTCTGTGAATTACTGAGAGGTCTGGTGAACTGGCCCCAGGACGCGTCCGCGGGGAAAACCGTGATCACCTGACACGAGACGGTAACACGGACTCAGGTAGACCGAAGTTCTGGTTCCGTTCGTTATCTCACCTGTCAGAGTTGTGCTTCTTCTCTCAACTCATCCTCAAATAAAGACTTCACCATGACACTGACCTGCCACAGGAAGCCGCCATGACGGTTCGCGAGCAGACCGACAGGAGCCGCCGCCGCCACCTGTCGGTGCGGGGCGGAACTCCGTCTCCGTGGATCTAACGGTGGTCGGTTTGTCTCCGGTGTGGAGCACAGCTGAGCTTCTGCTCCGTTCACAGTTCAACTACACGAGCCCCCTCAGCTAAAAGTACGCGAGTAAATGTACTTAGTTACTTTCCTCCACTGGTCGCTTTAATAGTTCTGATTTTCAAAATAAGACGCGATGAAAAGCAAATGATCAAATGAGATGAGACGTTAACGTTTCTGTACAATTATCACTTTTACTGCAGAGCTCTGTACTTTCACCGAGGTTTCACCGAAGTATCGGATATGACTTTTGTCAACAAGTTTAAGTTTTCATGAAATAAGTTCTTGGCTTTGTACCAGTGAGAATAAATAAATATGAATTAATAAATAAATGTGCAGTGGATAAAACTTTAAATCGTACAATATCAAAGATTGACGTAAAGACCCAACCCACTGCACGTGGACTCATTGTGACCAGTTCAATGTATTTTTCCTTTCTTTGATTTAAATAAAGTTTGGACGTTTCCTGTCCATTCCAGAACAGATCTCTCTATAAAGAACTCACTGAATCAGTTTCCTCACGTTTTATTTCTACAACAGACAAACACAGAGAAAACACAGCGCCTTCATGTGGACAGAAAAGGATAGAAAAGTCGTCCATGCTCATTTAAAATTCAATTCTAAGAAACATTTATTTTCTACCCTAAACATTATTTACCAATTCTTAGTTTTATTGTATTTTGAGGTAGAATTCTTTTAGATTTATTCAAACTATTTTCTGTTTTCACACTTTCGCTTTTAGTAACTGGGATCAAACAAAGATCCATCTTTTCTGTTTTTTCTACGTCACGTTAGTGAAATATAACTGCATCATTATCATCCTCAGACAGTACAAGATACAAAAACATACAATACACTGAGTATTTATCCTCCACATCTGTAAAGGCCCTAAATGATCACATTTCATAGCACCACGATTTTAAATGAAGTATCAAATGTTTGGTCAGAGTTTGAGAAAAAGGCACGTGCTGACAGACGAAACACTGCTACATGAAACAGCTACGAGTTCTTTAAAGAGGTAAAACTGCAAAACTGCACTTTTCTCACGTGTTTGGATCTTTTTCGACAAATTTGACGACAAACGTTTGATGGTTTCTTTCAAGTTTCACATTAAAAGCATCTGAATGTACAAGAAGAATTACGTCACAATACAAGACAGAACCAGCCGGAGTGAGAAATGTCACAGGGCTGATCCCACAGCAGCATGAACTCTGAGCCCAGGTCAGTCCAGTCTGTCCGCTGAGAGGCTGCAGGCCATTTTCAAACTTCCTGTCCTGTGTGATTCCAGGTAAAGGGACTGACGCGTCAGGTGAGTGCAGCATCACAGGAGAAGAAGAAGATGAGAGTCCAGCGGAGGATTCAGGTGGACTCCAGAGGTTTGTGGAGAGCTCACTGACATTTCCACACAAATAAACTGGAGGGACGAGAACAGGAAGAGACGGAAGATAAACTGAGTCTGAATCCGTTTGAATCACAGTCAAAACCTGCTCATGTTCTTGTTCTTCTCTCCGCTGACATTTCCTCTTGTTTATTTGCAGTAAATCTTGTGAACACTACATGGGCCTGGTCACCACAGCTCTGCCCCCTGCAGGTCAAGAGCAGTAACTACAAGAGCAGTAAAGTTGGTTGTAATGTTTTCATCTTTCGCCTTTTTAAGACGATTATCTTCTCAAAGAAATCACCACACGATACCCACACCTGCAGATCCTGGAGGATCCGCTACAGTCGCTACCAACAACCTGTCTCTGTCTGTCTCTCAGCTTCTCATGCGCTTTACCTTCACGGTCCAGAAGTGACAGTGTCTGAGTCCTGTTCATTTAATACATCTGAGTATGTGATTTAAGTTTAACCACATGAAATTCATTTGAATAAAAAGATGAGAGGAATCTACTGAGAGCTGAATGAATGAGTGGCCCTGTGTTTTATCCAGGATCACCGTACTGATTCTGAGAATCCATTTATCTTTGGATCTTTTGTTTTGCTTTGCTTGTTTTCTGTCTTTGTGTCCACATGATGCAATGAATAATAAAAACACAGTTTAAAACATACAAACGGCTCCTAACATGTTCCTGAATGGACATTAATAAGAAAAGAGAGAGAGAACCTCTTCCTAAATGTCTACGGTGCTCTCCTGTTCTTAGGGTTCTGTTTCTTCTCTTCCTTCTGCACCTTCACTGACTGATTCTGTTTGAACTTTGGTATAATTAATTTCTCACCTGCAGTCGCTGCCACCTGCACTGATGACGTATTTATCATCACAGGAGAAGCGAATGTTGGTCACGTGAGCAGAGTGACCGAGGTAACGCTTGTGTTTGGCCTGTGAAAAGATCAGCAGGAGACGAAGTCACGTGTTGGACACTCATCCAAACTGAAGTTTCAGAAGACTTCGAGTTGTGAAGTTCACTTACAAACTTTTCGGAGCAGGGGAAGTCAAAGAGCTTGATGAGGCCGAAGTCGTCGCCTGTCACCAGGTTGACGCCAGCGTGGGAAACACAAGCACAGTTAACGTCCGCCTTCTCAGCGTTCCGAGGCCAAACACCGAGAACCTCGTCACCCAGGATGCTGGAAGAACAAAAAACAGCACTGTGATCAATATCTGGGTGATCCTACTGCCTCACTGCATATTTCTGTGGATCCACAATATGTTCTAAACGTCAAATTCTTCAGTTTGCTTCGCAGGTTCTACATGTAGATGAGCTGGTTTTGAAGTTAGTCCTCTTAGTCCTCTTAAAGTTAGTCCTATCCTGTCCTGTTAGCTCTCTGGGATCTACAGATAGTTGTACCATATGTTAACCTTGATGACAACTTGTAAATTACCCTGAATAAAAGGAACAGTTAATGTACAGATATAAAACAGGCAGAGATGCTGCTGTGCGAGTACAGATGTTCCTTAATATCTTCACTGTTCACCGAGTCCTGCTGTGTGTTCCCACAGTACAGCCCCAAAGCTTTACACTATGTTCCCGACAGCAGCAGCCTCACCTGGTCCAGGTAGCCCAGGTGATCTTCTCTATAACAGGCTGCTCCGTTACGATCTTCCCAGAGGGAACTTCATGCACCTGCCGAGTGTAGGTGCTGGTGGACACCTGTGATGGAAATGAGGCGGTTTTGTGTTTTAGTCAATTAACTGATGTTCCCATTAAATATTTTCACTGAGCTTCAACATTACATGGAGCCGTTAGTCAAAGGTCAGAGGTCACAGCGCTGACTAATCAAACCTGCATTTGTCACCAAGCTAACCCAAACTGACTCAGGAAACTTGGGTCATGACTGAACATCCAGTAAGAGTGAATGTAAGTTTTCAGTCTTTTTAACCTGGATGTGTTTGCTGTCAGCAGAGAAGTCGATCTGGATAACGAAGCCAGGGATGTCCTTACAGTAACCAATCCGGTTGAGGGATGGTCCAAGAGAAAGATCGTAAAAATCCACAGCACTTTCAACTGAACCCACTGCCAAGAACCGGTTGTCTGGACTGAACCTGAACCACAAGGAATCCCCAAAAATGTGTTTAGTTGACTGAGATACAAGACAGAAGTGCCGAAAGCCGATGTCCAAATGAATGTTCTGATATCTGTCAAGGCTGATACCTTATGTCCTGGATGGTGACGCTGCGGTCCCTCTTCTTGCCCCAGACAGTGAGGGAGTTGACCAGCAGGACGATGAACTCTCCATTCTCCATGCCGATGGAAACCATCTCTCCATTGGGGCTGTAGGAGGTGCACTTGGCAGGATGACCCAAGCTCACCTTGTTAAGGAGTTTCTAACACAGAAAACAAGATAGGAGAAGAAGTACAAAATGCATTTCTTGATCTGATACCATTTAAAGTCGATCAGAACAACCTTATCAGCCAGGTCCCATATTCGGATAGTCCCGTCATCACTGGCAGAGATGAAGACGTCTTTGAAAGGGTGTGTTGTCAAACCCCAGATCCCTCCCTGAGTGTGTCCGTTGATCATGGTGTTGGACGCAGCATTTTTTTCTCCAACTTCTATGATCTCTCCATCTTTGGTTCCCACCAGAATTTTACCCTGGATCAAAAAGATGTGTCAGAAACTTTGAGGTAGTTCCAGTGACAGGAATCAAGATACTGTAAGATCATTTTACCTTTAATGTAAGAATTTCTTTTGTTTTTACTATACTTTGAAAAGTCTCTTAAATGTGTCTAAAGTTTGTTGGAAAAAGTTCATAAAAACATCTTGATGTGTCCAGGCAAACAGAAAGGCAAAAGTGTGTGTGTTCATCAAAGCGGTGTATATTTGAATATTATACGTTAATTTTCTGAAGAATCACCAAGAAGACATGATCAGAACAATGCCAGGAGCTGCGTATTTCGTATGCTCCTCCCAAATTCAGTGCGCTGAATGTTATTTCACAAAACAGCGCTTTGCAGGGGCCGTGTACTATCAATTACACTACTTCCAATAAATACTGTTGTATATTTGAGTGTGGTTTTATGATCTGATGCTCGTACCTTCCCTCTGCAGACAGATCGTACGTTCTCCACTGGCTGGCCAGTCTCCAGCTGAAATGCTCGACAGCGCTTCATCTCCTGGTCCCAAAGCTTCACAGCGCCACCCTCTTTAGTTCTGTGAAACACACCAATAAACATCATGATGCACTTCTGTCCCATTTATCATTTCTCATCAATATAATAAAAGGTCAGGAAATTCTTGCAGAGACATTCTAGGAATGGTGGAGTCCCAAAAGGATCTGTTCCATTCTGTGTCCAATAGAACCACACCCTTCACATGCTAGATGGCCAGCCCATCTACAGGGCGGACATCCCACCAGGTGGACCCTGGGATGATTAGCAGCTGCCACAACAGAAGTTGTGGGAATACAGATAAGTTAAATCAAAGGCTTACCTGAAAGCCTCACCCCCAGTCCTAGGACCAGTGTCACTATTTCTGTCAAGAGTCTTTCTCATCATCTACTAGATGATCTGAATGGTCAATCCTGGCTTCCTGCCTCTGGGACCAGATGTGCCCAGCACACCTGGCAGCACCTCATTATCACCTGTTGTGTGGTGATTGACAATCCACTGTTCTCAGTGATGGGACTGGCTTGGACAAGCTGTCAGCTGTTTTTATTAGTGACCCCCAAAGAAGCTGAGGCACACAAACATCTCCACAATAACTGATTTGAAAATGGAAAATCTAATGTAATGCCGTTATGTTAATCTATAGGTACCAAAAAAGTATGAGTCAGGCTTTAAAGGTCTGAATCTGTCCCAGCACCCTCCGTCTTTCCAGTGTCTTTGGTGCTAGAACAGGAGTTCATAGCCAATGCTGGATACTCTTAGCACTACTGTAAATTTGAAGTAAATCGAGTTGATTTTTGGGTACTCACGGTCGTTCCTTCCCGCCTGTGACGATAAGTCCATCCCTCAGGGTAGTATACATGGTGAGGACTGGACCGCTATGTGCCTTTGCCACCACCCGCACCAGGAAGTGCTCCCTCCACACATATACATCTCCATTTATAGCACCAGTGAACGTCAGGTTGTTCTGGACAAGACAAATACTTACTACAAACTGACCTACTACAAATTGTGCAAAACTGGATTTATATATTTTGTTTTGAGTTGAGATGAGTCAGAGTTTATCTTACAGCACCAAAGGCCACAGAAAGCATGGTCTGCATGCGGCCGTCCTCCACTGAGCCGATCACCCCTTTCTTGTATATGAGCGAACCTCCAACCAGAGTCCAGAACTTGATGTGTTTGATTCCCACAGACACAAACTGGGTGTCAGAGTCTGGTCTGAACTCCACCACGAAGATCCGCTCAGCATGGCCGCCTTTACTGGTCACCTTAGTGCCTGGCAGAGAGGAAATAACTGGATACCCCTCCATGGTATATTCACAGTAATATTCTGTATGCTTTGCTTTGTCTGTATAGACTGTTTAACCCTTCGTTTTATTGCTCATTCATCCCCTGAATGCTGTCATCCTTATCTTCCTCAGGTACTGTAGTTCCACTTGTTGTTTGTTGTTGTAAGGTGACCCTGTTCAACAGCTGTTACCTGGTTTTATTTTAATTCTTCGCTGTTTTAGATAGGGCCATGAACTACATCTTTCAAATGCCAGAATTATACCACAGCACCAGGGCAACTTGTTCAAGAAGTGCTCCTGAGAAAACACTACAGCCTCTTGTCCTTCAGAAGCCACAAGACTCATTAGATAATTGAGAGAAACCTTTAGTACCTTCCTGCCACCTCCACACTGTGATGGTGTGTTCAGGATCCACTCCTACAGACAGCAGCAGCTTTCCTGTAGCGCTGAAGTTGACATAGCCGACACCTTTCACATGGGAACAGCGGAGGATGGACAGCGTCTGCTTGGTCATGGCGTCCCACACATGGATAGATGGGGCAAGGCCTGTGAGAAGACACCAGAACCATTGAAACCAAACAGCTGAAGAACCAAGGAACCAATGCAGCAAGTAGCCCAGGACCTATGGATCCAAGGAACTGTGGACACAAGGACCTGAGGCCTTAAGGTAGCACAGGAACCAAGGAACAACAGGACCAAGGAAGCTAAGGATCACAGTAGCAAGGAGCCAAAGTTCCCAAGAGCCAAGGTACCACAGGACCAAAGAACTAAGGTGTTGAGATGGCAAGGACCATCCTAGGAACTGTGGAACCACTTACCTTAGTCATTAAAATCACTGGTTCCACAGTACATTGTTTCAACACCAGGAATCCCTGGCACTATAGTATCAAGGACCAAAGGTATTGATATACCCAAGAAATCAAGGCATGAAGTATCTAGATCCTAAGGACACTGGGAACTGTGTTGCCTGGGACCTAATGGCATAAGGTAGCCCTGGAACCGAGAACCAAGTGACCAAGAAACTAAGGTGTTGAGCAGGTGAGGTCATTAGCATCTTTGCTACTGTGGAACCAAGAATTTAAGGAATGGTAGGACCAAAGAACTTAAGATCCACAACATCAACAAGCAAACAAACAGAGGTTCATGGACCTGAGGTAGTAAGGAAGCCAAGAAACCAAGAACAGAGGAACAGCAAATCAACGAGTTAGTGGGCCAAGGAAGTGAAGTAGAAGAAGTAGAAGTAAAGAAACAAACAGACAAGGAATGAAGGAACCAGTGGAATGAGCAAAAGAACCACTGAACTAAACATGAAATGGACCAGAAGAACCAAGGAGTGAAGATGCTGAGTATCATTGGAACCAGCTAAGATTCAGGAGTTAAAGGCGGAGATAGGAAAGCGGGGGAGCAGTTCATAAAAAATATTTTATTTAAAGGTCCCATATTGAGAAAAAGGGTTTTAATTGTGTTTTTTGTTTTTTATAAACCTGGAGGTTAGGGTTAAAATAAAAGCTGTGAAAGCATGAAGTCACTTACTCCTGCCATTACTCTAACTCCCCCACACCAAGATAGTCCCCCAGCTTTACAAGCCAGTAAGAATTTCATCCGGTTTCTAAAAAATAGGCAGCTGGCAGCTGTGGGAGGGTCAGACAGTGTGTCGGTATCTGTAAGACACAGTTTTCTTAGAAGTAGTGTTGAAGAGCGAGGATTTCGCCCTATGAGCAGTGAACTAGTGGAGTGAGTGAGCGAGAGTGAGCGGGGGTGTGACTACTGTCATGGCGGACAAAGGTGCGCTGATTGGTGCAGAACTGTGAGTGTAGCTGTACATGTGTTGTGATCTGCATTTTGTGTCTTGCCGATGCTGCAGCCATGTGAGTTGATCTTTGCTTAGCCAATCACAGTGTTTTCTTATGTTTTCTTACTTCCACCTCGCAGCAAACTCTACCCATGTCTGGGACAGAAAGAGTCTCTGGGGAAAGTGGGAAAATCAAATCAATTCAAATGAAATAATTTTTTAACACCATTGCAGAAGACTGATAGAACAGATAGAACTATAAGTGTTAAAATATGGGACCTTTATGGATCAGTTAGTATTTCCACATTGTTCAGAAGCAGGTGGGGACTGGTAGTGACATGCTGATTCAACAAAGCAGAACTATTAAGTGACTGTGATTTGGATTCAGAGTTGGGAGAATCAAACTGCTTCTTTGGTATTTACACATTTACAGCAATTCAGTACATTTACAGTATTAACCTCTCTGGCCATGATCACACAGGACGCACGTATTTTGGGATGATCGGCCCTGCGATTGACTGGCAACCAGTCCTGGGTGAACCCCGCCTCTCGCCCGTAGTCAGCTGGGATAGGCTCCAGCTCCCCATGACCCTGACAGATTAAGCGGTATAGAAAATGTTTGGATGGCTGGAATTCATCCTCTGAGGATCATGAATATCTGCAGTTTTTCAAATGTCCTGCTCTGGACCAAAGTGTTGGACAGGCAGGCAGATTGTCCCATGTGATCATGACGATAGAGGGTTAATATAACAGGACCACTGCAGTGTTTCAAACAGATAAAGAACAGTGTTAACATGCCTGACATTCATGCCCTGATATGTATCATCAGCATAGAAAAGACGGATCCAAGTCTAGCTTCTACGAGAACTTGTGTTCAATAGCAGCCTCTGAATCACAGTCTTACCAGAAACAGTACAGACATCACGTACAGAAACCACCCAGGCTAGCTCAGCTAATTTAACATGCTGTTACGAGGCTCTAAGCAAGGCTTTGTTCTCAGTCCGACTTGCTTTAGTTTCTCTTCTGCCATGCTCACACTGATGTGGAGATATTTACGAAGGTTTTCCATTCACACTAATGTTTTCAGACTGTCTTTTACACCTCAGGTCCAAATGTAGACAAAAAAACAACCAAAATTTGTAGAATTCTTTTCCTCCTCTTTTAGTTTAACGGTGTTTGGCAAACTTGACAAAATAATATTAACTTCCACATTCTAGCTTTTCCAACGCTTTCACTAACAGCTGTTATCGTGTGTTCTGAGTACTAAACTCACAGCTGTTATCATAAGACTAAATAATGGAAACAAACTCTGTTGATGATTTTGTGTGATGCTGTTCCTAAAAAACTAGTAAACAGATCATGACTTGATATTTCTTTGCCCAACAGTACTATGAATGAAAGGCACAGTCTGGGAAGGACTGGGGCTGGTTGTATACGGGGCGGGTTCCTCCTTTGGGTCTCATCCAAGCTTTCAGGATCTAGGAAATGGTGAGATGAAGATTTTTGTAACGTGGCTGCAAAAGTCTAAAAAAGAAGAGCTCACAGAGTCAGAGGAAGAAGAAGAAGAGGTTTGATTTTTAAAACGGGTAATACCCGTTTTAAAAAGTCCAGTTTTCAGTGGTGGAAAACGCTGGTTTAGTGTGAATGGAAGGACCAACCCCTTCATCTGAATCCACATGAGTGTGGACATAGTCTCTGAGACAGAGTGGTGGGGGGCGAGCTACAAACAGAACCAGACCTGAACATGAACCTGACTGCTGATACTCACCAGACACTTCCGCCTCTACACACCGAGAGTAACGACACCAACAAGTTAAACACTGTCTGCTCCACATGAGTGTGAACAGAATTGTGTGTGTGAATGGATCAGTGATGAGTGACTGCAGAGAGGTGAGCAGAGTCTTACCTGGCAGGTCAGTGATGTCACCTGGTGATGAGGTGAGGAGGTGACAATGAGGAAGCAGTGGAAAAGAAAAGAAGTGCAATGGGCAAAAAGCAGCCAGGTCACATGCATGAGAACAACACGATGATCAATACAGAAACTCCACAGTCAGTTTAGAAACGTTTATATTCAGATACACAAAAAGTCAGTCGTCTTCCTGCACAGTCCCAGCTCCTGCAGTCTCAGTATTAAGACTCGAGGGAAATCGATCATTTTTAATTTGACAAATTCTCAAATTTTGAAAAGCTTCTTTTCAGGCTTTTAAATAGTGGATGAGTCTCAGGCCAGCACAAAAATACACACTGGTTTCTAAAGAAGGCATCAAAGGCAGCGTGTTTTTGTGCCTTTTTGCGGGTGTATGACTCCGTGTGGTTGTTTTGCATTTTGAGAAATGTTCACAGTCACTTAAGCCCTAACCCTGGGCTGAGTTCGCCCTTTGGCATGTGCCCCACAGACCTGTTCAGGGATTCACTGGGCGTGTGGGTTCCCAGTGAATCCCTGAGCTGTTACAGCCACGCTGACTTCCTGCCCTGTGACTCACCAATCTGTCCGGTAGCGATGACGTTTTGGTACTTTGGATGTTGATTGACAGTCAGACAGAGGATGTCGTCAGTGTGTTCCAGGTAGAAGCTCTGAGTTCCTGTCAGGACAGGAAGCAGAGGTGTGACATCCACAGCAATATTTACAGTAAGAAGTTCAGTCTGAGCGTTTTACGGACCGGCAGACAGGTTCTGGATCACCACGGCAGCGGCGGTGTGGAAGATGATGTCAGCGCCATCATTGAGGTAATGCAGATTGTTGCGACAGTCAAAGCCTCTATAGCCGAAGACGTGCTCCAACACCAGCTCCTGAAAAACAAACAGCTGTTTGAGGTGACGTCCAGTGTCAGTGGACTGGTGTTGACCAGACCTGTTACTGACCTCTACCACTTTCTTCTTCTTGGTCACGTTGTTCTTTAGCAGTTTGTCCGGCAGCGGTGCAGCTCGACTCACAGGAGGCCTGTACAGGACAAACAGTGACAAGGCTCAGAAACAGCTGAGATTATCCTTTAAATGATTGTGTGTCTGTGTGGAGTCAAAAATATAAATCAATGAATTAACACATAACTGTCAGAGTGGAAACATTTCATCACCTGATAAAAGAAAAAACAAAAAGCTTTTTCACTGGAGTTTTAAGGAAAGTTCTGTTTATTTTTACACTCATTTGAACTGTTTCACTCACTTTATTATTTATCTGTGAATTCAATCAAATTTAACTTTTAAGAAATCCTTTAGGCTCCAAATGTCAAGACAAAAACCTCCACATCAGTCAGTGTCAGAATGTGCTGGTAGTACCTCTCCTCCACAGGAAGCTCTTTGTGCTGCAGGTGAGGTTTGGTTCCTGACATGTTCCTGATGCTGGCAGAATAGATCTTGGTGACGTAGTCCACCACCTTCTCCCGGGCCACATCGCTGTCATAACCTGAAAACACAAGTCCATGACAGACCCGTTTCCTCTGAAACTGAAAGTCTTCCGGTCCTCCTTCCTGTCGCTCAGGTGGAGGCACACTTACTGCTTCTCTGGCTAATGCCAAAGCACCACCTACGGCTGGACCTGGACCAGACTGAGCTGATGTTTTTGTTGAGACCTGTCCATCACCATGACAACACTGTGGTGGTGTCATATCTAACAGTGGAGAACCTGGTCTGCAGCTAGTCCCCGTACTTCTGTAAACATGTCTGACAGTCACTGTGTGTTGTGTGGACTGTGTTACCTCCATCCTCCTCGGTGTCATCGTCCGACTCCTCGCTGTCCACTGCTTTATTTTCTTTGTGCCCCGGCGGCTCTCTGGTCCAGATCATCAGCGCTGTGTCAGCACCGCCCACTGACAGCAGCACGGAGTCATCATTGGACCAGCGGACGTTCGTCACATTGGTGCTGTGACCCACGTACTTCTTAAACTTTGCAAACTGGCCCTAAAAATGTTTACATAAAAAGGTCAGAATGAGAAGAAAAGGTGAGCTGATAAAGGATTCAGAGTAAAACTCCCTTTAAAAACAGGATTTGTGCACAGCTTGGCTTGTGGGTTTCCATCACTGTGCTTCCCTGACTCTCACCCTGGACGGGAAGCTGAACAATTTGAGGAAGCCAAAGTCATCCCCAGTCGCAAGCAGTTTGCGATCTTTAGTGAGCGAGGCTGCGTTAACGAAGCTGAGCGTCGGCCATATTCCCTCACAGGTGGGACCCAGAACTGACGTCCAGCTCGCCCAGTCCAGCTTCTCAGACTGGAAACACATAAACAAACGTGCTCGGACAAACTGAAACACCCTGATGATCCATCAAATTTTAAGGAAATAAAACAGTCCAACCTCAGCCACACTGATGTTCTGTTTGCGTCCTCGTGGAGCCTCAAAGAACAGCTGCTCTTTAGCTCCAGTGTTCACCTGCAGCAGTTTACCTGTAGAGGAAAATATCAGGACTGGACAAGACTTCATGACCATCACTCTGCTGAGAGTCTGAGGGTTTGAACTGTGTGTAGTTTCAGGCTGTAATGAAAACGTACCTGTACAAAGATGACTGTTCTGAGGGTGGAGTGTGTACCACTCACATGTTAGCATGTACATTTAGTCTGTAATGTTAAAGTTGTTTGGTTTTAAGCTTGCTATCATGCTAATGTTAGCATGACCTCAGTGTTTCCAAAATCCTGGCTACAGCTCTAAAACTCACTAAAGTAATACACTCCTCTGCAGCTGTGAACACCAAGGACACAGTACGTACACCACTGTCTAATCCGCAAGCTAACTGCTCCTGCTTTGTTGTGTCCTTTAGCGTAGTGGACTTTGACAACAAATTAGAGGATAACACTAGCTAACACTAAGCATGGCGCTTGGCTAACAGGTGTAAATGTTGATGGTAACACATGAAAACTCAGAGGATCAACTCAGTTGTCAGGATTTATGCTCTGAGGAACACGACTGTCTGAGCTAAACTTCATCATAGTCCATTACAAAGTCTCTGCAGCCACTCAGCTACTAACAGGTAAAACATTCGTTTCCAGCCAACAGTTAGCGTGTTCGTGTAGCATCAGTACAGGTGTGTGAGCGTATCCACCTCTAGAGTCCCAGTCGATGTGAGTGATGTAGCTGCCGGCTCCTTTACAGATGCCAACTCTCTTACTGGTCAGGACGTTATAAATGTCCACAAAGGAATCATGGGACGCCACGGCTAGGTACTTCCCAGCATCTGAAACACATGGAGCTGTGACTCATCTCTGACCAACCAATCAGCTTCACCCCGTGTCACACCTGTGTGGTGAGTTTCAGGTACCTTGGGAGAAGCGGATATCAGAGATGAGCTCTCTACGGTGGTGGAAAGTCACCATGTCCTCCAGAGTGTCGGCATTCACCACCAGGAAGCTGCCATCGTTCAGGCCGACCGCCAAAGCTTTACCGTCAGGAGAGAAAGCACAGCACCTCCCACCTGACAGGTAACACACAGATAACACACAGGTAACAGAGGTGAGACATAAAAACAGGTGAGTATCACCAGAGTATCAGAGTAACATGCCGTTTGTTTCATTTCCTGTCTCACCTTTTTTGAGTTTGCGGACGGCAACCATGCGGTGATTGGCCGACAGCTCCCAGATCCTCAGAGTTTTGTCGTCACTGACGGTGGCGCAGACAGGAAGCAGAGGATGAGCCGCCAAACCCCAAACCTCCCCTTCCATGTGACCCTGAACACAACACAGACACACACAGGTAATATTTATTTCTGCGTGAACGGGAAATTAAAAAGCTCCAGAATGCACCTGCAGAGACGTGAAAGGTCCAACAGACAAATCTCATGTTCCACAGATGAATAATTTTCGTACGATGACCGATGACAATGTCTCTGTCAGACTGACCTGAACCAGCAGTGTCATGGGTCCGCTCTTGTCGATCTCCAGGATTTCTCCATTCTTTGTTCCCAGCAGGATGTGACCGTGACCCAGAGTGATCGCTCTGATGGACGGGTTGTCCTCCAGCAGCAGACCTGATCCAAAAACACAAAATCAATCAAACAAAGAAGAAAGAGAGTGGGAGAGTACGGAGACAAACAGAAAATCTGAAACAGGTGTGTGAGACCTTTAGATGATGGAGACAGAGCAGCTCTCTTGATGGCGTATGTCTTCAAACATCTCTCAAACATGTCGTCCCAGAGCTCCACGATGCCGTCCTTCCCCCCCGTCACAAAACCCTGGACAGTGAACACAGCACAGAACAAAAACAAACAAAAGAAAACATTTTTTTTTTTCAATTCAATTTTATTTATATAGCGCCTTCCACAATCAAATTGTCTCAAAGCGCTTCACAGAGACCCAGAG
>JBBMJY010000020.1:262987-275561 GCA_037833715.1 Toxotes lorentzi
GGGATAATATGGTACTATCAGCTCTTTGATATATGAAGGAGCCCGGCCATTGAGGGCCTTATATGTAAGGAGAAGGAGGAAAACATCATGAGTGATCCTCAGGATCTTCTGTGACTTTTATCACCTACATCTGATGTTCAGAGAATCCAAACTATTTTTTAATCAGATTCAGATGTTCGTAAATACGGAAGTTCAGAGCTGCCAATAATATAATAATTTAATCAAACAGAAACGTTAGCATCTGTGATCGTTGCAAAAGTCATGTTATGTCATCATCTGCTGCTTATCTGGGTCCGGGCCCAGGTCACGGGGGCGACTGCCACCCAGTCCACAATGTACCGCAGTCCTACGGCACCTCCATGGGTGGGGGGCCCATGGGAGGCGGTGCTGCCCGGAATGGGGCTCAAATCTACGACCCTGAGAGACTGACTCTCGTGCTCTACCAACTGAGCTAACCAAGCGGCCACTGGCTAAAGTCAAATTTTTAAAATAAAATTTAATTAATTTTCTTTTTTTTTTTAAAAGCAAACAATAAACGCAAAGCTGCCTTTAACAAGAGACACCATTTTTCCAACACCAACAAAGTCATTTTCATGTTTTAAAATGACTGAAAAACAGAAAAACAGTGGAAATCCTGACTTATAATAATTATAGTATGATCATCCAATTGAAAATGAAAAATTCTTTTTTTTTGTTCATCTCATATGAGCAAGATTTTGAAAATAAAAAAATATAATGAGAACAAAGTAATTTTTACTTTTTATCTCATAATATTACAACTTTTCTTCTGGTAAAATACCAACTTTTATTTTGGCTTTTTATCAAAATTACATTAAATGTATATAATATTTCAACTTTTATCATGAAATGATTTGTAATATTGTGATTTTTTAAAATAATGACTTAATTCTATTATTATTTGTAATATAAAATTAGGTCTTCTTCTTTTTGTGTTTATTGCTGTTTTGAATGTTTTGACTTTTTCTTTAACATGTACATGTTTATTGCTGAAAAACTTTTACCCTCATGGATTATCTGTGTATGATGGATGGATGAATGGATGGATTGTGGATGGACGGATTGTGGATGGATGGTGCATCACCTTGTCCAGGGAGCACATGGCGAACACAGGTCCGTCGTGGGCTTTAATGGTCTTGATGAGCGTCGTGTCTCTCCAGATGTAAACGTCTCCATTTGTGGCTCCAGAGAAAACCAGGTCCTCAGATCGACCATAACACGCCGACATCATCGTCTCCTGTTTCCCCAGGTTCCCAAATATACCCCGTTTAAATGTCAGACCGCCCCCTGCAGGACGAGGATGGAAAAACGTTCAGTGGTGTTATCCAGATGAACGTTTAATCAGAGAGAAAAAGAAAGATTCCTTGCTCCTCACTGCAATCCTTCCTCCATCCTTCACTCAGCCCTCTGTTAGAAACCTGCTAGTGACTGGATGCTGGATGATCACAACATCAGCAGAGATTCAAATGGATCAGTCCTAAAGTTTAGATTTGATTGGTTCATCAGATTCACCATCTAATTAAAACCAGTGGATGTGTACCTACAGAATAATGCAGGTTTTTCATAAATGTACTGTTTCACAAACATATGATGAAAACCACTGCTGTACTGGTAATTGTTCGCCTACAGACAGTGCACACGCAGCCAGCTCCAACCACTAACCGCTGCAGGACAGCTGTTAATGCTGAATGTCCAGCTGTGATACGGCTGTGCTGCTGTCATCAGAATCATATGTCACTTGAGACGACAGTTCAGAGGAACTGTCTGTTTCCTTGATTCCTCTCTCCTCATGTCCTCAGTGGCATGTACCCTGCGTTTACCTGAATGCTGCCAGAATTTGATGTGTTTCATCCCCACAGTCACCAGTTTGTCCATCCTGAAGGGATTACTCCTCACCACGAGGATCTTATCTTTATGACCCCTGCAGAACAGAGGGGGTTCAGTCACAGAGCTTTGTGTTGTTCTGTGTTTCCTCAACAGTCAGCATACTTATCAAACACGTGGTCCTGCTGTCAGTTACGGCCTCTGCTTGAAAATACAGGGCCACAGTCGCCTGAACATAAAGTTCTTTAAACCCTGACAGACATGTTTGTGTTTGTAACATAAATATGTGTATGTAAAGGTGTGTGTATTCAGGTGTGTGTACCTGGCCTTGGCCAGTCTCTCTCCTTTCTTCCAGTCCCAGATAACGATGGAGTGAAAATCATCAATTCCCACTGAAACCAAACTCTTCCCATCAGCTGAGACAAAGAGAGACAGAGACACAGACAGACATGAGTCGGAGACAGGAAGCACAGTGCTCATCACCTCATCACCACGGAGACGTCATCCTATAGAAACTGAATCTGTGAACACTGTTCATGGCGACCATGACCAAAGTGTTTTAAAGGTGATGATTTGGGGATAACAAATGGTGAAGCATGGATAAAAATAGTGCACAGGTGTGTTGAGTGTACCTGTGAACTCCAGGGCACACACTCCTCTGCTGTGGTGTCCTTTCAGTAGTGACAGACATTTCAGGGTCTGGATGTCCCAGACGTGGATGGCCGGATCTCTGCCCACCTGAACAGACAGACAGCCAATCAGAAACAGGCTCAGCCAGTCTGACAGTAACCTGCTGCGCTGTGATTGGTTGGGCGTACCTGTGCGGAGGCCACGTAGTCTTTGAGCGGGTGGACGGCGAGGCTGAGGATGTCATCATCATGGCCAAGGTAAAACCTCTGACTGTGCTGCAGCCGGTTGTAGACGATGGCGACGGCGGCCACATGGTACACCACCTCCCCCGCCTGACTGTAGAACAGGTTGTTACGACAGTCAAACCCCCGATACCTGCAGGAAACAGGACCGCCAGAACAAAGGCCAGAGAAAACCTTGTCATGCTCATTCTCTGTTTTCAGAATGTCTCAGCTGCACTGAGTTTCATTGATAGTTTAGTGCTTTTGTTTTTACCCGTGAACAAACTGCAGGCGAAGCCCCTCCTCCGGAGCTTTCTGCCGCTTCAGAGAACCAATCAGCTTCTTCCTCAGCTGAGGAAGGTCCTCCTTATACACCTGCTGACAGAGACAGGTGAGTCAGACAGGGTCATCATAGATTATTTGCAGCATCAGATGGTGTTTTTTTTCCGGTGACCTGACGTTCGTAGCTTGTCTGAGCTTCCTGTTCGATGTCAGAGTCCAGCTCCGGGACATCCGACACGTCAGAGTCCGACTCTCCACTGTTGGAGTCGGCGTAACCCTCTGAAGACAGCAACCAGAAAAAAACTTTATTAACAGTATGGAAGTGAGGGTTATATGATTATATAAGGATAACAAATGGTGATTTAAAGATTGCAAATGTGCAGATGGTAATTCAGGGTTTACAATTATTTGAGGATAACAAATAGAAATGTAGGGTTTACAGATTAAAAGTTTGAGATAACAAATGGTGTTTAACATCATACAGATGGTAACTGAGTACTACTTACAGAGAGACATTTAGGGATAACAAATGTTTAATTAAATATACAGAAAGGAGTTAAGGGTTAAAAACGGTGATTTAAGGACTCATACATGATAATTTACATATGTTGAGGACATGATAAACGGACTGCATTTATAAGATAAGATAAGATCCACCTTCATTACTCCCACAATGGGGAAATCGCATCCGTCACAGCAGCAAAGAGACAGATTCACCCAGAATATACAAAAAATCAAAGATATAAAGACCCAAGATAAAATTTACCGTAGAAAATAAATACTATAAACAAAATGACAATATACACAGTGTGAGCAGTATATACAATATATACAGGAGGAAGGACCTATAGCGCTTTTGTAGTCTTTCGACCACTCTTCAAGGTCTTACCTTGAAGGAGGGGCTCCAAGACACCATTCATGACACCTTCAGGCAGGAACCTCCACTGAAAGACGGCGTGGTCGGCACCACCAGTGCTGACAACCCACTGCAGGTCATGGGACCAGCGAACGTTGGTCACATGGGCAGAGTGACCAATGTACTTCTTGAATTTGGCTCCTGTTTGAGGAGGAAGATGCAGAGTTTACAGAGGAAGACCGAAGACTTAATAAAGAAGTTTGATCCAGTGGCTGCTGGAAAGAAGTCATGACTCATCTTGGAATTGAGAAATAAAGGACATAAGAGATCAGGTGTAGAGCCTGAGGTACTAAAAAGGTACGTGGAGACATTCTTGAGGTTGAAACTAGCTCTAACTGGAGCAGACTGTTTGTCAGACTGACCTTTCTTCAGGCAGGGGAACCTAAAGAGTTTGACAAGGCCGAGGTCGTCTCCCGTAACCAGCACAGCACTGCTGTAGTTGGCATCCACTGAGTTCATACTGGTCACATTGGAGTACTTGGGCCAGATGCCATTCACCTCAGCCCCAACCACACCCGTCCAAGTCATCCAGTGAATCCCCTTTGCTTCCTCTTTAGGAACCAGCTTCCCCGCTGGAGGACACAGGAAAAGGAAAAAAGGTCAAGTGTTTACTGATTCAGGAGTAAGTCCCAAGTTCCACATCAAGAGTCCCAAGACAAGGTAGCAAAGTCCCCAAGTCAAATCCAGCTTTAAGATAGGTAAGTCAAGACCCTGGGCTAAACAAGTAGGTCCAGAGTCAAGTCCCTGGCCTAGACAGTTCTGCATCAGGCCCAAACAGGTGGGTCCCCAGTCTAAACTGGTTAAAACCCACATCAGGCCCCATTCAGTACAAGTAAGTCCCAAGTCAAATCTCAAGTACTACTAAAAATAAACAAACTGAGTTTCAGTGTTTTATTTGGTCTGTGAATCTTAGACTATGAAGTCAGTACCTGGCATCCTGTAGAAGAGCCGCTCTCCAGCGCCGTCATTGGTCTGCAGGAATCGGCTGTCAACCGACCAATCCAGGTGGGTGATGAAGGAGGTGGAGCGGCTACACTCACCCACCTTCTTGTAGCGCTGGGCAACAGCATAGATGTCTACCAGCCCGTCGTTTGATCCCACCGCCAGGAAGGAGCCGTCTGGAGAAAACTTCAGTTCGTGGATCACCTCTTTCCTGTCCTTGATGTGCACAACCTCCGTCATGTCCCTGAGGAAACATGTTTGTCACCTCATGTTCATAAGCAAATGAAATCGTCTTTAATTGTCAGTCCAGTTATTTTCAATAAGGGTCTGGTTGTCTTATAACCAGCACTGTTTTTGGCAGAAAATTCAGGTACCAAAACAATGGCAACTCTGCATCCAAATGGGCAAATATGATGTGAGGTCTCCAAAAGCTCAATCAACCTAATGGAGTCACATGACTCCATTAGTACTTTTTATGCAAAACAATAACAGTGACTCATAATTATGCAGATGACAAACTAATTTATAGTATGTCTGTACTTCTTAGTCTATAAAAAGAAAGGTTAGGAGCCGGTGCTCATAAGTTTTCAGTTTTATATAAAGATACATGTAAAGTCTTGTTCTGAGTCTGACTGAAGGGAAACACAGACATTTGCTCCCTGGATTAGCTACTGCAGCAAACTGTTGTACTTCTGGCAAACCAAACTGACATTTAATTGACCAACTAGTCAATTAATGGGTAACAAATGTATCCAGCGTTATCACAGTAACAAATGGATGGATGAACCAGTTGACTATCAGCACCATCTTCAGCCCCGCATAAGTGAGGTCACCTGACACGCAGCACAGTGAAGGACCCGTCCTTCATGCCCAGAGCGAGCTGAGAGCCATCGTTGTTGAAGGAAACACTTCGAACAGATTCCTCCATGTTGCAGCGAGCCAGTAGGGTGTGGTCAGGAAGACTCCACAGCCTGAGAGACAGACAGGTGAGAGATAAACTTAAGGTAATAAATACCCTGGCAGGTGTGGTGTGGGTGTTCTGTGGGTCAAACTGACCGGACAGAGTGGTCATCGCTCCCAGTGACAGCAACTGGTTGTTTGGGATGCAGGTCGAGGGCCCACAGCTCTCCCTCGCTGTGACCCTGCATCAGAAGAACCGGTTTGTCCCGGTCTCGGACCATGACCTCAAAGATCTCGCTGTCCTGAGTCCCTGCCAGGATCCGATCAGCCTTCCAGCATACACTGCGGATCGACAGACCTGAAACAGAAAACACACCTGACTGCATTCGGACCAGACCTGACCTGACCATTTGAGACCAAACTGTCGGCGAGGAAACGTTGAACAGTAGCAAATTATTTTTGTATTTGTGTTCAAGCGTTTTTCAGCAGCCTTTCAGAAATGTACATGATGAGGTCCAGACCTTTGTATCCCTGCTCAGCCTCTCTCAGGTCGATCTTGGTGATAGGTTTGAAATCGATGTCCCACAGTCTTATGCAGCCGTCTCGTCCTCCAGTGGCAAATCCTTCCTCACAAGCATGCATGCTGAAGATCCCCGCCTGAACAACAGGTTAGATAAAAACACATTTCCCATCAGCCCTGCTGCCCACATCCACTGACTGTTCACCCGCCCCCTCATAAACTGTTGCTATGCCTTCAGGATTTCTGCGGTTTGTGTTGTTTATTACCCCGTGTGCGGCCTGTACAGTCCTGATCAGAGTGATTCCTCTCCACACGTAAACGTCTCCGTTCAGAGCTCCAGAGTACGTCAGCTCGTCTTTGGTTGCAGAAACACACAGGATGGTCTGCAGGTCGCCCGTCTTCCCAAAAATCCCTCGCTTCGGAGTCAGAGCGTTCCCACAAAGAGTCCAGAACTACAGGAATACATTTATATATATTTATTCTGCCAATTATCATTAGAATAATTTTCATCTTTAAAGCAATGATTGTGTGATAGATGTGAAATAATCAAACGTTAGTTTCAGAAGCTTGAAAATAAAAAAAAAATCACTCATCAACTAAAAAAATTCAATGAAAAAATCTGTTAAACTGAAATATGAAGCTACTGTGTCACCTTGATGTGTTTGACTCCACAGCTGACCAGCCGGCTCGACTGGAACGGGTCCCAGGCCACGTCAAAGACCTGCAGGAAAACTGTTGTCAGTACAACGGAAACTGATCAACACTGAACCTGATCAGTGGCTGATTGGTTTCCACCTGAAACATGTTGTAATTGATGAGAAATTGTGTTAATTTTGGACGTTCAATACATTTACGTTGATACGTTTATTTTTAATATTTTTTAAGTACCTGTTGCCTTAAAAAGAACGACATGAAAATAAAACTTTGGCGTTTTCTGATGGACAGTCTATATTTCTGTTTAATTCAAATATTCCCAGGACAGAACCAGAGCCTCTGTCTGCAGAGCTGGATCCGTCTCCTGTCTCACTGTTTCAGAGGTTCATGGTCTTTCCTATTCTTTCTCTTCAAATGTGAATGAATGAGGAGTCATACTCTGTCTGTGTGTCCGGTTGCTGTGGCGAGAACTCGTCCTCTCCTCCAATCCCAAACACACACCGTGTTCTTGGCATCCAGACCGACCGACGCCAGCCGCTACGACAAACAACAACAAGCATGAGACTCAAGAAAGATCCATTGAATTTTCCTTTGTTCAGAAGGGGCGTGGTCGCACCTGTCCGTCAGAGTCGAAGGCCAGACAGGCCACTCCATGTGTGTGGACGTCCCTCAGGATGGACACGGTCTGCATGGCATAGGTGTCCCAGATACAGATGTACGGGTCTTTACCCACCTGACCCGTTGCTACCTGGATCTTATCTGGATGGATTGCCAGACTGTGGAGGCGGAGGTGGGGAGATGGGGGGCGGGGGAGAGATGTTTAACACATTTAAAAACAAGTTTACAACAAAACACAAGAGGCCACTCCACAACCTTAACTTTTCATTGTTGTAACCATGATGACGAAGGTATTTATCTGACTCCAGATCCAGGACAACCGCAGACCTGGACTGAAATCTGACTCAGAAAACCAGCACTGTGGGCCCCTTCAGACAATACTGATACAACTACTCAGCAGCTCTATTCAGCAGCATTCAGCATTCAGTCAGCAGCTTCATCAGCTTGTCTTCATCATCAGTTTCTGTCGTGCTGTCAGCTCCCATCAGGCCATGGGACTTGACTACGTGTGACCACCATGTCCTGCCTCCATCTATCACCGCTGGCGGTGAGTTTGGTGGAGCAGGAGAATTCAAGGACTTTACATATCTGATGGATTAACCTCTGATCAGTGAGACACATCTCCCATCCATGACCTGGCTGTTTACAGTAAATTAACTAATCCTCCATTTTGGTTTTTCTGGTTTCTGGTTGACTCTGAGCCACTGGACTGGGTCTAAGAGAGACCTGCAGGTGTAGCTGCAGGCTCACCTGCAGGTTTCACTGAGTCCTAATCAGCCCTGAGAGATTTAAATCATTCCTCCAGAGCTTCAGTGTCCACTGGATCCTACATTTCCCGTAATGCACCTGGGCAGGTGCATTACGGGAATGCACCTGAGAACTGCTGCCTTACAGGAACATCTCCTCACCTGATGATGTCATCGTTGTGACCCAGGTAGAACTTCTGGGTGTGTTCTCGGGTGTTGTAGACTACACCCACCCCGGCCACGAAGTACACCACCTCTTTTCCTGCAGTGTAGTACAGGTTGTTTCGACACTGATGACCTCTGTATCCGTGGATCCACTCCAGCCTCAGCTGGCAGCGAGGAGCCGTCTTATCAGACATGTTCCCTCAAAAATTCAACATGAAACTTCCACCAGAAATAAAAGCTAACGTCCTTGTTTGAAGCAGGAGGTCTGATCAGTTCTGAGCAGGTTCTGTCTGGTTCGATGGGGACGTAGCATCTGCTACGAAATCCTTTCCTGTATGAACACGAAAACAGTTGAATCTGAGTCCCTTGAAATCTGCTGCTGGTCCTAACTCTGATGGGTCCTGTAGTCCCCTCACTGTAGTCTCTTTAACAGTGCAACATCCAACCACATTTCCCATAATTCCAAACTGCAGCTTCTCCTAGAAACTCAGCCGAAGTTTGTGTTTCAAACATAATTAATCCATCAACAAAACAAAGTAAAGAGTTTAAACTTTTAGTTTCTGTCACGTTTTGTTTTTCAAACTGAAAATTATTAACTGTAAAGGCAGAGTTGTATGTTTGTATATATATACGTGTGTGTGTTTATCAGAGGAAATTTGTCTGTGCTAAAAAATGTTTAATCCAGCAGATCACGTCCCAAAAGCGTTCCTGTTTCTGAGAGTGACATTTCATTTCATTACTGAGGAGAAAACTGCGTACTGTCCCTTTAATTCTGCAGACGACAGCAGGATAACCACAGGAGCAACTATTTATTCTGACAAAACAAACCTAATTCTGTTGCGAATATGAAATGTTAAAATATTTTAGCAGCTAATGATCCAAATATAAAGTTCATATAGAACTGAGGTTTTAGAAATGTTGATCAAATCATTTCTGAAATCTAAAATGTAACGCACCTGAACTGAGCAGCTGTTTTGTTGCTTTTACTGTAACTTTAATCGAAAACCGCTGAGACATGAAATAAAAGTGGAGGCAGTAAAATCAAATCTAATTAAAGCTGCTGTTAAACGTTACGTTATATTTATTAGGTTTTATTCAGAGTATTTTCGGGACATTGTGGGATCATTGCTGTTTCATTAACATTCAAAATGTTTTGATTTAGTTCAGATGATAAAAATAGAAATTTCTGAATAATCACTTTTTGTGGTTTTGATTATCAGGCGACGGTAAAGACAGATTTTACTACAATAAGCTCACTGTTTAACCTTTCATACATTTTTTTCTGCAGTTTCAAGAGAATTTTTTTGGAATGTATTTTTTATTTAATGCTCAGTTTATAAAATAAGAGATTCATAAATACTGGCAGGAAAACAGAGCAGCCACTTTTTGCATAGAAATAGGTGATTTTGTTGAATATTATTGGGCTACAGTAAAAACTAATTTTATTACAGTAACGTCACAATAAACCTGCAGTAAAACCTGAAGAAAAATCTCAAGAATCTGATGAAGAGTCTTTGTCAACCCAGAAAATATTTTTTTGAAATGTGTTGAATTATAACATCACTGATGTTTGCAGATTAAATTTCAGTTTCAAGGAAAAAAGGAATAAAGGTCATTTTTGAAAAATTGACTACAGATGATCGGAAACGCTGATTTTAACCCTCTGTTACACTGAGCTGCTAAAGTGTTATATCTAAAATTTTATGAGCAATCTCCAACATTTCCACCCAGAGGAGGAGGAGGAGGAGGAGGCTCCTCACAGACAGGAGCCTGTCAAATCCTCCTGTGAACGTTTCCAGGATCCTGTTTGAAGGTTGGAAGAAAAATGTCCCACAAACACAGGAAGGTTCAGTTCGCAGAGGTCACTGTCTAAAACAGCTGATGTGTTGGGGCCACATGTCCGCGTCTCAGCTGCTGCTGCAGAAATATGAAAAACAGGGATGATGAAACGAGCGGAGTGTTTTCTGTCGGTTATCCCGACCAAGCCTCCGACAGTCCCGTTGCTAAAATAAGCGACACTCGGTGTAAATTTGAGGCTGAAATCGCAGAAAATCCCTCCGCTGACTCCTGCGCCGTCTATTCGCTGTTTCCAGCAGAAATCCGGAGATTACAGCGCCGTCAATCTGCGTCCAAACCCCGGAGGAAACCCGCATCCACGCCGTCCGACACCGACTGCACCTGCTCCTGCAGGCCGGCGGAGAGGCGTGACAGCCCGGCAGAAACCCCGTGCGGCTCCGCGGCTCACAAACAACCGGAGAAATACAGAAAACGATGAAGGAAAGTCGGGACATTAACGGGACTCCCAGGGATCATCGATAGCGTCAATCGGAAAGAATGGACACCAACACTTCCTGTTTTGACTGTTATAAAATAAAACACTGGCTGCCTTCTAGTAGGCTTCTTTTTAAGTGTGTCTCTCTGTCTGTCTGTGTCTGTCTGTCTGAACTCTTGAACATCGCCATATCTGTTATTAAAGACACCAGATTTGGGGAAATCTGTGATTTATTGAAAACTGACTCCGACCTCTTTTAGAACGATACGCTGCACCATTTTATTTTGCAGGCGACAGTCCAAACTTCCGGTCCCATTCATACTTACCTCCGCGAGCTTCCCGTTTGTCAGAGCGTCGAGTCAGGTGCGATTTTAGCGCAGTCGCTTCATGAATCACGGACTCAGCTCAGGGGCCGCAGTGGATGATGGGGGTTGTAGTCATGTGGTTGCTGCTGGCGGGAACAGGTGAGACAGCAGAACTGAAACATGTTCAGTTGAAAAGGAAATAAAACATCTCAGTAATCTGACACTAATAATAATTTGTGTTTTTGATTAATATCTGTATGGAGAGCCAGGAGTGCCAATATAGATGCTGTCCCTAAAACGCTTTTGACTGTCATAAATAAACGAAACATCTTAAGGACAATGTTCAACAACAGCTGTCATTATTTAAACAGCAGCTGCATAATATTATAAATACATAACAACAAAATCTGCCTCTGGCCAATATTCACATTAACTTGACTAACGTTAGCTATGACACGTTTAAGTGGATGTTTATATTTCACACCATAAAAATATTTGCTTTTCTAGTCATCAGTACCTTTTGCAACAGGTAACTGTGCGTTCCTGATGATTTCAGCTGGGATCATATTAGCATTCATTCACCCATAGAGAAAACCAGACCTTTATTTTGAAAAACTTTACTTTTACCTTTTACACCATGAGTGACACACCTTTATTTTCTAAAGTGTCCTGTTTATTACTGGAGCCTGTTGTGTCAGAGTCCTTCCTGTTTTTGTGACCGCATAAAAATTCTGCTCCCGACTTTAAAGAACCACAAAGCTTTAGCTTTCAGCTATGGCTAGCACCGGCTAACAGCTAGCAGGAGGATTCCCCATCTGGAGTCCCATCTGCTGCAGATTAACTTACAGACCAACTGGCTGATTTCAGATTAGATCTGAACCAGAACCAGAGCGACCTGGTGCTGCAGAGATCGTCTCTGATGACCAGAGGCAACGCTCTGATTCAGAACCTTTTTATGCCTCCGTGCTGGCGATAGCCGAGGCCGTTTCGGGTTGTCCATCCGTCTGCCCGTCCCGGATTCTTCTACGCGTGATATCTCGAGAACACTTTGAGGACTCTCTGTCAAACTTTGCACAAATGTTGACTGTGACTTAAGACAGATCTTAAAGGGGTTTGGAGGTCAAAGGGCAAGGTCACTATGACCATATTTATGTTTTTCATGGTAATGTGATCGTAAGTGATGTTCTTCAACCTTTGCACATATTATCACTGCTTGTCAAAGCAGCAGACGTCAGAGGTCAAAGGTCAAGGCCACTGTGATCTTGTGTAAGTTTTGCTTGTGAACACCCAACACTAACCTTCCCAAATATTGTCATTATCACTACAAAACACCCATAACCCCTATCTCTGCTACAAACAGGCACCCGACCAGGTGGGGGGGTCTGCCTCTAGATCCCAAACGGATTACTGCGGTTAGGGTGTATGGTAATTAGATAATTAGAGTATTTATTGTCCACACTGAGTTTCTGTAATTCTTCAATTCAATTTTCAATTCAATTCAATTTTATTTATATAGCGCCTTCCACAATCAAATTGTCTCAAAGCGCTTCACAGAGACCCA
>JBBMJY010000020.1:275661-295258 GCA_037833715.1 Toxotes lorentzi
AACTGAGTTGCAACAGCCTTTTCAAGAATTTTAGATGTAAAGGGGAGATTGGATATAGGTCTATAGTTTGCTAAAATCAGCATGATAGTGACTGTTCCCTTTAACTCAGTCAACACTGCAGAAATATCCAAACTCAAGAAATGAAATCACAGTAAAATACTTTGGGGCTCCTGGAGGTCTGGGGCCCCGCGGCATGAGTCCGCTTTGGTAATTATCCATAATCCATGATATTAGTCATTAAAATAATGATTTGTTTCTGAAGGTTAGAAATGACAGAGCAGACAAACAAACAGCTGGTGTGTAAAGTTTAAAAGCTTTAATGACATCGCACAGACAGAGAGAGAGAGAGAGAGCGAGCTTTAAAGTCTACAGGTGCAGTTTCATACATGAGAAAAGCCTTAATGTCTAACTTCTGTTTAAATATTGGGCCTTAAACAGCTTCTTCTTCATTCCTATAGATGTAGTTCTGATTGTGCATAAGATGGCGTTAACTTCCATACATGTTCAGTACAATAGATATACAGTGACGGAGAGCAACACGAGTATCAAAGAGCAGGAAATCTGAACGCAGCGCGGTGCGACGAGCCGACGACAAGCAAGCAACCTTCACTCCTCCACAGCTGAGCGCCCCCTTCTGTCTGCAGTACGTGATGTACGTCCACCATTAAACATCCACGCTTTAGTGTTTATTATACATACTGATCTTCATTATCTGAACTAGAAGGATCTGAAACATATTAGAACCAAAGAAAAACAAAGGAAAAGATTTTAAAAATGAGGGTATTTTTAATTTCAGGTGAATTTTTCAGGCGATGCTCTGAACCTGACGAAGCATGCAAGTGAACATTTACATTATACAGCTCGTGGAGTGGCAGAAGAAAAAAAAAAAAAAAAATAATCGAAATAAAATGCACTATTGGTCCAATTTCTCAACGGCAGAGGAAGAATGTAGGTTGTCTTTAAAGACACCCTCACAAAATTGAGGAAATAACCCAGACCTGTTTCCAAAAAGTAGAAAAATGACAAAGATTTAAGAAAAATAAAAAATAACATTAAAAAAAAAGCAAAGAAAAAGAAGTGTGTGGTCCCTGCTGAGTCACAGAGAAAGAGAGAGCAGCAGTGTTTTCAGTTCAGATGTTGTGACGTAACAGCGGTTCATCGTCAACATAAATGAACAACAGAGTGAGAGTCGGGAAAGTTTGGTCAAAACACTGATGAATCCATGGCTCACTGTCAACGGACCAACAAACCAACAAATGAACGAACCAATGAACGACAGAGCGAGAGCGGCGGCAGCTTCTGTTTGGATGCTGAGACAGAAAAGTGCTTCATCGATAACCCAACAAATGTCAGCGCAAAAGCAGCAGCGTTTTTGGTTTAGACAACACGTGACAGATGTCAGTCAACGATCAGTTGCTGTTACATCACAACGTCTAAAACACTCTGTCTCTTTGACCCACCCCTGACCGTACGAAAAACATCAAACCAAATATTAAAAAAACAAGAAAGAAAAGAAAACTGCACTGAGAATAAACAGAAAAACCAACCCGACATCGCACCATGGTGAAACTTTTACCGTTTTCTGCTGCTCGCTTGAACTTTTCAGCCGACAAACGCTGTCATTGTTCAGCAGTGACGTCTCCACCGCATTTAATTGTTTTTTGTGCAAAGGAATCATGAATGAAAATCCTCTAAAAGCATGACGCTCATTACATTTGTGACCACAATATTTCTCAGACGAACTGAAGGTGCTGAGTGTCCACAAATGTAATGTAAGAGTGTTCAGCGCTCACGGTTAGTGAAAACATGGATTTGAGGTTTTCACGGTTCTGTCTGCAGACGTTCTCAAACATAGAATCGAATTGTTTTTAGAGATGAAGGCAGATTCGTATGAACAGGAAATGTCAGAGCTGAACGGCTGCTGAAGTTCTCACTCTTTGATTCACAATGGTCTAATGGCAGAGCAGTGAGAGACGGATTCACCTGTTCACACAGGTTTGGTAAATAATCTGCTGTGATGTGCGGTATCAGGGACGTTTCAGCAGCTTCGTTTCTCTGGAAAAGACCTTCGTGAAGCAAAAAGCAGCAAAAATCTGAAAACACGCTCTGGAACAGATTCCAGTTCTTGATGTTTCCATCTGAATGCAGATCAGGAGAAATCACCCGTTTTTAAAGAAGCTAAATATGACGTGTGCGACGTCAGAGCGTGTGTCCAGATTCACTCAGTTTCACCAAAGTGCTCGAGTTTTAGTTTCTACTGTTTCTTCTTGCTGAACAGGCTGAAGCGTTTCTCTTTGTCCTTCTCTTTGTCCTTCTCTCTCTTGCCAGGACTCGACTCGGTGGTAAGCGTGACGGCAGCCGGCAGCGTCTGAGCGCGCCCAGACGCCGGCGTGCCAGGGTTGCTGCCCTGGGTGTCGCTGCGGTCTGTGGCGCTGGCGTTCAGGATGGCCTGGATCCAGGTGCTCATCTCCTCCTGCAGGGGGCCATAAAGGTCTGACATCTCATATCTCATTACAGGTTTTTAACAGTTCCAACAGTCCTAACTGTCCCAAGTTTTATTATTATTTACAACTAAAATTGTCCAAAAATGTTTTTTATCTGTTTCACTGAAAGAAAAAAAGTCAAACTCACTTCATCTTTGGTTTGGAACAGATACTCGTTTCCATCGGTCAGTCTGAAAGAAGAAGAAGAGACATGAACCTGAGGCTCCTGGACCAGGAGCGAGAGCATCAACACAACAGTGATAGTTATAGGAGTTCAGCTGCTTTACACACATCACTCATCACTCACTCACTCACTCACTCACTCACACTCCCTCACTCACTCACTCACTCACTCACTTACTCACTCACTCACACTCCCTCACTCCCTCACTCCCTCACTCACTCACTCACTCATTCACTCACTCACTCACTCACTCACTCACTCACTCACTGGCAGTCTGAATAAAAGGTGAGTGCCATGTTACCTGAGTTTGAAGACGTGTTTCTTCTTCTTGTAGTCTGAAGCCACGTCACACGTCGCCTCCTTCAGGCTGATGGGTAACTCGTTGTGATACGGGACTCCTTGACCCGCTGCCTTGCTGTCTTTATAGAAACCCATCTCCTGGTTGTTGATCACACAGTACACATTGTGCCACGACCTGCCAATCACAGAGCAGCAGGATCACATGATGAACGGACTATGGAGAGGAGTGAGACCTCTGCTGCAGCCGAGGATCTCTGATGTTACCTGTTGGAGGCCTTCTTGTTGTGGCCCTCCCACTCGTGTTTGCGGTGCAGGAGTCCATCCAGCTGCGAGGACGAGTCCTGGGTCTTGGAGGGCAGCGTGGACGACTGGCTGATTTTACCCTTCCTGCCGGAGGTCGGGGAGGGGGTCGGACTCGGCTCCTTGGAGCTCCGCTCTGCCACACCGTTCATCAGATCTCCAGCATCCACGCCGTCCTGAATGGGTCCGATTACACGGAGCAGAGATGAGCTCATCAAATGCTAATTACTCAATGCACATACAAGCTAAACGTAGCATAAAACAACAAGGTATCACAGGCTGAATGACTGAGTCACACACCGGATGTGTGTTCATTAGCATCAGCGCTTAGCGTACTGACCCGGGGAGAGTCCTGATCCGACGGCAGTCCGTTCTGAGCGACGACTCCGCTGCAGAGACACAATTTGAATTTTTAGGGTTTGGTTTAAGCAGCAACAGATTCACAGCTGTTTCTTTCAATCATTTCCAGAGCTTTCACCTCTGCTGCTGAGCCTCCTCCTGCTGGATCACAGCTGGTTCTGGAGTTGGAGGCTTCCTCCTCCTCTCCTCCTCCTCCTGCTGCCTCCTCACCTCCAACAGCTCCAACTGGGAAACAGACAACACTCAGGTTTGGTTTTTACAGAAACAAGACCAGTGATAAAAAAACCTGAACAATGATTTTTATTACACCGTCAGATTAAAAGAAAAAAGCTTTGTGAACCGTCAAACTGATGTTCTTCGTTTGCTTCTGCACTTTCTCAGATCTTATGCATCCTTATTTAAAATCAGCTTATTTCATTTTGAGCTGTGTATTCTTTTTGTCCCTCCCCGCTCACCGTAGTCAGCCTCTCCAGAGCTGAGAAGCGTTCCTCCCAGGTGGCGGCTGACTTCTCAAAGGCCTCATGGCGTTTGATAAGTTTCTCCACCTCGTCCACGCTCTGACCCATCTCCCTGCTGGACAGGTAGGGCTCCTGGCCCAGCAGCCAGGCCTCGGCCACCCCCGCATCCCGCGAGAACTGGTGCACCTCCAGGACTGAGGGGGAGCAGGGGGAGGTGAAAGGGGGGAGGAATGTTACACAGTCATTGGATACTAACGTATCTAAAAGTCCTGATTCATCTAACAGGTGAGAGCTGCACCGCCCAGCAGCAGCAGAGGTGCCGCACTGGTCCGAACACAGCTCAGCACGTCACTGCTGCAGGGCGGCGAAGGTCCCGTCCTCCTCATGTATGAAACGTCGCTCCTCAGCAGGAACGTGAGCGAGTTCCTCAGCTCCGTGACACATTTCACACAAAATCTGAGCTTCGCACGAGCAGCTACGCTTTGCTGCTGGTATACTGTACAACACACACACACACACACACACACACACACACACACACACACACCAGGACTCAGGAGCAACATGTACAGCATTGTGAAGTAATCCACTTCAGCTCACACTCTCTGCTGTCAGACTGTCCATACTGTGTGCAGTGGTTCAGTGTTGTATATACTGCTCACACTGTGTATATTGTCATTTTGTTTATGGTATTTATTTTCTATGGTAAATTTTATCTTTGATTTTTTTGTATATTCTGGGTGAATCTCTCGTTTCCCCATTGTGAGACTAATAAAGGTGGATCTTATCGCATTGTATCGTATCATATCGTGTCATTGGGGTGTGCAGGTAACAAACGGAGGCTGTGTCTTACTGAGTCGGAGCCACTCCCATCGATCCTCCCACTTGTCGATCATCTCTTTCCTCTTGTCCGTCAGCTGCAGTAACTTCTCTTTAATCTGAACGACACAAACAGAACAGCTTCAGAAAAACGGAGGGCTCCTCTGTTTTCAGTTTCCTCCTTCTCTCCTGTTTCTGAGTCTCCTCTAAATCTCAGTCTCTGCTGTCATCATGAGGATACACCTGTTCTACCTGATGTGTCCAACTGCTGCCAGAGACTTAAACCCTGCATCACAAATCTCAGCCTTGTCCTTCACTGTCCTGTCAGAGGATCGTCTGACAGAAACACGTCCTCGTACGAGTGTGTTTTCAGATGCTTCTCACTAAAGACTGCATCCAAAACATTAGAGACACAAACTCTGATCACAGGTAACAACTGAACTTGATTCAGTTTTATTTAATAAAACATAGTTAAACCTTAACTCTCACTGTAACACGGTAAATAAATACAGATGAAGCAGAATAAAAGAGCGTTTTTCTTAAAATATGGCGTCTTATATGTTTAAAAATATTATAACTTTTTTATTATAAAATTTTATAACTTTCTCTCAGAACATTCGACTTCACTCTGCTTGTGTCTCGTTTCTGGCCTGAACACGTATACATGTATATTCAATGCCGCCGTGCGTGAGCTGCTCGTCCTCACCTCCTCTGACGCATAGTGTTTTCTGGCCAGCAGGGCTTTTCCCAGCTCGATGCAGGCCGTGAAGCTGTCGTTTCGGGCGTCGATCTCTGCTTTGATTCCCTGGTGGTTGTTCATCAGCAGCTCCACTGATGACACATCTCTGAATAAGCAGGAACACAGCTTCAGTTATCACAGCTCTACTCACATGACATGTGGTTAATGTGCAGCAGACTCCGTGTACCTGGGGTTCTCCTGGGCCTCAATGAGCCGGATCACATCATCCATCCACAGCATGAGGTCTCGGACCATGCTGAAAAACCTAAACTTGTCTCCGGTGTCGAGGAGGCGAAGCCGCCGTCCATCGCAGGCCTCTAGTAGACTCCTCCAGGCCTCCAGCACCTCGCTCTCCCTCCGCTGAATGTCGTCTGCTTTATCGCCGGCGTACGCTGACTGGAGGCGCACTGCATCCTCCTGCAGCTGCCTCACCTGCCACACATGTCAACGGTCAACTGACATTTGTGCATTTCATTAAACAATACTGAATCAGTCGCATTGTGACTTTACATTAGAGGTCTGAAACCAGGCAGCGTGGTCATTACCTCTGACTGCATCAGAGGTAATGATAAGGACTGAACAATGGATAAGTTTTAGTACATCTCAAACAAATCAGTCCCCAAAAACACAATGCGTCCCCATAAAACCAAAATGTCCCCATAAAACCAAAATGTCCCTATAAACTGAAACTGAGTCCCCATAAAGCAGAGTCTGACTGACCTGTGTTCCCAGGGCCTGGATGTCATGTTCGAAGGTGGTGTGCATCCTTTGCAGCGTCTCCACCGTGTTCTGGTCTCGGCCCATCTCCTCCGGAAGCTTCTTCTGCTTGTCCAGGATGCGGCCCAGGATCTCCTTGGCGTCGTGGTAGAACTTGTGGAGCTCGAAGGAGGCAACGAGGATCTGCGTCCTTGTGTCGATGAGCTCCAGCAGGTCAGCCCAGGCCTCGTTCAGCCCGTCTTTCCACTCTGCCACCGTCGCTGCGTCGCCATGCCCAGTGTTGATTAGCTCATCTGCCAGGCGGTTAACGGCGTCCACGCGCTCCTGACCGATGTTTCCAGTGTCCCGGGCAAACTCCCGGAAACGTTCCTGCAACATCTGAGCACGGAGGACACGGGTCAGAGGTCAGGGGTCAGGGGGTGGAGGTGATATAGCAGAGACCGGGGTAGTAACTGTAGTATTAGAAATCAAAGCAGCGCTGATCCGACAGAAGAGACGCCAGATGTGATCTGATTTACTGTTTTTCATGGAAGATTAGTTATTACAAGAAAACCTGAACAGTACAGTCAGGTGTGCTGATGTACGAGTAGTTGTAGTAGGATCTGTAGTACTGTGAGTACTAGTATCAGTAAATGTCAGGAGTAATATTAACAGTAACAGTTGTAATTTGAGTACTGTTAGCAGTGGCAGTAGTTGTAGTAACATACAGTAACATGTTCGTAGTCCTGTCCCAGCTCATGTGACCCGGCCACCACCTCCCGCTCGGCGATCCACTGCTCGAGGTCGTCGACCTCTCGGTTCAGCTGGAAGAGGCGGAGCCTCTCGTCCAGTTTGCCCCGCCTCTCTTCTGACAAGTCCTTCAGGCCAGCGTAGAGCTTATCCACCTGAGACTGACGCATGCTGATACGCTCACTGACACACACACACACACACACACACTCCTGTTACTGGGGCAGTGACTGACACTGGTTCAGATACACTGTTTGATCCACATTTGTCTGGACCGGTCAGATGGACCCGGCAGCTCCATCCAAGGTCCAATAGACAATGACTGTGAATCATATTAGAATCAAATGAGAAGTGGACGAATCCCGTGGCCTTTAAACTGATCGGTGCAGGTTTCTGTTTGTCCTGACAGTGTGTGTACCTCTCGGGGTGTCCGTCAGCCACCAGTCCTCTGCTGGTCTTGGACAGCTGGTGGACAGTCTCAGCGTAGTCCTCCACTGCCTGCTCCACGATCTGATGCTTCTTCAGCATGGTGACGGCGCTCTGCTCGTCCTGAAATACACCGAAAGAACCTTTTATTCTCAGAAGTGTGTGTGAGTGTGTGTACGACCACAGGTGGTGTTCTGGAGGTTGTGGTGTTCTGGAGGTTGTGGTGAGTGTACGACACGACGTCAGTTGCTCACGTACTGACAGTGCAGCCCCCCACGTCTCTGACCCGCCCCCCTACCTTGGCCTTCTCCTCTGACATCATGTACAGCTCCTGCTCGCTCATCCAGGCCTCGGCCTCTGCGGCGTCAAAGTAGTACTGCTGGGCCTTGTGGGCCTCCTCCAGCCGGCCGTGCCGGCGCTCTGCCTCCTCCATCAGCTGCCTCCACAGCTCCTGCAGGTCGGCCAGACGCTGACGGATGACGCCGGTGTTGGAGGACTCGTCCCGCAGGAGGCTCTGACTGCGCTCCAGGATGTCGTCGATACGAGGCTGATGGCCCTGGATCTCCTTCTGCAGGGTCTGAGGGGGGAGAGGACGATGAGCTCAAATCAGTCTCACAATTGTTTCACCTCATCAGCTTTTTCATTGAGTTGATTCTCTCTCAGATCGAGACGGAGGCTCTGTGGTCTCATCGGGGAACCCTGCTCACACTCCACCTTATCTCTTTGTACAACAAGTTGAAAATAACAAAAATAACCTCTGATGAGTGTGAACTGTGAAATATAACTTATCTGAATCATGTAAACTCACTGAAATCACGGTGAGCCCTGAGTAAACACAGCAGGAGCACAGCTCTCAGCAGTAACCACTTCAATCTTCAATGATAAGATTTATAAACTCTATCAGAGGCTGAATCCATCAGCTCCTGCCCTCAACCAGCACAGATTCATCCTCAGACACAGGAACTTCAGAAACAGCTGGAAAACCTGAGGAATATTTACAGTTTCTCTCACGTCAACCTTCACCAACTAGCTGCAACAATTTCTTCATCTAAACCGTCAACCTGTGTCTGAGACCTGATCTGAGGAGGCCAGAAACATTCACATATAAACACTGAACCAGTGTTAATGTTCTTCACGAACACAGACAAACTGTAAAGACTGCGTTGGTCAAAACCAGGTGATCCACCTGTGCACCCTGAGTGATGCAGCTTTGTCTCAGGTCTGAGAACTGATGCTGAAATTGACACCCAGACTGTGCTGAAAAGCTGAACGTTTCTCTCACCTGGTTCTTCTTGATGAGCAGCTGGACGGTCTGCAGGTTGTGTCCGTGGTCGGTGGATGTGGCCACAGGCATCCTCTCCTGAACCCACAGCTGGAAGACAAAACACCAACAACACACTGAAAGACGTTTCGCGTCAATACAGAGCTCTGACCAACTGCTGTCTGCTGTTAACAACACAGGATGCCTGATGGTGGCGCTGAAACAACAGTCTGAGCTCGCAATGTCGGAGGTTTGTCAGAAATCTGCCGTGCTCACCACAGCTGCAAAAGTTCCACCTGAATGTGGAAACAGCTGAGTCTTTCCTACACTGCCTCCTGGAGGAACATACTTTACACCTGGACAGGTAACCTGAGCCTCTAACAAGCAGCAGTGTCTGAGTGTAAATTCTTCATCTCTAAATTTCATCTTTAAAATTAAGATTTTTTTCTATTTTTTTATTCACAATAAAAAAATAAAAAAATTCCACTAAGTATTTTTACTTTTTCACAAAATCTTCATCAAAACGTTTTGCTCTCTGGAGGACTGTGTCTCAGTCTCTGGGTCAGTTTTACGTACGATCTCGTCCTCGACGTCTCGGTTGAACTGGTGAACTTCTCTTGATGCCACCAGGAAGTTCCTGCGCTGTTTCAGTGGCTCCAGCAGCTCCTGGAACTTCCTCTCCACCAGCTGCCTCCGCCCGTCCACCTCTTCAGTGTCCTTCACCTCCTGACCCAGAGCTTTCACCTGGCTCTGCAGCTCCACCACCTCCCTCTGACGCACGTCCACCTGGTTCTCCAGCATCTGGGGGTCAGTGGGGGGGCAGAGTCAGACTGAGAGCATTGCTACTAATACTCTTACTGCACCAGCAGGGGGCAAGTGAGGCTGAGCCTACTATTGATCAGATCAGAAACACTTTATGCCAGGTGTGTTACACATACAAGGAATCTGACATGGTGTTGTTGGACTGACAGAGTTCCATAACACACTCAGCGAAACATACTAAATAAAAAGAAAGAACTAAGAGAAGGACTGTGTACAAATAATGTGCAAAGGTAAGACTATGTTTAACACTTCTATTAATACTTCTACAGGAACAGTGCTATGAGCAGCAGGGGTAGCTCCCGGCACTGGTACTGGTGATACTGGTGATTCTACCTCAGCTGACTGTACCTGCTGCTACTCCTCCTGATACCAGTGCTAACACTACAACAGATTCTACTACTATTACTGGTAAACCTACTATTAATGATACGAGAAATCAGATGTGGAACCATATTTGAGTTCTTCACCATCTAACGGTGTCAATGAAGTAATGCTCAAAATATCCAAAGTAAAAGTCATTCTGTAGAAAAAGCCCTGATCTGAATGTTTCTCATCCTGAAGTACAGACTGCACGTCATGTTATAATATTTTTAAATTGTTGATGCTGTGTCTGTGACTGCAGCTGTCAGCTAAAAGCTGATCACACCACCACAGAAAAACCCTGTAGCACCTGCTGTTTCTTGAGCAGAATGTTGACGGAGGTCAGGTCTTTGCCGTAGTCGTCAGACTGGATCTGACCCTCGAGGCCGACAAGCCACTTATCGAGGTCGGCGCAGCTCTGAGTGAACAGCTCAGCCTTGTTGGCGTCAAACAGGCACTGAGCCTTGGTCTGCGTGGTGGACTCTAACTCCTCCCACATCACGTGCAGCACAGACAGCTTCTCCTTCACCACCGCCTCCGTCTCCGGCTTCTCCGAAACCAGCAGCATGCCATCCTACAGACACGTAAAGTAAAGATTAAAGGAGCCGTCCCTCTATTCTACTGCATGTTAAATTCACTTAAACACTGAAGCACTGATGTACTCCACATACATTTCACTGTATTAAAGAGTTAGGAGTGTTAGATATTCTGCTTGCCTGTGCTAATCTATTCACTGTGCTCTGCACTGCACATGAGTGCAGCTGTTTCTCTGCTGTGCAGGTAATGCATCATTTATTGGAACAGAGAGTCATTATTCAATAAGGCAAAGCAATTAGTTCATACAGCACATTTCACACACAGATGCAGACTGTGGACCAGAACAGCCCCCCATACCTTCTGAATCTTGTCCAGCCACTCTTTATTGGACTGCAGCTCTGCCATGAAGGCCTGGTGCTTCAGCCACTTGCTGTGCAGGTTCCTGGCCTCGTCGTAGGTCATGTCCTGAGCAGTGAGCATCTTCTCATTGATCCACAGAGACAGCTGCACACAAACACACATTAAAATCTACAGCGATCGTCCTCTGGAGAGCAGGAATGTGAGCAGTAAATTTCTATCTACTTCTGGACCAAAACCTTGTGGATGACGACACCTCGCCGCCTTTATGACCCACTTCATCTTCACAGGGAATCAGCCATTAATGCTCGGAGGGAAACTAATTATATTCCTGACATCGAACTCAAATCTTTACTTTTACATTTCTCTACGAAGACATGTGACAGGTGAGACCGACCTCTTGGCAGTCCTGCAAGAACTTCTGCAGGTCTCTGTTGTCCTTCAGTCTCATCAGCAGCTCCACTGCAGCCTCTCTGTTCTTCTTATGCCTGAAACAGAGAACAAGGTTAGGGAAGGACCCCAACACATGACAGATCCAGATCCTGGATTCTGACTGGCTGCAGGTCACACACTGTGTTTGGTGGCTTGTAACAGTGGAATAATAGTGATAATCTCCTCCGACCTGTGTGGTTATTAAAAATGAGGCAATGTGCTGAAGGTACTCTGTCTATAACAAAGCTGTCACAGCAGGAGGAAATGATGATCTTAACCAGCTGGAAAAGCACAGGAACATTTTCTGTAGCTGTTCTGGAGTTTTTGATCTTATCACATGATCTTCATCAAAACACTGAACCTAGTTTGCCTGATCTGTCATCTGCTGTTCTCCAGGTCAATAATTATTCTGGTTATCAGTTTATGGGGCCAACATGAACGAGAAGTCAAGTGCTCAGAATTTCGAACATCTACAATCCAATGACAAGTAGGAAATGCATCTCAACGATGAAAAGCCCCACAACAGCTACTAAAAAGACTTTGTGATCAGGTTCTTTTCTTGAACACTTTAACAAAGCTTCTTCTACAGTTAGTCCCATGAAAAGTCTCTCAGGTGTCTGAAATGTCTACCTGTCATCGATGGAGGCGACTCTCTCCTGTATCCGTTCGGCGTTGATGTTCCCGTCACTGGCCAGCCGCCTGCCGGCCTCCACCACACTGTTGATTTTGTCCTCGTTGGCGTCCATGGTGGTCATGAAGTCCTCCTGCTTTTTGATGGCGGCCTCGGCGGCCTCCAGAGTTGTGGGCATCTCAGTGTGAGCCAGGACATACTCCTGTAGGACGAGGACACACGGTTCAGTGCTGATACAGGTTGTTTGTAGGTACTAAAGGAAAGGTCCTGGAGTCATTAAAGTCTGAAGGGTTCACCCTCTGGGAAATAGGAGTGGAATCAGCACAATATGCCAACTGACCCGTTTGATTATGAGATCTGTTGATGATGGTACAGTAATTATCCTCTGAGGATAATGAATATCCACACAATTAAATAAAGTGAGGCCAGCAGCTGCAACATTTCGTTTTAGCCCAAAACGTTGAACAGACTTACCAGTTCCGTATGTCTAGTCTGAACACAAAGATCATAAACATAGTTTGTTTTCAGACCAGGTTATTTGGTCAGCTCTTGAGGATTTATCACCCAGAAACTTGCATTATTATTATTAGTCCATTCCTGATCTTGAGGCGAGTCATTGACACAGGTAGCAGGGTGAAGGGGTGAAGAGCTTGGTGTTAAAAGAGGGTGAAGACACCAGATTGCATGGAGGTGAATGTTTTGAGTTTACCTGGTTGTTGAGGAAGGCTTCGGCCTGTTTTGTGTCCCTCAGGAACAGCTGGTAAGCGTGGGACTGGGACAGCAGGTTCTGCCGGTTCTCCCACATCTTGTGCAGTTCGTTCCACCCAGTGTCGAGTGCCTGCAGCCTCTGCCGCAGGAACATGTACTGAGCATCCGTCTGGCCCTGTGTTACCATCTCTCCCATGTCCCGCATCTTCTGGTAGTCCTCCTCATAGTTCTGGATCTCGTTCTTGATGCCTTCGTGCTGAGCCATCAGCTTCTCTGCCTCAGCCAGCGTGTTGGGCATGTCCTCAGAGGCGATGGCTGTCTGAGTGCGGGAGAGCCAAGACTGGAAGTCGTCCAACTCGCGCAGGAACTGCTGCAGCTTCCTGGCCTCTCCCAGAGACTCCTCACGGTTCTTCAGAGTGTTCTTCATTTCCTCCCAGACAGCGGTGATCTCAGCCAGACGTCCTGTGATGGCTTTAGCCTGGTCGGGGTGCTCCTCTGCCAGCCGCTGGGCCTCGCCTCGCAGGTCACCCAGTTTGTCCTCGATGGCAGCCAAGTCACGCTCCATACCGGTCAGTTTACGCTGCAGGGCCATGACTCCGGTGAGATCGTTGCCCAGCTCCTGGGTTGACTCGATGACTTTGGTCTTCTCTTTGATCCAGGACTTGGTCTCATTGCAGTCAAGATGGTAGTTCTGCACACCAAGAGCTGAGTTCAGAGACTCCTTCTTCTGGTCCACCAGGTCACGGAACTGGCTCCACCTAGTGGCAGAGGAGACAGAAGTTTCAGTGTGTTTCCACAGCGGGTTTTACTACATTTATATGGTTTTGGTTTTTCCATTCAGAACACATCAGTTTTCACATGATACACCTGTTTGTACCTGTTGTTGAGTTTGTCTTGCTGGGTCTTGATATCTTTCTCGCTCGGGTGACCACTGTGAATAAGCTGTCGGGCGATCTGGTTCACCACAGCAACGCGCGATGCCTGGTTGTTCATCTCTGGCTCCAGACTTTCAAACCTGCCAAGGATACAGCTCACATTACAGTGCTGGCTAGAGGAGATATACAATCAAAGACGCGTGTACAGAACCTTGTGGTCCTACCTGTGTTGTATGACCTCTAGGTCCTCCAGTTTTTCAGGGATCTCCATGCTGTTCAGCCACTGCTCCTTCTCGTCGATCCACACCTCACAGGCATCGGCCTCACTGAACATCTTATAGAGCGCCAGGGCATCCTGCAGTGCCTGTTTCCTCAGCTTTGTAAGCTCAGCCACCTCCTTGTAGCGCTCCTCGATGCCAGCCAGCCGACCACGCACATCCTCTGATTCTGCATCTTCTTTGGGAAGGGAGGCAGCCTGCTCATGGAGTGAGTCTATGACCGGCCGGTAGCTTGCCACCTCTGCTGCTGCATCCTTGTGTTTCCTGACCAGTGCCTGGGTGGAGAACTCGTCGTGGCCCGTCTCTCCACTGGAGACGATGCGAAGAGCGTCTAGTGTCCAGGCATCAACATCATCTGCGTCAGCCTGGAACTGGTGCAGGGCCAGAGCTTCCTCCAGCCTCTTCTTCCTCACCGCTGCCAGTTTCTCCAGCGCTGCCCACTGGGCCTGCAGGTCATCGATACGCTCCTTAATCTTAGTGGCACCGAAGTGACCAGCCTGCACCATGGCCTGGCCCTCAGCGATGGTGTGCTGGAGGTGTCCGGCGCGGCCGCTCATTTCATCCTCCAGAGCGCGCTGCTGACTGAGGAGGCGCAACGCCCCTGTCAAGTCCTTGCCATGCTCGAGAGAGGACAGGATCTGCTCCTTCTCACGAATCCAGCCCTCTTCCTCAGCCATCTCCCAGAAGAACTTCCAGAGGCGACGGGACTCCTCCAGGCGGACACGCCGCTCGGCGGCCAGCTGGGTCAGCTCCTGGTAGCAAAACTCTAGGTGGGCCACCCGGTCCTGGATGACCTGAGGATCGCAGGGCTTGTAGCCTGGACCAGAAGACCATTATCATCACTAAACCATTTTAGTTTTCATTTCCAAGGCTTGAAATAATCTGTAGACTGCTGCCACAAACCACTGAAAACAGAAGCTTTCACTGGTGGGCCTCATCAGAGTAAAATATACAACCAGTCTCTGAGACAATTAAACAAATCATTTATATAAACAGAATAAAGGAACAAAACATAGCTCTTCAAATCAGGGACAAGGACAAATGCTGCGACATGCTGCTCACCATTGTCATTGACGGAGTATTTGTTTGCGTTGGTGGTGACTGCCTTCACCCGGTCAGCCTGGATGGCGATGTCGGCCTCCACCAGAGCGTGCTTCTGCAGTAGGTCCTCCACACCCAACAGATGCTTCCCATAATCCTGAGACAGCAGAAGCATCTGGAAACCAGACAAACAAACAGACGGGACCAACAGTGGGACAGGAGGCTAACAGTTACCCCTGTCTCTGGACCTAAACTCGTCCTGGATCTACCTCTGTACTGGACGAACAGAAATGAAACACATCCATTTTCTCATCTGACCCTAGAATCTACAATATAATGGGAGGATTTCAGGTAGTGAGAAACATTCGTCCATCTCGCTCTGGACAGTGTACCTTCATCTCATCCATCCAGTCCATGATGTAGAGCATCTCCTGAAAGACTCTCTGCAGGCCCAGGTTCATCTCCAGCCTAAGTCTGCGGGCCTTCAGCAGCTCCAGCAAGTACTCCCAGAGCCGGATCACATTATCTTTCCTGGCTGTGATGCGCTTGATATCGTGGTAGCGCTCCACCTCCAGCTCCTTTGCTACAGCAACCACAGCCTGGACACGCTCCTCATATGCCGCAATGTCCGTCTCAATTGCCTCATGCTTCTTGGTGGCCGCCTCAACGGCCTGAAGGTCGAAACCAAAGTTGTCCTGGAGAGAAACAGGAAGCTGCATTGTCACCAAATGGCAGCACATATATTGGCATGTACACATATACACTGACGTTTCCTTCACAGGATCAATGAAGTCTATCTATAGTATATGTCTGTATATCCATCTTCCCAAAATCAAATCTGTGTCAATTTACATTTTCTGAAACTGGTGCTGATTCAGTTCTGGCTTTAAGTTCTGGGTTTTAGCAAATTAGCAAAACAACAAGAAAAACAAGACAATAACTTGAATCAGTTTTATTCTCAAAATGTAAAACAGTTTCCAAATATTTCCAGGTCAATGGTGTTGAAGAGCCAGCAGCTCATTTAAAGTCCAGCTGGGCTTATTTCTTCCTTTTTGCAGTAAAAAAAAATCAAGTGTTGTGTTATTTCTAAGGTTGAAAGGAAGGAACAAAGGTCCTTGAAGAAACATTAGAAATGCTTCTTTTACCCCCACAAACCACTGAGGGGGTAGACAGGAGTATCTGTTTGACTGACAGGTTGTATACTTGTAGCTGTAGCTTACAAACTAGAACATCCTGCAGTTTAAATTCAGCAGCACTTGCACCTGATGCTAACACAGACAAAAACCTGGCAGCTGGTGCTGACTGTGTCCTCTTACCTGTGACACCAGTCGCTGGTTTTCACTGAGCCAGGTCTCTCTCATGGCCGCCTTGCGGTCGAAGCGTCTGGCCAGCTGCTCCAGTTTCTCCTGACGAATCAGCTCTGTCCTTAAAGCCAGCTCCCTCTCATGCTCTGCCTTCTCCAGGCGCTCCCAGGCCTGACGAGATGAACACGAGATCAGCATTGAATGTCTTCGTAACAAAGTCATCAAGAGCTGTGAAGCAGCAGCTGCTACATGAACCTTAACAATGCTGCTGGCTGCATGAAGACCAAGAACCAAACTGTAAACTCCTCAGGCCTCTTTATCAGTTTGTGAGCCTGGGACAGGGTTTGAATCTCAACTCAGCTTCCAGTTCCTTTATTCTGAATCTCTTCTCAAGTGTAATTAATTCAGCTTTCAACACCTGAGCACTGAAGTCAAAGATGCTTCTCCAGAAACTCAGTCTTCTACAGAGACTAATTTCAGTTCACACATCAAGTTAATGAAAACTGTACATTCATGACAGACTGGATGATTTTCAGTCGTGGAGGTTCACAGGTCTGAGAGCAGCTCTCACCTTGTTGATATCTGAGATGAGTTTTCCCTCTCGGGGCATGTAGACCTTCTGGTTGTTGGCCCTCATCTTACTCTGGATGGTGAAGAGAAGAACCTCCAGGTTTCCCTTCTCTGTGAACCTGAGGAAACGAGAGGCGTGATGAAGGGACAGAGGTGGAGGCGGAAGGCAGTAAAATAAGGAGTAAACAGGGGACATCTGGAAGGAGGTACCCCTGATGAGGATCACAACGTAGAGAAGATGCTGCAGGTAGGTTGGAGGTTGAAATGTAATCCAGATCTGAACTTCCCTTTCCTTTCATTTTATTAACTAGTATGTGCATTTTTCCTGCCTATTTTCAGACAGAGTTTCTGCTTCAGGTCAAACCTCAGTTTAAGTTCAATTTAATTTTCATACAGGGATCATCCAGGTCAGGTTTCTTTAGTATTATCTGACTTTTTTTCAGTATTTCCCATCAGTATATAACAATAACTTCTGATGCGACCTGGACACAGAAAAGCAGCAGAAAAGGCTTAAATTAATTGATCACAAAGAAAAGTTGCTGCAGGCTTGATGATGCGGACTGGAGGGGGCAGGACAGAGGAAGAGGCTGTGAAGAGGAGATTAGGTGGATGAGGTTAACTGAAGGTAAAGGTTCTGACTTGGGAGGTTTCTCCACAGTTCGGTAGGTGTTGAAGGCCTGAAGTTGCTGCTGGACTCCAACCAGAGAGTTGGCGAACTTCCTGTTGTTGAGGATGATGATGGTCTGCTCAATCCATTCCAGCAGGTCTGAAGCCAGAGACTCGTACTTCTCAATCATCTTCTCCGTCTCAATCGCGTTATCCAACACCTGGACAAAAACGCAGGGAAAATCGCCCGTCATCTTAATCAAATATCACGGTCTCAAACTTTCACTGTGAAATTTGTCCTGATTATCAGACCACCCCCAAGACCTGGACTCCGATCATACGTGCTTTCTGACCTTTCCAATACGTTTGCCCTCCACCTTCAGAGCCTTCATCTTGGAGAAGTAGTGGTAGTACGTCACCACGTAGGTGATGACTGACTTCTCATCAGGATGGTCCACGCTGATATCTGAAACACAAACCCTCGGACATTTGAGGACTGACTCTGGTCACAGAGTGTTTTCGTGGAGAGTTTACCAGCTTTTGTTATGTGCTCACATCTGTCACGTCGACATGAGAGCATCAAAACCATCAGATGAGAGCTAAGGGATAAAAGTCTCAGACTCTGTGTGTTTATACTGCAGAGGACAATCACATTACATTGGTTTGCTGCCGTAATTTGTCTTGACACCTACATAAACCACAAACAGACTTGGGTTCAGTTTTTTGCTCAAGGACACTACTGCACGTGGGCTGAGCTGCCGCCAGAGGCTGACCTGCTGTATCCTCCCTACACAGCAGCTAACGAAGTTTGTCTGAACCGATCATTCATACGTGCATCATAAAAAGAAGGACAAAAAATACCTTTTTTTTCATTTAGTAGAAAATAAATAAATATGAGCTTTAAAACTGGGATGATGTTTTGTACATTTCAAAAATCTCAGTTTACTGCTCAGTGTAAACTAAGGAGTGTGTGTGGTGAAGCTGTGGTGTTGTACACAGTATCTTTGTGTTGAGATGTGTTCTAATAACTCTCAGTTAATTGCTCCAACTTCGAATTCTTATTCTCAGTGACAGCATGGCTGAAACCTGAGATCTGCCAACATCGGCTTTATGTAAAACCTCCTGAGTTCACAACCCAACTTTTACCAAATATCACTGAAAGCCGACGGAGCTGACAGTGAAACCCGGCAGGTGAAGATGTCACAAGGTACGAGCAGTGTCGTCAGTATAGAGTGAAATATTTCAGTCCAGATTTGGTGAAACTGGGTCAGGATCTCACCCTCTGGGTCCAGCAGCTTGGTAAGGCCAAGGTGCTGCTCTGCCAGGTTAAAAGCGTTCTGCAGGTTGTAGTGAGCGTTGGACTTCTTAAGTTTGTCAAAGTCGATCAGATCAGGCCTGAAAACAAACAAACAAACTTGATTTACACCACACGCACCAGATCTGTCAATCTATAGGACCAAACCGCAGCACGGAAAAACCGTCTGCTGAGGACGAAGATGTCACCTGTGTTTGTGGATGAGAGCATTGAAGGCCATGCCGTCTCTCCAGCTGGTGGTGAAGTTGTGGATGTTCACGTTGGGATACCTGAAGAAAAACAGGAAACCTGTGAAACGCTGCGCGCACATTCTTCTTAAACCTCCAGGAAGAGAGGTGTGATCCTGCTGGAGGACCAGGTGTGTCCTACACGATACTGAGAGGTGTGTCTGCTGCTCAGCCTGGCCTCATTGATATAAATGAGGTGGACAAAATAATAAAAACATCTGTCCATCTACTCTACGTTTGGACTGTGCTGCAGGTCTCACTATACAGTGTGTGTGCAGTGTGTTCAGTGTGTTCAGTGTGTGTTCAGTGTGTGTTCAGTGTGTGTGCACAGTGTGTGTGTTCAGTGTGTGTGCAGTGTGTGTGCAGTGTGTTCAGTGTGTTCAGTGTGTGTTCAGTGTGTGTGAAGTGTGTGTGAAGTGTGTTCAGTGTGTGTGAAGTGTGTTCAGTGTGTGTTCAGTGTGTGTTCAGTGTGTGTACAGTGTGTTCAGTGTGTGTTCAGTGTGTGTTCAGTGTGTGTACAGTGTGTGTTCAGTGTGTGTTCAGTGTGTTCAGTGTGTGTACAGTGTGTGTACAGTGTGTGTTCAGTGTGTGTTCAGTGTGTGTTCAGTGTGTGTTCAGTGTGTGTTGAGTGTGTATTCAGTGTGTGTTCAGTGTGTGTTGAGTGTGTGTTCAGTGTGTGTTCAGTGTGTGTTCAGTGTGTGTTCAGTGTGTGTTCAGTGTGTGTTCAGTGTGTGTTGAGTGTGTATTCAGTGTGTGTT
>JBBMJY010000020.1:316723-346588 GCA_037833715.1 Toxotes lorentzi
TCCTCCTCTTCCTCCTTTCACCCAGCCCGGCCATCAGCAGGAGGGTCCCCCATATGAGCCAGGTTCTGATCAAGGTTCCTTCCTGTTCAAAGGGAGCTGTTTCTTGCCACTGTCTCCTTCAGTGCTGATCCCAGTGTATCCCAGGATGCACTGAGCTGTGACCTGTCCGTCTCACCTCTCGGCGTTCAGAGCCATCAGTTTGGCCACGTTGTAGCAGATCCGAGCCTCCAGCACCGTGCAGTTCTCATACGCCTGTCTGAAAGAATACAGGGGAGAGAACACAGGTTAAATCCTGGAGATCTGTGGAAATATTTCAGATCTGACCAACAAACTGCAGTGTTGCGTTTGGTGCTTCCTGTTTGTTCCTGTTCCAGGATTCATGTGTTCATCTAATACAGATGCCATTAGATGGTGTGTGTGACTCCGGATGTGTCACAGCCAAAGCTGTTTTTATCCATCATAACAGTATGTTTGCAGAATAAAGGTTATTTTGGATATAACACTACATCCTAGATAAATGCACCTTAACAGTGTCTGAACCTGCTGTCTGTGTCTGTGACATGAATAGCTACAGACTTATCATTAAATAAGCAAAGCTGCAAACAATTAAGTCATTTCAATATTACGTAAGCAGAGAAACATTACCAGGATGTTTTATTTATCAGTGAGTGAAACTTATATCTGAAAAAGGAAAAAACACCATATATTTACTGTCTGAACAAATCGTTAAAGATCAGGACACGATCAGTGAACTTACTCAAAGTGCTGTTTGATCTGACTCTCCTCAGCGTACTTAGAAATGCCATTAATGAATAAAGTGCGTTTCACCTGCAAGACATGAAACTGGGATCAACACACAAGTCACAAAAAAAATTCAGCAAAATCAAAAATAAGTAAAGGGAGACTCTGGAGGGAACGCTGCACTGCACGCCTGAGATCTGGACTTTGTATAAAAATGTCTCGTGGACACGTCTCAGTGGGAGCTGATGACTGAAGATGAGGTTTGTTGTCTTTTTCCTAAACTGACATTTTCTCCAAACGCACACTCTGAGCAGCCCTTTAGTGAACTCATGTTTCCTGAACTCTCTGTTTTCCACCTCAGCAGCAGTGAACGGTGGGTGTTTCCTACCAGGTCGTCCTCCTTGTAATGCATCTTGGACGTGTGTCTCCTCATGCTGTAGACGGTCAGGAGCAGATACATGAAGGCAAACGAAGTGTGGAGCCACAACAGATTCGTCCTGGACAAAACAAAAGTGATTTCAGTATAAATCTTTGATAATCAAAATCTTTATTGTTCCGAGCCAAAGTGTAACTCCAGGCTGCAGACGTGGAGCTGTTAGAAGGTGGGTGTTTTTTCTTTTGGAGCTAGGCTAACAGTTTCACTTTGCTTCCAGTCTTTGTGCTGAGCTAGGCTAAACACATCCTGGACAGTTTTCAGATTAACTCCTGTTTTCTACCTCAACATTCAATCATTGTTAAAGCTGCTGTCGGTGAACTCAACCCTTCCGGTCACATTTAGACCAATCAGCAGCTCCTGTTTTCACAAATGACTCCAGCAGAACTTCACAGACTCACCCTGACTTCAGGTTGGCTATCGTGGTGCGTCCAAAGCTGTAGGCGTTATTTTCTGGAAAAAATAACAGAAGAAGTCAGAGTTGATCATCGGGACCAGTCAGACCATCAGTCCTTTGGAACCAATGATTTTGTCTGAATATTTTCAGTTTCAGCAGCAACACTCACGTGAAGCTTATACGCCTGAAATTTAACAGTTAACAATCCAGCCTCACCATGAAGTCTGTTCAGTAGATGCTCTGAGGCTCATGGTCATATCGCCATGATCTTCCTAAGCACATGGAGTTTGTCAAGTTATCGTGAATTGCAGACGAAATTTTCATTTTCTGAAAACTCTGGAGGCCTCTCGTCCTCGCAGGCTTAGAAGTTAAAACTGAATGTTTATTCAAAGTGCTCTCCAAAAAAAGGAAGACAAGCAGGCAACTCCCAATCAAAGGCTGCTTTAACCACTGCATCAAGACAGCTTTTAATGTGTCCGCTGGAACTACAGATCATCAACATGTAAGACTCCTTCCCCTTAAAGTCTCTGACCTTCCTGCTCAAATGTGACGACAAACACAATACGGACCATTTCCACCCCTCCCGCACAGGAACAAAACTCTTTGTGGTGGTTTCGTGTCTTTGACATGTTGACGGGACATCCAGCCTCCGACCCTGTGATTAGCTGCTCAGTACCTTTATTAATGAAGTTAGGACGAACTGACTGAGTCATTTCACAGTTTTTACACAGATGTATGTGGTTTTTACTCCAGGTGGATTATTTAAGTTAGTAACCAGAACTTGACCACAGATCACTACACTACTGAAACACAGTGAAAACTACAGAGCTAAAAACTTTGATGAGACCAGGCTGAGCTAAAACCACCATCTACCATCAGACAGCAAACACAGGCCACAGACAGACCACAGACAGCTCTGATCTGACTGCTGTTACCTTCTTTAGAAGGAGGTCCAGGTGCTCCTTGGCTTAGGAAAGCATCTTTACTGATAATTCTGACTAAAACCAATGAGACACAAGGCGAGAACACTGTGAGAGGAAAACCCAAGACCAGAGTCCAGAGTCTGCAGGCTTTAGTCCACCTGCTGAATCTCGTCAGAAGACGTCTCTTTGTATTATTGGGTTACAGTGTGAAGTCTGGGGTCCTGTGCCCTGGATGGGCCCTGACTGGTGACCTCTAACAGCTGTGGTGGTGTTAGAGTTGTTCTTACCCAGCAGGTCTCCAGAAAAGTTGACAGGTAGGACGATGCCGACGGAGAGGACTCCGACTACGACCAGCAGGCCGATGATGTGACGCTGGAAGGAAAGGTAGTGAACAGCATCCTCCCCACATTTCTCCCTGATCTCTTCATCCCTGCAGGAGGAGGGAGACGGTTCAGAACAGAAAACAGAACCAGACCTCAGGAGACTGTGAGTTCCACACCGGCTGAGCGTCCATACTCACTTTATTCGGAAAATGGCCGTCAGCCACGAGCAGAAGCCCTGCAGGTAAAAACAACACAAAAGTGAAACACACAAACATTTCATCCAAATTTAAGTTATGAACTGTATTTAAAATTCTATTCTAATGTAGATTTTAATTTAATTTTTTTCTATTTTAATCATATCATTTTGAATTTCTACAAAACATTTGATTTGACTTGTTCTTTGGCGTTTCAGACCTAAGACAAAAATATATATTTTTACAATTATTTTCTACTTGTAAGGTGAAAATTCTGCTTCCTGTGAGTGTGCAGGTGTGGTCAGGTGAGAGGGCGGAGCTGCAGCTGAGAACATGCAGTCTCAGGCTGACCTTCTCTGAGCTGCTCGCTGTTAAAGTGGATTATCATCGACAGATTAAAAGCAAACAAACCTGCTGAGCTCGACTTTCACTACAGGAGGGACACACACACACACACACACACACACACACACACACACACACACACACACACACACACACACACACACAAACTGTAGATCTGATTTACTGAATGTTGGACTGAAGCTGCAGGAAGCGTTGTTGGTCTGTGTGGACTCGAACAGTAAAGAAAACAAAGAATTAACAGCTGACACATCAGGACAAAACTATTTAAAATGATCAATATATTAAAATACATTATTTAATGAATTAAAGAGGAACAGGTCTAACTCTGGGCGGGACAGCGGTGCAGTGGTTAGCACCCCTCCCCTCTGTTACGCCTCACAGGGGTCCGAATCCACTGGCCGGTGACCTGCAGGTTCACTGGTGACTCTAAATTGTCCGTAGGTGTGAATGTGAGTGTGATGAGTGTCTGTTCAGACTGGAGACCTGTTCAGACTGGAGACCGGTTCAGACTGGAGACCGGTTCAGACTGGAGACCGGTTCAGGGTGTACGCCACCTCTCGACTGGGATGTTGGCTGGGACTGGGTCCCACTCAACCAGTTTTCAAATTCGGACACTGTGACCCCCCCTCAGACAAAATCGACATGACTGCACCCCCCCACTAACTGCCACCCTGTCATTTTGGATAAAGCAGTTTCAGCATTTTTCAGTGTTCAGTGTTTCAGCTCTTTGTTTTGGAACTACAGTTCCCATCATGCTAAGGGTTTTTTGTTTTTTTTAATATGATGGCGAAATCCTCAGGAAGTGAAGTCACACTGAATCAAATCAACCTTGTGTTTGAGGCCAGGTCTGACTAAGGACTCTGAGAAGGGGGACGGTTTTCAGTCCATCTCTAAGTGTTTTAAAGGATTGTCCTCACTATGAGCTGTCACTGCTGCAGCTCCACCTGCTGACAAACTACAGCCTCACAGTCTAAAAACCTCTGAGGGAGACAGTGAGGAAGACGAGGAGCAGTGATGAAGGTGTCCTTACGTTGTCTCTCTGGTCGAAGTCAACAGAGCTGGAAACAGAGGTGAGGCGTTCGTAGCGGTCAGGCGTCTCTGAGTGCATCGCTGAGGCAACGCTGTGGAGACAGGAAGGAGTCAGTGGAATGTTAGCTGTTAGCATGTAGCCATTCTGACCTTTGACCTCTGCATCTGAAAGCTGATCGGATCCCTGAGGTTAGTTCCTCTGGTTCCTCCAACATGAGACACTAAACACAGAGGGAGCTAACAGGAAACAGAATAAACACTACAACCAACAGCTTCCTGCCCACGAGACCTCTGCAACTCAGCAGAAACAGGATGTTTCCAGATGTGAACTCTGTTACTAATGTTTCTGTAAACAAGTCACGACCAAAGTCGCATCCAGCCCGGCTCCTGAGCTTTCAGTCAGTATCCATGGTCATCAACCTGAGGAGTCTGATCTAAAGGGTTTTTTGGTGATTTACAGCCAGCTGTGAAGTCAGAGTCTGAATCTAATGTTTGTACATCAGAGCTTTCAGAGGAATTCATGACGTGTTCACTAAGAATAGGTGGGAGCTGGGGAGGGGGGGGTTACCTCCCCCCAAAAAAGACCTGTGCTACCCCTGAAGCCAAAAACTGCATTAATATCTCTAAGGCTTCAGTAAATTCTATAAGAAACTCAGGAAGTCTGTGTGTTACACACACACTGATCCAGCTGCCCAAGTCGGTGAGTTTGGCACTGAGAAAAGACTAATCTGCTGGGTTAGCTTACGAGCTAACTAGCACGTCACAGGGTCACGACACACTGAGCCACACACACAAACAGCCCGTTACCTTTTCACCGGTTCATAGTTATCTCTGTCACGTCTTCGGCTGAATTCACGTTAAAATGGAGAGAAGTGTGGAGCAGTGTTAGCATCAGGTTAGCATCACGTCTGTTAGCAACACATTAGCCAGCAGCGACTGATCAAGAGATGCTGTCTTTTCATTCCAATATGGTGCGTGCACACGCACACACACACACACACACACACACACGCACGCACACGCACACAGTCAGGTTGTATGGGGGGTGATTGGTGCCACTCAGCAGAGCTACTTTCTACTGCTCCGCTGGTTTCAGCCTGATGAAGATCTGATCATCAGCATAATCATAAAAAGTTGACAAACTTTGAACTGTAACAACTAGTCGATGAATCGATTAATTGATAGACAGAAATATGATCAGCAACGTTTTTGATAATCGATCAATCGATTCCAGTTGTACGTGTCCATGACGTGAGCGGTCAGCTGTGGAATCTGACACACACACACACACACACACACATACAGTGAGGAAACTCAAACCTCCCACTTTAAACACTCCTTTGTTCACTCCTCTCACACACCGTGTGGTCTTAGCCGCCATTTTGGGTGAACCATTCTGTCTTTTGTCCTACACACACACACACACACACACACACACACACCTATATATAGCAGCATTTGCAACAGACATTGTCTCAATATTTAATCATTTATCTACAAAATGTCATCATCACGTCCCAGAGTCCACTGTGACGCGGTGGTAAACACACCTGGTTCATCCCTGCCTGTAGGGGGCAGCACAGCCACTGAACACTGTTAATCTGACATCCATGACAGGTCACAGAGACACTTATACACATCCATGTGGTATGTGGCACAAATAACCTCCCATACAAGAACAAACACAAACTGAAATGAGGAAGAAGAAGTTGTGTTAGTGCACCAATCAGAGAGCAGAACCCTGTTAATGAAACCAGAAGAAGAAAAGGAGGAGGAGAAAGATGTTAGAAAAACAAACAGAGGAAGCAGAAACATACTATTCCCGCTCCTCCAGGTCGCTGAAACGTTTCTTCAGTCTTCAGGATGAGAAACAGAAAGAAAATTAAAAGCTGCTGTTAGAGAGAAACGTCACTGAGAGGACGACAACACAACAGGAACACAAACTCGAACAGTTCATACAGAAGAAGAAGAAGCCCTCAGTGTTTTCATCTTCCATCTGTGTGCAGCTGCTTCACAGTGCGAGAACCTAAGGTCTGGATCTGGACCCCACCACTTTACTCCAACTGTCCTCACAAAGGATCTGACCTTTCACCACGAAACTGCTTCATTCCCTCACAGTATTTTAGGTGTTAAAGGATTCACCGGCTTCATGAAACCACCAGTCCACGCTGACTCTGAGACGCACACTCCTGACAGCAGCTCTGCTCTGTTCAGATAAATCCACATTTAAACGGGTGGATTCAGTTCAGTTTTATTTCCTTCCACAAACAAAATGGTCTCAAAGCTCTTTACAGAGACCCAGAGTCTGACCCCAGATCAGCACTGAAGGCGACAGTGGCAGGAAACAGCTCAAAGGACTAAAGGTTGTGCGAGCCTCACTGAGCCTCACTGAGCAGCTACAGCATTGTTTAACAAAGACGCTTTAACGTTCACATACTTTGGACACAGTTTCAATGAAGCTGTTTCTGTTTTATTGTGGACGGAAGCTGAAACAGGAAAAAGATGCGTTTACAGACTGAACCTGTTCATCAGGTCAGTGAAACAGGAGCTGCTGAATGGAGGTCAGAGTCACTGTGAACGTGTCGCTCGCTCTTAATGAGGACTCCCAGTTAGTCTTTCTGGATGTTAACATTTAAAGTGGTTTGTGTTCTACCTGAAGGACAGAACCTGCTTTGTCCCTGAAGCTCCAGCAGAAAAGCTCAGCTCTTTGTCAGAGAGGTGAAGTTAACCAGATTTATAAAACCAACCAGTTTGTTTTCATCACCCGTCTCTTCCCTCATCAAACAGAAAAATACAGCTGAAAACTCTCGTGATAAAACATCAGCTTTGTGTCGTTTGTCAGAGTCTGTTTCCGGGCGTGAACGGCTCATTGTTGCCTCTTGTGGCCGTTGGGAGAAAAACAGCAACAACAGCCAAAGTTCTCACCAACTGTTAGTAACCAGCAGGGGGCAGTGATGAGACCATTACAGTCCAGTAATGAGGCGAGGAAGACTTACTTAGACAAGCAACACAGAGGTGACATCCAGAGACTGATGTACACATATTGTTGATCTGCACAACAACGCGTCTGAACATTTCCTGGTTGTGTGTGATATAATCTTGGTTTACCTGTCGGCGTCGGTGACCAGCGCCAGGCGACCATAGTCCCACGCAACTTTCCGTAGAATAGAAAAGACAAAGAGCAGCACCTGAAGAAGAAAAAGGAGGACTTCCTGTTAGACTCTTAATGGAAGCATATAAACACATGATGTAAATCAGAGGTCAAAGGTCAGCGCAGTCACAGATCTCAGAGATGAAGGACAAAAGTACAAACTCAGTAAATCTGTAACTAAAGCTCAGAGTGACTGAACATCAGCATGTGGGTCGATGTGGATGTTCCTCCAGCTGTGAAGCTGCAGAATTGATTTTTCCGACAGTCAGTAAACATCACAGCAGAAAAAACTAAACATGCAGATCCCACAATGCAACCTGTTTTTACACCACCCTCTGTGTCCTGATTCAACACTGTGGACCATGAAACATTTGCAGGCACAATTCACATCATCTGTTCGATGCCTTTTGTTTATGAAGAAGTTGAACGATAAATAAATCATACTTCTGGACACCATTTTCCCACAATGCACTGCACAAAAGAAACTGAAGAGCTGGTCGCAGATTGCCTTGCAGACTTTTCTCTACACCTCGCTCTGAGGGTATTTTTTTAGCTCCTGGATGCCACAGCAGCCGGCCGCAAACCAAATACCTCAGTGGTTTTGTCATGTTACGTGTCGTGTAACTCGGCGGCAGGTCGTCAGACGTATGGACGGTCCGGTGTGAAGTGAGGAGCTGGACCACCTCGCTCACTCCGGGGACCACAGGGAATCATTGACGTGTCAGCCCCAACCCCCCAACCCCCCATGTGTGCTGTAATGAGCGTGTGCAGCAGCGGGCTGACTCACCAGGAAGCACATGAAGTCGAGGGCGAGCACGGTGGGCACCCCTCCGAACGGCAGCCCCTGCAGCACGGTGCTGCGGATACGAGCAGAGTAACAGTAATCTTTGGACTCGCTGTGAGCCGAGCAGTTGTCCGGACCGCATGCCTGGCCGCCACTGAATATCGCCATGGTAACGATCAGCGCTCTGAGCATGCTCACTGCCACATCCTCGCTGAGAACCTAGGGGAGGATGAGGACTTTACTGCATGAACACAAACACGTTTACAGGCAGCACACAAAAAACTAAAGAAAGAAAATAAAAAGTCAAACAAGCCAATGATCAGATTCCACCAGATTCAACCAGGCTGTGAAAATACATCAAACTGCCCCACAGCTACAGCTTCGTCCTTCTCATGATGGATAAAGGCTCATCCCTGTCAGACTGTCTTTATATTTGAAAACTGTTAGTGTGATGAACAAATCAGAAAAGATTTCAGTGGAAATGCTGGAAAATAAAATGATCCATTGACCTGAAAGATAAAATCAAAGAAATATCAATAATGAAATGGTTTCAATATTTCTAAAATTCTTACGTCTTATTTTAGTGGAATCTTATTACTGTTGTGTTTGTAAAGTACAAATACCTCAAATCTGTACTTCTGTGCACAAAACAAGTAGAGGAACAGATGTGAGTGTCAGCTGATGTTCTGTCCATCAGCGGCGTCTTCCCGCCTTCAGTCAGACGAGGATCACAGGAAACAACGCAGCGTTTCTCTGCTCGTCATTCAGAGCAGCCTCCCACGTCCACCCACCTCTTACTGAACAGAGGCGTCATTTAATGAATCCAAGGTGATCAGGAGGAGCTGACTACATTTCCCAGCATTCTTTGTTCAGCAGCAGCAGGCAGCTTTCTCGCCTGTGACCTACTGATCCCGTTGCTATGGTAACCCTGACTGCAGCTCCTGACCCACTTTTTATGCTTCGGCGGATGTTTGTCACAAAACGACAGTGACGGCGCTCAGGCCCATGACATCATCGTTACATCACAGACTCAGAGAACAAAGAAACATCTGCGCTGGTTACGCTGATCCCCGCCGTGACCTGATGGCGACCAGTATGCCCACTGACTGCTTCAGTCTGGTGACTTTTTATGTCCACAGATGTTGAACACTCAGGAAACATCTGGATTTATCAGTGTCAGTGAAACAGAAGAACCACGTCTCAAACAGTCTGAATAGATTTTATCATTATTCTTTGTCTTATTTCTGTCTGCGGGACAATCAGGATGCTTTGGGGGCGTAAACAGGAAGCACAATGCAGTCGAGGCCTCGGTGAGTTAGATGTGAACACAACGACACCTTGCGCCTTATTTTTTTTACCTTCTGTCTTCTTTCAGTCAAACTGTCCCTTTAACAGCAGCTGAATCAGCTGTGATCAGCTCCTGTCTGCAGTGAACCATGGATGAACACACACTCTTACTGGATCACTGTGATACTGAAGGAACGTAAAAACAGCAGGATTCTCAATGAAGTTCTGCAGGATGAACATCAGAGATGATGATATCCTCACGTCACTGCTGCAGCACTGGAGCTCAGCAGAAACCAGTTTCTATCTTCCTATTATCTTTAAAACACCTGCACACACCTGTCCCCTTTAACCCCATTTAGTCCTGAGGAGAAAAGAATCCCGCACTCTGTCCACACTTCAAGGACCTTCATCAGGCAGGTCTGAATGAACTCCACCTGAAGAAGGTCTGAGGACTGAAACGTATTTGTATCGTATGAGTTCAAGTGATGGACAGTGGACGTGACAGTGGACGTGACTCTCAGGTTGGACGCCTGTGGTGACTTTATGTTGTACAGGAAGTGTTTTGAACTTACTGCCACGTTGGTTTTGTCCAGAACCCAAACTGATTCAGTTACTGAGACACTGGAGAAACTGATCGAGGTTATCAATCATCAAAACTGCTGCCAAGTCATTTCCTGTTGATCAGATAATAAACTAAACCTGCAGCAGATTCTGAGACTCTGAGAACAGCTAAATCATCAGGGAGTCTGTATGGAACAGGAATTTACACTGATGTTCTCACTGGTTCTCTGTAGAACATGAAGCGATGATCTGATCTGGAATATTCCACCAGTTCAGCGTCATTCGGAGAACCCACCCACCCCCACCCCCACCCCCACCCCCCGTTGTCATGGTGCAGCAGCAGCATGACTCATCTGAAGACTCCAGAGCTGCAGACACACTGCAACACTGACAATGCACAGTCTGCATCTCATCAGACTCCTGAGAGATCAGGACACCCAGTCCAGACCACCATCAGACCCCCCCTTCATTAGACTGCTGTATCCTTACACTTGGTTCCCATCCCTGTTGGTCCAGTCCTGGCCTCAGACCTGTTCGCATAAATACTGAATGTCTGTGTGTCCAAAACGGCCCCTCATTATCACCCACTCGTCCCTCCCTCGTCCCTCCCTCTCCTCTGGGGATCAGTGTCGTCTGATTGGACCTCAGTGTGACTGTTTGTGTATTTGGGTTTGATTTTCCATCAAAGACACAAATATGTGTTTCCTCTGGGGGAACGCTGATCAGGGGACGCTGATCAGGGGACAGCCGCTCAGAGACATCTCCTGCTGATGCTGCCCTCACATTCTCATGTTGTGTTTGTGCTTCTTCCTTTTTTCAGGTCAAATGAACTGTCTGATGTGACGGTGCAGCCTCAACAGCTCCACTCACTTTCTTTCCACTGCCGCCTGCCGCCCAAAGATAACGGCTCAGAGTGTGTGTGTGTGTGTGTGTGTCACTGATATCTGCTCAGTACATGTATGACAGTTCACATGCTGATGAGTGACAGGTCAGAAGTTTACATGAAGCAGTTTCTTCATCCTTAAAAAAGCCTGCTGTCTGCGATCGAAACTTTTTTCTGAGGTTTTTCACTGGACCTGAACGGATCAGAATCAGAATCAGAAACACTTTATAGTCCGGTGGAATCTGACGTGGTGTTGAACTGACAGAGTCCCATAACACACGCAAATAAAAAGAAAGAAAGAACTAAGAGAAGGACAACGTGTACAAATAATGTGCAATGTTGCAAAGCACGTACGTCTGAGGTTTCATTAAAACACTGGGGGTGTCCTGAAACTTTTGACCAGTCGCGTTTGTCTTCAGTTGACAGTTAACAGTTGAGAGGCAGACAGGAAATGAGTGTGGACACAGAGAGAGGGACAGCATGGATCGAAGGTCTGGATTCAGACCCGAGGTGCTGGGGTCACAGTACGTGACGGTTCGTGGCACCTTAATTAATCTCTTAATCGCTGAAGGTCTTTGCCTTCATTTGTTCAGGCTCAGCAGTGATCTCCAGTTTATTTTACTCTCCACACTGACTGAACTTCAGCTGAAAGAAAAATGAGACCAGCTGTCAGCGGTTCAGCCACTGGGGAGCAGGAACCTGAAGCAGTGTGAGGGAACCGGAAGAAAATCTGAATAAAAACACAAAACTCTTCTTTTTCACTGACGTCGTCAGCAGCATGTTTCCATCAGTCTGAACCTAGACTGAACCCGGTCTGAACCCGGACTGAACCCGGACTGAACACGGACTGAACACGGACTGAACCTGGACTGAACCTGGACTGAACGCGGACTGAACGCGGTCTGAACCCGGACTGAACGCGGTCTGAACGCGGTCTGAACGCGGTCTGAACGCGGTCTGAACCCGGACTGAACCCGGTCTGAACGCGGTCTGAACGCGGTCTGAACCCGGACTGAACCCGGTCTGAACGCGGTCTGAACCCGGTCTGAACACGGACTGAACACGGACTGAACACAGACTGAACCCGGTCTGAACCCGGTCTGAACCCGGTCTGAACCCGGACTGAACGCGGTCTGAACGCGGTCTGAACCCGGTCTGAACCCGGTCTGAACCCTGTGCAGCTTTCTTTACTAACTGGGTGAAATGACTGCTCATGGACGACGCCAGCTGCAGCCCCTCAGCGGTTCTAATGGGTTCTAATGGAGAAACTCAGAACTCCTCTCTGCTGATCAGTGTGGTTCATTAAGTCCTCGTTCCCGCCTTCAGCTCCCACGCTGACGTCTGCCTTTACAGCAGGAAACAGGTGCAGATCTCCTGACTTTCAGTCCAAAATAATGGATCCTACATTTCCCAGAATGCACCGGGACAGTGTCTTTAAACTCCACACCTGCAGTCTGGATGCAGACTGATGACAGGACCGTCACGTGGTGAAGGTTCTTTTTTAATAACTGACTAATCGTTTCAGACGTTTTCAAGTGAAAATCCCCAAAACTGGTTCCTGTTTCCTGTTCCAGTAAAACTGAACGTGTTTGGGTTCTGGACCGTTGCTCGAGCTACTAAAAAAAAAGCTTGTTATCATTTTTATCATATTAGAATGAACTAATCAGCAGGTTAATGAATGAACTAATTAACGAATCCATCTGCTAATCACATCTACACAGCTGCTCTGCTGAGATGCGGCGTTAAAGTGCAATCATAAAAACTGGACAAATGAAATTCAAAAGTTGGGCAGTTCATTCTTCATTCCCTCCTGGTGCATCTGCTGAATGTTCACACAGACAGGACGCGTGGAAAAATAACCTGCAGAGGTCAGTGAAGGCAGCGCTGCCTTAGAGTCCACGCTCAAGTGTCGGATTTCAGAGCGTCCACCACAAATAACAACAACCCGGAGACATTGAATGCTGATGTACGAGTTTGGCTTCATTTAAAATGTTCTGAGTGACACATCACCCCACTTTTAGTTTTTCTTTATACAAAAGTCTCTGAGAAGCTGCAGACAGAAACTTTAGTCGTTTATCTGAATCGCTGCTGCTGATTTTTCTAGAAAAGACTAACTGGTCCCTGCAGTTCTGATCTGATCTGATCTGATCTGATCTGATCTGTTCTGTTCTGATCTGATCTGAGGTTTCACTTTCTATCTCTGTGCTTCACGTGAAACATGAAGGTTTACACTCGTGATGACATTTGAATCTGTGAGCAGAGACCTGATGCACTTCAGACCACATGGCAGTGAGAATCTAAAGGAGCTGACTCATGTTTTATTTTCAGAATGAGCCACTGAACCAAACATCATTAACGGAGTCACATCTCAGTAAAGTGAGGCTGAAACCAGAAACACTTTGATTCCTGGGCTCTGACATGTTCTCATCTGAATGCTGTCAATCATCTGACAGTCGATGAATAATGGATCGATCGATTAATTCTGTGTTGATGGATCAGTTTTCTCTCAGTCACTGAGTGAAGAGTCCGAAGCTTTAACCTGATGAAGGCTCCTGTGCTCAGGTGGGTCTGACTGACTGACCTGATTCAGGATTTCAGCTGCTGTCGGACACAAACTGTGACTCGCTGCTTGTGATTAGTCTCGGCTCAAACACCGAGGCGTCTCTCCGGACGCGGCCGCGGCCCTGCTGCGCCTGCAGTCCGGCCCGACCCGACTGCACCTGCCTCACCGAGCATCCGCGGCCCTTCTGGACAATGTCAAAGAAAAGGCAGGATATCAGAGAGCAGCACGACGCAGAGCTGAAGCCTGTTCAGAGGTGAAATCACATTATCGCTGCAGACGCACGGCTCGGCGTGTCCTCTGCGCACACATTATATAACCCGACACCCCCACCCCCCAAAAATAGCGGGGTCGTACGGAGGCTGGATGGATGCTGTCCGGGTGGAAACGCCGAGCAGGAGCCGCAGACAGGCCGTCGGTGAGGCTGCAGCAGCGGCCTGTCAGCGGCTGATCGACCCAAAGCCGCCTTATGATAAACCAGAGAATAAAGCCCGTAATAAATAATCCCCGTTAGAATAAAGCCGGTACCTGACCATCAGAAGCCGATCCTCCGCCTCCGATCCTCCGCCGAATCAAGAAATTTCACCGCAGAAAACGACCCGTTAAATCCTCACAAATCCACCGCCGCCCCGGCTGCGTCCTGCCGCAGCGCCGCCATCCGAGAAAGAGGCTGATTCAGGCCCGAGGAATTTAAACCACCGCCGGGGGTCAGAGGGAGAACCCGCCGCAGAAGCGTGTCCCTCCGCCTGCCGCTGAGTCCGCTGCGGCCCGCTGCTCCTCCACCGGGTGTCGGTGCTAAAATGGAGGCGGTCTCTCCGGGAATAGAAACAGAGAGGAGCTGCTGCCGCTGCTAGGAGGAGGAGGAGGAGGAGGAGGAGGAGGAGGAGCAGGAGGAGACGGTCGATCAAAACCGCTGCAGTTACAACGAGTCACCGACAGGAGGCGCCAACACCACACACAACAAGTGAGTTCTGCGTTCTCAGGCACAGTATGTAAACGAAGTAGAATAATAATTACAGTAGTTAATAGTACACAGTAAAAATGTAAAATATAAAAAACAATTATATTTATCCATAAAATTTGTGTTGAAAGACTAAAACTAAAATAAAGTTCCTACTAATCCTACAAAAATAAAATCTATTAACTTAACACACATTTTAAAACAGAGTAATAATAAGAAACTGTAAAATAAATATTATAATGCTGAAACATTATTAAAATCAGACTTTTCTATGGAATATAATATATCAAATATATATTATGGTAATTAAAATTTGAATTTACTAAAATATGATACAAATACATGTAATAAATATAAAGGTACAATTATGATTAAAGTATGTTTGCAGTATTTTTGAATTTAGTACAGGAATTATTTCATATTCAGCTTGGTGTGTGATGAATCACATGTCCATATGTTCATTTATCATATGACTGTTAAACCTGGAGGTGAATTAGAGTCAAACCTTGTCCCTGTCTTCTGAGTCCTGATCTGAGTCAGACCTGATCCCAGGCCTGACCCTATCCCTAACCCAGACCTTCCTGAGGATATCATCATCTCTGATGTCCATCCTGCAGAACTTCATTGAGAATCCTGCTGTTTTTAGGTTTCCTTCAGTGTCACAGTGATCCAGTGAGAGGTGTGTGTTCCTCCATGGGTTCAGTACAAACAGGAGCTGTTCACAGCTGATTCAGCTGCTGTTCATGGGACAGTTTGACTGAATGGACACAGATAGAATCTTTTAAAAACGGGGCTCAAAGAGAACAGCAGCACTGACCTGTAATTACATTAGAACAGACCATCAGACCTTTCACAGCATCTTGTTCTCCTGATGGTTTCCCTTTTCTTCTGTTGTCATACTGGTTCCTGTGTGTTGGTGCACGTTTCCCTCTCTCACATCAACTGAAACACTTTTGGCTTCTTCCATTTTCACAGTTTCACCTTCATCACCCCGCATAGGAACAAAGTTCAGCCTGAGCAGAGACTGAAACCTGTTCACACACAGGTGTGTGTGTGTGTGTGTGTGTGTGTATACACAGTGGTATGGAAAACTTTGTGCACCTCTGGTAAAAATTTCTGTTAATATGAACAGTTAAGCCAGTGGAAGATTAACTGATCTCCAAAAGGCATAAAGTTGAAACAGTCTTTTTCAATATTTTAAACAATATCAGTGTCTTCTTTTTGTTTTCTACAATTTTAGAGTGAAAAGGGGAAAGCTGCAAAAGAATGGGAACCCCAGGAGACTTGATGCCTGACGGCCCGGGTCTGTCTGTTGATTATAGTTCGGCCTTTGACCCTAACGAGGGCGGGGGGGGGAGGGGGGGGCGGAGGGGGGGGCGGAGGGGAAACAACTGGGCGTGGTTACCTGCTCATCTCCCGCCAGCCTACCTGCCCGGCAGCTGCGGTGTCTGGCCCGGCTCATTCTTCAGCTTCCCCCGCGGTACAAAAGTCAAGGTCCAGTTCGAGTCTGTTAACCCGAGTAAATAAGTTTCCTGAAAGTTCAGCCTGACACATCTGGTACCTCTGCAGACGCTGGTCAGTGTTTGAACAGTGTTTGGTGTCAGTGTGTGAAATTCACTGCTCAAGTACTGGCTTTTATTTGACTTATTTTATTGGACACTGAGCTCTCTGTTCTGGTAGATTCCGAATCTGAGCATGAGACTGTGACGGGTCCACCAGGTCATGAGACTCTGAGCTGCAGAGACACTGAGCGTGTCTAAAGCTGAGGAGCCAGTAATAATGAATGAACCCATTCAGCTCCAGGACATACATTTAATCAGATAAACAGACGGAGGAGGACGTAGCTGATCATCGTATCTTCTATCATCTGTCTCTTCATCTCTGTCTCCGGTTCACACTCAGAGGTGCTTCACTCACCCCTCAGCCTGAGGCTTGTTCCGTTATTTTGGACAGAGACATTTGTCCTGTCTCCTTGTCCTGGAGTTTTCCATTTAGTTCATTTTTCTCTGTCTCACCCCGCCTCCTCCCCCTGTCTCACCCCGCCCCCCGTCCCATATAAACCTCCTCGGTGTTTTCCTCAGTCCCAGAGCGGAGCCGAACAGCAGCCCGATGGAGTGCTGGGAGACCGCTGTTTCATACCTGAGCTGGGCTCTGATCGCCGGGGGCGTGGTCTTCGTGTGGCACCAGACCCGGAGCCACACTCAGTATGGCCGCTACGTGCCGGCGGAGGGTCGGTGCTGTCCGGCCAGACTGGCCTGGTTCCTGCAGGAGGTCCCGGCCTTCCTCCTGCCGCTGCTGCTGCTGCTGCTCACCGAAGAACCGGACATCAGGCCGGGGAGGAGCGGGCACAGGACCGGGGGGACCCTGCTGCTCTGCACCTTCATGCTGCACTATTTCCACAGGTCAGACGTGACAAACCCACATTTACTGAGGAGATCAGCCAAATGAGTGAACCTCAGCTGTCCTCTGCAGAAGTATTCAGGAAATAACAAGAGCTCAATGCATGAGACACTTCTAACTCTGGCTGACTCTGCTCAGTCTGGTTTAGATCCAAACCTCTGTCAGGAAGTTAAAGCTGCTTCTGTTTCTCACCTGAGCAGGGCTGCATCTTTAAGATGGAGAGTGTTTTCAGTGTGTATGTTCACTGGTTTTGGTTTTGGTTTTCCTCAGGCCGCCAGGGGACAGCGCCAACATGTTTTGAGGTGAAACTGCATGAACATGTTCAGCTAACAGCAAATTTTAAGTTCATATACGATAAGATAAACCTTTAACAATGGGGAAATTACACCGTTACAGCAGCAAAGAGCAGATACAAAGAGGCACAGGCACTCAGAATATACAGGTAAGGTCCAAAAAATATACAGACTCCAAGAAAAAATGGAAAATAATAATAAATACTATAAACAGAATGACCAAAGTCACCATGAGCACTGTTTGAGCAGTATGGGAGAAAGAAGAAAGGGTGTACATACTGCACCAAATTCCAGGAATGGGTGTGTGTGCATTCCTCTGCACAGCTGGTTGTACAGTCTAACAGCAGCAGGCATGAAGGACCTGTGATAACTCTCCTTCACTGTGTTGGGGTGAAGCAGCCTCTCACTGAAGAAGCTGCTCAGTGAGCTTCAGCCTGTTCAAAGCTCAGGCTTTAGCATAGTGCAGGATGGTACCAAACCACAACTCACATGACTGCAGGGAACCGGTTTGATGGCGTCTTCAAAGTGACGACAGCCTCGTTGGGGTAAAAAGCACCACACAAAAATGTTTTTCAGGAGTTTTATCTACGCCTTCCTGACCAGAGGACGACCCGTCCCCCTGAAAGTCCTCTTCTGTGCTGTCATCTTCTGCTCACTCAACGGCTTCCTGCAGGGACACCACCTGCTGCACTGTGTCCAGGTCGAAGGCACCTGGCTCACTGATCCTCACCTGGCTGCAGGTGGGTCACAACCACATCCACCAGATCTTCAGGACTCTCCACCTTCATCATATGTTTCCATTTGTTTAATCATCTTTCACATGTTCATCAACATAGAAACAAATTGTGTAGCTCCATTAATAAATGATTGAACCTGAAACAGGGAACTGAGTTAAACACAAACTGAGCGCGGTGGAACAGCAGGCGGGTTGGACTGGATTAGACTGGACAGGTACATACAGGTGACCTACTAAAGGAAATACAGCATGTATCATGGATCATTTCCTCTGTGTGTATTGTGTAGGTCTTCTTCTGTTTGTGGTTGGTATGGCCATAAACATCCACAGTGACCACATCCTGCGCAACCTGAGGAAACCTGGAGAGATCGTCTACAGGATCCCATACGGTACACCAGACCCTGATCCACTTTAGATCCTGATTCACGATATGTTCTGATCCACACCAGAGCCTGACCCAGATCCTACTAGACCACTAGACCCTTACTCACACCAGATCAGTGCTGTGCTGGACTCTCTGGTCACTCAGTCTTGGACCTGTTTCTTCTCACAGGGGGAATGTTTGAGTTTGTGTCTGGAGCTAACTTCTTTGGGGAGGTCATGGAGTGGTGTGGTTATGCTATAGCTGTGTGGTCTTTGCCAGCCTTCGCCTTCGCTTTCTTCACAGTCTGCTCCATCGGGCCCAGAGCCTACCAGCACCACAGGTATCTGAATGACTGTCCCACACAGCATCTGCTTTAATAATCAGCTCAAACACGTTTTCCTTTCCTGAACGAAAATCCTCCAAATCACTTTTCACAATAATTGCCAATTAATTGTTGAACTGATTAAATCTGTTGATCGACTGATTGTATCAGCTCTGCTTAGCAATGACTTCAGTATCTGCACTCGGTGTGTCTTGCAGAGACTACCAGAAGAGGTTTGAGGACTACCCTCGGTCCAGGAGAGCCCTCATTCCTTTCATACTGTGAGGACAGAAGAGCACAAACCATTTAATGGAAACCAGCTGATTTTTGGCTCAAAGAAAACTCTGACTCAGGGTCTGTGTGGATGCCTCTTTGAACACATGATGCTGATGTCTGATGATGTCAAACTCATAGTTCTCAGAATCAGTGGTAATAAAACAGCAGCCTCCAATGATGCTTGTGTGCAGCTGCCAACAGTGTGTCATCAGAGCGGGTTTAAAAATGTGTTTCCAAAGCAAAGAGATTATCACGGGTAATAATGCAGTAAGGACTCTGAGCCCTGATGGGTCTGAGCGTCTACATGACCACAGGATGCTCTGTACGTTTTATCTCTTTACAACAATAATGTAGTTTCTCATTAATGAAGCCTTAGTTTGACGCTCTAATCTTCCCTCATTGTAATCCATTTCAACCACACAGAAAACTCCACAGGATCCTCTGGACTCAGTTCAACTGTTTGACTTTACAAAGTCATCCAAACTGAGGAAAGAAAGGAAAAAAGAGTGGGAGATAGAGAGGTCAAAAAAAAAAGAAATCTGTGTGGCTCCACTCCATGCTACCTGAGCACATGTCATGCCCAGCCACAGATACCCTATATATATATTATATATTACAAAGACAACATAATGACATTACTGAACACTTTAAATCATGTGTGTTGTTGGGGTGTGGGGGCTCTGGGTAGATATAGACCATCGCTTGCTCTCATCCACATCCTAAATCTCTCCCCCTGGTCCACCGCTCCAGCTGTGACAGGGCAGTGCCCACACTGCAGCACTGGGTGCATGTGCTGCACTGGAGCCCACATGCCTCACATTCCTCTGGATCCATTATCGGGGGCATTAGTTCCTGCCCAGGCTTGCTCCATGCAGCGTGTATTGTACATGAGCATGTAAACATTGACTTTTAGGTGTGGTAGAGTGGGTGGAGGACTGTGAATACAGTGTGTGAGCAATCCGAAGCTGTTCAGAGTCACATCTTAGTTGTTGGTTTTCTTTGTGAGTCTTTCACAGAAACACTGACTGAAACATTCACTATGAACTGACAGATTATATCTGGGGCCATTTATACACTTATATATAAAACCGATTCCGGACACTGGTTTCAAAAACTACTTTAATGTGGCTCCGCGATTGGAGCCTTAAAAAATAAGAAGGCTTTGAAGTGGGCACGTTTACCTTGTGTTCGTGTATGTTTTTATTTCCTGTCTTCATTGATTGACTTTTATCTGTATTCGTTTATTGACTGGATCTCCGGTGTGCACCGTTTAGTTTTTACACACATTTCATGTTCTTAAAAGAACTAAACGTTTTAATCCACGTTCCTGCTTTTATTTTGAAGCATGTATACAAAGCGGAAGCATGTTAGATCTTTTATGCGTAACGTTAAACCAGAGTCTACGTACGTCAGATATCTTGCGTAAACATCCACAACAAACATGGCGGACGGTAAGTTCATTGTTAACCATTGATCGCTTCTCTTCGCAGTTTCATTGTATTTTTGTTTCCTCGGTGTCTGTTTCCGACTTGATCTGATGATTGTGTAACCAGGTTTAAACCACAGAGGCGGATTTTACCGGTTAGTGAGGTTTATTTACCGGACAGAGGGCGTTCGTGTGATGCTAAGCTAACTTACCGCCGTTTGCAAATCAGCCCAGCGCCACCGACAAATTTTACAAAGAAAATAGAAATGTGAAATGTTTGATTGATCGTTTCCCTCAGAACAGATCAGTAAATATTTCATCATTCCGACATAGTGTTGTTTTAACCGTTGGTTTGAAACCGAACTCAAACTGGAAGAAACGAACTTGTTCGTTATTTATTCTTTTATATTTTCAGTTTAAAGCAGAAAGTGGCTCGAATGTTTTCCTTCACTGACAGCTGAGGTGATGAGCAGATGAAATACAGATGATCCTTAAACAGACTCTCTACTTCAGTGATCAATAACTGATGAATCATTAAAGCTTATAAAACAAAATTCTGTGGGTTTTTTTTTCTGAAAATAAAGGTCACAACGTAATCCAGTTAAATTAGATTAGAAAAGAAAACGAGAGAAGTTCATCTGTTCTGATCTCTGAGATGAGACTGAATCAAACTGCTGTGACCTCGGTTTCACAGGTTTCATAGCAAAAATAGTCTCATAATAAATTAAATAAATACATTTCTGAAACATCTTAAGATGTTTTGGGGCACATGTTTGTTCTCTGCATTGGAAACAGCTGGTCGCTGCTCTGGTTTTCAGACTGAAGAGAAATGAAATAACTGTACATGCTCTCACTTGTTTTACAGATCACACAGATGCAGATCAGTCCATGGAGGGACACACACCTGTGAGTAACACACACAGTACCACTTTACTGTGTACATGGGACTGTACTGTCTTTAAAGGAGCAGTCCAACATTTACTGTAAACTTCCTAGAGTCAGATTTGTGCAGAGGGATGGACAGACAGAGAGATGGTATTTGTTATTATCAGTTTTATATTGATTCCGTTTGATGTTTATATAAAACCAGTGAACATGAATCTCCCTACAGGTGTCTGAAAACCCCCATGCAGAGTACGGCCTGACAGAAAACATCCAGGTAACACACATACATGCATGCATTGTGTAATGATGTTAAGGGCAGACTCCCAGCATGCTCTGCTGCTGCTCCCCAGAGGACGGTGGAGAACGAGAAGGCGAGTGCAGAGAAGATCTCTAAGCAGAAGGTGGATCTCCAGGCGCTGCCGACCAGAGCGTACCTGGACCAGACGGTGGTCCCCATCCTGCTGCAGGGCCTGTCGGTGCTCGCCAAAGAGAGGTCAGAAACACCTGGTCTGCTCTGTTGTGTGTGTGTGTGTGTGTGAGACCTCAGTGAGTCAGCACTTCCTGCGGCTGCTTAGGTGCAAACTAAAGACTGAGTGAAGCAGCTCTCTACACTGTGTGACTCTGACAGGCTGTAGCTGTGATGATGACTGGGATTCACATTAGATTGTAATGGGTGTAACACTAAGTGCATGCTGGGTTGTGCTTACTGCGTGTTACTGTAGACACATCTGCAGCAGCTGTAGTCAGAGCAGTAACCAGTCGCAGCTCGGCCTTTTGATGGAGGAATAAGAAATGAATGCATGTGTGTGGAGTCACGTTGTCTCTTCCTTCTATCTACAGCCTGTGTCACTAAACTGGCCGTGTGCTAGAGCTGGAATCGACCAGCATGCTGACTGGTCTTGTGGGTCAGTGGGACTACAAAAGTAGCTCAGAATATACGTAATACTCCGGCCTGCTCCTCATGTTTTTCAGTTTTAAATTTTTATTCACAGTCCTAAAGCAGCATCCATCACTGATCAGGCTCTACAGTGGCAGGCTGAAAAAGTTTTCAGTTACTTTTAAGTTTTAGTTTCATTCTTATCTTATTATGAAAAACAAATATCGTTTGAATAAACAAATATTTTTCATTGTTGTTCTCTGATGAAATTAACACAGATGTGAATTATTTAAAAAGGATATTTTAGTGATCATGTCGGTCCAGTCGTGTTCATCAGAGCATTGTTTTTTACTTCTTCTCCTTCAGACCTCCAAACCCCATCGAGTATCTGGCAGCGTTCCTCCTGAAGAACAAATCCCAGTTTGAAGAGCGAAGTTAAAGTCACGTCTGACGCTCAGATCCTGTGTTTGTTAATGAACTGCTAGACTGTTTCTTTGTTTTTTGTTTTTTTTTTAAATCAGAATAAACATGTTGATCTGAAAGGGGAACTGGCTCTTACTGATTTTATTCTGAAAGGATAATTCTGTGTGCTTGTGCTTAACGAAACAGTTCAACGTGTTCATGTTTACATGGATACAGAGCTGGAGGTGGAGTCCGGATGTGATTAGCTTAGCTTAGCATAAAGACTGAATGCAGGGTGAAACTGTTAGCATGGCTCTGTCCCAAGGTAACAATCCACCAGCCATCACCTGTAGAGTGTGATTCTCGGGAGGAGAGATGAGCAGCTACTGTCGGAGGCAGAGACTGAAACCGGAGAAGCTGAACACAGGTACTGGGCGGATGGATATGGTGTTATTGCCAGGAAATAGTTCCAACACATAACTACCCCTAAAACCACAAACTGTGGCAGCAGTGTTTGTCCGTCCACTGTCACCAGTTAACTGCTGGACTGTGATGAAATGTAAATCAGACATTCATGGTCCCCTCGGGATGAACTGTAATAAATCCTCTGACTTTTCCTGTGACGCCATCATCAGGTCAAACCTTTCATTTGTCCAATCCTTTGGTTTATGACCAAATACCTGCAGAAGTAAAGACATTCACATCAACCTCAGCTGTTTGCTGTGTTTACCGCTAACTAGCAAATGTTAGCATGCTAACATGCTAAACTCAGATGGTTAACATTGCGAACAATGTGTTAGCATTTAGCTAAAGTGCAGCCTCACAGAGCTGTTGGCGTGGCCGTAGACTCCATGCTAACATTGTCACAGTGAATATGCTAAGTAGCAGCGCTGTATTAACCATCTACATCTTTTTAAAGTCCAGATGTTTGGACTCAGCCCCTGAAATCAGTTTGACCTGATGGACTCGGACTGAACAGGATTTTTAATGCTACAGAACCGAGACAGCAGTTGTAATGTTCTGAGAACATTTCACAGCCTAAGTTTTGAGAACAAAGGCAATCGTGATTTTTCATGTTAAAAGTATTTTTTGATGAGAAAAAGTGAAGTTTCAAGAATTAAGACAGTTTTAAAGAAAAACGTTATTCTGAGAATAAAAGTGAAGATTTAATCAAGAAAAGAAGTTTATATTGAGGAAATTTGCATTCACATGGTACAACAGTTGTTTTAACCAAAGTACATTAACATTTAAATATTTCAGCTTTGTAAATCATTAACCAGGACGTGCGCTGCACAACCAAAACTAGGAGCTAAAAGAGGCTTAAAAAAAAAACAAATATTCAACAGGAAAATTTAAAGTTCAGTAGAATATTTTTTTTCTCAGCTTGTGACAAAAGTTAGACTTTATTGCACAGTGGGATGAAATAAGATCTCTAATGTAAAATCTAGTAATGTTAAAGGGTCAGTTCACCCAAATGATACTCAGAAGACATTTTCCCTCTCACCCACAGTCCCATGCAGACATGTGGATTTATGTGTTGAGATCTGCTGCCAACAGACACTGAAAATGACCAAGACACATTTGAAAAGCCCAAAATCAGCATCCCAGAAACAAAAGCTCTGGAGAATCAGGATGACCCACAGACCTGACACTGGACTATTGTAAATTAAAGTAAAACTAACAGACTGTACAGGCCCTGAAACACGACCTCCTGCTGAGGCTGGAAGCTGCTGACAGTGGCCTCAATGGAACCAAACACCGTTAAATCAGACCAAGTCGTTCCACCTCGGTGGAGGCAAAGTATACTAGAAAATATTCATGTGTGAACTGGGTGAACTGGCTCTTTAATCAGTCCAGCTTTCTCTAACACAGAAAAAAACCTGCTTCAATGAGGGGTACCCGCTCAGATTAAAACTAAAACTGGATTAAATCAAAGTTTGTCTCATTATTCCATAGTACCAAACTACAGCTAACCATTCTTTTCAGTATCGATTCATTGTTACTGAAAACGTTATTTTCTCAACCATCAGTTTAAGTTACTGCCGTCTGTGACAAAGAAAGCATCAAAGCCTCATGTCTGAGAAGCTGGAACCAGCAAATGTGCATTTCTGCTTATAAACCTGGATCAGTGTGATGTGTTAACGTCCGTGTCAGCTGAGCAGTGAAACCAGACACAAAACTCTGGGGTTTGTTTGACAGATATCTGTGACCTTTGGAAAAATCCACCTTAAAATACTGTAAAACATTAAAATACAATTGTTTATTTGTGAAGTTTGTCTTGGTGCGTCAGCCTATCACAGCCAGCCGTCCCTAACAGACGATCATCACAGTGAGTCACATGACAGAGACTACAGACACGATCAGTTATAGGACTTAAGGTGGATTTTTCCTTTAAACTATCAGCCAGCAGGTGATCTGACTGAAACAACCTGGGAACACCCCACCAACTTCCTGTTACATCACTTCCTGTGGTTAGTTTAGTGCACCAAGCTGACTTTCAGAAAGGGGGTGGGGGTGGGGGGGGGGCTTTGTCTCAGATGTAAAACTGGTGAGCTGCCAGGTTGTCCATGAAGGGCTGGACCAGGAAGTCAGTGGAGAAGTAGAAGACGAGGCCGAAGGTGATGGAGATGGGCAGCGCCGGCAGAGCTTTCTTGAAGATGGCCAACAGCAGCAGAGTCAGGCACAGACCCTGAGACAGGTGAGTCACAGGTAGATTTCAGTTACATCACAACAGGAATCAGGAACTTGTGACCTTTAGACTTTTGGGGGGGCTGATGAAGATTTTAGGAAGGAAACAAACAACGTGGCTTCGAGGAAGAAGTCTCAGGACGCGTGGTGTAAAACTTACGATGAGAATGGCTACGAAGCAGGCGAGTGTCGTGTTCCAGTCTCCGCCAGTCGCTGCAGCTTTTCCAACTAGAACGCTGTAGAAGATGAAATCACCGAGGCCGAGCTTCACACCCCCTGCACACGAAACACATTTCATCTCTTCAAGAGGCCAAACACACTGTTCTACTTTTCCACGTCGGGGCTGTTTTCTTCACAGATTCAACACATGTACATGGTTATGAACTCACTGTCCTCCTCCAGGTCATCTTCTGGAAACGTCCGTGACTGTCTGCTCTCAGGCTCCACCCCCCTGCCACTCTGCTCCGCCTCCTCGTCTGAAAAAAAAATGGTGGCAGCAGAGTGACGTCGTTAATTTGATGAACATCTCCATCAGCGTGCTGCGTGACAACAGAACCATCAACGCTGCAATAAATCACAGTTTCTCCGTAAAAGAATCTTTTCATCAGGTGATCGATCCAATGGAACGTGATCGTTTGAGACCTGAGCTTAGATTTTTAACTTCTATGAAGCAGTTAAGTTACTGAGAGAACTGATAATGTCGCACTCCAGCCTCCATACGTAGATCATTACATCATGAAGTAAACAGGGAGTGGACAAAATAACAGAAACACAACGACATAGACTATAGCCTCAGACATGACCGTTAGGTCAAATTAGCTGTCTCAGGTCTCTCAGGTCCCATGGGTCCTACAGGTTGTACAGCTGTTCACCATATCCTGTCCAACCCCTCATTTCCCAGGATTCCTTGCTTGTGATGGAGCAGCTGATGTTTGTGATGCTGGACCTGATTCGTGTTCAGAGCGCTGAGCGTCCACCGGGCTCGCCATCCCCACCGTCCACACCATGGCAGCTGGACACACAAAATAAGCCAATGGTTAGAAAAACGTCGTCATTTGCTGAAAATATCGGCTCATTTTGTCGACATGGCGGCAGTGCGGCTCCGCCAACGTCTGTGAGAACTGAGTTCATCCTCTGAGAGCGTGGACGAGCAGAGAGGGAGGGAGGTCCTGTCGTCTGCTCACTGAAAACAGAAAAAGCCTCGAACGTGAATGAATGAAACTCATTACACCGTTCAGATGGTTTTAGACCGATGTCTTATTTCTGAGTCCTTCTTTTAAAGGACTGATTTTTTATTCTTTTGATTGTCGAAGTTTGATGGACTCACAGGAGTAGATGAGGGCGGGAAAGATGGGCTCGTTGCGTTCCTGAGCCGTCTCCACCAACATCCTGAGAGGACCTTTAGGAGACAGGACAGCCACCAGGTCTGCAACAACACACACACAACCTGAGCAAGGCATGATGGGAAGGCTGAAGAATCACTGTAAACAAACAGACTGAAGCGTCAGCGTTTCCTTTAAGCTCACGTTCAGGTTGCGGATCAGCTGTGCACAGCTCAAACCGACTACATCATCTGTTTACATCACAAATATCAGCAGATGCATAACTGGACGAGGCAAAATTTTCTGAAGAAAACTCTGTGCGTTCTCTTGTGTTTCTATAAATATCTCTAAAAAAATTCTAAAAGAACTCACCGTAGACCGAGATGGCTCCCAGGATGACCCAGGCCGACCACTCGGGCAGGTACTTGATGAAGACGAGGGCCATGAGGGCACTGATCAGGATCAGGTAGGCCTGCTGCAGCTGGAGGGGGCCCTTCCAGTGGATACAGATCATCCCCACTGCCCCAAAGTTCCAGATGATCACCCCCACTGTCGGGTAGTCCATGGCCAGATTGTAGGTCTTAAATACTTCGCTGGAGACAAAACACACACACAGGTTACTACACTCTGATCTCTGACTCAGAGCGTTCACCTCAACCACGTCGACACACGTCCAGATAAGTACACGGGGGACGACTCACCCAAGGTACATGAAGCTGAACCAGAAGAGCAGCATGAGGGAGGACAGGATGAGCCAGCCGTGGATGAACTGAACAACACAAACAGGTCAAATCCACATCACACCTGCTCAGGAGACAGCGCCACCTAGCAGCAGGAAATCCAACCACAGCTTTACAGGAAATCAGCAACATTTCCAAACTCAGCATGTTTGGTACAAAGAGTCCAGGGAGACATTTCTCTCCTCAGGGCTCAAACCTGCGCCCTGCTCCATTTTTCCTTTAGGTAGTGGAAAGTAACTGAGTACATTTACTCAAATACTGCTACCTAAGTCATTTTGAGGTACGTGTACTTGAGTATTTCCATTTTATGTTACTTTACACTTTCACTTCACTACATTTCAAAAAACATGTTGTACTTTTTATTGCACAACATTTATCACTTGTGAAACCTGGGGATCTTACAGATTTGTGTTTCTTCGATCAGGGTCTGGATGCCTCCGTTTCCTGCAGCTAAATCACAACAGACTTGAAGTTCCTGTTTTAGCGGAGGATGACAGTCTTCTTTCTCTCAGGGTCGACACATCCAGACTTGCTCGGTTCACAGCTGTGGATGATTGTGCTTTTACAGACTCTTCCAGGGTTTTAACGGTAAAACAGTTCAGATGACAGCTGTAACATCTGAACAGCATCTGGACCATTTGTCCTCTCTTCCTCTCACATCAACACTAACTGGTGAGTCAGGTTTCACTTCATTAAGCAGCTGTTTGTTGTTTTGTTGTCGTTATTGTTGTATCGAGTATCGACTCGAGTTTCTACAGAGAGTTTAGACTCTGGGCAGCTGCTGCTGTTTTATTGTTCTGACTCTGTGAGCTTTAGCAGAGCCAGATGTTTTGGCTCACAGCTGGATTAACTCCCTGAGTCCTGATCCACGGTGCTACTCCCATGGACCAGGACTGGATACTGATCCATGATGGATCAGCTGCGAATGACGTGTTGAGCTGAATGTCTCAGACTCACGGTTTCTTCTTCAGACTTTAATGACTGACTACAGACAGCAGGGACGTCAGGATCTGCTCCGACTCTGAGCAGCAGGTCACGTTTACAGTCACAGCTCAACGTTCGGCTGCATGATCACAAACAAAGACGTCATTTTAGTGTGGTGCTGGCTTCACTACACTGCAGACAGTGAATAACTCACTTCTTCTCCATGGCAACAACATGGAGAAGAAGTGTTTAGAGCTGTCAATCAAACTGACAGAATTTACGGTGATCTGGACTCAAGCTGTGAAAATGAGGACTCGTCTGACAGAGACTCGACTGATTTGACTCGAAAGAGTCAGAGGCACAAACACTTTGTGTTACACTATGAGATGCACAACAACCCACACCCAACCAACAGGGACCTGCTCCATTTATGGCTGAAGGACAGTCGTGTTTGAACCGCATCTGTTTTCTCAGCCGTTTCTTCTTCGTCTGTTCATTAGTTGAAATGTTAAACACGACGAGTGGACCTGACTGAACAGTCAGTGTTAAAGTCAGCTGATTGACACAGAGGCTCTGATTGGTTCTGACCTTGTAGCAGCGATACTTGTAGAGGACGACCAGAAAGATGGTCATGACCACGATGACGCTGATCATGATGATGGTGTTGAGGACGGAGTTGAGGAGCCGGCGGCCGACAGACGGGGTATTCTCTGTGAACGGCGTGTAGATCCTGCGGGGACAAACATCAGGGTTAGCTGTGAGCGGAGGACTCGGACATGTGACGGCTGAGCGCAGACCTACAGCTGCTGGTCGGTCTTCTCGGTGTAGAAGCTGACAGACTTGATGGTGGCGACTACCACCACCATGCAGAGGGTGACGGGGATGAACAGCATGATGACGTGCTTGGCTCCGTACTTCAGAGTCAGCTCTTCATCATCTGCATCCGCCTCCTGATCCGAGCCGCTGCCACCGCAGCCGCCGTTCATGGCAGCTGGACCCGCCCTCCCGCTCGCCCCAGGCTGCACCGACAGAGGACGACATTCAGCGTGAGTGCCGCAGGAAACACATCATGCCAACAAGAACGTTTCACATCAGTGAGGAGCAGTAACACGAGCGGCTGAGATGCATACAAGCCTGACCTTCACCCGTTTGGTGGCAGTGTCACTTGGCTGGGTGAGGCCAGGATCTGGTCTGTAGGACGGCACTACATGATTCTCCGAAGGGACCAGCGCTGTCCTCTCGTTGTAGAGGTCCTCGTCGCTGTCCGAGGCGTTCATGGCATCGACTGCAAATAACCAGTGGAGCTGTTAGCGACGCCTCAGCTCACAGAACCAGAGCTCAGCCTGTGACCGGCCTCCTGCACCTGACCCAACCCCCAACCCCCACATGAGCGCCGGACCGCTGGGCTGAGGCTCACACACACACACACACACACACACACACATATCACCACACACACACGCACACACATATCACCACACACACACACACACACATCACTACCACACACACATATCACCACACACACACACACATATCACCACACACACATATCACCACACACACATATCACCACACACACACACACACACACATATCACCACACACACATCAGCA
>JBBMJY010000020.1:346630-356630 GCA_037833715.1 Toxotes lorentzi
CACACACACATCAGCACACACACACACACACACACACACACACACACACATATCACCACACACACATCAGCACACACACACACACACACACACACATCACCACACAGACACACATCACCACACACACAGGCACACACACACATCACCACACACACACACACACGCGCACACACACACGCGCGCGCGCACACACACGTCACCACACACGCACGCGCGCACACACACATCACTACCACACAGACACACGTCACCACACACAAACACACGCACACGCACGCGCACGCACACACACACACACACAGCTCCGTCTAATTCTCCTCTCCTCTCGGTGTGAAGAGACAAAACAACCGGATAACGTCTGAACTCACGTGATTAACGTCAACGTTAAATCCGAGATTAAAAATTCAAACCAGACTCGATGAAACTGAGTCTGAGTCTCTGCGCAGTTCTTGAATCCGTGTTACTGATGATTCACTTCCTGTTTGGAGACTGAACGAAGAGAAAGAAACGCCGAGCGTTTTAACGCCTTTACCTCCGGTAACACCGAGTAAACACCGAGCACACACCCGGAACACGGCACTCAGTCAGCTGACCGTCAGCTGACCGCGCACACGTCATCATCACGTGACGATTCTACGCCGCTCATTTTTATTGTGTTGAACAATGAACCGACATATGATCGATGTTTACAGATATTTATAATTTTCAGAAATGACAAATAATTGAATTAAAAACCTTTAAAAAGTCAAACACTGTTATTCAACATGTTTCATTTATTATGGTGTAACTTTACAAACCAGCTCCACTGTCCAGGTCCACAGCCCGGAACAAACTGTCAGCTTCTGGTTCTGGTTCTGGTTCTGGTCCAGCTGTTTAAAGGGTTAGTTCACCGTGCAGCACGCACACACACACACACACACACACACACAGTTACAGTGAGAAACGTTAACGTGTGAATGTCAGCAGAGCGGCACAGGTGATGACCACATATTCTGGATGGACTTACACAACATAGTTTTAAGCAGCCACATTCTTCTGCTTTTTCATAAGGAAATGTGAAAACGCGCTTCCTGTTTCTCTGAGTGTGGAGATGTTCATCACTCTTCCTGTGTTTTTCTCAGCTCCTCATCCTGCTGTTCGGATCACAAAGAGTCCACAGATTCAGCTGCGTCCGTCTGCAGGAGAATCAAAAGGCAGCTGCTGCTTCTGTGTGAGTCTTAAATCTGTTTCTTCCTCCTTCACTTACAGAGCTGACTGCTGACTGTCTGAGGGAGTTAACCAGCCCATCTGACATGATGTGGTGGAGAGTCTGAGTCCATCAGCTCAAACGTAAAAATGTGTGGATAACAAATAAATGTCACTGCCACTTCAAGTATTTTTTAATTTTACAAACAGATCAGAAAAGCAGAAACAAAACTGTCATTAGTCTCTGACCTGATCAGGAGCCGTGATGACACCAGAGGACCTGCTGAACACTCTGGAAGATTTGGGAGATGATGAATTCAATAAATTCAAGTGGTTCCTGCAGCAGCCTGACTGCCTACAAGGCCTCCCCCCCATGAAGAAGGGCCGAACACAGAAGACAAACATGTGGGACATGGTGGACCTGATGGTGCAGGTGTACACACTTCCCAGAGCTGTGGAGGTGACCAGGAAGGTTTTGGAGAAGATCAACAGGAACGACCTGGTGCAGAGTTTGACTGACAGCAGCTCAGGAGCAGAAGGTCAGTCACAGGAGAGAGAGACATGATGCCACTGAAGTCCGAGAAATATTTTATAATGCAGCAACTCTGTTTATCACGAGCTGGTCACATCAGGTTGACTGATGCATATTTCATCCTGCCCTATATCCAGACAGTAGATCTGTGAGGAGACAGTGGGTTTGTTGTAGATTTAAAGACACGAAGACATCAGAGAAAACACAGCAGTCCCGTCCACACAGCTCAGATCCATCACTGGAACATGAGCTGACAAAGGTCCTGCAGTTTAAAACCCAGAGCCAAGCTGGCCAATCAGCTTTCAGCGAGCTTAGACACTGGGTTTAAAGAAATCACAGCGGCTTAAATATGAATCAGAATTTATCAGGGAACTGCCCCTCAGCTCCTGCTAAAGCAGCTCAGTGACAGAAATCAGACCGAGGACGTCGGCATCTTAACCACATTAAAGAATCAAGTCCAACGCTGCCTGAAACCTTTACACTGAAATCAGGCAGCACCATTAAAATGTCAGAAATGTCTAATGGCAGTCAGACACACATGAAGTCAGAAGCAATTTACAAGTGAAACGTGCACTGATGATGAATAAGAAATCAATAATCAGTAATGAGTGGAGAATATAACAGACATAATCTCTCTCTCTGTCAGCGGAGGTCAGGGACGCTGGGGAGACTTCACAGAACAGAGGACCTTCATCCTCCCAGACTCCAGCTCCTCCTCCTCACACCGAAGGTAAAACTGCTGTTTGTATGGAGGCCCTGAAGGACAAAATCCAAAAGAAGTAACAGAATCACAGACAGTGTCCACCTCTACTGCAGCAGCTGTTCAGTTTTAAAATGAAATCCTTGTATGCTAGTGTTACATGCTGTCTTCCCTGTGGCTCCAGTTGTTGCCATAGTTACATGCTAAAAATTAGGAGGACAATTACTTGACATAAAAATAGAAGCAAGAAAAGAGGCATGTGTAGACACACTGCTCATACTCTGACCTTTCTCTTCATGTTTGACACAGATGTGATGGTTCCAGTACCAGAGCCACATCCCATCCAATATTACCAACAGATGCTTCAATCAAACTTCCAGGACAAGTTTCTGTGTGCACAAGAAGGGTGGGCTGAGGATAAACGACGCCTGGTTGATATCTACACAGAGCTGTACATCGCAGGTGGGGGTGACGTACATATCAACACACAGCACGAGGTCAGACAGATCGAAAAGATACAGAGGCCATCAGATACTGAGAGACCAGTTCAACCCAGCGACATGTTCAAACACCCCTCTGGACAATACAGACCCATAAAAACAGTGCTGACCAATGGAATCGCAGGAATTGGAAAAACATTCTTTGTGCACAAGTTCGTGTTGGACTGGGCTGAAAAAAGAACCAATCAAGACGTGCATCTCATTTTCCCCTTCACCTTCCGTCAGCTGAATTCACTGAAGGGGGAGAAGTTTCGTTTGGCAGAGCTCATTCATGAATGCATCCCGGAGACTGTGGATATCAAAGAGGAAGCTCTTAACTACATCTTCACAGCTCTGCAGTCATCAGGAAACACCAACTACGACAAGAGCAGATTCAAACTACTGTTTGTGCTTGATGGACTGGATGAGAGCCGCCTTCACCTCGACTTTAACACAGATGATATTCGCTCTGTTGATGTAACAAGGTCAACTAAAGCAGATACCCTGATGAGGAAACTTATCAGTGGGAAACTGCTACGCTCTGCTCGCATCTGGATAACCTCGCGACCTGCGGCAGCCAATCAGATCCCTCGAGAGCTTGTCGACAGCATGACAGAGGTCAGAGGGTTCACTGACCCACAGAAGGAGGACTACTTCAGAAAGAGGTTCAGAGATGAGGAGCAGTCCGGCAGAATCATCTCCCACATCAAGACCTCACGGAGCCTCCACATCATGTGCCACATCCCGGTCTTCTGCTGGATCACTGCTACAGTTTTGGAGGATGTGTTGAAAACCAGGGAGGGAGGAGAACTGCCCAAGACCCTGACTGAGATGTACACAGAATTCCTGGTGTTTCAGATTGATCGGACAAAAGAGAAGTATGGCCCAGAAAAGTGCCTCCAGTACATTAAGTCATTAGCAAAACTGGCTTTTCAGCAGCTGGAAAAGAGCAATTTGGTCTTCTATGAGAAAGATCTGAAAGAGAGTGGCGTTGATTTCAGTGAAGCCTCAGTGTGCTCAGGAGTGTTCACAGAGATCTTTAAAGAAGATCGTGGACGGAAAGAGAAAGACAAGATGTTCAGCTTTGTTCATCTGAGTATTCAGGAGTATTTGGCTGCTGTTTATGTGGCAAAGTCACTAATTAACAGAAACAAAAATGTGATGCCTTTGCCACGACTGTCACTCCAAAACCTACGGCTGCTTTTAAGGACGACCTCCACAACAAAGATCCACAGAATTGCTATTGAAAAGGCCTTACAAAGTCCGAATGGAAACCTGGATTTGTTCCTTCGCTTCCTCCTGGGTCTTTCACTGCAGACCAATCAGGATAAACTACAAGTCCTGCTAAAAAAGACAGACAGTAGCTCGCAAGCCAATAAGGAAACAGTAAAGTACATTAAAAAAAAGATCAGCGAGAATCTGTCTCCAGAGCGAAGCATCAACCTGTTCCACTGTCTGAACGAACTCAACGATCGAACTCTTGTGGAGCAGATCCAACAGTACCTGAGCTCGGGACGTCTCTCCACAGATGAACTGACCTCTGCTCAGTGGTCAGCTCTGGTCTTCATCTTACTGTCATCAGAAAAAGATCTGGACGTGTTTGAGCTGAAGAAATACTCAGCTTCAGAAGAGGCACTTTTGAGGCTGCTGCCAGTGGTCAAAGCCTCCATCAAAGCAGTGTAAGTGCACTGATAACTGCAGACACGTCCTGCTCTTACTGACAACCAGAATATAATATATACACCAATCAGGAATAACATTATGAGCACCTGCCTAATATTGTGTTGGTCCCCTTTTGCTGCCAAATCAGCCCTGACCCATCGAGGCATGGACTCCACTAGACCCCTGAAGGCGTGCTGTGGTATCTGGCACCAAGATGTTAGCAGCAGATCCTCTAAGTCCTGTATGTTGTGAGGTGGGGCCTCCATGGATCGGACATGGAGGCCAAGTCAACACCTCAAACTTGTTGTTGTGCTCCTCAAACCATTATCCTGCTGAAAGAGGCCACAGCCATCAGGGAACTGTTTCCATGAAAGGGTGTACATGGTCTGCAGCAATGCTGAGGTAGGTGGTACATGTCACATCCACATGGATGGCAGGACCCAAGGTTTCTCAGCAGAACATTGCCCAAAGCATCACATTGCCTCCACTTGCCTTCTTCCCATAGTGCATCCTGGTGTCATGTGTTCCCCAGGTAAGCCACGCACACACACCCGGGCATCCACGTGATGGAAAAGAAAACGTGATTCATCAGACCAGGCCACCTTCTTCCATTGCTCCGTGGTCCAGTTCTGATGCTCACGTGTCCATTGTTCAGCAGTGCACAGGAGTCAGCATGGGCACCCTGACTAGTTTGAGGCTACGCAGTCCCACATACAACAAACTGTGATGCACTGTGTATTCTGACACCTTTCTATCAGAACCAGCATGAACTTCTTCAGCAGTTTGAACAACAGTCTGTTGGATCGGACCACACGGGCATCAGTGAACCCATGACCCCGTCGCCGGTTCACCACTGTTCCTTCCTTGGACCTCTTCTGATAGATACTGACCTCTGCAGACCAGGAACACCCCACAGGAGCTGCAGTGTTGGAGATCTTCTGACTCAGTGGTCTAACTATCATAATTTGACTCTTGTCAAACTCACTCAAATCCTTACTCTTCCTGCTTCTAACATCAACTGTGAGGACAAAATGTTCACCTGCTGCCTGATATATCCCGCCCACTAACAGGTGCCACGATGAAGAGGTCATCAGTGTTATTCACTTCACCTGGCAGTGCTCATAATGTTATGCCTGATCGGTGTATATATATATATATATATATATATGTGTGTAAATGAATGTGATCCCAGAAATGGGACTATACTCATCACTTCATGTAATAAATTATTTTCTTGTTGTTTCCTTCAATCACTTCTCAGTTAAACTTAGTTGTCCGAGATCCTAAAGAGCAATCAGTGACTCACTTTATCACAAACTCTCCTTCAGGCTGAGTGGATCTAATCTGTCCGAGAGAAGCTGTGAAGCTCTGTCCTCAGTCCTCAGCTCCCAGTCCTGTAGTCTGAGAGAGCTGGACCTGAGTAACAACAACCTACAGGATTCAGGAGTGAAGCTGCTGTCTGCTGGACTGGAAAGTCCACACTGTACCCTGGAGATTCTCAGGTCAGGATTCAGTTTCTGTTTAACAGATGACAACTGTTGGCCAATAATTAAAAAAATATTTTTGCCTGGAGCGAAGACAACTTTTACTTCCAGTGTTTCACAGACCATCCCACCTTGTTTTGCTCCTCTACTCTTCTGTGCTAGTTTTGGCAGATCACCACAGAAGTAGACTGCTGTCTGCTAGGACATTCACAATATCAAGTTCATAAGATGTTAATATGGCATTGTTATGTTTTATGGTGTGTTGTGCTGCTCCTGAATGGCCAAAAACATATTAATGCAAATTGAAGTGAACTCTATTTGTTGATGACAGGTAGTAACAAAGAATTTCAAAGCAGCAGACTGATGGGAAAAGTTGACATTCAACCAGTTTTTATCAGGCAATTGACACTGACCAAGAATCCACAGTAGAAGTGAACAGCACTCCACACTCCAGATTCCACACAGACTCAGTCCTCTATTCGGCTGTCCCTGTTTTCAGAGACAGCTCCTGAGATGCTATGTGGATTACCTTTAACAAGGGTGTGTGTGTGTGTGTGTGTGTGTGTCTGTGTCTGTCTCCAGGCTGTCAGGCTGTCTGATCACAAAAGACGGATGTGCTTCTCTGGCCTCAGCTCTGAAATCCAACCCCTCCCATCTGAGAGAGCTGGACCTGAGCTACAATCATCCAGGAGACTCAGGAGTGAAGCTGCTGTCTGCTGGACTGGAGGATCCATGCTGCAGACTGGACACTCTCAGGTATGAACAGACAGTTAGAGCTCAGAAACTGTTTGTCCCTGTCCCCACCGAGACTGACCTCCTAACTGGTCCAGTGTCCCAACTGTGATCAGATTGTAAATGTTCAGATTTCTGTTTTCTTCGTGCACTTTGAGGACATCTCGTTAGAAGATGTACAGGTGGCTGCAGGTCCAGTTACAGAAATGACAACTCTGAGGTCAACATGTTTCTTTGATTGACAGCTTCTGCATCCACTGAAAACGTCAGGACAGAACCGTCAGTAAAACGACCCTGATTGGACTCTCAGTCTGAGCATCAGGATAAGAAGATTTGACACTTTATTCACTTAATACTTTCCAATCCAAGATAAAAACACATCTATTGACAGACTATTTATAAAATTGTGGTTTTCTTCTGAATGTTTCATGTGAAGTTAAACTGCATATGAAATGTGTTTCATAAATGCAGCTGATCTGAGCGAAGGTTTCTGAAGGTTCGCTCTGACTGTGTTTGTTCCTGCAGGGTGGAACATGGCGGCGAGCGAAGGCTGAGACCTGGTCTGAGGAAGTGTGAGTGTGTGTTCACAGATTCATGAGAACAAGGCGGCACGTGTTAAAGCTCTTAGTTTGAAAGAAGACCTTTTAAAGTTTTTATCTAATGAACAGTTAATGAAGCACCGAACAAACCTTCAGATGATAAACTGCAGCTCTGCTGTGTCTTCTTCTCTCCACCAGACGCCTATGAACTCACACTGGACACAAACACAGTCAACAGAAACCTCCAGTTGTCCAACAACAACAGGACAGTGACAGCAGTGAGAGACAAGCAGCCATATCCTGATCACCCAGACAGATTTGATGTGTGGCATCAGCTGCTGTGTAGGAATGGTCTGACTGGTCACTGTTACTGGGAGGTGGAGTGGAGAGGACTGGTTTATATATCAGTGACTTACAGAAGAATCAGGAGGAAAGGAAACAGCTATGACTGCAGGTTTGGAGGGAATCCTCAGTCCTGGAGTCTGAGCTGTTCTGAGATTGATGGTTATTCTGTCTGGAACAATAACAGAGAAACAGACCTTCCCTCCTCCTCCTCCTCCCCCTCCTCCCCCTCTGACTCCCACAGAGTTGCAGTGTATGTGGACTATCCTGCTGGCTCGTTGTCCTTCTACAGAGTCTCCTCTGACTCACTGATCCACCTCCACACCTTCAACACCACATTCACTGAACCGCTTTATCCTGGCTTCTGGTTATTGTCATATGGTTCTTCAGTGTCTCTGTGTTCTCTGTGGGGGGGGGGGGGGGGGTCACTGTGAAGTCCTGATACTGTCAAACACCAGTTGAAGAAGTAATAAGTGTTTGAACTACTTATCCTTAACTGTAACAGTGTCTATAGAAATAATTGTGACTAACTATAGGTTTAGTCATAATAACTGAAACTGTAACTACAACTAATTATAAGCTTTGTCAAACAGAAAGGTTTTAAGCTTCATTTTTTAAATAAAATGAGAGAATTACTGTCATATGAAGATGTAAATATGCTCCATGAAGGATTAGATGGAATAAGTCATCGGCCATCCCAGCATGGACAGTTTAAAGTAACCGATACTGGAAAGTGGAGTGTATCTGTATGTATATGCTAATCTATGCTAATAGCATCTCATTTCCCTCTTGCTTTGAAGCTAAGAGCAGGAATGCAGACTTCTTGCATCAGAAGAAATTAGCTTGCAGCAGCTGTGAGAGTTTTGCCCTGTAGTTTTAATGAGCCACAGCTGCTAATCTTTATAAATAGTATGCTAATGTTTTATTCATAGGTCCAATCAAGGAATAATTGTTTTGATGCTTGAATCAGTTACATTTCCTTCTGCTCTACCATTTAAATGTGATAAAGACTTAAATCTTAATGCCACTTGTTTGATGTCACATTAATACTCAGACCTTTGTCTCAAACAGAAATATGTCTGCTTCAATCATGGAGGCAAACTTGTCACCTCTCTGTGTCATGTGTGTAGATCCAGAGTTTTTGAACTATGGGGGACGGGGCCGTACGTGAGGACAGAGTTGAAGTCCCAGAGACAGCAATGAAACGTGCAACACACCAGAGAGGAGCGGGGACTGCAGACTGTTTGACTCTGAATCTCTTAATCTCATAACCTTAACTGGCTCATAAAACCACATGTCAAACTTGGGACTGAAGCTGCAAAATCTGTTCATCTTTCTGACTTCAGTGACCCCATGATCTTTCCTGAAGAGCCACCATCAGGACAAGTAGAGCTCCAGTAACGCTAAAATGTGTGTGTTTTCGTATCAAACAAGTTCTGCAAAGCCCCTGGTTGGTTTCAGTTTTTGTCCTTTATGGCACAAATCTGCGACTCAGATCTGAAGCCAAGTTTCCCCTCTTGTCACCGCTGGCCCTGCCCAGGAGTCAGCAGCAGTGAAAGTGTGAAAAAGGAGAACAGCAAACATGTGACATCTCCTTGAATGCATAACTGAGGGTAGTCAGCAGGAGCTAGTAACTGGGCTAATTGGATTCATTCTTATGTATTTCCAGAGCATCTCCTCATAACATTTTAATGTGCTCTTCCCATTAAAAGCTTAGCCCAGAAAAAAGTTGGGTCATTAAGATCAGAGCACATTTCACTGGTGTTCTAAAGACACAGTCCGTACCTGATCCCACTCGGTTCCTTTGGTAATGCTGTGAACTCAGTCAGTCAGACCCTGAGTCTAAACTGTACTCGGACAGTTTCTACTGACCTCCACTTCTCAAAGGAATTGTTTCTGTTATAGCAATAAAGTAAAAGAAACAAATTTAAAATAAAAAACAATAAAATCTAATCTCTCCCCAGCCACAGACCTGTACGTATTAGAAGATGTCATTAGATTGATATACTGTTTAAATACAGTATATCCACGCCTTCATCTGCCAAAGTCTGTCTCCTCCCAGAGTCAGAGTGAGGCGGTGGTAACAGCTCGGTGCACGGGCTGTGTGGAGGGTCAGGTCAGCTGGTAACTGGGTACTCCAGGTCAGGAGAACACCTCTGTGGTCACACCAAGACCAGCTGACTTGTGATCCGTCTGTCCTGGTCTGGCTGGTCCTGTATTAATTTATTAACCCATTAACTTTGGACAAGTAACAAAACAAAAGCGCTAAAAGAACAATTAAACTTTATACAAGTCCATCATGCACCACCATCCATTCTAATAATAATTACAGGAGCACTGATTTT
>JBBMJY010000020.1:367490-383584 GCA_037833715.1 Toxotes lorentzi
ATCTCGTCATCTCCTCACCTCGTCATCTCCTCACCTCCTCACCTTCTCACCTCCTCACCTCATCACCTCCTCACCTCCTCACCTTCTCACCTCCTCACCTCCTCACCTCCTCACCTCATCATCTCGTCATCTCCTCACCTCGTCATCTCCTCACCTCCTCACCTTCTCACCTCCTCACCTCATCACCTCCTCACCTCATCATCTCGTCATCTCCTCACCTCCTCACCTCCTCACCTCATCACCTCCTCACCTCATCACCTCCTCACCTTCTCACCTCCTCACCTCCTTACCTCCTCACCTCCTCACTGAACGACTGAACGGGCCATGTCCTGTGGAAAATTCACAGAGCTCAGTTAGAAGTCCAAATCTCCCGGTCCTGTTTTTACAGCCCCGATCCTGATCCCGATCCTGATCCTGATACTCAGCAAACCAGGGCTACGGGAGGCTGCATGGCTTTCTTTGATGATGTCTGTCAGCATGTGTTGCAGTATTCAGTGTGATGTCTGTGCAGAGGACATTGTTTCTGAGTGAACACACAGGTTGCTGATTAGACTGTGTGGTTTGAACAGATCGCTCTCCTGACATGGAGAACTACTGGGAGGACGACGACGACACCTTCTCCTCCGATCAGGAAGGAAGTGATGACGCAGTCCTGCCACAGGTGATTGACTGCTTATCATATCTGTTTAGCTGACATGACACAGCTGTGTCACCGCGCACATCTGGACTGCTGAGGCAGCAATGTGAAGCTTGTCCTGAGGAGGGCGCCAGAGTAAAGCTTACATTGTTATCTAAATCAAAGGGTTTATTCACTTATACTTTGTCAGACTCTGCTGTAATTTGAGCTAAATGCTAATGCTAGCATTCAGCTAAAAGCTTGGCTACACTTTTTTCAGGCCAAACTCCCTGCAATTAGCATATCATTATCCAGCATTTTAGCATATACACATTTAGCATGGTAATGTGCTAATGTTACTGAAATGCTAAAACTAATATTCATTCCGTAAATTAATGTTCAGAAGTGTAACTGAAATGACTGCTGGTCTTTGAGCTCATGCTAATGTTAACATTAGCATGTTAGCATTGTCACTTTACCATCCAACTCCAAACACACAATAACATGATATGTAAACATAACTCTGTTAGCATGTTTATATGCTAATATTTGGTTCGTAATGTTAGGATTTTAGCATATTAGTCTGACATTTACCACTTATATTTCGTTTTTCGGATTTTGTATTTGACAAATTAAAATGCTAACGTTAGCCACACAGCATATCATACTCTATGTGTAACCAAAGTTATTATAATTCAGCCTGAGGGGAACCAAATGTTATTATATATGCAATTTCCCCATTGTGGGACTAATAAAGGTGTATCTTATCTTATCTTACAATATTTCACAGTAGTTGTTGTGGTCCTTCAGTCTGAATCAGTCTTGGACCAGCAGCTAAACTGGTCTTACTGTGTCCATCTCCTTAGATTTGATCTCAGGAGAGTTCAAATCTAAGGAGATGGATTTTTATTTTATTTTTTAACAATCACATCCATGACATTTCCTCTTTCTGTTTCTCAGGACATGTATGACGACTATGACGATGTTCAGGGAAAGACGAAGAAGTCTCACAGGAAAATGATCCAAACAGCCTCCCTGACTCAGGTGAGGACCACCCAGACCTTACCTGTCAGACTGTGTGTGTTTCTGACTGACTCACGTGTCGTGAACAGAACTGTACGAACTTTTCCTCTGTTTATGTCGTTTAGCAGCCGAATTTCAAACAGAAGTTTGTGGCTCTGTTGAAGAGATTCAAAGTAACTGATGAGGTTTGTACTGCATCATCTTCAGGGGAATCTCATGCTGTATATAAACCATACATAATGTATATAAATACATGAAATACATAACAGTATCTCCAGTTGCCTCACACAACCTGACGTGTAAAATACAACCTCCACCAGTCGGCAGATCTGCCCAATAAACTGTCCTATAATCCCACCACTGCAGGTTCTGGACTCAGACCCGGTGGGTCAGAGTCAGGAGGCTGAGGAGGACCTGGACCTCTTGTATGACAGTCTGGAGGTTTACAACCTGAGCGACAGTGGTCCCGAGCTGGACGACAACGACAGCATCCTGAGCACACCTAAACCCAAACTCAGGTGAGGTCTCATGCTGAAGAGAACATGTGAAGGTCTGTGGGTCTAAACCGTTACCAGACAACAACCTCTGTGACTGGCTGGAACAGTAATGTACAGTGGTGGAAAAAAGTTTTCGGACACCCCATGAATTTGTGATATATTCCATTAACAATCACTCTGAAGTTTCATTAATGTGAGTGCAGTTTGTTTTTGTACAGTCACGGCCACAACACTAAACCAGTCCTAGAATCAGCCATTAAACACTTCAAATTGATTAGCTCCATAAAATACTGAAGAAATGTTGAGTATTGTGGTTCCACTAATGAACATCATCCTTTTTATTGAAGACAGTTTTTGTTATGGTGCTTTGTGTCTATATAAATCCAGCACATCTGAAAGTTCTTCACATCAAAAAACAAGGAACTTAACACAAGAAACACGTCTAAAGATAAAGACTCTCAGGAAGGAAGGTACAGCTGCCGCCAGAGAGCCAGAAAGTGCAGACGCAGTCCTTCAGCAGTTGGAGACACACTGCAGAAATATAAATAAACAGCTTGGAAGACAAACCAACATCTGGGCGTCCAACAGTGTCTTCAGTGAGAAATGACCGCATCCCGATCCACATGTGCAGGGAAAACCACCGAATGCCATCATGATAATATTTGAGATTGTGTAAAATTAGAGGCTGTCCGAAAACTTTTTTCCACCACTGTATGTGTGTGTATATAGTGAGTAGAGAATTAATGTGGGGACGTATTTGGTGGTAATCATATGAACATATCTCAGTCGGTGGATCAGACTGAGGATGAGCCCGTCAGTGCTGGCTGCCTCTGATGTTACACGAATGCTGTTTCCCTGCAGATGGGTTTGATTTGTTGGTGACTTCTTCCCACAGGCCGTTCTTCGAGGGGGTTTCTCAGTCGAGCTCTCAGACCGAGATCGGGAGTCTCCACAGTCCGAGGAGCCAGCAGAGAGAACACACTGCGGCCGTGAGTACATCTGATCCTCTGACAGCTCAGGGACTCGGACTGACGTGAAGTGACTGACAGAAGACACAGTGGACACAGATATTTACATTCAGTGTTTCCAGTCAGGAAATGATGACTTACAACATTAAGAGTATATTTATTTTGTGACGTCATTGTTGTGGATTTGCTTTATGAACCTTTTTTTTATATAAAAGAAAGTTTTCCCTGTATACGTTGAACCTTATGTTAAAATCTGAGCAGTCAGCTGTGAAGATGAGAGCCAGCTGTTTTTTCTCCATCTTCTGAAACAGTCTCATCAGAGCTTCAGCTGGAACTGGACTGTTAGTGTTTCTCTTCTCAGCCATTCTGAAGAAACACTGTCAACACTCCTTCACACACTTCCTCATGGCAAAACAAACCCTATGATGAAAAACATCCAAAGCACAACGAGTGAGATAGTTGTTTAGCTTGATTTTACAAAGCTACACTGACAGAAGAGAGAACCGTAGGTCTGTAGCTCGGCTACTTCTTCAGCAGTTTGAGCAACAGTCTGTTGGATCGGACCACATGGGCATCAGTGACCCATGACCCTGTGGCCGGTTCAGCACTTCTGATAGATGCTGACACATCAACTTTGAGGACAAAATGTTCACCTGCCTGATTTATTCCCACCCACTAACAGATGGTGTTATTCACTTCACCTGGCAGTGCTCATAATGTTATACCTGATCGGTGTATGTTAACTTGTAACTGCAGGGACTTTGGACTGAGCCAAGCTTTTAGCTCAGTGCTAATGTTAGCGTTCAGCACAAATTACAGCTGACGCTGATGAAATATAACTTGGTGTGTAAAGTGAGCCGGGAGACAGGTAACACCACGAGCTTCCCTCAGGACAAAGACTACTGTTTGTACCACCAAGGTCTACACAGACTGCTCTGCTGCCCCCTGCAGGTCAGATTGTGTCACTGTTATCTTTTGCTGTTTACCAGGCGGCAGAGCTGCAGACTCCTGGAGCTCAGGGACCCCGAGGTCCCAAGGAGTCCAAGGTAGAGGAGGCCGACCCCGGGGTGAGTCTGGACCAGAGACTGACTGTTTATCAGCACAAACACTAATAATAACAGTAAATATAATGATAGCACACACACACACACACACACACACACACACAAAGGTTTTGTGCTGCACTTTCTTCTTCTCTCCACAGGAAGCTAAGGATGATGTTGCCATGGGAACAGATGCAGGTCCAGCTGCCAAACTCTGTAAAACTGAGTCCCAAACACACATGTCACCAAGGTACACACACACACACACACACACACACACACATGATGAAGTTGTTTTCAGAAAAATCTGTACTGACAGCTGCTGTAGAAACACTTCAACCTGAGACATGAAGGCAGCAGTGAGGGTCAGTGCTCAGTGTTGGTCAAAGTCAAACAAACAAACAAACAAACAAACAAACAAACTCTTGGCTGCAGACCTTGTTTTGAACCTGGCGGTCTGTGTGTGGAGCTTTGTCTCAGCCGTTGTGTTGATTGTTTGTGGTTGATGTGAACACCGACCTGAAGCAGGAGGAGTTCGGCTGACGCTTCACATCCTCTGTGTTCTGTAGTCCAGAGGACAGAGCAGCTTCCTCTCATTTCGTGGAGGATCTGATGTCTGGACCCTCTGTCCTCACAGCGGTTACACATCTGTTCATAATCATGTATCCATGAGCTGTCTGTCTGCTCTCGCTGCAGTAAGACAGGAAGTCAGGTGACTCGCCACCCATGGAGCATGAAGGAGAGACAGAACTCTAGAGGGACAGACAGAACCAGCAGCGTCGACAGCGAGACGTCGTCTGATTACAGGATACCTGCTCCACAGGTGAGACAGACGTCTGCTGTCCTTTCAGTCATCAAGTCTTTCTGTCGGTTAAACTGCTTCCCCGCTGTCTCACTGCTGCCCATAAAGAGTTACCACAGAAGGAGTGTGTCTGTCACTGAGGATTTTCAGTTATTGAAAAGCTGCAGTAAAGATTGTGATCAGATCTCAGCAGGAAAGCTGCCGAGTAAAATGTTTATAGTCAGAGCAGGAACACCAGCGATTATGAAGAGTTCGGTCTGAACTCATGTCACAGTACAGAAGTGCTGATGTGTGTTTTTTCAGGTTGCCAGGAAGTCGGTCTTGGATCAGCTGAACCACATCTTGTTCTCTGATGTTCAGATTCCTGAGTCCATCATCCTGATCGACACCACAGACTGGCAGGGACAGGTCTGTCTGTCTGTCTGTCTGTCTGTCTGTCCCTCATGTCTCCTGAAGAATAAACTGATGGTTTCCTCCTCTCGCTTCAGTATCTGTCCGAGGTTCTTTTCGATCAGCCAATCGTCTGCACCGTCTCTGCAGCTGATGTTCAGGCCACCTTCAGCGCCATCATCAGCCGCATCCAGAGATTGTAAGAATCCTCTGATCAGTGCTTTATTTGTCAGTAGCTGAGTAAAGATTGATATCATCACGGCCTTCCCTCGTGTTTTCCAGCTGTAACTGCAACTCGCAGACACCGCCCACAGTGAAGGTGGTGGTGGGTGGAGATCAGAGCTACCTCAGCACCGTCCTCTGCTGCTTTGTTGAGCAGCTGGCCAGCAAGACACCTGACTGGCTGAACTACGTCCGCTTCCTTGTCCTCCCTGTTGGTACACGTCGTCTCCAATACAAAAAAACATTACATTTTCTGACATATAACCCAGTTTGTCATGAACCTTCCCATGATGCACCGTGTGTTTCACCTCACCAGGAGCCCACCCGCTGGCCAAGTACCTGGCCTCCCTGGACAGTAAATTCAACAGTCTGTTCATGGACTCTGGCTGGAGGGAGCTGTTCGGCCGTCTGGAGCCTCCTCCCCTCGGTACCTCGGTGTCCTCTAAAGGAGGGAAACGCTGTTGACCCTTGACCTTTAGTGCCTCCTTTAGATCGACCTTTGACCTCTAGTACCCCTTTAGTCCCTGGTGATAAATTCGGAGTCCGTAGATTCTGTGTGCAAAGTTTCGAGCTTTGGATATTTGGTAATTTATACTAAAAGAATTAGAAGCGGAAATGGGCGTGGCCTTAATCACAAGATTCAGCTAAATTCAGGGAACGTGTAACGCACAGTGTGGGAGTTACTTTGATTATAGTGCCTCCTGCTGGTGGACACATGTCATCTTTGGTGTCTGACCATTCTATGTAAACTTTACGGTGTCTGCTGCAGAGCCACTGTTACCAGCAGAAGAATAACATTAAAATAATAATAGTAATGAAGAGCTGAGATTACAGTTCCCAGCTGGCAGTGGGGGCCACGCTGCTCTGCATGTGTGAGAACGGACCCTTAGAGGCAGGTAAACCTGCTGGGATGCAGGCTGTGACCACAGCTGGCTGGAGCCTCGTAAAGGCTGGTGTGTGCTGTCAGCTCTTCATTAATCGCGTCACAGGGGTTCACGCCTTCCTCTGTAACGATGTGGTTTGTGTCTGTTGACAGATCCTGTGGGTGTAGCAGGCCGAGTGTCTCAGTACCTGACCGGAGCTGCTGTTTCTCACCTGTGTCCAATCTCAGAGGCCATGCTCACCTGCAAACACAGGAGGTACGTTTATGTTTTTAACTGTGAACTAAATCTGCAGAAGATCACCAGATAAACCGAGTCGAGTCCGTTTCCCTCCTCTGCTGCTGTGATTCAAAGAGCTGCAGTCGAAGCTCCGACGATGGAGAACGTGATGGAACCGGACTGTTGTGTTAGTTTGATGTGTTGATGTGAGGAAGGTTCAGTGTCCTCATGTTTCCTCTCGTCATGTATTTGTTCGTCAGCCTGTTTCACTGTGAGCTTCATCCTCACAGCATCTCATATGATATGAGCTGACATGAGCTGGACGAATAAAAGCGGCTTGACCAGACAAGAAACTCCAGAGGGGACGTTTAGAAGAAGGATGATTCTCACACTGTGCTCAGTCTGACAGTGGAAGAGTTTCAGGGCTGCACCGAGCACAGCTTCACCCCAGCACAGAGACTGTTACAGCAGCACCTAGTGGACATTGGAGGAAGTGCAGCCTGTCAAGTTTTAATGATTGAATGTCTGTTTCACTGCTGATTGTTTGAATCTGGTCTTTGTCTGCAGCCCTGATGATGACTCCTGCCAGAAGTTTGTTCCTTTTATCGGGGTAAGAAACACTGTCAGCTGCTAATGCCACTGTGTGTAATGCTGCATATGCTTACATCATATACTGTGTATACATGGTGGTTGTGTTATCTACATCCCACAAAATCAGACACAGTAATCATCACGTTCAAAAGTCACAGTGTGACCACAAACATTTGAAAGTCATGAAAAGTAACTTCTAGATTTTATTTTGGTAGGATGGCAGGAAGTCATCTGGTCTCACTTTCTATTCTAAGACAAATCTGCTCCAATATAAGAGTTATCATAAGAAACTGTGATTTTAACAAAATGAAACTCCTCACACCATCGTCACTCGGTTTCATCCATAAAACTCTCCTCTTATAACCTCTGCTGTCGAAACAGAATGTGTTACTGTCACTACAGTCACATGATCTCGGACTCGTGTCGTTTGTGGAGCTGTGACGTTTTTAGGCCTCATGGGAAAAACAGTTTGTCTCTAGAAACTGTTGTTGACAGCGGGCATGCGTCACTCGTATGCAGCCTGTTACAGTCGTTATGTTCTATGAGTCTGTGGCCAGTGCCGTCCTGTATGCTGCTGTCTGCTGGGGCAGCAGTCTGAAGGTGAAGGACACTGACACACTCAATAAGATCATCAAGAAGGCCGGACATGCTTTTACTTGTATTCAATTTTCTATTATTTTCATTTTCCTTTTATTTTTCAAGAAACTTTTACTTTTTATTTGAAAACAGCCGTGACACAAACCCAGCAGAGTCCTGCTGATACGAAGCAGCATTATGTCCAAAGTGAAGCTCTGTGTCTGTGTCTGTTCTCAGCTGGTGAAGGTCGGCATCGTGGAGCAGAACTTCCTGTCCACCTCAGGTAGACCTGACTCACCTGTCACCCCCTCCTCCCCCCTCAGCTCTGAGCTGTCCACTCAGGCCTGGTCACTTTATCTGGGACATCCTGCTTCTGTCTCCACAGTGGACTCGGATGACATCATACTGGGATCTCCTCCCTCCCAATCAGGAGCACCGATCAACGCCACCTCCACACCTCCTCCCTCCCCCTCCACCAGGTACCTCCTTTATACAGCTTTGTTTTTCAGAATGGAGGCCGTTACTGTGTTAGCAAGCTGTAACCTCTGTCCTGTGTCTCCTCCAGCTGTCCGGGGGAGGTGATGGGCCTGCAGGTGGACTACTGGAGCAGTCATGGGGGGGCAGGAGGAGGAGGAGGAGAGCGGAGGAAGGAGGTGGGGATGAAGAACACTCTGAAGAGCAACTTCCGCTGTATGCAGGTGTCGAGGATCAGCGGAGGAGAACTGATGAGCATGACGGTGGTGACCAAAGAGAAGAACAAAAAAGGTGGGGGAGCAGGGGGGGCATGAGGATGAGGACGATGATGATGATGATGATTATGATGATGATGAATGTGTGTATGTCAGTCATGTTCCTCAGTAAAAAGATGAAGGAGAAGGAGGCGGAGTCAAGGAGTCAGGTGATCGAAGGCATCAGCAGGTTGATCTGTACCTCCAAACACCAACACACACTAAGAGGTACACACACACACACACACACACACACACAGGACTACAGGAGAGAGAGAAGAAGCTGAGTCAGTAACGTCTTAATGGGATGTGAATGAGAACAGAAAGCCAGGGAGAGAGGTGCATCATGGGAAGTCCCCCGGCAGTCTGAGCCTATAGCAGCTTAACTAGGGGATGGTTCAAGGAAATCCTGAACCAGAACTGACTCTAAGATTTATCAGAGGAAGGTTTTCAGCTGCTCTGAAACATGGAGAGGGGGTCTGCCTGAGAACTTAAGGATCTGACTCCTGTTCTTCTTTTGGAGACTCTAGGAACCACAGTAAGGCTGAGGTCTGGGAGCTCAGTGTTCTGGTGGGGTAACAGGGAACTATTAGTGATGTTATTGTGTCCAAAGTGAGGCGACCGGTTCAGTGACAGCAGCAACGAGCTGAAAGTGCTGATGTGAGGAGTTTTTCCTCTAAGCTGCAAGTCAGCAGCTTGTTAATGCATCGTAGCTGATGGTGTCTCATCTTATTTATTTTTTGATGAACCTTTAAGACACACGATGACACTTTAGATTCATTCATTCATCTGCTCTCTGACCTGTGGAGGCTGCTGAATAAACTCAGATGGAATGATGAAGCATGGCTCAAAATATTTTCCAATATTGATTATTAATCAACACATTTCTGCTGCTCTACTGACATTCACTGACACTCATCAGCTGGTCTCAGCAGGTCTCAGGTGGTCTCAGCAGGTCTCAGCAGGTCTCAAGTGGTCTCAGCAGGTCTCAGCTGGTCTCAGCAGGTCTCAGCTGGTCTCAGCAGGTCTCAGCTGGTCTCAGCTGGTCTCAGCTGGTCTCAGCAGGTCTCAGCTGGTCTCAGCAGGTCTCAGCAGGTCTCAGCTGGTGTCTTTCTCTCTCTCAGTGTCCATAGACGGAGTCGAGTGGAACGATGTGAAGTTTTTCCAGCTGGCTGCTCAGTGGCCGACACACGTCAAACACTTTCCTGTTGGGATCTTCGGGTACAGCAAACCCTGACCCTCCTCCTGTCAGATCCACGGTTTTGGACCAGCAGAGGAGCAGAAACCTTGTTTGCCTTTTTTTTACTCTCGTCGTGTTGGAACAGAAATATTTGTAACCTGTAAGTTATTTTTTAATTATGTAAATGATAATGAATATTTATTACTTACTGTAAATACTGTACACAGCTTCCACTGTGTGTGTTTGTCTGACAACGACATGATCATATGAATAATAACCATTATAATGTTATTTGTACACTGGTTAACTGAGTTAGTTTGATTTGACACAGGTCTGGATTTTTCAGTTCTTAAAGCTGTTTAAAATATGTGGAGCTGTTGTCACAGCAGCAGGTGGTTTAACCCAAACCTACATCGGTCAGTGGTCCAGAGGTCCGATCGACCACAGAGAGTCAGGAAACGACCACAGACCTTAGAAATAACCGCAAAGAGACACAATAGACTCTACATAACAACAAAGGACAACAAAGACACGGGGAGTCAGTGTCTCTCAGTGTCTCTGTTTTCTGTAGGTGGGTCAAAGGTCAGTCCTTGAACTCAACAGTTTTGTAAAATATATGAATAAACTTGTCGGATGTTTGAAACAGTAAAAAAACTGGATATTGAATAAACGGTCCAGTATTATTCCTGCTGATGGAACAGAGTGTGTTCACTGCGATGATTTTCTTATTGCTCTTATTATTTTTTGTTAGTTGTTACTTATGGAATAATTACGCTCTACGTTTGTACCTACACTGGCATCATGTCGGTCCGATGTGGAGCTCACGTTGGACTGACTGAAATCAATCACAGGGAAAATGAAAGGTGTGACTGAGACCTGGTGAGCTGTCTCTGTGGACCAATCAGGGAACAGAAAGACTCAGAAACATTGAAGACTCACTGTGACTCACTGAACTTTAATATTTGAAGGAAAGACACTGCATTCTGTATTCAGGTAATAAGCAACAGCTCGTGTTTATATCTTCCAATGAGCATACAGCTGCTGTTTAAAAACAGCCAATCACATCGCAGGCTGAACCGTGTCCTTCTCAGTGTTCTTTGAGGTTACATATGCGCACACACACTCACACACAAACATACACAGAATTATATTTGAACTGCCTGCTGCAGCGGAGTCTCGTTCTTCAGAGCTCATGGTCTCAAGCAGCAGAGACCAAAGACAGTCCACCATGTTGCTTACCAGTCAAAGGTTGTCCCAAAAATCTTTAGAATCCTTCAGGAACCTTAGGGGCCTTTAGAGACCCATCAAAGATGTTGTGAACCTGCCCGACCTTTAAAGAACCTAAAAGAACTACACAGAACATATATTCATCATAATGTTTGTCAAAATATTCGGGCAACTGTTACATGCCCATCAGAACCTTTAGGAATCCACTGACTAATAAGAGACATAGGACGCAGGTAGGATATGCAGGGACCTAGCAGAACCCAACAGAACTATTAGATGCTTATCCAAACCCTTAGACACATGACAGGAACCTGTCACAATATACAGGCACCTGTTGGAACCTTTTTATAAATCCATCAACAGTTAGAAGCTGTTATAACCATCAGACGTCTATCCAAAATTTTAGACAGATAACAAATGAAAGGAACCTGTATGAATATGTAGGAATCTTTTGGAACCTTTAGAAATATATATCAAGGACCCGTAGAATCCTTCGGGATTTTTACAGACCCATCAAAGATGTTTTCAACCTGTTAAACGTAAAAAGAAGATAAACAGACTGCAGAGTTCATCAGATCATGTATCTGTTTATAAACCTGTCAGATCAGGAAAAAACCTGATCTCTAGACCTACTGAGCGTTCATCCATCCATCAAATTTCAGAATCTGGTAATGAAGCTACAATTCATCTAGAACTTTAAGGAATCCACCAACTGTCAGGAATCTTATAATCTTTATACATCCACCAAACCTTTAGACAAATAACTACAAATACATTTTAGGAACCTGCCTGAATAACTAGGAACCTATTGGAGCCTTTGGAAATCCATCAGAACTGTTCACTGGTTCTGTTAGAACGTCTTGGAACCTGTCAGAAGCAGAACTCTCAGAAGCCCTTTACATGGCAGTAGGCTTCCAGTGAGGAGAAGATGATGTACATCAGCCACAGGCTGAAGAACAAACAGGTGGTGAGGATTTTGGGGATCCGGGGTCCGCCGAGCTCCCCGCCAATCTCAGGCCGCCGGCGGTAGATGAGGACACCAATACTGATAAAGGCGAAGATGGTGAAGAGTGTGACAGAGAAAGCCAGTGTACCTGGGTCGACCCTAAACTCCTGGCCCTTGGAGTAGTGGTAGATGGCAGCGATGGACCAGGCCACGCCAATTCCCAGGAAGACGTTGACAGCGTTACTTCCTGTCACATTGCCAATGGAGGCATCAGCGTATTGGTCCTGGATGGCTGCCACTTTACTGGCAAATGTGTCTGAGGGAGAGAGAAAGTAGAGATGAGATGCTGTGTTTGAACCATCAAGCTGCTGCAGATGGAACCAGTTCCTGCTCTGAACAGAACTGTGGCCTCGGCTCAGGCACCGTGTGGAGTTTTCTGTGGCTGATCATTCATACGCTTTAGTGCTGCCATGAGTTTCATGCTGTTCCACTGATGCACAACGTTCAGAGCTGCAAACATGTTATAAGAACTGGTTCATCAAGTCTGTTAGACATCAAGGGTACGCACAGTGTGAGTATGTGTTTATGTGTCTGCATGTAAACAAATAACAAACAACTACACCCAGATGAAGACTCTGCTTGTGTTTCCATCATAATCCACATGCTGTTCCTCAGCGTGGCGTCTCAGGAAGAAACTGTTTGGGCTTAAATCTTGATTTTTTCAGTTTTAGTATTAGAGTTTGTGCCTAAGCTGAACAAACCGTGTACGACTGAGGCGTCGGGAGGTAAAGTTCTCTGTGAATGTGTGTGTTAATGTGTGTGTGAATGGGTGAATGTGGCTCGTAGTGAGAAGCACTTTGAGGTGGATGAGACTAAAAAACGCCCAGGATAAATAGAGTTAATCAGGAAACTACACACACTCATAAATCTCTGTTTATGGACATACAAATCACAGTGTGTTGTGTCCACACAGACGCCTCATGTAGTATAAACAAGTGTGTGTTTCTTAGACGCTGTCCGTCACAGAGCAGTTTGATTACCCAGTCACTACATGGGTGTGTCCTCAGTTTATAATGGCAGCTGCTCAAACTTCCTACCTGCCATCAATCAAACTGAATGTTAAAGTCAGCCTAAGCCAACAATGAAAATCTCTGTCTGTCACTGGAGTTCAGGGAATTCATGTCAGCTCTGATTTGTACTCACTGTAAATTAATCACATTGAATGTTTTGTAATTCAAAGTGTGAGACAGGTTTTTGTCAGACCTGGTACAGAGGTGCCCAAAGCCACAAACACCACAGCAGTGACAGAGTCTTTAAGACCGACGGTGCAGCCAAAATGAGACGCCAGGTCACCGATCACCGCCGTCAGGACACCGATGACAGAGATGGAGACGACGAAGCAGGCCCAGCCGTTCCAGTAGTCGGTGGGGGGAACAAAGGCAAACAGAAGCTTCCAGAAGACGGTGAGGAAGTGCATGACGTAGTCAAAACAGGAGGGCAGCTTCTCCTGGCCGCATTCATCGTCGTCATCATCACCTGAGGAGGAGGAAGAGCCAGGAGTCAACACTGATTCATGTGTAAAACTTGGTTGTTTTAACTGCAGAGACTTCAAACCCATTTTTGTTTCAGTCAATAACGGAGCCGGTTTTCTCTGCTGCTCCTTCACCTGTCGTGGTTCGTACTACCTTCAGAACTACGAGCTGATACGGAAAACAGGAAAGGACCTGAGCTTGGCTCAGGACAGGTGGAGTCTGTACCAGAGCTGACTGTGATGGCCTCCACAAACTGCTCCCTCCAGCTGTTTGTCCCGATCAGCAGAGCCAGGTTGGTCTTCTTGATGAGTTTATCCACGGTGTTCTGAAAGACAGAAGGTACAGGAAACCACGCAGTGAGTCACCAAGTTCAAACCACAACATTTTAAAAGGCACCAACACAAGTCAGAACACACTCATCACATTCCGTCGGTTTGATCAACAGATCATCAGATCATCAATCCGAAAGCTCGTATGACGATCTGCTGATGACTTTGGAAATATGTGACAGTCCGTCTGGTGGTCTGTATTAGGGTCCTTCCCTTGTGCTTTTGGCTACAGCAGCTTATGACAGCGAGCTATTTCAGGCGTCACTGGATCCAGAAGTCAAAGTCCTACTGATTTTTTTTTTTGCAGCGTCACATGACGCTGTCCTTCTTCTGGAAGAACATGAAACTCTTCTTGTTGAATCTTCATCTGATTCCTTGATTTAAAAAAAAAAAAGTCAAAGCTAAAAGAAGCCTGTGGTTCGACTACAGCTCCCATGGTGAAACATCCGCTCACAGACATTCTTATTCTGTTATTTACAATTTTTAAAATCTGAATTTGCATCTTTGATTAGCAACCGCCTCAAAGGTTCATGGGTATTGTAGTATTTGCACCAATCTGAACATAAACCTGCTGATCATCACATTTTCCACAAAAGTTTCTACATTGAGTGACAGTGAGGACAGAGCAGGAAAAAACCTGCGGCCCCTCACACAGTGTGAATGAAGCTGATGAAGTATTAGTGTTAGTGTTGGTCTGTCTGAGGGGCTGGATGTTCATCCTCTGATCCACTGGAGGTGTTAATCACACTTGACTCTTGGTGAAGTTGCTCTAATATTGTCTGTGTTTCTTTTTAATGTTAAGAAGCTGAATCCACCTTGAACTCGTACGACTCCTCGATGATGACCTCCAGTTTGATGTGTTCACCCAGCATCGGCCTGCCCATCTCCGCGATCCGCCTCTCCTCCTCTTCCTTCTTGGTCAAAACCTCCTCACCCCCCTCCTCTAAGAGGGAGAGAGAGAGAGGGAGGGAGAGGGAGGGAGAGAGGATGAATGGACACATCAAAATCACCTTAATGATGGATGGAAGCCTGGATAATAGAAAAATGGGAAGCACAAACAGATGATAGACAAATGGTTGGATGGATGGATGAATGACTCACAGATGGACAGATGAAGGACATATAGGACAGACTGATGGATGGGTGAACAGGCAGAGGCGTGTATGTAGTACCTGTGATGTTGATGACGGCTGAGGGGGCGGGATGGTCCCGTCCCTGGACCTTCCTGTAGACGTCCCTGCCTGAACAGGTGAACAGAAACTGATTCTGCTGAAACCAGGACCTGAAGCGTCACAGCCTCCGTCCAACCAGGAGGTGACAGTAACCACACACAGAGACGATGACGAGAACTGAACCGTGAGCGTGTCAGAGAGTGGAAGCCCTGAATCTGAGCAGCCGCTCAGCCGCCTGTGAGACTCGAGGTGCTGATGAAAACATCAGCCTCATGAATAACGTGTAATCTGACTCGTGTCTCGAACTGAGCATGCTCAGTGAGGCTTGGCACTCAGAGTCCACGACTCGCTCACGGTCCAAATGTTCTGCTCACAGTTCAGAGTCCATGATACAGGAAGGAGTCTATCAACGAGCACGGGTGGATTTCTGATGATTTCCCATCAGCCTCAGCGTGTGAGGAGGCCAGAGGTCCAGTGAATCACAACACAGGCAGAGACACGGTCACAGAATCATCCACACGAGGCTTCTTGGATCAGTGTGTTGAACAGATTCATGCTGAGTTTACTGATCAGCTGACACACACAGAGATCTGTAATAAGCTGATACTGGTGTGATGTTGGATGTTTCTGTGGCCGGCTCTGTTCTTCATGCAGTGTTGAACATGGAGTCAGTGCACTACTTTTTTTTCCTGCTCAGCATCTGCATCAGCTGCTTCTACTCAAACTCTGAAGACAGGCTCTCATTCAACAAACTAGGGAGTATTTTTGACCATGAAGCTACCAGAACGCTGCAGATCAAACGGATCTGCTGAGGTGGACTCTCAGTTGAGTCGTCTGCAGGAGACATGAAGACGTGTCCACACTGAGACAGGGATAAGTCTGGATGAAGCCTGGTTCTGTTGACAGAACTGCTGTTTTTTTTTCATCATAATTTCTTAAAGTTGAGATTAAATCAATAACTGATTATCAGAATATTTGCAAATTAATTTTCAAAGATTCAGTAAATCTAATGAAAACAGTACAGACGTCTCACTGATATTTCATTTACATCTAAATATATATGATGTCATCTTTAGGTTTAGCTCTGCCGACAGTCAACGCCTCAGGCCGGTGATTCGCAGCTCGTCCACCACACAACACTCAGCTGGATCC
>JBBMJY010000020.1:388631-401381 GCA_037833715.1 Toxotes lorentzi
GTGTGTGTGTGTGTGTGTGTGTGTGTGTGTGTGTGTGTGTGTGTGTGTGTGTGTGTGTGTGCGCGTGTGCGTGTGTGTGTGCGTGTGTGTGTGTGTGTGTGTGTGTGTGTGTGTGTGCGCGTGTGCGTATGTGCGTGTGTGTGTGTGTGTGTATGTGTGTGTGTGTGTGTGTGTGTGCGTGTGTGCCAGCAGCGAGGAAACAGAAAATCGCCTTCATCCGTTTCCATGTGTATTTAATATGAGCAGATTGCTGGTTTGGAGGTTTTGTCTGAGTCCAGGACACACGATGTTGACCCACTTTATCTACTGTTGGTTTCTGTATCCAGGCGTAACGATGGTGTCACGTTACTGGATCTTTGAAATGACTTTTTCATTATTCTAATAACTATCACTTCTCAAAAGTCACAGTTAAACGTGAAGATATCAGATATGATGTGAACAGATCCATCTGTTCACAGATCAGTGGACGCCATTTGGACAGTGATGATGACGCCGTCTGACTCTGGTAAAGAAACGAGCTCCCAGTCAGCCTCCTCTGTGTTATCTGGAGTCCAGTCAGCTTGAGTAAACGGCGTCAGCAGTGGGCAGCACAGCTACAGTAAGCCCACCTGGGCTGCTTCAGACTAAACTTTATGACACAGGACTCAGGTGTTTCAGACTGTAATGCTTCCTTTAATGCAGCAGTTTGTCTGATAACTTTTAAAGCTGAGAAGGTGAAAGCTTTTGTCATGTTGGACTCTGGATTATTATTTACTATCTGCTTGCTCAGAGCTCGTCCAGACCAGCTCGTACTGGACTGGATTACGATGCAGCGACTCACTGAGCAGAGGACAGTTTACTGACCAGCGTGTCTCTCTGGTGGTCTGTGTGATTTCCTAAAAGACACAATCCTCACTAACTTTTTAAGAATGGAAACGGTCCAGAGTGAGGTTTGTCTCTGCAGCTGTACGGACAGATTCCGGTTTACGAACCTCAGTTACATGCAACAACCAACGACGTCATTTTGTAGCTCGGATTATTCAGAAAATGAGCCGATAGTGATTCTGGAGCTGTAGATTCAGTAGGACAGTTAGTCTGCTCATTATCTCTGCACTTTTCTGTGGAGGGAAACAGACAGTTGAGATAAAAAGTGTGGTGAGGATGGAGATGTGGCTGGCAGCCAGACGCGACCTCCCCTGTCGCTGGCTCTGAGAGAAACGGGCTGCGGTCGCCTGTCTGCTTTATGGGCTGATCCTCGACGATGAGCAGGATCCTGCTGCTGCTGAACACTGGCTGCCCTAATAAGGAAGAGAGCTGCGTGATGTTTATCTGCCCAACACACCAGGAGCTGTGCCAGTTTGGACTAACGGCACCACAAAAGACATCTGAAGCACCGAGCTGGAAATCCACACACACTCACCGAAGAATGCTTTGAGAAAAAGTGATCTCTGCACCTGTCAACAAACAAGAGACGCACAGAGACAAACAGAGCACAGGAGGACTCCGCTCATGTGTCTCACTGCTATAAAGACTGATTAAAAACACAGGGCTCCAAATCTGAATAGTATGTAGTATGATGCTGTATAATGTAAGTGTATAGAGTTTTTCATTAGAGCCTCAGAGTCCACCCCTCCAGTCTGTTACTGGAGGCTCTCTCGTTTTAATGTGGCGTCGACTGACCGTGATGCATGCTGGTTAGAACACCATCGTGTCACATGACTTTAAAACCTCTACCTCAACCTCCAGCTGCATCAACGGGGAACCACCTCTGTGACGACAGGACCTGATTGGTTTAAGCCTTCATTGACACACGTGACGTGTTCCACGTGTTCATACTAAGAACCTCAGTTCTCCTCTGAGGTTCTCTCTCTCAGAGCAGATGTATTTTATTTGACCATCTCCCTCTGGCAGCTCAGTTTCACATATGGACATCAACACTATGGTTTCCGTGTTTCAGTTTGGACCAAAGTGGTGGTGAGGTTAATGTCCACAGAGCCATGACGCTAGAATGAGTAAAATTTGAATTCTAAACAGTAAAACAGGAAGAAGTTTCTGTGACTGTGAACATAATTATGTAGCTGGTGAGCTAACTGCTAACACGTTAGCCAGAACATCAGAAACACTGCAGCTTTCCATCACAGTCACTAGAAACACCTGCAACTCCCGACCAATCGGAAGTCTGGGATGGTGAGTACACTACCTGAGGTAAGACAGAAAGTAACTGGAGCGCTGCAGCAGCAGCGTCGTGTCACAGCTTCACTGTAACCTGATGAGACTCAAAAACTCCGGTCCACATAAACAGCAGCGGTGTGAAGCTCCTGTCACACAGAGCAGCTCTGACATAGAGGCTTTTATTGTGACATTGAGGCTTTTATTCTACTGAGACGTTTTAAAAAGGAGCTGAGACTGAGTGAAAGCGTCTTACGTGAACAGGTTGAGGATTTTATCCTGTGAGCGTCGTCCGGAGCGCGGACACCTCTTCTGCACATGCTCACATACCTTGGGTTGTTTGTTGTCTTTCAGCTGTCTCACTGGTCTTCGAGTGGCGGATCATTTTCAGGTGAACCATCTTTGAGTCTCCTGTCTCGTACACATTACGGCCATGTCAGAGTGGCAATGATTCATCAATTAGTTGATCAACAGAAAATGAATCAGCACCAGCGTTTGACAGTCGATTCATTGACATTAACGTGACGTCGTGATGTTAACACAGGATGTTCTGCTACTGCTTTATAGACCAAACCTAAAGCAGATTTCTAAAGCTCAGGCTCAGGAGTGTTTGAACTTAGACACAGTGTGACCAACGTGTAACTGACACAGCAGCATCATGCTAATTAAACTTCAACACGATTCAGAGGTGTTGAGTCAGCTCTGTGCTTATTTTGGATGCTTATAGTTTGTGGTTTTGCTGAATTATACTGTGTTAGACTGACAGCTGTTTCTAATATTTTGTCCGCTCTCCTGTGGTAGAATAATACGACCTTACTGAGGTCTTGAGTCAGGGTCCCTCTTTGAGACCGGGGCAACACAATAGGCTCAGAGGACCTGACATTTACTTTAGAGGTGCAAATGTGGGATTAGTCAAATAAGTCGAATAAACCTGAGGGGACAATACAGCACCACAAACTACACCCCAAGAACCCATCCAGTTGAATCCACACCGTCTGAATATCATGACCCTCATGAAGGACGCCTCAGACTGGCTAAGTCTGAGCTCGGTTTCCTAATGAACCGTACAATGAGTTTGTGTCTGACAGAGGCCAAAGAACTGAAAACAGTTTTAGAAGACTCAGCACATCTGAAGCTCCTGTCTCCGTCTCACATCCTTCTCTGTTCCGACTGATCAGCCAATCACTCTGCGGTTTGAGGCCATCGCAGCGAGGTCCCAGTTTGATCCCAGAGGCTCTGCGTGTTGTCAGAGGGAAACTTGGTTCAGTCTCAGATCCTGGTTTCCTGTGTGCTGGAGCAGCAGGTATCTCTGCCTCTCCAGTCTGACCGCAGGCCTCTTCCTGCCGTCTGAGAGGACATCCAGCTGCTGTGTTGGTGTCTCTGGTGGCTGGACGTCCTCTCAGCTTCAGAGACACACTGAAGCAGAATATCTGAGGAGAACTCATCCACTTGGAAAATCACCATGTGACTTTAATAATAATAAAGTCTGTGGGGAGGACGACTCTGTCCAACAGGGTAAAACACTGTTTGTAAATGGAGATATTAATAAGCTTTTATGGGTCCACTGCATCAGACAGTCCGAACTGTGTCCCGCTGATAACATGATCGGCCTATATAAGGCTCTCCCTGCAGCTCATTCAGAGTGAATGTAGGGCAGCGTTCTCATTAATAAACTCAAACAAAGAGTGAGCGTGGCACCTTTTCCATTTCAAGACGCTGTCTTCTTCCTTCACAGCCACTGGCCGTGTTTATGCTCTGGAAATAAATGTGTTGCATTACATTCCCGCTGCCCGCAGATATGGAAAGAGTCTATAAAGAGCTATGTGAGGCATGTAAACCTGGAGCGAGCAGTCACATGACCGTGTGGACGTGGAGCTACTGTCAGACCAGAAATAGAAACCCTTTTCTTTTAATAAACCCCTGTTCAGTATCATACGACCTGCTGCTGGTTTTATGGTTAAATGACTGCTTGGTTTGGATCAACCAACCAACCACTGGCATCAAACATCATTGGTGTCACAGGTTTAGTCTTGTTTACTTTTCACTGCTGTGATCAGACAGTTCCTGATTGTGCAGAGACACACTGAGAAAGTGAAGAGTTATTTGTTCAAGTTAAGTTGCGTAAACAAAAAAAGGTCAAAAAGCAGAAAAGGTGTAAATAAAAGGGTTCCTGTCAGTCAGTGTTCCTCACAGGAGACAAAGGCGAAGCGGCAGAGGTCAAAGGGCAACTGGTTCCATCAACCTGTCCTGTGCACGGGCAGCAACGCCCCCTGCAGCCGATCAGCTGGTACAGTGTTGTGTGGCTCCGTGCGAGTCACTCGTTTGTGACGCCGTATTTTTTTCAGCACACACAGAACAGACAGCTAACGGACTGTGAGGACCTTTAATTTAGGAACCTTCATTCAAAAGTCACGTCACAGACAAAGAACCACAAAAGGACCATAGTAGTAAATACACTCATAAACCCACTTTCTCTACAGTTTTGTTAGAGGTACACTTTTTAAAATGTATTCACAGACAAAGACATCTAACAAAGACTGGAACACCCAGAATGCCTCACAGCTAAACCAGGGAACTGTGCGCCACCACCATGCACTGCCATACTTTCATTTTCATCATTCTTTAAGTGAAGAAGATTTGTACTTACAAGATCTCATCATTCTCAAACTCCAGTGCTCCGTGTGTGTCCTCAAAGTCCTCGCCGCCTCCTTTAGCCGTTCCCTCCATGGTTTTGTACGGCACCACCACGACACCGCGAGCTCCTGAGGTCCGGACCACCTTCACCTCCATCACCCCCACGCTCTCGCTCACGGTCACCACAGGCTCCTCGAATGTAAAGATCCCTGCGTGGTCGTCGTCGAAGATGGTGACAGTAGCCGTGCATGGCAGACCTAGACCTGCATGGGCATCCACATTGTTTGCCTCGTGTCCATCTGAGCCAGCACCCTCTGATATGACCTTCACATTGCTGAGGTGAACCAAGAAATGCTCATCTTCCTCAAAAATATCATCATCAATAATGTGGATACGGATTTCCTTTTCCATCTCGCCTGGTTTGAACACAATAGTTCCCTCAGTAAACTGGTAGTCTGAGCCAGCGTTTGCAGTGCCATCTTCAGTCCGATAATCCACTGAGACTGTGCTTGTTAGGTCTCCACCACGGCGTACCACGTTCAGTGCTACGCTGCCGCAGTTCTCCAGGCACTGGTAGGTACCAGGGTCGAAGAAAACCTTGGAGGAAAAATCGTTGACCGAAACCTCGGAGCAGATATCATGCTGGGTGGCTCTCTTGGCTTGGTCGGCGGCATGCTTCTTCAAGATGTTGCCTGCTCCTGTCAAAATCCTGGTGGCCTGACAGCGGTAGAAAGCCCGACTCTTCTGTTGCTGGTTTAAAACCTGATAATTAGCAAGCTCCATCAACTGCTCCATCTCCTTGTCTGGATGTTTCTGTTTCAGCTCCTTCAGGATCCTGGCCACCTCTCTGCGGGCCTCCTCCTCATCCAGCTCCTTCACATCAAAACCTGTCTCTCCATCCATGAACTCTTCTCCGTGGGAGTTGAGCATTTTGCCGTCCATTTCTATGTCGACCTTTGAGGGAAGCTGTGGCTCTCCCTCGGTTTCAATGATCATCCCTTTCTGCTTCCCTGCTCTGTACCTTTTGTACATGTATTTGTAGAAAAGAAGTCTACGGTCAGCTACATAAGCGAATCCAACACAAATGGGGAAGAAGAAGAGTGTGAGAAGCCCCTCCCATATCTGAACAACACCTGGAGAGAAGACAGCCAGGATCAAGTAAAGCCAGGTGTACGCAAAGACACTCCAGGCGGCGGTGACAAAGAAAACCCGGAGGTGCTTCACCTTTCTAGTCTCTCCTTCAGGAATGACAGACACACAAAAGCCAATGATGACAAACATGTTGAAGGCGGCGCTTCCTACAATGGTGTTGGGGCCCAGCTCACCGGCGTAAAAGTTGTGACCACAAACCTCCACGACTGACAGGAGGATTTCTGGGGCAGAGGAACCCAGCGCCATCAGGGTCAGGTTGGACACTGTCTCGTTCCAGATGCGCACCGTCGTGGTGATCCTCTCGCCGTTTGGTTTCTTGATGGTAATCTGTCTTTCTTGGGAGGTGATGACTTCGATGGATGCCATGAAGCGGTCAGCAATGATGGAGACACCCAGAAACATGTACACCAACCCCACAAAGTAAATGGTGGCTCTGGCGAGGCGGTCCGTGAAGACCGGGTTGTCTGGCTTCCATACTGGCAGGATAACGCCCTCTATGCAGTTAGTACTCCCGCCACATTTGGTGTGGTTGCTGACTGTGCTGTTGGACTTGAGAGTCCCAGGAGAACCTCGTGCTACTGAATATGGAAGTTCAATTGAGATGATGGTCAACAAGAAGAGCAGCTTATAGGTGGAGAACAGGGATGAGGTCCTGGTTCGGCTCATGGTGACACTTCAGCTCCCTTAAACCTGTAAGACACAGAGGGAGACTTCAGTGCTTTGGCTTCTGCCGGATCATGTCTGAAACTGGGCTTTTATGGACGGCGTAAACATAGAAGTCCTGCCTGACTTCAAGGCTGCTTCCAGATGTTCAAGTGCTCGTTACATGTCGTTTGTGTTTCCTACAGTCTGGGAAGATTCTCTTTAAAAATAAAGCAATTGAAGGCTTTTTTCTCTTAAAAGGGAAACATGAAAACCTTCCATCATTCATATAAAATCCACCTTATTTTTAATAATCTTTATTTATTAAATCTTTAGAAGTTTGTGTCTCAGCCTGCTGGGTCTAAAAACGTTTTGAACATCTGTGAATGTGAAGAGTTTCCTTGAATGTCTTGTATGAACCAACTAACTGAAGAGCAAATCTGTTCGTACGACAGATTCTTGCATCAGACCCAGAGACCTGTTCTGTAAGTTCCTTCTTTGTCTGGGACACTGACTCCAACGGTCTAACTCTGCTCATGTCAAGTGAATTTTAAACCGAGTTGTCTTTAATTTTTTACAGTCTGTATCAAAACATAACCAGAAATTTACTGCAGTTACTCAGAATGAGTTTTATAAGTAATTAGACGTTATGATGAGTTCTTCAGCAGTCGAGTTAAACAAAGAAAATCTTGATAATCAGTCAAAGGTTTCAGTCAGGAATCTTCTGCAGTGTGACAGTTTGTTTCATGTGACTCCATCTGGGTGATCAGACTCTTTCTCTGTTCACATCAACAGTTTGAAAAATAACACCAGGCTCTTTGGATGGAAATAAATCCATCATTTATTTAGAGATAATCCATAAGTTGTTAATGTCCATGCAGTGATATTTAATCAATATGTCCAAAAATACTTTTATCCGTTTCTTTGATTGTCATCATTTACTTTAATTAGTTTTATGTGGTGTTATTAAGTAGAAGTGTATGTATTGGATTCATTTATGATCCTTTGCTGTTAATTTGTCCTTTTGTTTCTTACAGAGTTCAGTTGTTCATCTCTCATTTTCTCCTTCACGTTTGAAAATCAGACGTTACTCAAAGAAATCTGTTTTCACTGAAGTCACAATTTAAAACAACTTTTTCTTATGGACACAGTAAACATGAGTTTATCACCAGTAAAACTTATAACGTTACTGTACCATGTATAATACTCTCAACTAATGCCATAGCATCACACCTTACATTAACACAGGTAGATCAGGCTACATATAAAGCACTATGTAGAACAATGTCCTTTTTGTGTTACATACACTGAGACTACATGACTGTATGTTCCACTGTGATCTGTGATCTACTGATGCTTCAGCTGAAACTTACCGTCGCTCAGACAGTTTCAGGATTTGACAGAAGATATTTTTTTATCAGAATCTCCACAAAAACATGAGCAGAGTTTTCATCCTGGAGGCAGAAACACTGAAGAACATCGATAACACAACATCCACGTCTCTCCCAGTAAAACAACGAAAGCCTGTCAGATGATGTGGAGACGAGAAACAGAAACGCTAATGTCTGATAATACCTCCGTCACCACGAAGGCATCACGCTGCTGTCTGCTCAACACTGCACCGAGATCATCCACCTCTGCCGCCTTCAGCCCTCACTCCACCCCCCTGCATCTCTGACTGTTAACACTTTCACTCCAGTATCGCAATCACCGCTGCAACCTAAGGTTACACACACAGACCTGCAACACAAACTTCATCATGACACCATGAGAATACTACTGCAATACTGCAATACTGATTGTTACTGTGACTTTAAGACATGTTTAACAACCCTATCACAGCATTACTACGCTTCACTACAGAATTACAACACTGATACAGCAGTGTTGAAACATGTTTCTAACTTTATTCCATCATTACATTCACACACCAGCAAACACATCACTGTAAAACCCTCAGAGCACTGTCACACTGTAAAAACTGAGAGGTTGGAAAAACTATGGAACGCTGCTGATGTTTCAGAGTCTGTTCTCTGAGTCTGTTCTCTGAGTTCGCCTCAGTCGTTTCCTCTTTGTGAAATCACAAAGAGGAAACGACTCAGCTGTGACTGATGTTTGTTTGAAGTTTTATTCGTCTGTTCATTGGTGGAACAGCTTCAGATTGATTCAGAGCAGGAGTTCACTCTGTGGTGACTCACTTTTACAGAAACAGGACGACTGGCTGATCATTTCTGATTCAACCAACTCACGTGCTCGTTTACACCAAACCGGCTGCTGTTTTTACAGTGCACCAATCACCATGACAGTATTACACCATGCCTCTGAAATACTGACATCAAGAGGCCTTAAAACCTCATCACATCACTGTAACATCACGAGTCCTGCAGCACTACAACATCACTACACTGCCACAAGACAACAACATTACCACAGCAATCGTGCAACATCATCAGCTCATCACAACAGCATCACAGAGCAACCGGCTCCTCCACAGCTGGACCCCAAGTGAACAGACTCGGTGAAAACTTGTCCTTCTTGGCCTTTTTCTCATCCGGTACTCACCTCTGGTCCTGACACCACAGCAGCAGCAGCAGCAGCAGAAGAAGAAGAAGAAGAAGAAGAAGAAGAAGAGAGTGTGCTCAGGAGGGAGAGCTGCGTCTGATAGCTGCTCTAAATTTAACAGAAACAGACATAGTTCTAAACATGGCAGCAGAGCTGCCTATGCGCTGCTTATCGTCCCTCTCCCAGCGGCCATGGCCATACAAGGCCCTGCGGGGCCCGGGGCCATCCAGCAGCTCCTCGTCCCCACCGACACGTGGGAGAGATAACGGCTAACAGCTAACGGCAGCTTGGTGGGCCACAACAGGCTGGAATGCTGGGATAAGTGCCCCCCCCATACACATGACATCTGTACAACCTTCAGAGATTTTCCACCGAGAGAGAAGCTGACATCCAGAGACCCGCAGGGACAAGAGCACACATTCATCACAATCTCAAACGCAGCTTAGACCACATTCACACCAGGGCCACAGAAACAAGCTGTATCGCTGTGGATCCCATATGGTCTAGCGGTCAGGATTCCTGGTTTTCACCCAGGCGGCCCGGGTTCAACTCCCGGTATGGGAACGCCTTCTTCAAAAGAATTTAAAGTTCTTCTGATCTGATTCTTTATTTGTGGTGTTACAGAGAACTCATGAAGGAAGAACTGCTTAAAGCATTATCAGTTTTATTAGACTTTTATCAGACAGGGACAGGTTTGGTGTGAAATCACCTTTGAACTCACCTCACACCCTCAAAAAGAAAAGTTTCAAACTAACTACATTCAAACAGACAAACAAGCTGTGGAGCTCAGATCAGAGGCTTCGTTGATGTCGGTCAGTCACGTGGACTTTCTGAGACACATCAAATTCAAAAGGTCAGTTAAAGGTTCACATTCACTTTTAAGGATGACTGCAGAAGATTCACCACACAGACAAAGGGTGTGAAGTCATAAAGAAACTCTGCAGATTCACCCTCAGCTGCAGGACAAGATGCTTAAACAAACCTGCACATCCTGAGACACAGTCCATCCAGCTGTTAGAGCAGTTTCTAATACACACCATCACACACAGTTAGCTCCTGCTGCCACATTGGATTCATACCACCCAGGACTGGTTTCTCAGTAGCTTCCAGGACTGAGGTGACAGACTTTATCTCTGCTCACTGATTATCACCTCTCACATTCCTCCAGCCTTTTTATTTTTACCCAAGTGTGTGTGTGTATGTGCGTGTGTGTATGTGTGTGTGTGTATGTGTGTGTGTGTGTGTCTGTATGTGCGTGTGTGTATGTGTGCGTGTGTATGTGTGTGTGTGTCTGTGTGTGCGTGTGTGTGTGTGAGACATATTTTGGTTTGAAAATATCATCTGGTCCTCATAATGTGGACCAGACAACATGTCTTCCTGGTTTTAGGGTTCAGGTTAGAATCAGGTTTAGGTTGAGGTTGGGTAGTAAGACCAGAATGTGTGAGTGAGATGTTAAGCAGACAGACAGACAGACAGACAGATTGGCTGACTGATTAAACACTGTTTTCTGTGCTTTGAGCTTTCAGGGCCACCGTCATTTTCCCTTCATTTTCCGCTCTTTCTATCATGAGCCACATCATGTCACAGCTGGATTCTGTGACTGCAGGTGAGCTGGAAAACACAGAGGTGTAACGGTTGTGTGTCATCAGCTGGAGAGACCCAGCTCTTCGCTTGTCTCTGCTGCTGATACCGGAGCTGCTGGATGCTCAAACCAACACGTTATTAAATGTGTTGGTCTTTTGACTTCTCCTGTTCCCATCGTCATAAGAGATATTATACAGACTTGATAGGGTCAGAGGTCACGTTTTAGGATACAGTGAATGTGGCTGTGACCTTCACACACAGCCTGCAGAGTCCGACTCGTCAAAGCCGCTCAGAGCTGCTGGAGAGGACGCGGTGCGTCCTCAAGACAAGACTGACGGACGACCCGGAGCCCGGAGCCCGGAGGCCGGAGCCCGGAGCCCGGAGCCCGGAGCCCGGAGCCCGGAGGCCGGAGCCCGGAGCCCGAGCTCATCTGTGGCTGCTTCTTTTTAACACTCACTGTGTGTGTGTGTGTGTGTGTGTGTGTGTGTGAGCGCAGACTGTAGTCAGCTGTCACGGAGGCCTGTTTCCATGGAAACGCAATCCTCCGCGACAAACTCCACCTCCAGAGAGCGGCTCAGCCAATCAGAGGAGGGCGAGCCCGTATGAGAAGAGTCGCTCTGCCCCGAGTTCGAATTAGTCGCTGCCGGAAAGTGCCGAGGAGGAGACGCGATGTTTGAACCCGCCAAGTCCGCGACCAAGAAGGGCTCCAAGGAAGCCGGGGCCATGACCGCCGGCAAGAGGAAGAGCAGGAAGGAGAGCTACACATCCACCTGAGCAAGGTGCTGAAGCAGGTCCACCCCGACACCGGTATCTCGTCCAAGGCCATGAGCATCATGAACTCCTTTGTCAACGACATCTTCCGCCTGTCAGTGACGTGTGTGTGTGTGTGAGTGTGTGAGTGTGTGTGTCCTCAGACACCTCCTGTAGGCTGATCAGAGTCAGCCTCACTTAAACGCTGCTGACTGAGAATCATCACATACACTTCATCACATGTACCCGTCACTCTGAGGACAGACGGACTGTGGACAGCAGGATGGGACTGAGTCCTAGCGCGTCTCTTTAAGAGTCAAAAAGTGGAGCGGCAGGTGTTTGGTCCTGGTCACCATGAGTCAGAGGACATCTGGGAGCCATGATGTCCACCAGCTGTGCTGAGCTGTGTGATTCGGTTCAGAGGCCGAGCTGGTGCTGAATCACCAAACACTCGGTGGTAATGTTGGACTTTAGACCTGCTCTCGCTTTCATTTACTCCTCTGGGCTTTATTTCCTCTGCAGCAGGTGGGACACAGGTGCTGATCCTGGGACAGTCGGGGATCCTGGAGCTATTTGATGTCCCTCTTTATCACCTGTCATAAAATCTATCCAGTGTTAAATGTAATATATCAAATGAAGAGGACATATGAGCACATGAGACTTGGCCTTAAAGAAAAGAGCTGAGAGATCTCCAACAATGTCACTGAAATCAAGGGAATAAAAAGTGAATTGATCTGAGTAAAAACAACACGATGTCATTCTCATGCTGTCTTCTCAGCTCACACACACACACACACACACACAACATGTTTAAAGGATTTACAGACGTGTGTAAAAGCAGTGAAACTACAGAATCAGAGCTCCACTGTGATTCAGCAGTTATCACTGCTTCATATGAGACATCAGGAGACAGTCAGTACAGCAGAGACAGTTCTGTGGTTATCCAGATACCTTCAGGTTTCACTCTGGATTCTCAGGGTTACCATGGTGGTTCCACCTAACCTGCTCCAGATCAGGTTGTATCAGCTGGTTTTGGCGAACATGAAAATGATCCGCAGGTCACGTTAAACTTCCTGAGCTGATGTAGGAAGTATAACCTCTGCTGAGCCTTCTTCCTTACAGGTCCACTTAAGGTCCCAGGAGATGGTGGTACCCAGAAACCTGAAGGATTCCACTGCGTCATCATTCCTACAGGATCCTCACAGGGACAAAAGAGTTTCCAATAAAGAAAGTGAATAATAAAGAGCCTCAGGTCTGTTTGTAGATGAGTGGATGGTT
>JBBMJY010000020.1:427854-448315 GCA_037833715.1 Toxotes lorentzi
CCTTTTGTACCAGTTACAGACGACTGACTAATGTAAACCACAAATAAAACCATGAGCCTGTCACAACAAAACCAGTCCAGGATCCAAACATACTACTCATAATAAAATACTACTAATTACAGAGGACCGGAGGGTTCCTGGTTCAGAGACTAAAATCCTGTCTGATAGTCCTGAATCAGCTGGACCTGGTTTATCAGAAGAGCACTGCAGCAGTCAGACCTGCTGGATGAAGGAGTCAGTGCCGACCTCCTGTCCTCTGACACCAGGAAACACCTGAGACAGTAAATGTGCCATTAAAGCAAAACCATGGGCTAAAAACAGCTGGAAAGCTGAAGCTGATGTTGAATCTCAGTCATCATTCATCACACAGAGACATTTGTCTTAATTCTTAATCAGAATCGACTCCTGTTTTCATTTCCTCTCAGGCTGTTCAGAAACAAACAGAACAACAACAATAAGTCAGTCTGAACGGTACATATATATTCAGAGCAGTGAAGGGGAGGGAACGAGCATTCATCAGAGCAACAGTGAGTTTTGGTTAATTATGCTCGTCCCATTCTTATATGTTTTGCTCTCGTTCATGTTGAAGCTGAAATCTTTTGTGAAGAATTAAGTAAATGTCTCTGCACACCTATGCAGAGACAGGTGTTATGGGTAACCATAGTCCACAGAGGCATGTAGGAGAGCTGAAGCACACACCGCCCAAATATCAGCATCTGTGTCTCACCAGTGTCCTCACCAGTGTCCTCACCAGTGTCTCACCAGTGTCCTCACCAGTGTCCTCACCAGTGTCTCACCTGTGTTCTCACCTGTGTCCTCACCTGTGTTCTCACCTGTGTCTCACCTGTGTTCTCACCAGTGTCTCACCTGTATTCTCACCAGTGTCCTCACCAGTGTCCTCACCTGTGTTCTCACCTGTGTTCTCACCTGTGTCTCACCTGTGTTCTCACCAGTGTCCTCACCTGTGTCTCACCTGTGTTCTCACCTGTGTTCTTACCTGTGTTCTCACCAGTGTTCCCACGTGTTCTTACCTGTGTCTCACTTGTGTCCTCACCTGTGTTCTCACCTGTCTCACCTGTGTTCTCACCTGTGTTCTTACCTGTGCTCTCACCAGTGTTCTCACGTGTTTTTACCTGTGTCTCACCTGTGTCTCACCAGTGTTCTCACCTGTCTCACCTGTGTCTCACCTGTGTCTCACCTGTTCTTACCTGTGTTCTCACCAGTGTTCTCACGTGTTCTTACCTGTGTCTCACTTGTGTTCTCACCAGTGTTCTCACCTGTCTCACCTGTTTCTCACCTGTGTTCTTACCTGTGTTCTCACCTGTGTCTCACCTGTGTCTCACCTGTGTTCTTACCTGTGTTCTCACCTGTGTCTCACCTGGGTCCTCAGGTGATAATAACGTGTCAGTGTTGTGTTTACAGCGTGCTGCACTGCCCCCATGTGACCTGGTGTGGGAACAGCCACTTGCTCCTGAATGAGACAGGGAGCAGGGTTGTGGACTTCGGGAGGAACGGGACTGAGATGAAAACCATTTCCATTCATGCAGAAGAGGTGGAGGCAGAGAGATACAGACGACTTGAAGCCGCTCGCTGTAAGTGCAGTACACCTGTCATGTCCTACTATTACCTTTGTCCATCAGTATTTTATTTTCATTTTATGTCTTTTATTCCATCTATTTTTTTAAATCTCATTTTAGTTTTTACCTGATTTCAACGTGGTTTTACTTTTCTTCGCCTACATGAAGCACTTTGACTGTGTGTGTGTGTGTGTGTGTGTGTGTGTGTGTGTGTGTGTGTGTGTGTGTGCTGTAGAAATAAAGCTGCCCTGCTGTGCAGTGACAGACTGAGATGCAGCACAGAGGCTGTCTACAGGGAGGGAAGGAGCAAACTGACATGGAACAGTTTTCATTCATTAGAAATATTTCTCACCATGAATAAGTGGACGTTTCAGGCTGATTTTCATGTAGTACAGAAATACAGTTCTTCCCAATGCTTTTAATCTGAAGGAACCACACCTGGAGTGTTAGGTGTCTTCCGGTGTGTCAGCGAGCTTGACGGTGTGTGCAGGAGGAGGAGGCTGCTGCTGGATTCAATAAAAACAACACCATGGACAGTCACGGGAGGAAAGTCGTGGTTTGTGACAACGGAACCGGGGTGAGTGTGAGAACCGGCGGGCCGGTATCGGTTTGATAAGAAAACGGAAAGAAGTGGAAACAGGAAGTGGCAGAAAGCTAAGAGGCTAACGCGTTAGCCTGTCTGGGTGGGCTGTGATGGGTATGTGTCTGTCAGCTGGATTCACCTGAGGCATCACACACCTGCAGTTTATGTTTATCAGTCTGTCGTTTAACCAGCGTGTTGGTGAACCGGGCTGCTAACGGCTAACGGCTAACTCGGCTCGGTGTAACGGTCTCGTGGGCAGTTAGCCGCTGCACCGTTAGACCACGCGCAGCCACAGCCCGGGAAGCAGCAGCTGTACGGACAAGTGAAAGACCTTCGTCTTTATTCGACACATCGTCGTTTCAATGCTTTTCTTTAAGTCCTCAGCTAGCTGTGTTAGCTCAGCAGCTAACCGGCCCCGCCCTCTGTAAACCGGAGCATCACTGCTGTCAGAGACGGTGTTAGGTCAGGCACACCGAGCCGGAAACACGTCGTTAAACGGTGACATGTGCTTTTAGAGCAGCTGAGTGAATTAGAACAAACCGCTCGGTAACACCGGGCCGGGAGCGGAGCGGAAGAGGAAGTTCTTCCATAAAAGGAAACTTTTTAAAACCTGAGGTCTCACCTGTCTCAGGTGTGCATGGACGTTTGTGTTTAGCAGAAATCATCACAGAGGAAGTCTGTTTGCGTCAGAATAAACACGGCCTCCCTCTCTATGTATATGTCCACAAACAGTATATAAATGTGTGTGTTCACACAGTCACTCATTTCTGTAACTAAAGTGACTGACATGTGCATTTGTGTGTATAAGTATACGGAGAGTGCCTCCGTACACCTCCACAGTGGATCTGCAGCCATGAATGAACACACATTATATTCTACTGTGTTTCTTTAATTATTGTAACATGTTCTTCTTCTCCTCTTTCAATTTCATCGTAGTTTGTCAAGTGTGGCTATGCAGGCTCCAACTTCCCCGAACACATTTTCCCTGCGCTGGTCGGCCGGCCAATCATCCGCTCCACAGCTAAAGTTGGCAACATTGAAATCAAGGTAGTCCCACCAGCCTGAGGCTGTTTTCACTCATGGTGTGTTTCCATCATGCAGCTTCTCCTTGTGACTCTTGGTACTTCTTTGGATGTGCCAGGACAGCTGGATCAGGTCTGAGATTACTGCACCATGTCATCATACATGATAGAACAGTGGTTCTTGTCCTGCAGTTTTGCAGGTTTACATCTTATGCAAACAGTGCAGCTGATTTCGTGGGTTCACTCCTCCTCCTATAATCTGAGAAATCAGTTGCTGAGCTGAAAAACAGCTATGAGCCACTGGATCTAACATAACACAACATAACAACTGGTCTGAAGTGTGTCTCTCAGCCTGCTGAACTGTTGACCTTTGACTTCTCACAGGATCTGATGGTGGGGGACGAGGCCAGCGAGCTGCGCTCCATGCTGGAGGTGAACTACCCCATGGAGAATGGCATTGTCAGGAACTGGGACGACATGAAGCACCTGTGGGACTACACGTTTGGCCCAGAGAAACTCAACATCAACTCACATAACTGCAAGATCCTGCTGACCGAGCCGCCCATGAACCCGACCAAGAACAGAGAAAAGATCATTGAGGTCAGTGTTTGGGAATAAGATGGAGCTTTTCTGATGTTTTTACTTTAGGCTGAGAGACCTGAGGCCTGTATTACGAAGCAGGTTCAACATATCGAGGATATCTCTGTGTCATCTGGCTTCACTGAGCCAAACATTGGCTCAGTGAAGCTATGAAACCTCCAACAGGAAAACCATCCACTCATCTACAAACAGACCTGAGGCTCTTTATTATTCAGTTTCTTTATTGGAAACTCTTTTGTCCCTGTCAGGATCCTGTAGGAATGATGACTCAGTGTTTCCTGTGATCTGATTGGTCAGTAGTTTGGGCTGTTGACAGGTTTTGATCTGATCCTCTGAAGTTAACCTGATCTGGAGCAGGTTAGGTGGAACCACCGTGGTAACCCTGAGAATCCAGAGTTAAACCTGAAGGTATCTGGATAACCACAGATCCTGCTCCACAGTACAGGACTCAGGGCAGTGTAACATGTCTCTCATTGTAAGGATAGTGAAACTGTTTAATTATAAAACTGTATAGAAACACAAAAACAAACCTCTGTTGTGTCAGGTGATTAACTGATACTTCAGGGCTCTTAAAAAACACTGAATTCACTTTCCTCAGGAAAACCTCACAAGGAATTAAAAAAATCATTTACAAAGTTTCTGAATATTTTTCTTGCATAGACAGTGATAGTTATATATATATATATATATATATATATATATATATACACACACACATGGTTAGTTCTGTTTCTTGTTTGTGTGTTGTTGGGGCTTTCATGAAACATTGTACACCCCAGGTGTGACTGGATTGTGCATGAGGGAGGTTATTCACTGTCACTGCTACAGTACCTGAGACGCTGGACTTGTCACAAATGAGTGTTCATATTGTCACAAACTTGTACTGTAAATGTCAGTTGTGAATGCACTTCATGTATTTTGTATTTCCTCCAGGTTTTCAGTCAATCTTTAACTGGAAAAGGGTCTTAAAGAGTCTTACATTAACTTTAGATTGAATTTAAGCAGAAACCCTGTCCTTTGTGTTTTTCCCTGTTGCCAGGTGATGTTTGAAACATACCAGTTCACAGGAGTTTATATCGCCATCCAGGCCGTCCTCACCCTCTACGCTCAAGGTGCGTTTGCTTCCGTAACACGTGATCACTGTCTGCTACACTGATGGATGTGTGTCTGCTGCCTCGAGCTGAATGTGGACGTCGGGCTGTAGCTATGGCTACACAGGTATCATCAGGTTTGAGCTGAGTTGTCGTCTGACACTTACTGAGAGGATTGTGGAGGCATTGGGACGTGGTTTCTACCGTGTTTTGGATGATTACAGACGCCGTGGTGATTGTGGGCTGTTAGTTCCAGGTTGTAATGAAGGTGCACTGTGTCCTTCCTGTAGAGACAGCTAGGCTCTCACCGATCCAATTTACTCAGCCCAGTCAGTTGTTCAGCCGATAGGAGTACAGATCTGACACCAGTTGTAATGAATGAGCTGCGTGCTGTAGTGTGAGGAGGAGATGGGATCATTCTCTGTGTGTAAGATGATCAGGCTTGACTTAAACACTGCTTTAACTTTGTAAAACAAAATGCAAATCCACACATAAATTTACTCAATAATTATGTATTCTATTTATTTATTTATTCTGAAATATAAACAGCAAATCACAGTTAAGTGACAAACAAACAAACTCGATAAATTAAATCATAGTTCACACAAGTTTATTAAGAAGTAACTGAAGATTCAACAGGAGTCAAACTTCTGCTGAGCCTCCGTTCTACGTCAGCTCTGCGTCTGATGTACGGGTCTGGCTGCGCACTGCGTGCATGACGTCGTACGCGCATGTAGACGTAAACATTGAATAACCTGGAGTTGAACTAATCAGATCAGACTTGTTGTCATCAATGCCCCATCCAGCTGTTTGAGTCAGTGTCAGACCGATATCAGATATCAGTATCGGTGCGTTTCAGAGATATCATCAGGTGAAAATTCTTCTTCGACCCGCACTTTGATCCGTAACCAGGTACCTTGAACGTTAATGACCAGACTTCCATTAAATCAGCTTTAAATGCAGAGTCATGGTGACCTGGGGCTTTTACGTTCACCATGTTTCCTGTCAGCTCTCTGCTGTCGTAAATGTCCACAGAACACTTTGATCATTTGTGTTTTCCAGAGTATGAACTCTTCTTTACCACTGTTGTTTACTAGTAAATACACCTGGTCACTTCCTGTCACACGAGCCCTGAGTCCTCCCCTGAAGTTCACAAACGTGCCGTCTGAACTTCAGCTGGCGTTTTTGACCTCCAGTGGCACCGTAGATCAGTGCAGTTTGCTCGTGTTTTTTGTTGCAGGACTTCTGACTGGTGTGGTGGTCGACTCTGGTGATGGTGTCACTCACATCTGTCCTGTGTACGAGGGCTTCTCCCTGCCCCACCTGACCCGGCGCCTCGACATCGCAGGGAGGGACATAACCCGCTATCTCATCAAGGTACCAGCTGCACCACACAGTGATGTGGGACCGAGGGGATGCTGATACACTTAATGGCCAAAAGTATGTGTACACATGTGGATATAGTTACTGCAGCAGATTAATGCTCATGGTTTGGAAATAACATGTTCAGAAAGCCCATATGAGTTTAATACTTGGATGTCCACATACTTTAAGCCATATAGTGTATATGGGAGATACTGTACAATGAGTCATTAATGCAAATATTAGAGCTGCAATCATTAGGCATCTGTTAATTATTGCTCGATAGAAAACTAATTTGCAGCTACTGATAATGTAAAACCAGTTTAAGTCACAAGTAAAAATGTTGTCAGATATGAGGGTTTGATGCTTTTCTCACGTTTGACAGTAAACTGAACATCTCATCTGAAGACGTCACCAGAAATTAAAAACAGTTCATCTGAAGATAACTGGCAGAATAATCTGAGAAACCATTATTATCAGTGAAAATAACGGCTAGTTATTGTTCAGTTGATGTTAAACATGCTGTGGTTCGTTTAACTTTATTTAAACCGTTGAAACGTAGAAGAACTGTGGCAGAGCTGAACACTAACATCGTTCTGCCACAGGATCATTTAATTAGACTGTGAGTGAAAACAGTTTGTAAAACCTTTTTATTATTAGTCCTGTTCTCAGTCTTGTTGTTATGTGGAACCTGCACTAAGATCTCTTGCCTCGTTTTTCGTTACTTCTGAGAAACAGAATGAAAGACTCAGTGTTTGTTTCCTAAACGCAGCAGACTTTGCTGTTTGTATCTCGTAGTGATGCTAACGCTCATTAAACCCGTTCGATCGGAGAGACTTGAAGTGACGGCCCTGTGACAGTGTCCCTGTGCTGTCTGTCCACCAGCTGCTGCTGCTGCGAGGCTATGCCTTCAACCACTCTGCGGACTTTGAGACGGTGAGGATGATGAAGGAGAAGCTGTGCTACGTTGGTTACAACATCGAACAGGAGCAGAAGCTGGCGCTGGAGACAACGGTCCTGGTGGAGTCGTACACGGTCGGTCATGGTCACGTTAATAAACTCTGCTGTATCTGCTCCTTCACTGAGAGCTCAGCGTCTAACAGTGTTAAGACTTCAACTGTTCTGAAGCAGGGTTCTTGTTTTTGTCCTCAGCTCCCGGACGGCAGGGTGATCAAGGTGGGAGGTGAGAGGTTCGAAGCCCCAGAGGCTCTGTTTCAACCACACCTCATCAATGTGGAGGGGGTGGGCGTGGCGGAGCTGCTCTTCAACACCATCCAGGCCGCAGATATCGACACCAGGTGATGATACAGATTCTTGGGGGTGAAAAACATATTTCTGGATCAGAGCGACAGGAGACGTCCAGTGTTGGCCTCATTACAGAGCCTGTTAAACAGAATGCAGAACGTCACAGGACACTCTCACCTGGATAAGGAAGCTAAACACATTCAGTCCACTGTATCTGTGTGGGCTACATCCCAAACACCAAGGCCAAGGCTCCTCACACACAGACAGGCTGAAAATATCTGTCACGTCATGTTTTGGTGTCTGAACTGTGTCGTGTTTCTCTGATCAGAGCGGAGTTCTATAAGCACATCGTCCTGTCTGGAGGCTCCACCATGTATCCCGGCCTGCCGTCCCGCCTGGAGCGTGAGCTCAAACAGCTTTACCTGGAGCGAGTGCTCAAAGGAGATGTCGACAAGCTTTCGGTGAGCACCGGGGTCCGAGTTTCCCTCTGATCACTTTGTTTATATGAGGTTTGCTACCTCTTAATCAAATGACAGGTGAATGGTCCCTGTGATACATTACACTGCATTACATACTGTTACACATCATATGAAATCATTTGATTATTATTACTTGTTCATTAATGTGTACACAGCCTTTTACTGTTGTAGCTGATTTTTGTAAAATGAATCTGAAACCTGTGTGTGTGTGTGTGTGTGTGTGTGTGTGTGTGTGTGTGTGTGTGAAGTTGTTCTGAAGTAGAAGTTTAAAGAACAAAATACAGATGCAGATTGTGGCTTTGTTGAGCTGATGAGGTGAATCAGAGACTGAACTGCAGTGAGGGACTCTGTTTGTCTCAGCGCTGCTTCCTCAGAGTTTTTGCCACCAGCTGGTGCTGAAGCCACAGTCTGGTCTCTGTGTCGTGATCCTGTGATGATAAGCTGAGAATATAACATCTCATTGTTTCCTCCTCCCTGAGAGGAAGTGCACTCTGCTGGGGAAGTCCTCCATCCTGTAATTAAAAGACGATTGTCTTCTGTCTATTTTAGGGAGCTCACAGGGCAGCAGGGTTTTTCTGTTAACTCTCTCTACACTTCTTTCCACCTCATCTCCACCACAGAAATTCAAGATCAGGATAGAGGACCCCCCCCGGCGTAAACACATGGTGTTCCTGGGCGGCGCCGTGCTGGCCGACATCATGAAGGACAAGGACAACTTCTGGATGACGAGGGAGGAGTACCAGGAGAAAGGGACGAGGGTGCTGGAGAAGCTGGGAGTCACTGTCAGATAAAACACGAACAACAAAAACACCGCACCAACCCTACACCCCCACCCCCACCCCGGCTAACACCCACACATCACTCACCCTGATGTGTGTGGACGGTCAGACGCTGCATCACTTTGAAAAGCAAAGAGCGGAGGATTGAGGGAGGAAACGCAAGAAACAATGCGATGAAGTGAGTTGACATCAGCTCACTCGCTTTCTTACAGAGCGAGAAGATAAGATCAGTACCATTCGCACATCAGTCTGGAAAACATGAAGCTACATCCAGCATTCAGTTAGCTTAGCTTAGCATGAAGACTGGGAACAGGGGAACCAGCAGCTCTAAAGCTCTAAAGGATTTTTATACAGATTAAACAAACAAGATGTGATGTGTTCATCCGTCTACAGAGCTGCTGCCAGGTGGACTTCACTCCCTCCACACAGAGCCAGGCTAGCTGTTTCCCCATGTCTCCAGCCTTTATGCTAAGCTAAGCTAATAGTCTCCTGGCTCCAGCTTCATGTTTAATGGACAGAAATAAAACATGAAATGACAGAGTGCTCATAGAGAAAAGTACAAGTCGGATGGAGCTCCTGATGATTAGTGGTGTATCTGACCTGCTCTGTCAGAACCGATGCTGGTATCAAACATCAGTGTGGAGCGTCAGAGAAATGAGACCTGAACAAACAGACCATGGAAAACTGCTTTTTAAAATTCCCTCTATAATGTTTTTAGAATGGAGTCCTTCATCGTCCTGTCCTGGCAGACAAGCAGGCATTTTCTGTCTCTTGTCTTCGTGTCTTGGGTGGAGACGCTCACATGAGTGCGGTGGTCTGACTCGTGCTGAGCAGGAGCTTTAATGACTTTGATTTCAGTGTCTGTGTCCAGTTTCGAGCAGAGGATTCTGTCCAGCTGTGTTTAGGTAACTCACATTCCAGCGGCCTTTGACCCAGCTTCTCAGCTGCTTCTGTTTTATATGGGAGCAAAATCTATGCGCTGTGTAGAAAATCGTTTGAAGACGTCACCTCGTGCTTCAGGAAACTTTGGTGAGTTTTTATCACTTTTTATTGATCCAACTGTTTGTAGATTAACTGCAGAACTAATCAGCTGATTCATTGATAATGGAAACCGTCAGTAGTTTCAGCCTTTTAGTGAAAGGTGACGTCACTGTAACGGACTTTTCTTGAGTTTTGTTACTTTAAACTCAGTTCACATTGTTTTCCCAGCGTACAGGTCTCTTTGTCTTTATTCTAAAGTGTCTGGGAGATACAGGACTGTCACAGGTGGTGTGCTGGTCCTGGATCAGTGTTAGTTAGTCATTCCAAGTTCTGCTGAAGCTCGATTAGCTTTGTTTTATTTTTTGCTTGTGTTTCTTTACTTTTTTCTGTTTCTGATCATTGATGAGTTCTTCGTCTCAGAGGAGAACAGGTGGTGTCTCTGTTTTCTGACTGAACAGCTGATCTGGGTTCAGACACTGTCAACAAACCACCATTTTAAACTGTGGTGAACCAATGAATTGGCTGATCCTGGGTCAGGTGTTCACGGTAAAATGAAACACCAGTTTTAAGAGGAAATCATGTGGTGCGTTGGTCTGTGAGGGGAAACGGAGTGGACGCTGGAGTCAAACGTTTCTTGAACCACGAATGATCTCATTGGTTCAAATAAACCTCAGTGGGAGGAGCAAGGTTTTCATGTGTTTTCACCCAGTAACACAGGTGAGAGGAAGCTGCCGCTCAGACTAGTTAACCAGCCGGCGTCTGAAGCTCGCGGCAGAAAACGAGCTGATCAGTGGGACTGGATGTTGAGCCGAGTTCTTCTGTGAGAAACTATGGTTTGGCTCTGAGGTTTAAAACAAGATGATCAGTGACCACAGAAGATCCCACAATCAAAAGGGTTTCAAATAAGCATTACAGTTCCAGCCAATCAGGAGCTGACTAATGCGTCTGTGTCATCAACCTGCAGGATGGAGTGACCACCTGAGGACACGAGTATTTTTACTCTCAGCAACGTGAGGGGTTTGACATGTTGAATGGCTTTAAATACCACAGTTCCCATGAGCCTCAGCAGCTGTGTGATGCTGTAAAACTGAACCCTGCATCTCCACACGGTTCTGGTGAGGTCAGTCTGAGGTACGAACCTCTGACCAGTCTGTTTCATCTGGATTTGGACTCCACTGATGACGTTTCCTCTGAGATTACAGGAGCAGGTGATCTGTGTGACTGAGATGATATTTGTCTTAAGAAGAATCTGGTGTGAGGGAATGGAGAAAATGCAAGAGCTGGTATTTGTGGTTTTCCTCCCGGTTCCTACGTGTAAATGGAGGCAGTCGACACACACACATAAATATAAATGAACAGTTTCCTCTCAGCAACACGAGCACGAAGTGCCAAGTACAGTTGTTCCTGCTGGATGTAAATAAAGCGAAATGATTTGTAGACGCCCACTGATGCCGTGTCTTCATGTCTGTCGTCTTAAAGAATTCCAATTGACATAGAAAAAAAAGTATTGATTCTGTAGAATCCAATAAATATTTCAATAAAGAATGAATGAAACACATTCTCTGACAATGCACTTCCAATCACATTATTTAAATTTTATATTTTTTGAATTTTGATGTTTTTGAGTTACACTCGTGTGATATTTTCTTCGTCAGACACACACACACACTCGTGGCTGTGTTTCAGAGCAGGATGCGGAGGGAGGGGTGGTGTGTTTGAGGGGTGGGGGCGGGGGAGGGGGTCTATGGCGGTCACATTTGTTTCGGATTTCATCGGAGTAAACAAAGCGAGGCAGGCAGACTCACTGGGGCCTCTGTAAATCAGGCCCAGCCCAGAGTCCTGACCCGCTGGAGTCCCAACACTCACACACAGTGCAGTCGTTTCCAGATGATATATTTGTAATTATGCGTTTCATTGTCTGTTTTTGTGTTTGAAGAGATTTATGTTCATTACATTAGAAACAATAAAACATACAACTGAAAATGAAAATCACACGTGACACTTACCACAGGGACCACTGTTGCCTTGACTTTTCACATGTTTTCTGACTCTCCTTTCAGCCCTTGATATTTCTCGAGCTTCTCATGTTCCTTCTTCCTGATGTTGCTGTCGCTTTGGATTGCTGCATCTATCACTACAGCCTTCTCCTGCTGTCTGTCCACCACCACTATGTCTGCTTGGTTAGCCATTACCAGTTTGACTCCTGGCATACAGCTTGTTGTCATCCAGGTAGAGCAGGTGGCTGATGGTTATTCCCTTCCATAGCTGGTATCAGGAATCCCTCTTAGTGATGATCTGGCTGAGGGAATTCAGGTCTATGCAGAACAGAAGCGAGGACAAAACATCTCTGCGTTTGATGGTGACTTGTGCAGTTGGCTTGAAGTTGAAGACCCTGCTCATGTACTGAGCCATGTGCCTACTCATCTTCGCTGCTATGGTGCCTGACAGGAGCTTCCATGCTGTAGGCGTGGAAGCTCAAGAAGAAGCACATTAAGAGCCTGGAGTGGCCTAGCCAGTCTCCGAACCTTAATCCCACAGAAAATCTGTGGAGGGAGCTGAAACTTCGAGTTGCCAAGCGGCTGCCTCGAAACCTTCAGGATTTGGAGAGTGAACCAGAATCCCTCCTGAGATGTGTGCAAACCTGCTGACCAGCTACAAGAATCATCTGACCTCTGTGGTTGCCAACAAGGGTTTCTCCACCAAGTACTAAGCTGCGTTTTGCCTGCTGGTTGGTGGAGGATCAAATACTTATTTCACTCAGTCAAATACAAATTAAATTATAACCTTTATGTTTTTTTTCAGGATTTTTTGTTGATATTCTGTTAAAATAAACCTACCATAAAAATTATGGACTGTTCATGTCTTTGTCAGGGGGTAAACTTACAAAATCAGCAGGGGATCAAATAATTGTTTCCCCCACTGTATATTCTGTGCCTTCCCAGGGAGCCTCTCATTTCCGTTCATTGTTGCATTATAAAACCAGACTAAGAGACTCCAGCCATGTCAGCAGCTGTGTGAGGCTCTACATAGACACAGCGGTACTTTGAGCTAAATGCTAACGTCACTATGCTAACACGCCAATGTTTAGCAGGTGTGCAGTTTGTGACGTGTCCTCCCCAAAGCTACACAACGTCTAAGTCCCTCAGCAGAGCCGTGAAAGTAGCCTGAGTCAAGTCTATATTCATGTTCTTGTAGTATTGTAGCTGTGCATCATTCACATTCATGTTTTATGTTCACTGTGATTCGCAAACTCATGTGGACAAAGTTACAACAAAACTAATACAAATAATAATGAAGGAAAAAAATAAAACTTTCAAAAGACTGATTTGTAAAAAAGAGGCCTGAGAACAGCGTCTGAAAACAGCCATTAGCTTGCTGGTTGGTAGGGGATCAAGCATTTAGCTAAAGCTCCTTGTGCCCGTCCTCATCTTAGATCCGGATCCAATGACCACCAGCTCGTTTTCAGATGGTAAAGTCTTGTTGAATGATTTTGCTTTTGAGAGTGCTGTGAGCTGTGGAAGTCACAGTCGCAGGTTTCCATCATGATGAAGTGCAGCATGCAAACCTGAAAATGAACCTTCTCCTCTGCTGTGATGATTCTCTCCTGGTCCTCCACCTCTTCCTCTCCTGCTTCAAAAAACAAACCTTGTCAGCATTTGAGGTCTTTGTGCACGTTTCATAAAATATGTGGAGCCAGTTTGTTCCCTCCAGGCTCAGGCTGGGCATCAGTAAGAACTTCTCTTTACTGCCCGTAAATTAAATCAGTCGCTTTAATATGTGTAAATATCTGGCTGCATTTAGCAGAGAGCACACAGGTCGACCAGACCAGAACCTGCTCAGCAACAGCTGCTTCAGATCAAACTGAAGCTTTTCACTGACTCTTCTTCCTGTTTCTGTTGCTCAGGCCTTTGACGGACAGTCTCACATGATCAACTGCTTTTCTAACACACGCACACACACACACACACACACGCACGCACGCACGCACGCACGCACACACACACACACAGCAGCGCTCTTCAATAGCTTTGCTGTCACTGTGATTTTTGTTCTTATTACAAACCTCCAAACCAGTAAATCACAGACCAGTATGGCCATCAACAGGCAGCAGGGAATAATGCAGAGAGGCACATATGGGGAGACAGATTCCATGAAACTAAACCACCGGTGACGGGTTACTCAAACTTCACCTGCGAAACTTAAACTTTTGTGTTTTGAAACCTGTTACCTTTTTGGAGCACTGGGAGCTGTCTGGTATCTTACTGGTGAGTCACGCCAGTTTATCTCTTGTGAAACGACTGTCATGAAACATCTCGTTAAGTCTGGAATATTTTGTGCCATGAACATTCACTGACGACACGAAAAAAAGACACGTTCAAGCCTTTAAAACACACGAATGTAAAAATATAAAGTACCTGTTTTTATATATATATTTATATATCATTTCATATATAAATGGAGATTCTTTGTTCAGTCTTTGTGGGAGTTGGAAGCTGTTTGGTCACCAACATCACAAAAGACAAAAAAACAGAGGTAACTTTTTTTTTTTCTGTTCAGACAAAGTTCCGGTTTCTCCTTCTGGAAATCGGAGACGAGACAAACGACAACGACAAAGAAACCAACAGAAAAATCACAGCAGACTGCTCTCGTGAGTCCTAGCTGTCTGTGTGGGGAGGGCGGGGCCAGTGACGCCTCAGCCCACAGCTTTGTGCTTCCCACCGCAGCAGTGCCAGGCCACGCCGCAGCGGTAACACGCCCTGAGGGGGGCGTAGCAGCACATGCAGGGCGCCAGCAGCGACAGACCCACCAACGCTGTCCAGCGGAGGCAGAAACGCTCATCGCTGGTGTCACAGGAGCACGGGTCTGAGTAATCCCCCTCTGGGTCCGACATACAGTGGTACAGAAGGCTGTCCGCGCACCACATGAAGCTGACCCGCCGGATACAGGTCTGGATGGGGTCAGGTGCTTCCTGGCAGTGGCCCCGCCCATTGTCCTCATGGTTGAACATGTCCTGGCAGTAAACACAGCGTGAGCGCTCGCCGTTCTCCGTCCGCCGTTTGCCTTTAGGCTGCAGAGCTCGCGGCTGCACCGTCACCACCGCTCTGTGGCCACCGCCCAGCTCCAGGCAGCCCAGTTTACTGTCGCAGCCTCGCTGTACATCGCAGCTCAGTGGGTATGGGTAGGTGTAGTCATGTTTGGGCAGCTCACTCTTGGTGAAGTGTATGTAGGCATCAGGGTTGTCGGGCTGAGTGAGTTTGTCTTGTGTGGAGTTGGCGTGACGGTAGTCCTCGTAGCCGGTCAGCCAGGTCCGCTCGCGGGGGTTGATACGCACAATCTCCTCCTCCTCCACCTGGAAGCTGACGTGACGAGGAAACATGTGCACCGTCTGCAGAGACACAGAGAGGCGTAGACTCTTTAAAATGTTAGTCCTCCTGTGGGGATACGAGTCACCACAGCACGATGATGAATGTCCCCCTTTGGGTCGTAGTCGTCATGGTGATATAGTCCACTTCATATGTTTCACAGGTAAATCTCCACCTATCAACATGTGGTTTGGCAGATTTACAGTGTTTCATGTGATGTTTCTTTCGAAGCTGCGGACAGATTTTGAGACTCTTGGCACTATTTCACTCTTCACTTGAAGCATGGATCTGGATCTAGTCATTAGCATGATCTAACCATTCGTCCTGTCCATACTGTATGTGAGGTGATCCCTGAAGCTAAAACCAGTTTCAGTGGTCTGAGTTAGTCCAGTGGCTGTGTTCCAAACTTATGGTCTGTTTAGCTCCAAATTCCCACCAACAGTGTTTCATTGCTGACTCAGCAGAAAGATACAGAACGAAACGCCAACAAAAAAAACTACACATCTGACTGAAGTCTCATACTGTGATTGTGGATTTGTGATTTTGTTCTCGTGTAGGATGGTACGAACCGAGGGAACGACTCCAGCCACCAGCAGCTCACTCATTACGTTTATATTACGTGAATATTACGAGACTTCAATCTGAAAATAAGACGTTGAAAACTGGATGGTTTATTTAACATGGACATTTCCTTAAGTCTAATGAGATCCAGATCCTTTACCTCACTGTGCCTGATTCCAATTTAATCCGAACTGGCAAAAAAAACTGAGGCATTATGGGTTAAAGAGGTTAAAGGGTTCAGAATTGTACAGATGCAAATCTGGACCACGTCAGGTCCCATCAATCCCAGCTGTAGGTCCCACCCTGACTCTTCTCACCTGGTCCAGGAAGTAGTGATCAGAGGGCCGGTGCTGCTCATAGAAATGTCCCAGGATGCAGTGGTGCCGGCGGGGCTCGCAGAAGTTGGGCGGGGCTAACGCGTGCATCGCTGGCTCTTTCTTCTGGGACGAGTTGGATGAGCTGTCGGTGGCGGTCTGGAGGAGGAGGAAAGAGAGAAGAGGTGATCACAGGTCGACCTGCAGGTCAACTTGGTGAGCGTGAGCTTAAACATGCTGCACCTCAGGCCACACCCCAATCAGTGATGTCACAACAGGTGTTTTCAATCGGCAAGTCAAATTCCTGCTTTTAAAATCCTACTGAAGTAAAAGTATTAACCGGTTTTAATTCATGTTCATTCAGCTGAATGACAGAAAACCACAGATTTACCAAACACAAGAGGAACATGTCTGATCTCCGTTCCTCTCTGGACCCACCTGAGCCTCACTGCAGCACGTTCTGACCCTGTGCCAGGTTTCTGTGTGCAATTAGACAAGAACCAGAGAAAAAATCAAAGACCTCAGAACCGCAGCAGAGTGGCTGAGCTGCCTCTGAAGTCTCTGTGTTAAATGAATCCCAGCCCGGCCTGGCCGCCCATGGCCCTGCGGTGGGTTACGTCATCCTCGGAGTCGACATGGACCGCTGCTTTCATGTGGGGCTTTGAGTTCTGTGAGCTCACTCAGATCACACAAGATGAACATACCAGAAAACTGAGCAGCTGAAGTTTCTCCAGTTGTACAAGGTGGAAACGGGGGAAGAGGGCTTCTGTACCTGTACTCAGTAGATCTGGAATCCAGGACTTTGACTTGTAATGGAGCATTTGGTGCTCTGTGTCTGAAAGTCTGTGAAGAGTCTGTACAGCGAGTGACTGAGTGTGTGAGTGAGCGAGCGAGTGAGTGTGTGAGTGACTGAGTGACGGGAGCGAAGGTCCGGGACGTTCACTCAGACACTGGACGGAAGAGTTTCTCACCGTGAAGACGTCATCGTCGCCGAGCTCCGCCTCGTTCTGCAGCGTGGAAGAGGACGTGGTCGAGCCTGGAGACAGACAGCAGGATCAGTACGAGGCTCGCTTCATCTCATCTGCTGCTTCTACTAACACTCAGTTTAAGGTGTGTTAAAGGTAGACAGGTAGAAAATGTTTTCCACGGTTTGTGATGTTAGCATGAGGCTTCAGCAGCCTGAGTCAGACAATCACGTGGATGTGGACAGTGAACGGACAGTAATGTTGAATCGATCACTGAGAGCATTACAAAGGATCTGTTCATGTCCACTTAACAGGAGGAACGATCAGAGCATGAAAAACCTGAAATCGGAAAGTGGCTCACGCTGCAGATCGTAGTTTTCACTTACGGTTCGAGACGAACGTAACAGAATTTAAAGCTCTGTGATTGGAAGTTTCTCCCTGAAATGCATGTTGGGGGTTGTAGTTACCTTCAGCCACCTTTTACCATTTTCATCAAAGAACTGTTATAGAGAATTATAGAATACTGGCTGATGGAGATCTGAGAACAGGATGGGGAACGTGATGGAATCTAACTGTTCTGTTAGTCTGATGTGTTCATGTGAGGAACGTTCGGTCTCCTCATGCTTCATGTGCGACACCCCGTGACAAGCCTGAGGTTTTTTTTGGGCAACGTTTCGTTTCCTCTTCCAAATCGAAAATGTGAGAACAGTTTGATGGAAGCCCAAAGACCTGACTTTTACTGGAGGAACCGTGAACGTTCTTGCCGAGCTGATCGTTCTCTAGTCTCTAGAGAGCTGCTCTACAGAGACTCTCCATGGTTTGTGTACAGAGGGACGAGCTGCGTGATAAATGTCTCCTTCCACTGTTTAAGGAGCTGCTTTTACTCCTGACTCCGTTCTTTTGAGCCATATTTCTCAGAGCTTTGATAAATTAACCTCTAAACCACAGAGACAGGAAGTTATTAGAGGACACGTGAACCGACAAACACTGAACCTGGTTTACTGGACACAGGTTCGCATACCTTCTGTCAGGTCCTCCAGCGCCTTCCTCACCCCGCGGTCGAAAGCTCGGGCGTCAGCCGGGCTCTGGAAGGTCAGACCGCATTTTTTGTTGTCCACCTTCCAGTGGTGGAACGTCGGCGTGGCCTTCGTGTAGACCAGATCTTTCTTTAAAAAACACTCCAGAATCACCTGTAAAAAGAAAAACCACATCAGACAAACCGGGCCGGTGATGTGTGTCTGAGGACACGGTGTCTGAGGAGAAGGTTTTGTTTTGGCACAAACCATTTGGTCCATTTATGGACAACATTCATTAAACACAGTTCCGTGATGTGATGAGTCCCTAAGCATTAAACACAGATATGTGAAATCCCTCTGCAGGAAGAGGTGAACGGTGCCACCGGGCCGACCTGCTTGTCTTTGAGCCGTTCTCCGTGGATGAGGAAAGTGTTGCGTCCCAGCAGCTCGGTCGGCAGCAGCCTGCACACCCCCACTCTGCTCAGGCAGCCGTCCTGCGCCAACCAGCCGCCGCTCGAATCGTCCCTGGTCATCACCACCGCTTTGACGCGCACAATGTAGCTGTCACTGAGACACACAAAGCATCAGTCAGCGAGGCGAGCGGCGGGGAAGCGTCGCTGCTCTGGAATTTGTTTGTTTTCAAAGTGGTGAAAAGTAAAAATGACTTCAAGCGCACACACACACACAGACACACACACACAGACACACACACACAGACACACAGACACAGACACACAGACACACACAGACACACACACACCCCAGCCCCCCACCGTGTGATTCACCCTGCCTGTCACACAGATGTGCTTATGTGTGTGTCTGTATGTGTGTGTTTGTCACTGCATGCTGTCGGCAAATGCAGTGATGACTCATGCCACACACACACACACACACACACACACACACACACACACACACACACACAGGAGGGACTGCACTCTCTAAAATGAGAGATCCTCCATTTGCAAACAGTCACTTTCATTTATGAAATGACTGATGATGGTTTTCACAGGCCTGGGGTCAGTTCTTAGGAGCAGTGGCTCTGCTCAGTCTGCTGGTCTCTAACACATGGGACCAGACTGAGATCACCTCTGCTCCCAAAGCTTAACAGTTCCAGTTAATTACAAACTGTCTTGGCTTTTGCAGCTTCGTCCATCATCGTCCTGTCATGTTCATGTCTCCATGGCGCCGACTGCTGGAGGTGAATTCAAACTTAAAGTGACAAACGTCGCACAAACAAGTGAAAAATTCCTGCTGTTAACTTCATGAACCGACACCGAGCAGGAAAAACTCCGGTATAAACACAAAGATCTAGAGGCAGTGGAAACCAGTGGAAACCAGTTTTGAGACCAGTCAGGCGGCTGGTCTGTAGCAGCTCACAGCTACAGCTAGCATCTGTCCATCTGTGCTAAATAAACATGGACAGCATCACTCCAGTGTTCACATTTAAAAAAAACTAGAAGTACCACATGGTGGTGGTATGCACCATGTTCACAAGCAAATCTCACACAAGATCACAGTGGCCTTGACCTTTGACCTCTGGCCTCCAATACATAGTGACTCCATCTTTGACAAGCAGTGATAATATGTGCAAAGTTTGAAGAACATCACTCATTGTAGAGATAACACATTCTGAAGCACAACATTTGCATTAAGGTCTCAGCGACTGTGACCTTTGACCTCTGACCTCCAAAATCTACTCAGTTCATCCTTGAGGCACAGTTCTTATGATATGGCATTACCATGAAAAACATAAATATGGTCACAGTGACCTTGACCTTTGACCTCCAAACCCCTTTCAGATCTGCCTTAAGTCCTCAAAGCCTCATTTTTGAGATGTGGCACGTAGAAGAATACGGGACGGAAGGACGGACGGATTCATAAACTTGTCCATCAGACACCAGAGCAACACACAGGTCTCTGTCATAGTTCATCCATTCATCATTCGTTCATTCATTCTCAGTCTGCTTTGCTACATCACTACATCTCCTGTCATGTCAGCCTCTGCCACGCCCTCCTGTCCTGCAGTAACCCCGCCCACTGACTCACCTGTTCCTCGTATAGAAAGCAAATTCAGCAGAACGTAAACAGGATAAATCTGGGTCTCACTGTGTTAAAGTCAAATTGGTTGAAGCTTTTTGTTTCATGGAGGCTGGAGCACGGAGGCGTCTCTGAACAGGACTGTACGTCTACTGCAGGTTACGATTTTACATACAAAGCAAATGATCCCTCACTGGCTTCCCACCACAAACAAACCCCGGGTCTCTGCTGTGGTGGACTGGGACTTTACCTCTGCACCACCAGTGAAGAACCACAAACAAGTAAACAACAAAATCTGAAATGAAACAAGTCTGAAGACAAGTTTCAGCTGTGTGTTTGTGTGTTGTGATGGAAGCTGAAGCTGAACCAGGATCAGAAACAAACTGAGCCATTCAGACCAACACACACACACACACACACACACTCACACACACACTCACACACACACACACACACTCACACACACACTCACACACACACACA
>JBBMJY010000020.1:448415-460350 GCA_037833715.1 Toxotes lorentzi
CTGAGCCACACTGAAGGAGCCTGGGCTGAATGCATGAAGCGTGGGTCTGACATGTGTCCGTTATCACGCCTCACACACACACACACACACTCACACACTCACACACACTCACACACACACACACTCACACTCACACACACACACACACACACACACACACTCACACACTCACACACACTCACACACACACACACACACTCACACACACACTCACACACACACACACACTCACACACTCACACACTCACACACACTCACACTCACACACACACTCACACTCACACACACACACACTCACACACACACACACACACTCACACACTCACACACACTCACACACACACACACACTCACACACACACACACACACACACAGGGATCCTGATGTGTGGATCACCAGATGGTGTTTGCCTCGCTCTCTGCCAAACTTCTGCGTGACTTCCCACCCTCTGTACTCGTCACTGAAGCGGCGGCGGCCTCGACCCTCAGCTCGGCCATGTTTTTATGTTTCACAGCTTGTTGTCAGCGGATGTGTGAAACGTGAGAGGTGTCGATGTGCAGCCGCCCGGTTGACCCTAAAGGAAATCCATCCTCCATTAGTCGTGTCACGTTGTCGGTCAGACACTGTCCATCGCCGGATGCTGCGACCACCACACGAACCTTGGCCTCCTGCTGTGTGTTGGAGGGGGGCGGAGCTCAGCATCCAGCTCAGTTACTCCTCAGAGTCACAGAGACGAGGACGGTGCAGTGAATCTGAAACTGCTGAGTTCATATGCAACTTAAATTCAATATCAACACCAGCTGCTTCTGAGCCACACTGAAGGAGCCTGGGCTGAATGCATGAAGCGTGGGTCTGACATGTGTCCGTTATCACGCCTCACACATGACACTGATCAGAGATGGTTTCACGCATGTGCCCGGAGCATCAGAGATCATCATGCAGTGATCAGCTGTGGCCTAACGTCACAGCTCACTTTAATTCTATGAACTGAGTTTACATTCAAGTTTTCAGCTGTGGAGACATTTAACAGAAACAGGATAGAGTGGTAATTATGTTCGTCAGTAATCTAATATCCTCAGGGTGGAAGGCAGATTTCACTCAGTTCTTATTGGTCAACAGTGAAACTTGTTGCCTTACATCAGGATGTAAAACTGAACCTTAATAATTCTGATTATTGATCAGAATGATCTGTTGGATAATTGCTCAGAGAGATATCTTCTCTAAACTGAATTATTATTATTATTATTATTATTAAACACGTGTCAGGACGCGTACGAGCACAGGAATCATCACCAGCCGCTGAGATGTAGGTCAGCCAGAACATCGATGCTGTCCTGTGTGTGTGTGTGTGTGTGAGTGAGTGTGTGTGGGGGGGTGACCTTTCCTCAATGTCACCCCCCCCCCCCACCAGTTTTATTGACAGCTCTCTGTTGGCTGGTTTGGGGGAATCAGTTTGCCTGATCAATAGAAAACACCCCAACAAAACCACTTCCCAGTCCAGTGAAAACCAGGAGTCCACAACCACAGAAACCACTGACCGGTCTCAGAAAACAGCTACTGAACCTTCTGTTCTCAAACGTGTGATCACACTGAGTTTCACTTTTCCGACTCGTGTTCCTGATGCACGCACGTTCACCATCTTGGTTTATTAGCATGCTAACATTTGCTTATCAGCTGTAAACATGGTGTACAGCTGAGGCTGATGGGAACGTCATTAGTTCTGCAGGAGTTTGGTTATAAATCAAAGTATGAGACAAATTAAAATGATGACCTGATGTTCCAATGCTTTCTTCTTTACTGGTGTCACACACTTCTTCCTGATTGGTGGTTCGTAGCTGTGGCTCGTTGCAGCTTTCACACTGTTAGAATCGGATCCTAAGTCTCTGACACTGTCTGAGTTTTTCTGCAGGTTCCTGGGGACCTGGGATCCTGACTTGCTGCTTGATGTGAAGCCCACTCAGAAGAGTGTGTCAGTTCAGAGCGTCTCTGATCTGGACTTCAAATCTCTATAAAAACAACAACAACAACAGGACTGGATTCTGTGTCGATGCTGATCCCGGAACCCAAACACAGGGTCTCTGCAGACACCGGGTACTGATGTCACAGCAGCGCTCTCTTCTTCCGAACATCAGCATCAGTTTGACATTATCAGTGTTACGTACGGTAACCACAGGATATGATGCAACATCTATTCTTAACTATAACTAACAATAAGAGGGGACGTTCATACACTATGGTTATTTTAACACTTGTTTTTATTGCTTATGAATTCAACATTTCATTTGTGACCGATATGTTTGAAAACAGATGCAGCTTCCGAATAAAACATCAAAATGACATTTGGATGGAGTTAAAGCGTGTTGTGGCTAACTAGACCAGCTAGGAAATAACTTTCCTTTGTAAATAACTTTAGGTAAAACCTTTCTGAGCTCAGCTCGTCTGATGAACCTGCAGCTGATTCACTCACTGCCTCATTAATCAGCAAGACATCTATTAGTACCACAGCTGACTATTGGAATATTAGTCAGCTGTGTTAACCCCGTTTAAACCCAGATTAAACCCGGTTTAAATCCAGTTTAAACCCGGTTTAAACACGGTTACTATGTGCACCTTTCAGAGAGGGAGGATCTTATTGTTTTAGCTACAGGAAATAGTTTGTCAAACTGTTCCTCAGACTTTACTTGTGATGCTAATGGTGTAAAAAAATCATAATTGCAGATTGAAACAATGAGTTTGAATTCCAGACTTTAACGGCGCTGGCTGCTGCCACACACCAGTAAACAACCATCATAGACACTACAGAGCGACATACAGTGAAATCAGCTGCTTCTGGATCTGGGCCTCACTCTCTGCTCCTCCTCTGAAGTGTAATAGGAAGGAATAACCCCCTCAGACTGAACCTGCAGACAGAAGCAACCCTGTGATGATGAGTCACAACCTGCAGCAGAGGGTCATGAGGCAGGAAGGCTGTGCACTGCTCTGCACCACAGGAGGAACATGTTCCTTTCACCTGTTTCATGAATGAAAAATAAAGAAACGGTGGATGTTGCATGTTGGAACCTCCTCTGTCTGCCCCCCCCCCCTCCCCCCCACCCTCTCCCCCGGTGCCATGACGACTGTATCACATCTGCAGGAGGCTGCACATGTTTCCTTCCTGTGAAATCTTTCCGACCTCAGCCAACGTCTCCACCCCCCTCTCCTTCTCCCGAGACGCCGTTAGGAAAAGGAGAAGGGGGATGAAGAGAAAGGAGGATGAGGATGAGGGCCCCGGACCCCCCCCCCTCCCCCGCCTCCCATCACTTGAGCCCATAACAACATATCAGTAAATCCTGTCCATGTCATCAGTGAAGTCAGTACATCCAGTGACTATAACAGCAGTGATAACGATGAGGTTATTGATTAATCATTGTGAATGGGGGGGGGGGGGGGGGTCCTCCCTCGTCTGGGCGCTTGTCCTCGCTCCTTTTTTTCCCTTTCACCTCCGGGAATAATAAACTCCCGCCGCGGCGGCACAGCGCGGTGTCTCCATGTTTCCTCGCCCTTCAGCGGCAGCGGCAGACGCCGTGTCTGCTCCGGTTCTCTCCCGCTCTCCGCTCGGTTCTTTGATCCCGCTGTGTGATCTCGGATAACCGTCTCTCTCCTCCTCCTCCTCCACCACCTCCTCCTAGTTCTTCTCCTTTCACTCCTCAATCAGAAGAGGCGCATCCGATCTCCTCCTCCTCCGCCTCTCTTCCTCTTCTTCCGCCTCTTCTACCTCCTCCCCCGCCGGATCGGGCTGGAATGCGGTGACCGAAAATGGTGCGCTGGTGTCGGTGAGGATGGCTCCTGACGAGCCCCATCTTCTCCTTGCTCCATGTTGGATTCAGTGAGCGCAGACAGTGCGGAGCGGACGGGCATGGGGGGGGGGGGGGGGGGTGACGTCAAACCCGAAGGACTGCAGAGTCACGTGCTATTACCATATAATAATAATAATGATAATAATAATAATAATAATAAATAAAAGTAGCAGCTGCAGCAGTAGTAGCAGTAGCTGTGTTTGTAGTACTGTAGTACTGTGGTACTGTGGTATTGTAGTACTGTAGTACTGTAGTACTGTGGTACTGTGGTATTGTAGTACTGTAGTACTGTGGTACTGTGGTATTGTGGTACTGTAGTATTGTAGTACTGTAGTACTGTGGTACTGTGGTATTGTAGTACTGTAGTACTGTGGTACTGTGGTATTGTGGTACTATGGTATTGTAGTACTGTGGTACTGTGGTATTGTAGTACTGTAGTACTGTGGTATTGTAGTACTGTGGTATTGTAGTACTGTAGTACTGTGGTACTGTGGTACTGTAGTATTGTAGTACTGTGGTACTGTGGTATTGTAGTACTGTAGTACTGTGGTATTGTGGTACTGTGGTACTGTAGTACTGTGGTACTGTGGTATTGTGGTACTGTAGTACTGTGGTACTGTGGTATTGTGGTACTGTGGTATTGTAGTACTGTGGTACTGTAGTACTGTGGTACTGTGGTATTGTAGTACTGTGGTACTGTGGTACTGTGGTATTGTAGTACTGTGGTACTGTGGTACTGTGGTATTGTAGTACTGTAGTACTGTGGTACTGTGGTACTGTAGTACTGTAGTACTGTGGTATTGTGGTACTGTGGTATTGTAGTACTGTGGTACTGTAGTACTGTGGTACTGTGGTATTGTAGTACTGTGGTACTGTGGTATTGTAGTACTGTGGTACTGTGGTACTGTAGTACTGTAGTACTGTGGTATTGTGGTACTGTGGTATTGTAGTACTGTGGTACTGTAGTACTGTGGTACTGTGGTATTGTAGTACTGTGGTACTGTGGTACTGTGGTATTGTAGTACTGTGGTATTGTAGTACTGTGGTATTGTAGTACTGTGGTACTGTGGTATTGTGGTACTGTGGTATTGTAGTACTGTGGTACTGTAGTACTGTGGTACTGTAGTACTGTAGTACTGTGGTACTGTGGTATTGTGGTACTGTGGTATTGTAGTACTGTGGTACTGAGGTACTGTAGTACTGTAGTACTGTGGTACTGTAGTATTGTAGTACTGTGGTACTGTGGTACTGTAGTACTGTGGTACTGTGGTACTGTGGTACTGTGGTACTGTACTGTTAACAGGTATAGCAGCAGTACTGTAGTGGTAGAGGGAGGGTACTGTGGTAAAATGTACCTTTAGGTAAGAACTGTTCTGAGAACAGTTTGAGGTTCAGCACTGACAGGAAGCTCCTGGTACTTTTACCTTCCATCCTGCAGTACACGTGCAGACGGCACTGTTTGGGTTCTGAGTTCTTCTTCCAGCTGTGGCAGCAGCAGGAAGAAGAACATGCTGTGACCTGAAACACCGAACTCTCAGGCCTTCTCTGGTCTCATTTCTGAGCTTCGGTGTTTCACTGACACCTGCTGGTCAGGTCATGTTACTGCAAATGTGTCTTCACATCTGCTCCACATCTGTCTGAACGCAATCATCTGCAGAGTCTGGTGTTTGGTGACATGAGTCTCTGTGTGTCTGATATTTCTCAGACCACATGTAACTGTGTTCCTGTGTTTTCTGTGTCCAGTGCAGACGCTGTCCAACGCTGTCCAACGACTTTAATGAGTCTGAAATAAAATGAGGTGATGTTCCCTAAAACGCAGTCTGCATAGAAGCAGGACCCGGCTGGGATCAGGGCTTTGGTCTTATCTGGTCCATAGTGCTGTGAAGACACGGAGGTGAGACACTGTGAGTCAAGCTTCAGTTAAGCCTGGAAACCAGCAGAGGTCAGAGATGAGAGTTTGTTTGTGCTGAAAAAGATTCAAAGCCGAATCAGGTCACAGCTTCACTGATGTTTTCACAGAAACCAGTGGAAAAAGGTGGAAACCAGTTCAGAGTCCGACTCTTTACTCTGACAGATGCTCAGTGGGAAATCCACACAGGACCTGTGGTTATCCAGCTACCCCAGGTTTAACTCTGGGCTCTTCTGAGCGGGTCACAGCACCATGGTAACTCAGTCAGATCACTGGAAACACGGAGTCATCAATGAACCCGCTTGAGGTTTTAGGACCCTGTTGCTGTAATAACCTCTGCAGCCTCCAGGGGGCGTGCTGCTCTCTCCGGTTTGTTGTAGGAGATGAAGGTTTTCCGTTTCTTCTCTGTTTGAAACACAGACACTGCTCTGGTCCTGGTCCTGGTTCTGGCTCTGGTCCTGGTCCTGGTTCTGGTTCTGGTCCTGGTTCTGGTCCTTGTCTTGGTTCTGGTTCTGGTCCTGGTCCTGGTCCTGGTCCTGGTTCTGGTCCTGGTTCTGGTCCTGGTTCTGGTTCTGGTATTGGTCCTGGTTCTGGTTCTGGTCTTGGTTCTGGTCCTGGTCCTGGTCTTGGTTCTGGTTCTGGTTCTGGTCCTGGTCTTGGTCCTGGTCCTGGTCTTGGTTCTGGTCCTGGTTCTGGTTCTGGTTCTGGTTCTGTTCCTGGTCTTGGTCCTGGTCCTGGTCCTGGTCCCACAGTCCCAGTCACACAGCTCCGGTTGGTATTAACACTTTTCAAACAGCAGATGTCGCAGGTGTCCAACTCTTCACTGGTCTCTGCTCAGTTCAGACTGACATCACACCTGCGAACCAAGTCCCTGCGCTGATCCCAGAGCAGTTTGTTTCAGGTCCACAGCGAAACTTTGGCCTGGTTCCGTTTTAAAAACACGTTGTTGTCTTTTATTTGAATAAACTTTATTTATTCATCAGTTAAAAGCAGTTTTCACGTGAGTGAAGTCTAAAGTGAGAGGAGCGGGTCGCTGCACCGTGTTCATGGAGCCCACACACACACACACAGACACACACACACACACACACAGACACACACACACGCACACACACACACTCTGCACTGAGCAGTAGCTGTATTAACACGAGTGTTTCCACTCTCTTTACTGGATGGAAAAAATGGCGCGCCCTCACATCTTGTGGGAGCTGCGGGGACGCGCAGGGAGTCTCTGCTCCTTTAAGTGAGAGAAGAAACCATAACCCCCCCACCCCTAACCCCCCAGCCCCCCTCCCGCTCCTCCGCCCCTCCTCACAGCCGGTCGGCCTGCACGCTGGTAGGAGGACGCCGCTCCGCCGGAGCTGTGATGGGGATTTGAACGCACCTCAGCCCAGAAGACAGCGCCGCACGGCCCGGCTCAGAGAGCAGCGGGCGGCTCCGCGTCAGTGAATCCCCGGTTTGGATGAACCTGATCGGATGAGGCCCGCTGACTGAGCGGCTGGCTCTTGTTTAGTTGTTGCCTGGAGCTGGAGGCCGGGAGCAGGACAGCGTCTCCCCGAGCTGGTGCTGCTGTCGGCGGTCGCCGTCGGTCGGTTCCCGTGGAGATCGGAGCGGAGCCTCCAGGGATCTGCTGCCGCTGCTCTGGGGCTTTTTTCCGCGGGCTGGACTCGTTTTGGGAAACACACGGGATTAATTGATCAGCGCTCCGGTACCGGGGAGTTGGATGTGTGTTTTGCCCCGCAGGAGTCTCCTGGAGTCCGGGCGGAGAGACGGGGCCGATGGCGCAACGGGTGCGTAAAATCAACTTTTCTCCGAGTCCAGTGAACTGACTCTGGATCTGTGGAGATTTATTCATGCGGAAATATAATTCATTGTATTCATATAAACGTTTTTCTCAGCGCTGATTAATATTTAATATTTAATATTTTGATTTCACGAACGCGTTGTGATTCAAACTTTTCCCGTGTCTAAAAAGTATCCATGAAACTTCTCACTGGAAAGATTGGAGCTACAGAAATTCATTTCATACTTTACTAACAAATAAATAAATAAAATGTAAAAAAGGTTTACAGCCATTTTTCAGATGTGAAAAATAAAAACTGAACATTTGTACAGAGCAAACAAACTCCAGCTGAAGCGTCTGAGTGAGTGAATCCAGTCAAAGGCCGAGGGCAGAAATCAAAGCTGCAGCATCAGGTCTGATAAACCGGGTCCATCAGAACAGTTTCAGAGACATTTGGGTTTGTCCGTGTTGAGTCTGAGGCCTTTAGGTTTTATTTTCTGCTTCAGGACAAAAGCGTTTAAAGTTTGAAACTAATAAACCGAACTTTTCACGAACTTAAATAAAGTTTGTGGCTTCAGTTTGAAGCTGGTTGGTAAAGATTCAGGCCAACTCTCAGATTAACACAGAATTACGGTCTGTTACCGTGTGTGTGTGTGTGTGTGTGTGTGTGTGTGTGTGTGTGAGCTTCGGTTTGTTTGTTCGCTGCTGATAAAATCTGAAACTTCAGCACAGCTTCAGTTAAAAGAAGCCAGATTTTTCAGGAGAGATGAGACATTTAAAAATAAAAGTAAAAATAAAAGTAAAAGTAAAAATAAAAATAAAAGTAAAAGTAAAAATAAAAATAAAAGTAAAAGTAAAAATAAAAATAAAAATAAAAGTAAAAATAAAAATAAAAGTACAAATAAAAATAAAAGCTTTCTAACAGTAAAAATCTAACAGATGTTTGATTCTAAATCTTTAAATCTCTCGAACAAAAACGTGAGAGATTTATGGAACCGTTTTTTTTTTTACTTGGAACCGTTTTTTTACTTTTCACAGCTGAAGCCTGAAAACAAAAAGCAGACATTTTATTTAGGAACAGACAAATAATGACACGGACACATTCCTGTTATTTATATCTCAGTGTTCATAATTCATAAACATATTTTTATATAAATTCACAGACGCACAGGTTTAAACGTTTTTAAATTAATCATTTCACACTGATTAAATAAATCACAAAAATCACTAAATTCACGTTTTTGATTCCGAAATAAACGATTTTTGTTCAGTATCGTTTTTTCTTCTTTTCTTGAAAGAATAAAGTTGAAAAGTCCAGTTTTTAATTTGAATTTAAATTTTTTGTTTGTCGTTTATTTTTCAAATGAACCAAATCAGGAACCATGAGCTCCGAATTAAAAAAAAAAACAAACTGATTATTTATTCATTTATGTTTTTAACTTCTGTCCATAAATAAAAAAAGAAAACTTTAGATTTTTGGCTTTTAGATTTTTCGACATCATGTTGAAGCTTCCACAGATTTATAATCAGCTCATTAAAACATTAAATAAAACATAATCCAGTTTCTGAACTTCTGAAATATTTGTCATCGTTTTCTTTCTTTTCCTCACGGTCAGACGTTTCTGGTGTTTTATTCTGAAGGATTTCAGATCTGTTCTGTTGTTGTCGTTGTTCTGGTTCTTGAAGAAGAGTCTGGATCCAGCTGCACCGTGACCCGAGGTGTTCACGTTTCCCTCTCCGCAGTGTGAGCTGTGTTTCAGGGAGGCTCGGCCTGAGGAGGGATCTGAGTCTGGATCCTGAGTTCACTCAGAGTCAGAGACTCTGTGGAGGTTTCTCTGTGTGCTCACGGGACCAGGTCTTTCTCTGTCCGTGGCTGAAGTGGAGTGATTCTCTGAGAGAGGTCACCGTGGGCTTTTTACATCAGAGAAAACAAACGGGGGGTGGACATAATAACAGGAACACCTGTAACACGTGACGTTCACTCTTCTCTCTGCTGGTTTTTCAGGTGTGTGAGTGTGTGTGTGTGTGTGTGTGTGTGTGTGTGTGTGTGTGTGTGTGTGTGTGTGTGTTACATAGAACATGGGTCACGGAGCCTTCTAAAGATCACTTAGTTTGAGTTGAAAGTTCTGAACACACTTTAATTCACCATGTTTTCCTACAGGACAGCTCAAGAGGTCAAAGGTCACACTTGTCTTATCTCTGTGTTTCAGTATGAAGACCTGGCCCACTACGGCCTGGACGGGGTGGGTGGGGTGTATGGAGACCCCCACCACCACCACCACGCTGCTGCCGCCCGCTCCCTGCAGGCTGTTCACCTGGCCACCGCCGCCACCGCCGGTCCGTACCCTCCACACCAGTACTCCCAGTCCACTCACGCTGGGGACGGCGTGAAGAGGGACAAAGACGCCATTTATGGGTAAGATGAGTTTACAGAACGATGAGGACAAACAGCTGTTTGTTCCTCTGTAATTCAGCGTCTGCTGAAGTAAACTGATCTGAGAACTCTGAGCAGCAACATGCAGTAAAAGTACTCACTGTCAGAAAAATATTATAAAACAGGAAGCTGTGACTGAGGCCACGCCGCACTTCCTGTTTTCTTTCTTCCTTACGTTACTCCTTTAAAACACCAGTTTTTTACCTGTGTAACTGACTCCACAGGTGAAAGTGTCAAACTTTAAATTGATAGATTTCAGTGTTACACGTTTCCTGCAGCGTTGTGTTTAAATGAACTGTTAAATCAATCATTTAGAGCAGAAAGAAAACAGACATGGAAACAAGTCGTTCGTCCGCCTGCTGCAGATTCGTGGCTCTTTAAACACACGTACCGTGAAATCAACTCTGAAGGAGCGTGATCAGCAAACAGCCTGGAAAACCTTCACAGTCCGGTTCGGTTCGGTTCCAGTCCGAGCAGCTGCAGCTCGTCCACGTCTCCATCAGCTGATCAGTTTCTCAGTCAGCTGATCAGTTTCTCCATCCAACTGAACTCCACAGTTCCAGTTTGTCATCGTTTGTGGAAAAAAGCAGCAGAAACATGGATCAGAGTCACGTCACATGACACATGAACCGAAACGATCAGAGCGGCCGCTCAGACCCGAGTCCGAAACGTCTCGTTAAACCACGAACTCAAAACCTGCAGGGAGACTCAGCACCACAGGCTCTGCTCCTCCTGCTCAAATAACCCTCCTCTCCTCTCTCCTCTCCTCCTCTCTCCTCCTCTCTCCTCTCCTCCCCTCCTCTCCTCTCTCCTCTCTCCTCCTCTCTCCTCCTCTCTCCTCTCCTCTCTCCTCCTCTCTCCTTTCCTCTCCTCCTCTCTCCTCTCCTCTCTCCTCCTCTCTCCTTTCCTCTCCTCCTCTCTCCTCCTCTCCTCTCTCCTCCCCTCCTCTCCTCCTCTCTCCTCCTCTCTCCTCCTCTCCTCCTCTCTCCTCCTCTCTCCTCTCTCCTCTCCTCCCCTCCTCTCCTCTCTCCTCCTCTCTCCTCCTCTCTCCTCTCTCCTCTCCTCCCCTCCTCTCCCCTCCTCTCCTCTCTCCTCTCCTCTCTCCTCCTCTCTCCTCTCCTCTCCTCCTCTCCTCCTCTCTCCTCTCTCCTCCCCTCCTCTCCTCTCTCCTCTCCTCCTTTCCTCTCCCCTCTTCTCCTCTCTCTTCTCTCCTCCTCTCTCCTCTCCTCTCTCCTCTCTCCTCCTCTCCTCCTCTCTCCTCTCCTCTCTCCTCCTCTCCCCTCCTCTCCTCCTCTCTCCTCTCCTCCTCTCTCCTCTCCTCTCCTCCTCTCTCCCCTCCTCTCCTCCTCTCTCCTCTCCTCTCTCCTCCTCTCTCCCCTCCTCTCCTCCTCTCTCCTCTCCTCTCCTCCTCTCTCCTCCTCTCCTCCCCTCCTCTCCTCTCCTCCTCTCTCCTCCTCTCCTCCCCTCCTCTCCTCTCCTCCTCCTCCTCCTCTTCTCCTCCTCCTCCTGCAGACATCCTTTATTCCCTCTGCTCGCACTGATTTTTGAAAAATGTGAGCTGGCGACCTTCACGCCGAGAGAGAGCAGCATGGCGGGAGGAGACGTCTGCTCCTCGGACTCCTTCAGCGAGGACATCGCCGTCTTCTCCAAACAGGTAAACAGGAACTCACCTGTCATCCCCGTGTGTGAGTGAATGAGGCAGACTGATCCCACACAGTTAATCTGGGACGAAGCGTCAGCAGAGGGTTGTGTGTCAATCTTAGTCTGAGGAGTAAAGATGAAGTGTAATGGAAGTATAAGTGTGGTGTGTGTGGTGTGTGTGGTGTGTGTGGTGTGTGTGGTGTGTGTGGTGTGTGTGGTGTGTGTGGTGTGTGTTGGTGTGTGTGGTGTGTGTGGTGTGTGTTGGTGTGTTTGGTGTGTGTTGGTGTGTGTGGTGTGTTTGGTGTGTGTGGTGTTTGTCGGTGTGTGTTGG
>JBBMJY010000020.1:501521-544172 GCA_037833715.1 Toxotes lorentzi
GAGCTGAAGAAGAGAAGCTCTGAGGTGGAGCAGCTCTCACTCTCTGAAGACCACCTCCACCTCCTCCAAAACTTCACATCCCTGAAAGCTGCTCCACCCACCAAGGACTGGACACAGGTCAGAGTCCGTTCACCATCATATGAGGGGACTGTGGTGAAAGCTGTGGCTCAGCTGGAGGAGACGCTCAGTCAAGACATGAAGAAGCTGTTTGAGGCTGAGCTGAAGAGGGTCCAGCAGTATGCAGTGGATGTGACTCTTGATCCTGATACAGCTCATCCGTACCTCATCCTGTCTGATGATGGAAACAAGTGAAACATGGCGATGTGAAGAAGAATCTCCCAGACAACCCAGAGAGATTTTCTTATTGTCCATGTGTCTTAGGAAAGCAGAGTTTCTCTTCAGGCAGATTTTACTTTGAGGTTCAGGTTAAAGGGAAGACTGAGTGGACTTTAGGAGTGGCCAGAGTGTCGATCAACAGGAAGGGAAAAATCACACTGAGACCTAAAGATGGTTACTGGACTATATGGTTGAGAAATGGAAATGAGTACAATGTGCTTATTGGTTCTCCAGTCCGTCTGTCTCTGAAGTCTCAGCCTGAGAACGTGGGGGTGTTTGTGGATTATGAGGAGGGTCTGGTCTCCTTTTATGACGTAGATGCTGCAGCTCTCATCTTCTCCTTTACTGGCTGCTCCTTCACAGAGAAACTCTACCCATTCTTCTGTCCTGGTCTAAATCATGATGCTAAAAACTCTGCCCCTCTGATCATCTGTCAGTAAACTGATGACTTATTCTATGAACCGATTCATTTTTATGCCTGGAAACAAACTTAGATTTTTTTCTGAAGAATCTGATTACTGTGGTGACTGGATTACACTTTATTATACGATTGTTATATGTGTCCCATTACACAGGCAACACATTAATGTGAGGTACTCAGGTCGTCAGATGTTCTTATTTAGTTAATGTGCAGCCAAAGAAAATATGTTGTCATTGTTATACCAGCAGTAAAACACTCACCAAATGCTAATGACTGTTTCATTCCTCTTAGTTATTCTGGCAGGGCCTCACAGCAGTTTTCAGTGTTTGGACCAATAAGCTCAAAAGAAAGAAGAAGTTAAGCAGTGTACAGATGTTAGTTCAATGTGTCCGCCCTCTGGTTAAATATATGGAAGGAAGTTTGTGACGAACATAATAGAAATTCCCGCGTCTGCGTCTTACACTTTTCGTAGATGCCTGGCTGTAGCAATGGCTCTAAGTTTCTGTTGTTTAATGCGCAAAAGTTATTGTTTAAGTGTCTTAGATTTATTTTCTATTTACATTAACAGTAGCATTTGTATTCATGCTAATCTAAGGAACGTTTTATGCTAATGTTCGACCGTTAGCATAAAAATGAGTAGTGTAATTACTTACTTATTTTTCATGCTAATTAGGAGACGTCTCTCTCTCTTCTGTTTCTGTATGTTGTAGTTTCACTCAAAGATTTTCACCTCATCCTGGCTCGTGATTTGGCTGTTTACCTACGTTCACATACCAGTTGTATATAACACGTAGTCAGACACATAATAATAAAAACTATTTCAAAAGTATCAGACATCTAATTAAAGGGACTCAGACTTCAGACTTGATGTCGCTACGATACAAACCAAACAGGGACCCGCTCAAAGAGCACGGCCTCATGAGTGCTTTAATACGTTTATAAATGCTGAAGTGTTTCCTGTTGTTTCTCTTCACCTCTTTGACAACATCACACACCAATGCAGTTCATGCTCTGCACGCTGTTTGTTTTGTTGCATAAATAAAGACACTGGAAAAAAAAGTATCTGAAACGAAAAAAAACATGTATGACCCACTGTTTGGTTTTTACCAATTCTCACTGAAAAACACAGATGTTTAAAAGCAGACAAGTTTTCCGCTTGTCCAAACGTTAACTGGTATAAGAAGACAAAGTTCACCACAGCTCAGCTCAGAAAACACTTCCCTCTTCACCTCTTAATGATTAATTTAAATCTAATCTTTTTTAAAAAACATAAAACTAAAAAATATAATGACTGTACAACTAAACACAGGTGATCCTCATGTTTCACCTGCTGCTGTGCGGTGAAGTGACGTTCATTGATACTTACAGTGTGAGCACATCTCCAGGGGATAACTGGCTTCATTTCCCTGAAAAAGAGAAACAAGTGTTCCAAATTCAGACATCGAATTAAAATCAAAAGAGAGAATCTTTGTCATCTATTCCAGATACAAGAACACGGAGCGGGACTGTGGTCTCCTGTGTGTCCTGTATGTGGTGCTGTAGTGCATTAGGCTGAAGGGTCTCAGCGATGCTGCTTTCAAAGCGGTTTTAATGCCCCAAAGCACTAAAAGTGTGCGAGAACCTCTTTAACCTATAAAGCCCTGCACTTCTCTTTCTGGAGAGTCAGTAACAAAATAAACTGACTGCAGCAGAACCAGCACCAAGGATCGGACCTGTCCTGACCAGTCGCACACAGGTTTAGGACGGTGCTTCCCAAACGTCCCCTGTTGTACTTTCACCTGTGCTTAACGATTCAGTTCAATTTTCAATTCAATTTTATTTATATAGCGCCTTCCACAATAAAAAAAAAGACTTTACACGACAGACACACTGAGCACATTCTGTCATCTTACAGTCTCAACATGTGAGATCACCTTCCACACTAAGATGCCTTTTAAACAACTTCCTCCTGTTTCAGTCAGCACAGAATACAACTGTCGAACATGTGCTGAGGAAAAGATAACATAAGACTTTATTGATCCCCGGAGGGAAATGAAGTTGTTACAGCAGCATAGTACTACTATAGAAACCAGAAAAAATATAAAGTAAGTAACAAGTAAGCTAAAAAATTAAATATAGAATATACAGAATAACCATAAAATGTACAGATTAGAGATTAGAGATGCACAGCAGGAATGGGACAGACAGCCCCGCTGCTAAAATCAACAGGAGTACAGGTTTAATACAGGTACAGGTTTAATGGGACCGTGAGCACCACAGGTTGACCAGCAGTCATTCCCAGGCTGCTGCTGATCAAAGCCTGTTTCTACTGTCACACAGGCCCCAACGCTCACTGGGCTGGATGGTGTTATCATGTTATATCTGCCCCAAACAAACACCAAGTTAGCGTTTGCACATTTACACACTGTGGAGGCCGTTCTGGAAAAGCTCGGTTTTGAGGGGAGAACAGGACCATTTTAGCCTGGACAGAGAAAAGGACGTGTTTTCCAAGTATTCTACCTGGACTCCTTTTTTTTTTTACACAACCTCATGATGTGTGCAATCAGCAGGGTCAATGCCAATGTCATATGAATGAGTTGGGAGTTTCAAATGTGAACACAGTGGCTCATAAACTGGTCAGCCTCACCATTGAAACCAGTAACCGCTTTCAATGGTGAGGCTGATCAGTGTGTACTGTCAAGAGCAGATTATGTCCCCTACACTGGATTCACATGAGGATCCTATGGTCATCATATTTTTCTTGCATAAAACTGAATAACTTAATTTACGCGGAGCTTAGCTTTTACATTTTTACGCTTTTTATTTTGACGGCCATGCTGCGACACATCCGTCGCTACTGCTGCGCACTTGATGAACCACCTGCTAACAGCTAGCCTGCTAGCAAACAACTGTGTTTCTCTATTCACCCGCAGCTAGCACTGTGGCTTTACTAACAAACCACAACTCGGTTACTTAATACACGTCGGTGTGACCGTGAGATAGTTAGAAGAAGCACAAATAACACATGAACTGACCCACGGTGTCATGAACTAACGGCCACAGACGTTACGCTTTTTTAAATCCAGTGCTGAGCTAACGGCGGCTAACGTTAGCTAACAGGACAGCCGCGGCAGGAGAAGACGAATTCACATAATCGGGTTTAATACGATCATTTTAAAAATGAAGGACACGTTATTCCTCACCATTTTGCCGCCAGAGGATGAACAGCTGCCGCAGAGAGCGTTGGAGCCGAGTTAACGGGTCAGGAAAAGGCGATGTTTCAACGAGGCTTTCTGACGGTAACACACCGACCACCGGCTGCCTGACTGCACCGTCACTGACAGCGGAGGAGAGATTCACCGCAGCGGGGGAGAGAGAGCACGGAGAGAGGTGGAGGAGGAGGAGGAGAGCTCCGAAGCTCGTGTGTGAACAGAGGAATCACTCTGTCTCATAAACCCGGGACTGGATCCTCAAACATTATTACCTGAAGGAAACATCACAGGCCACTGAGAAAAACAAACATCAGTCATTATACTTTCATTTTTCTACTTAAATTTGAACTAAGCTTTGTTTTCACCTGTATGGTGTGCACTCACCCTAAATTAAAGCCTTACATCATCCTCAGTGAGCTCACTACATTGAATTATTGATGTGAATCACATTAAAATGGCTTTTTCACACTTAGTTTGTAGTGTGTTTAATGTTTTGCTTGTAAAAATGCAAAAATCATTAGTCACATAGATTTAATGGAGTAATTAGTGCGTCCGACAGGTCGTGTTTTAAGGTTGTAGCTAAGTACATTTACTCTGGTACTGTACTGGTACTCAGAGGGAAATACTGTTGTTTTTACTGTTATATTTATCTGACAGCTCCACTTTCTTAATTTTAAGAGTCAAGTTTTAATATGGAAAACAATGATTGCAATGAATATGATGAATTGTTATAGATGAATCTACACAGTGTACAAAATCATTAAAAATATCCTCCACTAACTACAACAGTAACATGTCACTTTCACAGTCATGATAACCGTTGATTCATGTTGATCATTTATCTGCACTGTGTACTTTTACCTTATTATCTGCTGATAATACTTTAGCAATGCAAAACACTTCCATTTGTTATGGAGTATTTTTACTGTGTGGTATTGCTACTTGTACTTAAATACATAAAAGATTTAAATACTTCATTTATCACCGCAAAATGGGAATATTCAAGTTTATAATAACTGCAGTCGTTACTGTTGGTCATGTATACTGGTTTATTCACAAAGACACTTTATACTTCTCAGTTCTATACATAACAAAACAGCAGGGTTCAAGCACTGAGAGTTCGTGACAAAAGAACAAAGAAACTGATCATATTTGGCAAAATGAATTCAGCCATGCACTTCAAGAAAAACACAAACCAACAAAAAAGAGCCGCTGCAGTACAAACTTAACACGAAGTGAAGCACTTGCCCTCTGAGATAAGCACCGTGTCTGAACACAAATCATACACAAGTCATATAAACATGAGATTTGTTGACAGGAAAAAAAAATACAGAATAACACCAGCCTTATCCTTTAAAGGATAAATCCACCACTATCCGTCTCACACTGTTTGAATTCACACTGTCTGTAAAGTCTGGTTCATAAAGAAATGTACTTTTATAGCAGGCCTGTTTTTCTTTAGCCCTCATGCTTTTATTCTGAAGGACTCACTGAGACCTCCATGTACTAATCTGTTTTTAATCACTGAAATATTTTTTACCTCAAATTTTCTGCTGTTGGAAACATCTGAACACAAAGTCACAGAGCCGGGTCAGTTATCCAATAAACATGGACCAAACTGTTTAATGGAGCGATAAGCTCACTGCTAACTGTTTTCTCAAGCGGTGTTTGGTATTTTTAGGTGGATTTTACCTTTAAATAACACAATACATAACACATAAGTAAAGTCAGAATTATTCCAATGCTGTACAAGGTCTCATACACTGACTCTTACTCTCTCACAGACACATCCACACAGTTAATAAATAAGGTAAGATTCTTCCATCCACAGGTGTCTTCCATCCTGGTCTTCAGCTAACACCACGCTAGCTGGTGTGTTCAGTCCCCCCGCCTTGTGCTACGATAAATTTAGGTACCGTGAGGTACTGGTCATGACTCAATTTAACTAAAGGAACAATGGGATCATTTTGGGAATAACACCATTGACATGCATTTCATGTCTGTGACATATGTCCAGTGGTTAGCCTGCTTAGCACAAACACTGGAAGCAGGGGGAAATGTTAGCCTAGCTCCATCAAAAATGAACACCTTCCAAAAAACTCCAGGTCTGTCTGATTTCCATGCTGCATCTGAAATAGAGATGTAAAGCGTCAACACTGTGGTTTTATCTCTAAAGTCCAGGTTTGAGGTTTGATCTTTACTTTTCAGTCTGATAAACCCAGCTGACTCAGATGGTTTCATGACCAGCATGTTAGCTAGCAGGATGCAGCAAAGTCAGGCCGCTCTGAAACCAGGGCAAAGTGTATTTTCTCTCTTTTGATGGACTCAGGCTAACTGGTTCCCCTAAGCCCCTAAGACAGCTCACAGGCTCGCAAATACACCTTCAACCTGCTACTGGATCAGAGGTCTGGCTGAAATGCACCCTGGGAGTTGTAGTTAACTTCTCCCCGTAGCTCGTTTGTTCTGCTCTTCATTACTTGCTGTTTCCCCCTGATTCCAGTCTAAACTGTGCTAAACACATCCTGGACGTTACTCTGTTCTAGACAAATGGACTTGAAATGTATGTCGATCTGATTGATGGCTGACGTCATCACATTATGTCTGATTGTTCCTTTATCCTCGTCCACGCAGCTTTAAAGCTACACTCCGCAACTTCTCTTGTGGAGCTTCTCTTGGTTCTCGTACCAGCAAAATCCTAAAATATGACTACACTCGTCTGCCCACATAGGAAGAAACAGACTGAAACATAAGAGCAAAGCACTGTACGTGAGCACTCGCTTCACACGAAACTGCTCTGATACAAACAAACAGTGCAGTTAACTTATGTGACAGTATAAGATTTCTGATTATTATCTACGCTTTCTTCTCTAACTGTTCCCTTTCTGCTGGAACGTGAAGCTGCCAAAAAGCAATGCTGCTGAGTGCAGCTTTAAAGCAAAACCCTTTTAAAGACCAGCATAGCAAACAGCTATCTTCTCTCCCTTTTTGACAAAACAATACAGATACCAGACCCTCGCTGACTGGACGCACACCTGTAGGAAAAGGCTGTCCCTTTACTGTGATGCTGATGTTCAAAGGTAGTCCTGGTACACCTGATGTCCTCTGCTTGGCATTTGATGTGTGGACAGTGTTAGGGTGAGCTGACTCAGTTGAATGCCTCCTTGTTGATCCACATCAGGGTCCGCGTCTCGTTGGGTTTGCATTCGTACTCGATGTTGCTGAATTTGTTGCCGAACTGGCAGTGCTCCCTCTTGTAGTAGTTGTAGTATTTTGCTTGCCACACCGTCTCAAATGTCCCCGCCTTGTTGAACTGGACAGAGAGAGAATCTGTGTCAACGCTGCAGCTAATTTTTGGTTGAATTCTACATTTCAGACAGCAGCTTGGTATCTCCTACAGGCTGTTATGACACTGTTGTCTTACCTCTATACTGACTTGGACAGGCTGCCGGTCTCCACTCTTGGTGTGCGGGACGCCCTCGGTGTCGTACTGGCCGTGATAAACCACAGAGTCCTCGTCTCTGGACTGCTGGTCCAGAGGGAAGATGATGCCCCCGATGTTCATGTTGCTGTGAGGAGGAAGAAACTTATTTTTATTACATGTAGTCTCTTCTTAGTTGTTAAGTCTTAACGAGCCTCCTTATCCTGGGGCCTCTCCCAGAGGCCAGTCCAGCTGTGGTCATCACCACTTCCTCACAGAGACCAAAACGAAGGCATTTAATTGGCTAAATTCAGTGTTTTAGATACTCTCATCTTTCCCATCGGAGCCGGGGCGGCCGCTCTTAAACTCTTCATTCATGAATATTTGATTTTATTCTGATCTAATGTCCACAGTGTGATTTAATGGCAGTTTCCTCAACTGGGTTATGATATTAAGATAAATCAGGAGTTTTTATGATGCTCCCACAGTGGGACCATCATTGTATTTTACACGTTCAGGCTCTTTATTATTATTATTTTCATTAACTTTGCCTTTTATTCGACCTGTCCCGGTGTTTTCCGGTTACTGGACCCCGCCCTGCTCAACCTGAGCCTCCACCTGCAGCCGTGAGAAAACCGTGCACACGGGATGCGCTCATCGTTCATTCAGGCGGATATCGGGTGGCGCGGGCCCGCAGGAGCCGCTCACATGTCCCACGGTCACCGCTTCATTCTCTGTTTATTTCTAATGATAGAAGTGAATCTTTTCCCTGCAGGCGAATAAGCTTGTTCATTTATTGAATTAAATACAGGAGCGCGCATGCTCCGTGCAGCCTCCTGCTGCAGAAAACCCAAATATCTGAGCCGATAATGACGGAAATCGAAGAAATACTGCTTCAAACGGAATTTCTTCTTACGTGGCCTCGACGTTTCCAGGCTTCACCACCACCTCGATCTTGTATTTGGAGCCTGTGAGCAGTTTGATGGTCCGGCTCTGGCCGAACCGGGTTCCGTCCACCTTGAAAAACACGGGTCCTTCGTTGGGCTGGATCCGCAGGGAGATGGAGATGTGGATGATCGGAGGAACGTCGTCCATTGTCCGGGTTTTGAGGTTTATGGCTCAGAGTCTGGTCTGGGGGGAGGCGGATGATGCGGAGATGCTGAGGAGAGACCAATGTCAGGCTGGACGAGGCAAGACTTCCGGTTACATCTTTCATAATAAAAGCAGAATCGTGAGGGCCAAGGTCTGCACCACCGCAACCAACGATTGTTTTCATTCATTTAAAATTTCCAAAGTCTACTAAAATGAAAAAATCAAATCAATGAATTTTACATTTTTAAATGAGAAAGACAAGCATTAAAAACTCTTCTGATGAATTTCCTGTAATTGAATCATGTGACATTTAATGGATTCCGCTTGTAAAATGTGAGAAGTTGCTTCTGGTCCTGGACTGGATATTTCTGGCAGCTGGAAATTGTCATGAACATTTTCCACTGTTTCCAAATGATTAATCACTTCACTTAATTACTTGAGAGAATATGAGCGGGAACAATAGGTGATTAAAAAGGAAGAATCATTATTGAAGCCCTTGAAATGTCTAATGAAGTTCATTTACTCAAGAAAGTAAAAGCAAAAAGACGTACCACTGAACAGCGAGCACCTTTTACCTTTAACATTGAAACATGATGTACTCACTTCCTTCATTCTCATCTCTTTCCTTACTTCTCTAATCTAAATTTATGCAAAAACCCCAAAGTGTAAAATATGTTTTCATTTAATCAAAAATAAACTCCCGCTCTTCAAAGTGAGTATTTCTACTTTTACATAAGCACATATGTGAATAACTTTTTCTGGGGGGCTTGTGAAACCCTTCATTTCCTGGATGAACACAACAAAAACACCTGACAATGTACTGAACTCCAAACACTCCAGCATCACCAAACACTGCAAACTACATCATATGTGTCACAAAGATTTGATTTATTGCATTTCAGTCATATTTACATCAAATCAATGAAGCAGCTTAACAGTAACAATTAATTTCAGCCAATAATGTTTCTGTTAGATCTGTTTCATTTCCAATTCTCCACGATTGTTTTTCTTATAAAATTAAAAAATATATATGTACAATTGTTTGTGTTTATTCTCATAAAACACAAAGTATTTATATACATTAGAGTTAAAAGTCAGAAGTGCCTGAGGTGCTTTGAATAAAATCTTACACACTGCCGTCAGTCATCTGTCCAGCTCCGCCTGCAGGATCTCTCCCCAGGTCTCGGCGTCCAGCGGCGTCATCTTCCTGCAGGTCAGCTCCTCCGCTGACCTCACGTGGCTGTATCGTCCTCTCAGCCAGTCTCTCTTCACACAGCTCCGAGTGTAGTTCCTCACCAAGGTCACCTGCAGAGAGGAAACAACAGGCAGTCAGAGGACACAGTTTCCCAACCAAGCCTCGAGCCTTCTGACTGAAGATTATCTTTAACTGTGATATTATCTCATAATGTCGAAGGCATACAGTGCCCATAAAAATATTCACCATCTTGGATGTTTTTCCCTTTTATTGCTTTTAAAAATGGAATCATGGTCCATATAATTTGGCTTTTTTAACAAGGATTTGCAAAAAAACAAACAAAAAACTCCTTAATGTCAAAGTGAAAACAGATTTTGTCAAAGCAATGTCACACATGTTCACACACACACCCACACACACAGTAACAGAAATTCAACATGTATCTACTTATGTAACTCGGGTAACTTGGACTGTATAACAGGACTCAAACTCATCATATGATTTTTTCTATGATTGAAACAAATATTTCACACTTGCTTAATATAAATCTAAGACTAAAACGTCATAGTTCACTTCACACGATAGATGGATGATGACCTGCAGGTACTGTGTGGGAAACCAACACTTGTACAAGGAAACAGAAAATAAAAATGTGACAATTAAAGAAATAATTAAACCTTTAAATATTTCTCTGTCCAATGAACCTTGTAACGTTTACAAAGAAAACAGTCTGGTGTGTCCTGGTGTGTTTTCGAGTTGAATGTTTCGCATGTTGCTGCCTGTTGTTTGATGACAACAGCTGAGTCTGAGGAATCATCTTCTGTCTGTCTGCTGGTCCACAGTAGACAGATCTGATAAATGCATGAAAACATAATCTGCTTAACTGCAGAAGCTTAATTTAAGAGGAACACAAACAAAGCAAGCTGAGCTGATTACATTTATCTCTGCTTGCATCAAACAGCTCCCGTTTTTTCTGCACCTTTCTGTTTTTCCATGACCCACCTTCCAGGACAGGCCATCTCTACGGTCACTGTCGACCTCCCTCTGACAGACAGCTCTGACCAGCAGACACTGCCTCCTCCACAGCTGCTCGCTCTCCTCGATGATGTGATGCCACAGTTTGCAGGTCCGTGAGGCGCTGCACAGACTTTCAGTGTCCAGCTCACCAAAGATTTTCAAGCTCATCTCCGTCGGCAGCGTTTCAGCAAAGTTTTGAGGACAAGTGTCACTGGCAGGTGTCAGGGAGGGTCTTCTTTCACAGAGGAAAAACACAGGTGAGGTCTCCGTGTGGTCATGCTGCATAATAGCTCAGTCTGAAACAGCCTGAGAAAACAAAGTCAAAGACATTATGATAGGAGATACACCGTCACACAAACTGTAGACTGTGTTAGATCTGTTAACTGTGGCTGAAACATACACTACAGCTGCTCTGCCATCACTCCTACTGCTGTATGTAAATCTCAGTGATGATCTGGTCTAACCCTGGAGCTTCGAGGAATATGGTAAGTAAGTAGAGCAGTTTCAGCTAAAATCTTAATACACATCTGTACTGCTGTGCATGTCATTGATTACCCTTAAAGCTTAATTTCAGATGTCCAAGTTCAGTTTTATTGTGATTCTCACACGTGTGTGAACAAACGGGAAGATTAGATAAAACATTCACATCAACAGACAGACATGCTGGGGGGATGTGTCAGCACTGATCCTGATCCTGATCCTGACCGGGACAGAACCATCTCTCACTCCAGAACCTAATCTGCATTTTCTCCTGTTTCACTATCACAAGATTTCTGCATTATTCTAGAGAATCTGACCCCGGCTAACCGGAGCACGGTTACCGAGCTAACACGAGCACGGTTACCGAGCTAACACGAGCACGGTTAGCGAGCTAACACGAGCACGGTTAGCGAGCTAATGGCGACAGAAAACATTCGCAGCTTTCAATCCAAACGTGTTTGTTTGTTAGTTACAGGGGAACAGTGGCGGTAAAAGTCTGCCGGTGTGTTGAAGTCCTGGACGGAGGTGCTGTATGTAGCAGCTGGTTCTTACCTGCACTGTTGTCGCTCCGTGTCTGACAGCTGACGGTTTAAATGTCCCAACGGATGTTTACACACGTCACCGTGTGTTTGGTAAAGTGCGCATGCGTACACGGGTGGCACTCCCAGTAACTTAATTCAAAATTTCTCCAAAATAAAGTCATCAAACTGTTCCTTTACTGTGCCATTTAAAATTCGATGTGATCAATACGATGTTTACACGTGTGCACCTTCATACATACACAACACCGATTCCTTCCGTTCTTTTTCGAGACGATGCCAGACTCCATTCAATAATCCGTTAATTTAAGGAAGTATATTTGCAAAAAAAAAAAAAAATGCCCATGAAATATATGATTCTGTAAAGCCTCTGAAATTTGCAGCGCTTCTTCAAGTCGGCATAAAATATAAAACAAAAGGCAGCTTTCTATTTAATGCACTGCTTATTTTAAAATGCAAAAGCCGAATTTTAAGGCGTGACTCATTGTGACCAAATAACATTTATGTAGAGTAGCGTGAACCAAACTAAACTGATCTGTGCCGAATTGACGAGTATTATCTACTTATTCATAAACCGTCTTCAGGTTTATTTACTAATTACTAATTACAAATGATTTAAAACAGAAAAACATCTGGACGGAATTCAGTGGACCTGTTGCCGGAAATGTCGCGGGCAGAGCCACACGTGTGCTCTACTGCGCATGCTCTACTGCAACCCGGAAGTTTTGAATTGTGGTTGTTGACAGAATAAGTTGTTGTTTCTGTGTCTTCTCATTAAGTTTGAGCCCTCTCAGATTAAACCTTGTCCGGTTTTCCACCTCAGCAGGTCGGCAGAGGTAACGGTTCTCTGCTCCTTGTGACCGTAGCTGAGCTTTGAGCCGCTGAATCAAACGGAAGTTTCAGAGTCTCTTTAAATTCAGAAATCGTTTCTCTCCCGCTTTCAGACCTGAGTGCCACAGTCTTGTGTTATTGTGTGTTTTCTAGCAGTTCCTCCGGTGAACCGGGGTGGAGCCGCCTCCAGTCCCGCCCGCTGAGCAGATGTCCGGCTTCGACCTCGTCCCGGTGGACGGCGGGACCCCCGTCCATTTGCCCCCGGGGGAGACGGTGCTGGGCAGGGGCCCCTTACTGGGAGTGAGTCGTGCTGCGGCTGTAGTTTAGTGTACCGTGTCCTTTCCAAGCTCCCATTACGTCCTGTGCAACCGGCCCCTGTGCTGAAACAGAACTCAACATTAGCTGCTGATAATTAGATTCTGAATTTATTTGATTAATCAGTTCATCAGTCGACAGAACGTGTATAGGCAACAATTTCAATAACTGATTCATCATTTTAATTTCTTTTGAACCTAAAAAAAGTTCCAGCTTCTTAAATGTGAAGATTTAATGCGTTTATTCGTCCTCCAGGACAGTCAACTGAATATCTTTGCCTTTTGGACAGTTCGTTGGATAAAAATCTTTCAGGGGACTGTGGAAAATTAAACAAGTATTTTATGGACATTTAGCAGACAAAGGGACTCACAGATTGACTGATAATGAAAGTTATCATTTGTTGCAGCACTAGAACAAACACAAATTAATTTCAGACTATGCTCTGCATGAGGTCAATATAAACTAAAAAAAGGTCCTAAAACTGGAGTTTGATCCAGGGCGCCTCCAGAGGACAGGGCCAGATAATTCGGTAATAAAGAAGGACCCACCTCAGGTGACATCGTCCTTTGGCCCCACATGGTCTTAGGCCCCTCAGGGTTTGGGGTCCTCTTTGCCTGGTTAGTAACCCAGCCTTGACCTGGACAGATGTTCCCCCTCAGTTTACACACTGACAGTACAACCAGACCCACAACATCACATGTATACTGCTTACAGTTAGTGATGGAAAGTAAATGAAGTGCATTTACGTTAGCGTCACCAGTTCATTCCAGCTCATACTTCTGCTTCACGACATCCCAGAGGGAAATATTGGACTTTTTACTGCACATCAGTACAGTTACCTTGAGTTTACATACAAAACACATGATCAGCTTCTGAAATATGATTAAATCTGCAGCTAAGGATTATTTTCATTATTTATTTTTCTGGTGATTATTTTCTTGATAATAGTTTTGTCTATAAAATGTAAATTAATAATAGAAAATGTTCAGTTATCACAAGGAACAGCCGCTAATCCTCACGTTTCAGAACGTTTTGAGTGTATGTGAGTGTTTGAGCTGAGCTGCAGGTCTGGTACTGAACCACTGGAGGACTCTGTCACACTGAGAACATGGAGGCTCAGGCCCTCTCATGGGCCTGAGCCTCCTCCTGATACCCTGATATGAATGTATAATATATAGACGATACAATATGCATAGGGCTCTGTGTTATGCTTTTAAATCTGTTTTTATTTTTACAATTTTTTGATTGACTAATAGAATAAAAGTAGTTCAAAAATCCAGGTAAACATCAGAACAAACACATCAGCGAGCTGGTAAAATCATTAGCATCGTGCTCTGTGGAACATGCACAGCAAATGTTATGGGAATCTAACCAGCAGGATACTGATCAGTCTGTGAGAAATGAAGAACAGGTGACCTGTTTTGTTCTGAAGCTCGTCTCCTGTTTGTCTTCACGTTGCCTCAGGTCACTGATAAGAGAGTTTCCAGACACCACGGGCTGCTGCAGAACCTGAACGGACAGCTGCGTCTCAAACCGGTGAGCTGGTCTTTCTGCTTCTTACAGGAAAGAAAGAAAAGTTCTCTCACCTCCAGTGGTTTCAGTCTTTAAGAAGATTTACGTCCTCACTAGTGAACTTCAGGTTATTTTCTTGATTAATCAATTAACCTTTTTCTCTTTAAAATGTCCCACAGCCCAAACCGATGTCCTCAAATGTCTTGTACTTTCCAAAGTCAGGTCAGATTATTATTCATACAAATCAATATCACAGCACCTTGGCACGTTGTTTTACGCTGGATGCAAGTCATTTGAAGTCAGAGGTGAAGGATCAGAAAGCTCCCACACACTGTGCGACGTCAGTGATCACAGGTTCAGTGACACACTGTGAAACATGTTTCCAGTGAAATCTGTGTTGTGCTCTGATTCCAACTGTTCAAGGCGTCACACGGTTTGTTCCTTACAGCGTTCTTCTGCATCACTGCACATCATGTTGTGAGGTTAGGCACCTGCACGGTAACTCTGCCCCCCTCGGTGGTGAATGGGTGAATGAAGGCCAAATTGTACATCCCTTTGTCAAAAGGAGCAGAATCATTAATCTATGAAGCATGCACCGATGAGCCAAAACATCATGGACGCCTGCCTAACACACTGTTAGTCCTCCGCCTGCTGAGGAACGCACTCTACATTTACCTCTGAATATGTGAATACCTTTGCCTTGAAGCGGTGGACCTGGACCCAGGGACTCCCAGCAGATCATGACCCCGAGCATTACACTGCCTCCACAGGCTTATCTCCTTCCCACGATGCATCCTGGTGCCATCACCTCTCCAGGTAAACGGTCACGATGTAAAGAAAATGGGACTCGTCAGACCAGGCCGCCTTCTTCTACGCTCCCATGTTCGTTTCTGTGACTTGTGGCACAGTAGTCTCTCTGTTGGTTTGGACTGACCCCGGGTCCTTGATGAACCTTGGGTCCAGCGCCCTGCCTCTGGCTCGTGGTTCGTCTGGCCTTAAAGATTTAGCCCTCGTCAGCGTTGACGTGTACCATGGTTTTTCACTTCTGTGAGTGGTGATAATGTTTCAGCTCATCAGTATAAATCTTTTGCTCAGATTAATAGACAGAGCTCAAAGAGACCTGACTGTCTGTGAAACCGACGGAAGAACATCTGAAACACGAATAGATTCAGTGTAGAAAAAAGACGACAACCTGACTGGAGTTAATTGGTTTATCTTCTTGTTGTTTCGATCTTTAGACCCATCTGAACCCCTGCTTCATTCAGTCGTCTCTTACCGATGACCCTCGACCTTTGCAGAAAGATTCCTGGCACCCTCTTCATCACGGAGACATCTTCTCTTTGCTGCCAGGGCAGTTCATCTACAAGGTGGTGGCTGTGGGCGGAGAAGAGTGCACTCCCAGGTACTTCTAGAAGAATGCTCTTTTCCACGTCAAGATCAAAAGATGAATCTCATTTGCAGCACCTTCCCTCGACGTGTCTGTGAATAATTCAGTGAAGACGATGATGCTCCTTCCTCCGTTTAATTAAAGTTGGATCTTTTATCTTTGCAGACAGGACTGCGTGGGGTGAACAGGGCCGGTCTCACTGAATTAAAAGCCAGCATTAGGGAGCATGTTGATTTATGTTTGCTAATCTCTGATCTCTGAGTGTCCGTCCCCTCCATTGTCCCGATGCTCGCTCTCTGTTTGAAGTTTAGATCAAAAAGATAGAAGAGGCCACTCAAGCAGATGTTAGCAGTGTTCAAACCAGCTCAAGCTCATGTTAAATTCATTCTGGAGTTCCAGCTTGTGCCTGAGCAGCAGCATTAAGCTCACAAGTTTGAATTTCTGACACTTTTCACACAATGCTCATTTTTAAATTTCTTTTTTTCAAACATCACTTCCTGGAGAAACAGTCAGGGATTCGAAGAGGAAGAGGAAGAGGTTCCCGGTTCTCCCGAGCCAGATGTGGAACCGGCTCTTCCAATGAGACAAGGCCGTGTTCGGAGTCCACCCGCCGAGGAGGAAGACGACAGAGCTTTGAATAAGGTTTGCTGACTTACACCTAAATCTGTCGCAGCAGAGCAGCAGAGCTGTTCTGAGCTTTGAGCTGGATCTCTCCGGAGGTAGGGACCAGGAACACTCCAGATTTCAAATATTCAGGTTGACAATATAATAACAGACGGGGAAGAAGATGCTTTGATACTCAAACTTCACAAAAATGGACAGAAAGGAACAGAAGTGTGGCCAACGATTATCAGACGGCTTTTTATATTAATTCATCTGTGAATTATTTAATATTTATTTAATGTATAAAATGTTTGACATGGTGAAAACATCTGTCCAAGAGTCCGAGACTCAGATATGTCAGTGACTGGAAAGGATTTGTAGATGGTCACAGTTGGAGTCACAGTTGGAGCTGATTGATTTTAATGAGTAATATTTTGCTGGGGCCGTATTTGAATCGCTGAATGAAGTGGTGATGTGAGCCAACAAACACGTGTCTTCAGCTAATTTTAACAAACTGGCTTTATATAGTGCAGAACTGAGCAACCAATCACAGGCTGGAACAAACCTGCAGGCAGCCAATCATAGAGCACTTTCCTCTTTTGTTTCGTACAGGTAGACTCAGTTCTTCCAAAGGAAGTGGAGGACGATCACAGGGACGCCGCTCCGTCTGCAGTGAAGAAGAGAGTTTTACCTGCGTGGATGATGGCGGCTGTAGCAGCTCCACACGGTTCTTCCTCCAGCCCCAAAGGTGCCACGTTCCTGTCTGTGTTACATGGTGAAAGGGTGAGGCTGCTCATCCTCCTGAGCAGTTACAGCAGCTGCTTTGGACAGATGCAGTTTGGCATCGTGCACTGTTTTCACCACATTACAGACTTTAGAGACTCCTGCTGCTTCCACGTTAGTTAATCCTCTCAGAGATTAAGGAGATCCTGAGAGCCTGTTCCTGACCAGGTACCACCCACCCACCTCCCACCCCCATAACACACAGGAATGGTTAGACTCCACGTTAAATCTCTGATTATTTTTACTGGATCTGGTTTAGAGCCACATCCTGCAGCCGCTGACACTGAGGAGTTCAATCTCAGTGTTTCTTTTTGTGCTGCTGAAGATATTCCACTCTGTTCATGGAGAGCACAGCTGCTGTCCTCTCGTCTGACACATCGGATGGCAGCGAGGCAGCAGGTATTCGCAGCAGGTAGTCGCCCCCTCACACCTGGCCTCAGATTTGTTCCGTCTGCTTCCACTTTGGACGTGTTATTGTTGTTGTAGAATAATGGTGAGTAACAGCAGCTCGCTGACATCTGTAATCACCAAGTTCTTCTAAACCCACACGTTCTCTGCAGCCAGCAGGTGGAGCTTCATCCTGAATGACCCTTCACCTCTGTGACACACAAACCTGCTCAGGTTTAGTGGAGTCCACACTTTCAGTTCCAGTGAACTGAACACATGAAGTGAGAGAGTGAGAGTGAAGAGGTGAAGTCTGTATCAGCTGATGTTATCTGGGGCTGCTGGGAGAACATGCAGCAACTGAACCCGACTGTCAGACGGTCTAATGGGGTCTAATGGGGTCTAATGGGGTCTAATGGGGTCTTTGTAGTGGAGAGGTTGAGCAGGTTGACTGATGTGATAACTGATGAACTGGTGTTAACACTGAATGAATGAGTGTAACACTGTGTGGCGTGTAACAGAGGCTGATAAAGATCCTCAGATCCTCAGAGTGTGTCGGGGCTGAACAGCCACTGCTTCCCCTGAGTGCTGCTGTGTGAGTGTCTGCCCCTCTGATGTTTACCCTGGGGGAGGCAGGAAGGACCCTCAGTGTCTGAGCTTCACTGGGCAGAGTGAGAGAAGCGTGTGATTCTCCTGCTGTTAAAGTTCAGGCCTGAAGAACGACAGGAACAGAAAAAATAAAAGTTATTTTTATATGTTTGAGATATTTTTTATTTTAAAGATATGAGAGTGTGGTCAGGCCCACACCTGGTGCGGTTCATCAGGTGTGTTGTTCTGTGTTTCTGAGGTTGTGCGTTGACGGCCATCACGTTTTGGTTTTATATATTTATTATACAGTCATTTATTACACAGTCGGGTCCAAAGTGCGTATTTGTATTTACAGCTCTAAAACTCTTATGATTGCTCTAACAAATGTTCAGCAGGTTACAAGCTGGTTTCAAACAAACACACAAAGAGTAAAAATGAGAGAGCGCTCACGGTCCATTTCTCTCTCTGCTTTAGTTCCATCAGCTGTGAAGAGAAGGAAAACACCTGTAGGAGCAGCAGCCAAACAGGCCACGCCCACTGCAACCTCCTCATCTAAGGAGGCGGGGCTTAGTGAGGAGGAGGAGGAGGAGAAGCCATGGAAGAGGAGGAATATGACTGATGATGAAGAAGAAGAGCCTGACAACTTCGACATGAAAGCGTCCAGGGTGGACAGAAACGCCACGACACCACCATCTGACATCAGTGAGTGTGAGAAGGACAAGAAGTCGAGAAACAGACGACAAACGACTACACGAGCAGAGTCTGAGGGGTCGAACGGCGGCTCTGCAGCCGCTCCGTCCGAACCCGGACGCAGAACGCCGTGTCCGTACGGGAAGGACTGCTACAGGTGCGTTTACCTCTGCACATAAAACAGGTCTGAGAGGGCACCTGAGCCGACTCCGGTCCAGAAGCTTCTCTGAAATGAGCTTACAGATAGTGCTGATGATTATTAAAATGTTCTCCAAAAGTCAATATTCTGACCTCGGATCAGTGTTTCCAGTCCGTCCTCACCATCTTCTGACACCTCTCCTGTGGAGTCCTGGCCTGGTCCTGGCCCACTCCGGCTCTCTGATATCCTTAAACCCTGCAGCAGCAGAACACGCCCACAACAGGACGGGTGGTCCCGATTCTGCTGCTGCGCTGAATCGTGCTCTTTCAGTTAGAGATGAGTTGGTCCCAGTGGATTAAATGGGTCAGAACCAGCACTGTTTGGGTTAAATGACGTTTACACAATGAGTGAGCAGCATCTGTGTGATCCCACAGACTGAAGACCTCTCATCACCTCCCTGTCTGTGTTTCCAGGAAGAACCCGGTCCATTTCCAGGAGTGCAGTCACCCCGGTGACGGCGACTACGAGGAGGAGACGGAGGAGACGGAGGAGACGGAGGAGGCGGACCGACTCGAGTGCCCCTACGGCACTGACTGCTACAGGTCAGACACCAGAGAAGTTCACGACGCTGCTCGTTAGTGTAAAAGGTGGAGCAGAGCTGACTTTGTTAGCAGAGGATCGTTAGGTCATTTAATTAAAACAGTAACACACTCATTCATGTGTTCAGGGACACAAACTGGACTCTGACTGCGACTTTGTCTCCTCACAGGAAAAATCCTCTGCACAGGAAAGAATACAAACACACAAAGAAACCAGGTGGGTCTGTCATCTCCCTCCTGTTTCTCTGCTGGACGGTACCAGTGATTCTAATGAGAGCTGTTCAGTTCAGCAGTCACCACACAGCATCAGCATTTTGTTTCAGGTCGGGATTTTTACACAAACTGAATCAAACGTTTTGGAGGTTTTAAACTGATTTAGTTATTGAACATATAATGATTTCTTAGAGCTTCAGGACAGGATCAGAACTGTTTCCTCATGGAGCTGGACTTGTTCAGAGGGACGTGGTCAAAGTTAGACCAAAGTGTCCTGCTCTGCCTCGGTGGCCTGTTTCACATCCCAGTTAAAGCAGTTACAGTTTCCTGGGGTCTTACTGCGGCACGTGGACTCCACCTGACCTGTTAGCAGCTGGTGTGGCTGACGCGTGAAAGAAAACTGAGCAGAGGACGAACAAACAGGACCAAACCTCGTTTTAAAAATAAACTGACGTTCACGTCCTGTCACTTTTCTGTTCTATCCCAGCTTCTTTTGTTTTTATCTTTTTAATACTCTGTCACTCTTTTCCCTGAGTAAACCAGTTCATCAGAAATCTGTGGACGTACCAGTCCGTCACTGGTCTTTGAAACCAGACCTCCTCACAGACGAGTCGCTCACTCTGTTTCATATTATCCTGTGATCTTCACTCTGTTGATGTTTCTGCAGCTCGCGCCGCACGCACCGCCCCCAAACCGAGCCCTGATGAGGAAGAGGAAGGGGACTCTGGAGACGACGACAGCTTCATTGATGACGACAGCGGGGACGTGGGCGATGACTCAGATTATGTCCCTCCTGACTCAGATGACAGCGGGAAGGAGGACATCAAAAGACTGCAGAAGGAAGCACAGGTCTTTCTGAAGAGGAGGAAGTAGCTCAGCTCAGCTTCCTCTTGTCTTTTTCTGAAGCCTCCAGCATCAAACACGTCTGAGTTTTAGTCTGTGTGTGTTTTAGGAGAAGGAAGGTTTCAAAGAAACGATGACAGTCGACAGTTCTGACCAAAGGGAAGTTTAGGCTCCAAGCTGATTAAACTATTAGATGTTTTCTCTTCCCTCCTCCAACGAAACGTTCAGACTTTCTGAAACTCTCAGTGCTGTAGGCCCCGGTCTCAGGCCCTGGTCTCAGGTCCTGGTCTCCTGTTGATCAGACAGATTTAATAAAGTCTCCACTCAGGAGGTGAAAGCTGGACTCTGAGCTCTCAGCACCTCAGTGTCGGCTCTCAGGCCTCTCGTCTGTTTACTGACATCATCCTATCAGATTTCTGACCCCATTTTTTTTACTTCCTGCTGCCAACAAGCAAAAGCTGCCTGGTGTCTTCACAGGTGTTGTCATGGCAACAGCAAACCAAACACCTGGCTGTAATAAATCAGGCTGAGTGAAGAAGAGTGGAAATCCTTCCAGGTGCAGGTCCAGTTTGGCTCAGGCTGTTTCTGGTTCGGGACTGAGATAAACCAGCTTCTGGAAATATTCCAACAGTGGTTCTGATGAACACTCTGACTGAGGGATTAGTCCAGACAGGAAGTCAAAGTTTTACTGTTTCTGTTTAAATACATCTGATGAAAATCAAATCTGTCCCGTCTTGATTTCATTTCCTGTTGTGAAACTGGGCCGTGCTCAGGGTTTGATGAGCCACCAGAGTATTTTCAAAGAAAAACATTCACAGTTTGTTCATTTATTCTTATTTATTCTTCGTTACATTTTCTATTTTGTCAAGTTCATCTCATCACATTAACTCGTAAAGCAGCGGATTTCCTTTGCTGACGCCCTGTGAAGCTGCTCATGAGCTCAACTAAATTTCTTCACAGTCCATCACCTGACTCAACATCATTTCACTCAGCATCATGAATGTCAGCCTCATGTAATCGTAGGATATAAACTCTTCTACAAATCATAAAAAATCCCCAATACGACGTCAGAGGTGGAGAATCTGAATCTTCTCTGTAAAATCTTTCCACTGTTTCCTCAGAAAGAACTAAACTACAACGTGAGCTGCTCGTTCACAGCAGGAAACAAACATGTACATACAGTGGGTCTGTGGCGTCGTCTGATCTCAGCATCAGATGTTTCGTGCAGTGTGAGTAGTGTTTCTTAAAACTTGATCAGGAGCCATTAGAAAATATTTCTCCTCCCCTTTGCCGCCCCTCCAGCTGGTGGCCTAAGCCTAAAGCCAGTCCTGGACCAGGTAAACCAGGCAGGCGGGGCCCCAAAGGACCCAGGTTTACTCCAAATCATTTGGGCCTGAACAAATTAGTTAGAAACGTGCTCCGATGTTCTGAAGCGTGATATCGGCTCCGTCAGGTCCTCCAGCCTTCATCGCGTGGCCCAGTTGTTCAGACGGACTCTGTGTTGACTGTGAATTGTTTCCATTATATTGTGGTTGTAAAGTGTTTTATCACAGGAGACGAAGCTGTAACAAACCATTACTTTCATTATCAATCCATCAATGATCCTCTTTCAGTGATCACATGTAGAAAACAGTGAAAACAGCTCAGACTGAAATATTCAAAGTCTTGTTTTGTCTAAGAAACAGTCAAACACTCAAAGATGTTTCCTGTCACAGAATAATATAATCAAACTGATGTGGGGGTCAGTAGGAGCCCCGGGGCCCCTCAGGAGATTAATCCAGCCTCACTATTGATCAGAACTGACCCCCATCAATCAAGCAAATATGTTTTTTAATTCAAGTGTCATTTCTGACACGACAGGACGTCGGTTACCCAGGAAACCAGTTTACCTGAAACCGATGGAGCGTCTGTGTTCAGTCTTAGTCCCAAACGCTGTGATCCATCAGAGAGAAGGCTTCAGCCCCTGAGTTCCTCCAGAGGTTCTTGGTTCCTGTGGTGGAAGTGGCCCGTTTGTTTCTGGGAGAAATGACTGAGGCTGTTACTTCAGGTGTTGCTCTGTTATTCCATTAGAAAACTCCTGGAAGATTATTTCTAGAACTGAGGGGGAACCCAGGAACATACAGAAAAAATCGAGTTTTTCGGGTTCAGTGTGATGAGTTTCTGTTGTGCTGCCCATTGATGTGGTTGTGAAGCTGCAGAAGATCCAGTGCGTTGTTTGAGCTCTACCTCAGCCGAGCTCCCTCTGCGTCCTCCGTCACTCGGAGGGAGGACGTCCGTGCCTCCCCTTCATCAACCGACTTGGCAGCCACGAAGGTCACCAGCCTCAGAGGGAACTTGCCCGCCTTCTTCAGGCGCTTGGTGTTATTTCGGACACTCACAAAGCAGAGGGTGTTGATGACCCCATTGCTCATGGCGATGCACTCGATGATGTAGAAGGCCACCAGGGAGTTCCTGTCCCTGGAGATGAGGGTGGGGTAAAAGTCCCGCAGCAGGGCAAAGCCATAGTATGGCGCCCAACATAGGACATAGGCGACCAGCACCAGAATCAACACCACCACCGTCCTGCGACGCCTCTGGAGCCTCTTCCGGATCTGCTCCGTCTGGAAACCCGGAACGTCCTTAAACCACAGCTCCCTGGAGATCTGGATGTAGCAGACAGCCATAACAGTCACGGGGCCCATGAACTCCAGGGTGAAGATGAGGAGGAAGTATGAGCGGTAGTAAACCTGCTGGTCCACAGGCCAGATCTGAGCACAGAAGGTCTTGTGGGCACGACCTTCTACATGTGGGTACGTCGTCTCGGAGGCCATGTAAGCAGAAGGGATGGAGATGAAGATGGGGACGATCCAGATGGTCAGGATCACACAGTACGCCGTCTGGTGCTTCATCCGAGGCTTCAGAGGGTGGAGGATAGCCATGTACCTGCAGACACAGAGGGAACAATGGGCTGAATGTGGGTCAGGTCTGTCTTTGGAGTCTCAAATACTCAGAAGGACGAAGCCACTGCTGTAGGCTTTAACAGTGGCTCTCAAGTGACTGAGGTGACCTGGACTCATCACTGTTAAGTAAAGATTTAAACTTATTTAATTGACTGAATGAATCCACGTCAGGTCAAAGTGTAAAAGGTGGGGTTGGCTAAACTTGGGGAGATAATCACTGGTGCAGAAAAGAATATTGTATTTTATCATTTCCAAAATAAAAACAGAGCCAGAGGACGAGCGTCAGCTGCTGTTCAAGTGTCTCATACTCCACCTCAGTGTTTCTCCACCTCGTCTTGTGTAGCTCAGGCTTCACAGGAAGGAGATTTGGGACAGAAACATTTGATTCAAACATTTCAAACAGGCTGGTATTGGAGGAGACAGTGGCTGGAAAGCAGGAGAGAAAGGTTTCCACCATGTTGAGGGAAGGATCAGTACTTCACCGGTGGAGTATTTTGCCAACCATGATCCATCTGATAATGCACCTGGAATCAGTGAATGCTGTTGTCCCTCACAAACCCAGACCCACACTGTTTTCTGAGCAGGCAGACAAAGACCAGAGACTTCTAAGACCCATAAAATTCCTTGGATGTGGGTCTTCCACTGTGGGGACACCTCACCTCAGCGAAGATCTGATCAGTCTCCCTGTGATGAGGACCACCATGATACCATGATGAGGCTAACGGTCACGTACGTTTACTCACTTTAACATCAGTCATTTCAAACACTGAGTCTAATCAAAGTAAAATGAAAACAGCCAACAAAACTAGGCCCAGCTGTGCCAGCTGCAACATTAAAGTGAGGCATGCATTCATGCATCAGCAACGTAATCCCATACTATGGTACCTTTACCTGTTGTACTTTAAATTTCTTTTCATGCAAACGGAGGTAAACTTTTGATTTGACTTCTTCCGTCACTGACAGCAGCATATTAATTCATATTTACAGTCACTTCATTAAAATAGTTGCTGACAGACATTTTGTTGTGTGATCCGTAAAGACGTTCAGGTCTTTGGTGTTACTGGTGTCAGATGTGATGGATTTTACTGTTATCGGCTGCAGGAGTCTTGAACTCTTGACCCAGGTCTGGTAAGGACTCCACTCTGCCAGATATTTGGCTGTGAACACTCTCAGACTCGCAGGGAAACCGGAACCACTCTCACATTCCCCGGTGTTCAGAGATTATCCGTCTTTCCTCTCTCCAGATGCTATTTATACATGTTTCAGCCATGATAAATGAAACATGGGGGGCTGCTGGTCCCAAAGTACGAGCTACAGCGGATGATGGATTTCATTCAGAAGCTGAGGGGAAGCACAGAAGCAGCTTTTATTGTAGCAGAACGTAAATCATCTCCGGTCAGATCGTCCTCAGAGTCCTGAAGCTGTTCTGAGATCTGTTCGATGTGAAGCGGCCATGAAGTCCTGCACAGCATCACCTGCTACATGGTCTCCAGGTTAAACAGACGTCTACATGCTAAATGTTTACTCATTGTTTGTGTATGTGATCCTTTCACTGCTGCTCTGTATGTGCAGCACTATGCAAGAGTCTGAGACACTTCACATTCTTCTGACCGTCCCTGATCCGTCCTGCAGCAGATGGTCTGGACCTACAGGGACCTGATCTCAGCATCATGGACTCAGTCTGGGATCACATGCAGATACTGGTGATACTGTGAGTACGGGGCAGAGACGTCCTCATTACTCATCAGGATACATGTTCTAAGAGCAGAGTGATGTTAATGGGAGAGGGAGCATTAACGAGGGTGGAGGGGGGGAAGAAGACTGGAGGAGAAAACACAAAGGAAGATGGAACAAATGAAGAAATAACAAAGAAAGAAAAATGGAGAAAATGAAGGAAAAGAACAAAGAGGAGATCAGCACCACTTATGGTCACAGGGGGCAGTAGTGAGCCAAACCTGCACCTGAGAAGACGCTGTGCATGAAAACACGGACCAGCGTGTTTCTATTCTATTCTTAACTTCAGACTGTGTTTGATGAGACTAGAAATGAACAAACAAATCTGAGCTTCAAGATTAACCATGGACTCCAACCAGCCACCTCCCCCGAAGTTGCAGGTGAACTCACCTGTCCACGGCGATGGCCAGCAGTGCGTTCGTAGACACGTAGAGTGAGACGGTGCGGAGGTAGTTGGTGGAGGCGCAGAGCAGCAGGCCGTGATCCCATGACAGCTGCTTGACCACGTAGTAATCCAGCAGGAAGGGACAGCACACCGCCGACACCAGCACGTCCGAAACGGCCAGGTTGGCGATCAGCAGGTTGGTCAGGCTTCTGAGCTGCTTGTAGCGAGCAAGGCTGGCGATGAACAGGCAGTTTCCCACTCCACAGACCAGCATGATGCCCACCAGGACCACGGCGATTACGATGGTGGCCACGAAGAAGGCCCGGCCCTGCGTGGTGTCCGGGATCTCGTCCAGAGGAATCTCGTAGTCCAGGTCATCACTGGCCAGGAAGTAGTCAGTCAGTGCCGAGCTGCTGTTGGTCGGGTCTCCCATTCTGGATCAGGTCAGCATGATCAGATTTAGTCTGCAGAGTTGGGGAAACAAGACAAAGGTTTCGATTTTTCCTCCAGTGAACGATAAAAATTGACAAATGAGCGTTTAAGACCGAGGAAAACATGATGCCAAACACACCTCTGTAAAAGCTGAGAGGTTTTTAAATAAGTCGCTCAAGAAAAAGCTGCCGAGATCACGACGTCACGTCTAAAACATTTGATTGTATTACAAGAGACAGTTTCATTCATTTTAAATTCTCCACCATCATTCCACAGATTCCTGTGGCCACTGTTCAGACCTTAAACACATCTCAGCTGATCTGATGCAGTACAACTTTACTGCTGATACTCAATGTTAGCCTCTAACAGGCTAATTCACACAGCACAGAGCTGAATCTTTACAAACTTTCATACAGTCAGAGATCGGAGGTGCAGCGTGGACAGACCATCAGTCGATCACACAGACAGCTCTGTATTTGCTTCATTTTCATAGTCCTGCTGATGGAGGTTCTGGGTGGCAGTGTTCGTGTAGAGTACTTGTCAGATTCGTCCTCGGGTTGGGGAATGTTGCGTCTCAGCTCTGATGTCTGAAAAACTCTCCGAGCTCCGATACAAGACACTCTGTCGTGTCAGGCACATAAAAGTGGCTCAAAGCGAAGAATGATTTTACTGGATTCAAACACTGACTGCATTAATCTGACCAATGTGGAAGTCAAGCCAGAAAAATCAGAAGATGAAGATATTTCTGGGGATTAAAAATGAAAAGTCTCACATGAATTCCTTCATTTTGCAGATAAATGGTTTTCTCATGCATTTATTTATTTTCATGGCATGAATGGTCTTCCACATTCAAATGATACCAATCAGTTACAGATAATTTTGGCTCCTCAGGCAGATCCAGCTGTCGCAGGTGGTATTAGATCAGATTACATTAAAAAGTCATGAGGACATATTTTTCTGCAGGAATGAGAAAAATTTAAAAACGAATCTCTTAATTAATGAATCTCTTAACTGGGTTTTTTTCTTCAGAATATGACTCAGTAGTTTTGACTTCTTAAATCCAAATTTTGATAGAATATTATTTCACAGTAAAGTCAAAATCAGACTCTCTATTATTATTATTATTATTATTATTTCAAAGCATCAATTTATTTGGCACAAATGGGCGACCAAATACACATAATGCAGAGGACCGGAGGGTGCGGCAGTCTGCAGCTGAAGGAGCTCCCCAACGTCCCCACTGTCTCTTACAGGGGGTGAGAGTCCACTGGGTCCACTGAGTTTGTCCAGCTTCCTCTTGTCCCTGTCTGTTATTCCACCACTGCATAGAAAGTTGCTGATGCCATAAAAAGTCTCCTCAGGAGGTGGAGGCGACTCTGGCCCTTCTTGAATAGGACACCTGTGTTGTCTGGCCAGTTTATTGTTTACGTGCACGCCTGTACACATTCACCCTCTCTATGTCAAGTCCATCACCATCTCCCCATCACTGATGTGAAGGCGATGGAGTTCACAACAGTCAATGAAGTCACAATAAAATATATTATATATATTAGAGCTGAAACAATACTCATTTAACTGATTGGTGGATTAAAAGAAAATTAATCTGCAACTCTTTTAATTATCGATTCATTATTTCGGACATTTTGCCAAAACATTCCTAAACTCAGAAAGTAAAGTGGAGGCAGGTTTCATAATGAAGTCCGCCTCAGAGACCTGATCCAGCACTCATCCACATCATCACATTAACTTTATGTCTCTCTGAAATAAACAGAAGTGCTAAATACATGTAATGTGACACACACACACACACACATTTAGAATAAACACAAAGTTAAACTCCGACCTTCAGCTCTGAATGAAACAGGAAGTCCGCGCTGAACGACTGATCAGTCCGTTTGATCCGCACTGAGCTGGATCACAGACCTGAGGCTGCTTCTCCGCGCGCCCTGCTCCGCGGAGTGACGAGAGCACGGGGCGCGTTCGCGACGCACAGCGACTCGACATGCACGCGCGCGCACAGAGGAGTAAACGAAGACACATCAAAGCCTCAGACCTGTCCATTCATTCTCGGTCCGTATGAGGCTCACATACTAAAACCTCTAAAGCTCACAAATCAACACGCATCTTCTTTGTACCACAATAAAACCCGCTCTGTACTTTTGAAGCTAGGCTAGCTGTTTCCCCCTGCTTCCTGTCTTTATGCTAAGCTAAGCTAATCACCTCCTGACCCTTGCTCTGTACTCCACACACAGAGTGAGTCGGAGTTTTTCTTAATCCACGTTTTAGCTCCACAGCTGATTAGGTTGTTAGACAGTGGAGTCCATCCTGAGGGTCGAGGCCCCTGCAGGTGGACGCAAAATAAGTGTGAGGGGCTGCGTATGGTGGCCCTGAGGTGCAAAACAGAACAAAGAAAAGCAAAAGCACAAGAACATTTTTAAAAACAATGCAAAATCATTTAGTAAAACACAAATAGGCTGTAAAAACCTACAACAGTTATTATATTCTGACTTTTCTCTTTTTGAATCATAAGTGTTCACGTCCTCAGGCTCTAACTTCTGTTTAAATGAAGGCATCCTGATGAAGACGAGACGCTTCGAGGACACACTGATTTACTCTGAAGAGGTTTGGACCAGCTGCACTGAGAACAGCTGAATCAGCACGTCGATGCCGGGACTGTGATCAAAACTGCAGCCTCGAGGTTTGGAAGCATAAATTATGGTGCGGACGACCTCATATTCTGTACAGAGATAAAAGATGATCACAAAAGTACACTGAGCTCACACACACACACACACACACTCATGCTGAACACGGTCCCCAGAGGAGGCTCTATTCCCTCCTGTCTGTCAGATATGAATTACAGTGAGCAGCTTGGTGTCCAGCCTGGGTGAAAACTGACTGTTTCCTGATGAGCCTGGAGAAAAACTCTTATCTGAGGCAAACATTATGAGAAGCCTTTTATTTTTTTACTTTACAAAAAAAGATGTAGGCCAGAGATTCTTCTCTCGACCTCGTACGACCGCACAGAATTTATTAAGAAAAAAGGATTTACAAAAATCTGAAGAAACTGGGAACCACCACCCACCACACCCGTCAGAGTCTCTGAGTCCTGTTAGTGATCAGACGTGGGAACTACTTCTTGGCGTAGGTGATCTTCATGGCGCAGGTCGCTGTGATTCTGAAGCCCTGCAGTGCGTCTTTAGCCACGCCCGCCTGAGTGTCGCTTTCAAACTCCACGAAGGCGATGTCGTGTTTCCCCGGGACGAGCCGCACCTCTTTGAAACCAGGAAACCTGCCGAGGACAAAAAAACCAAAACAAACTGTCTCATTTACACACCAGCTCTGCGTAAACACACGCCTGTGTAGAACTGACAGTGAACGCAGCACTCACTGGTTGAACAGCATGGACAGCATCATCTCATTGGTCTCCTCCGGCAGGTTACTGAGGAACAGGATGTAGTTGGGTGGGTTGTCTGGGACCTGAGAAGAAAACAGGTCTTGATCAGGACATATAACTGTGTGTGTGTATATATATAAACCTAAACCTGTAAAGGTGCATTCAGTATTTTCTGCTGCCTCTTTGCTGATTGATGAAATGTTCAGCTGTATTTTACAACACTAAAGATAAACCAGGACGATGTTTATCAAGATCAACCTGATTGAACCTGAGAGTTTGGTTTGTGTTGCTGTCCACAGTCTTACCTGTACGGCGGGGGAGTGCACAGGAGCCGCTGATCCCTGCAAACAATAAAGACAACGAACATGTTGATTTTCTAATAGAACAACAAACTTCACTGTTTAAGAACCCAGGATCAGTGTCCATTAAATATCTGTTAACAGTCCAACAGCAGTGCTTTTTATATGTTCTAACTAAGATGTTTTCAGTTCATATCAACACATTAAAAAAAACTCGTCAAGTTACATCATCATTGTGCAATAAGATATTTTCATACTCGATGAAAATGAGCAGCAGACATTTCAAATCTGAAACACTAGCACACGTGTTTCAACATATTCATTCATGTACTGTAAGGTGTTCATGGCACGCATTAAAGGGGCTAATGGCTCCTTTAAGTAGAAACATGTTTCACATACAGCGCAGCAGTGAATCTGTAGCTGTACTTGAACATGATTAACTCTCTGCTGACAGCCTCCGTTCCTCTCATCAGATCACAGCTCTGCCTCTAAATCGTCACTAAGCCTGACAGAGGTGCAGAGTGTCTGCTGATGAGGGAGTGACTGACTGTTTTCACTTCACTGTTTAAGAACCCAGGATCTGATCTCCTGCTTTATTCAGCCATGAGGTGACTGATCCCGACCAGGCCGCTGCTGACACGCTGCCTCAGCTCACTGAGACATACACAGTCACACACCAATAAAAATGACGCAACTCATGAGAAATAAAGAGGTTTTTGGAAATATTTCCTCCAGACTTTTTTTATTACAGTCATCAATCTAACCGTTCAATAACAACAGTGTTTAAAGTTCAGCGATCCAACCCTCATCAGTTCTCAGTGTTGCCTCGTGGGTAGGAGGCAGGTTTTAAAACTTGACTTTAATGGTGATCTGCAGCTGTGAAGGTGTGTTGGTTTGCTGTAGCAGTTGGGTGGGGATGTACCATGAGACATCATAAATGAGGCTTTATGCTGATCATTAACTTTTGAATTTTGAAATGTTTTTGGTTTTATATTTGTTCAGTTGTGAGGTAATATTCTAACCTGAACATCAACAATGACAACTGAGAGTATTTTTTTCTGTAGGGTTGGATGATGTGGCCAAAAATATCATCACGATATTTATTTTCATAGTGGTTGTAACTGAACTGTATAATTATCACAACACACTTATAATACCATTAGTGAAGAAGTAAATGTGTTTAACTCAGGGACACTCAGCTCAGGACTGAATAAACCAAATAAAGGTTTGATGACTGACTGATCACCTCCTCACATTCAGCTTTTCTAAACTCGATGCTGCCGACAGCAGCGTCACTCACCACTGCTGGTTTCTTTGTGAGGTTCGCTGCAGGCTCCTGAGCTTTCTTCTTCTTCTCCTTCTTCTTCTCCTTGTCACCATAAGTGCCCTTCACCTTGGCAATGACCTCAGAGTCAGTCTTTGCATACTGTATCCTCTGGAAAACAAGACCCGGGTCAGTGAAAGCCCAGCCTCGTTCTGAGAGGAGAGACAAGTTGCCAATGCTAATGTGTTACATGTTAGAAAGTTATCTGCAGCTGCAAGAAGCAAATTCCTTCTGCTTTTGTAATGTCTGATGAGGGTTAGGATTAGTGTCGACCACATGACTAAATACAACCAGGTAAAATGAAAACATCCAGTGGATCTCAGCCTACCATGGGCTTGTTGTAGAAGGGGAAGCCTTGTAGCTGCCTCAGTGCATTGGTGGCAGCAGCAAGCTCTTTAAAGACCACAAAGGCCTGCCCCCTCATCTTCATGGTCTTCAAGGCCACAATGTCGATGATCTGACCGAACTGAGAGAAGAGTGCGTAGAGCGAGCGCTTCAGCTCTGCAGGACGAAGACAGGGAACAAACAGGGGTCAAAACAAAATCTCAGGCAGCTGAGGTATCAGCAGGGCTGCAAATAATGATTTATTAATAATAATTATTATTATTATATAATATTGTATATAATATTTTTTTTGTTGATTAATGTGTTGATGATTTTCTCCGATAAATCATTACAGTTTACAAAAATTTCAGAAAGCAGCAGAACAATGCCCATCTGTCTTCTGATGTATTTTTTTGTCCAATCAACAGCTCAAAACCCCAAAACATTTAGTTTGCAGTTATATCAGACAAACACAAGCAGAACATCCTGATTCTGGAAGGGAACGTGATAATATTTGTTGTTTTAGCTTCCTGAGGACTCCACTGATTTATCAGTTATCAAAATAGCGGCTGATGGTCCGTCAACCGATGAATCGACTGATCGTTTCAGCTTGTACACACACAGGAGGACGAAATTATAAAAATGTCATTTTTCCCAAGTGCTGTTAAACAGAGCAAAGAACTTTTAACACAGCTTTTTCAAACATCCTAGTTTTATTTTGGCTGCTTACATTATTTTACTTTGCACACAGAAACAAAATTATTTCACAAAATGATTAGCCCCCCTGATGTTAACAGTCAGTTGTGTGTCCTTTTTGCTGGATAACATCCTGCAGTCGTTTGTTGTCTCTGACACCCTCAGTTTTAATCTGATTTTACAAGCTTTGAGCATTACAAAGTTAAAGCACATCGTTGCACAACAGTGCAACAAAGCAGCTCATTTTAAGCTGATAACTATTTTTAAGGCTACTATTAAATCAATCAGTAGCTTTACTACATTACTACTGCACTATCTGCTCAACACGTCTGATCAATTAATTTGGCATCATTAACGATGACTTACCCTCTTTCTTCACTTTGTCATTGATGTTGTTGATGTAAATGGTATGGTTAGGGCGGATGTCCATGGTGGAGACTGAGGAAACAGAAACAGAGCCAGTTTAACTTCTACATCTCTTTAAAGGGAACCAGTCATTTTGTCCAGACCACTTTAGAAGATGTTTGTAGAACAAGCAGGAACAGAGTTATTCACAGGAACTGAGTGTTTCGGTGGCGAACTAAAGGCACGGAGGCCTTTATGACAGAGCTGCTCAGCTCAACACCCAACAGCGGAGCGTTATTTCACTGAGGAATAAAGGTACACCTCTTTTAACCGCGTCCGTACATCACGTTTAGGCTCAGCCGAAGCTAATGTTAGCATGCGTTAGCTTTCCGTTCGTTGAATTCATTCAGAACGTTAGCTTAGCGGGTGTTAGCTTTCCATTTAACCGTAATCGGTGTTTCCTGGTCTTTCACTGGTCTTTATAAGAACACAACCCGTTACACGTTTGGTTGTTACTTGTCCAGTTCTGGAGTCAAACTGCTGGTAGATAAGCTTAAGAAAAAATGGAATAAACAGAAAACTCACCTGCTCTCCACTCACACGGCTCAAGCACAACAGGAAACACGCACTGCTACTGGCGCCGGTAAAACCGGCTACTGCTTTAAGGCCGTTCGTCCTGCAGCGCCACCGGCAGGTCAGGAGGAGAACTACAGGCTTCTCATCACGCCGTAAGTTCAGTGTGAACTCCTGCTCCTGGGCAGGAGTCGGCTCCGATCAGTCACTTCAAAGAGCCGGCTCTAAGAGCCGTTTCGTTCAACCCCCCTATTCCCCGTAGTATTATTCTCAAGTATTGGGAATAAGGGAGTTCAGAGGTGGCGACATCCACTCAAAGAAACTCCTCTATCTCATTCTGAGTAGGTCTTACAGAACATAGATGCAAGGCAGGTATCCATGTACATGTGTCTTTAGATCTGTATGTATGTATGTATGGTATCTGAAATGAGAACAACAGAAAACCAGCCAACATGCATTATTATATGTCCACACTGAACACTTAGACCTAGTGTAACATTTATATCCGAACCTACAATACAGGCACGTTAGTCTGAGGAACTTTGCTAAATAACAATATGGGTCTGAAATGCTAATAAGAGTCCACAATAGAAAGCAGTATGTTTTCAGAAAGAAATACAAATGTCACTACTTAATGTTATTAATACCCATACAGTGATAAACATGAACTGAAGCAGAGAGGGTGACTCCTGAACGCATACAACTTGGAGAAACTAACAATATCAATAGGGTGAGTGCATCCAGTGCATCCGCTGGGTCCTAAAGCTATAGACTACGGCGCCCAAACACTAAATAGGGAATTTGTAACAAATACATTGACATTATAGACAGAAGATCATTTAGTGTGACCTTTCATGTCACTAAAGAAGGAGACAGTTTTGTTTCACGCTGTTTCCAAAGGTGAGTTATTCGTTTTAAGAAATTATGAAATTATGGATTTTGAATTTGTACTGATTTCTCCATATCTCAATATTTTTGTGCTATTTTACGTGGGAGAGAAATGTAACAGACTTATTAGTCACAAACTGAAAGGTGCTGTTAGACAATAGTGATCAAAGACTAAAACATTTGTCATCTTTGGCATTTTTTGATTCTGTTGATTCATTGTTTAGCTCCGGTACATTTCTATCAGAACGGTCAAATAACGAAAACATTCCTTTTTGTAAATCTAAACTGAAATAAATTGTCTCCTCCCGGCCCCCGTACAGGTGTGTTCTTTGTATCAGCTGAAGCTCCTGTTTGTCACGTGAGAGTTAGCCCAGAAGCTAACAGCTGCTCGACATCAAAGGGGACGAAAGAAGCAGCAGGAACCATGGACGAGCGCCGGTTCATACCGGGACAGCGACGCGGCATCACAGGACCACGATAACATCTGTCCGGTGCGGCGGACCCCCCCCTCCCCGCTGTCTGTTCACTTTGTACGTCTCGTGTGCAGTCGCTCGGTTATCTCCGTGACTTTTGCCCTCTTTGTCCCGCTGTGGCTCATGCTAACCGGTTAGCCCGTTAGCTGAGTAGCCGTTATAAGGCAGCGCCGCTCACCGTGGCGAACTGACGGACCGACCGACTACACTGGGCGGACAACAGCGGGATGTGCAATGGCATCGGTTCGGGTGGCTGTCCGGGTCAGGCCCATGAACAGGCGGTGAGTTAAGGACCTTAAACGGTTATTTGACGGTTACGGTCCAGTGTGCAGTGATAATGTGAGATGCTAACGGCTCATATAAAGGTACCCGCTGTAGTCTGGCTGGTTAAAGCCCAGAGATTGACTCAGACTTTATTTCCACACCTTCAAACGCCCCGCAGGTTTTTTATTATAGTTTCTGCCTCCGGCCCGGTGGTTTCGCTTCAGCCGTGTCTCCGTGTGAGAATGCAGGTGGTTTTGTGGTTTTGTGGTTTGTGTGAAACAGCAGCAGGTCGCAGACTGACAACATGTTCTCACCTGTTTGTACCTGAGAGGCAGAGCAGGTGCAGCTGGGTGAGTTATGACAGGCAGAGATTAAAGAAAGCAGACAGATATCACATTATATATTATCTATAAGTGTTTTCCTGGTACCGTTATTCTCAGTCATCCCTGAGGGACTTTGCAGTTATGTCAGTATCAGCAGTCACTGGATTTACAGATTTACAACTCTCAGTTAACTGCCCTCATAATTAATGTTGCTGCTCTAACACTGTAACATTGATCAGTGCGTGTCATATATCATTATAGAGTGATTTTAAATTGCTCAAAAACTAAATGAAAGCAGAAGTCATTCATTCATGAATCATTCAGTAAACAGACAGAAAATTAAAATAAACTTAACTCCAACAGCCTTTGATTTTCTGACCAGTCTCATGTAGCTGTGTTAATCTGATCCTCCATTATACATCTGGTTAGTGTGTTATAGTGAGCGCACACAGTATTACATAAGGTGTTGTAGGGTTATTGTGCTACTCTAAGATAACAGATGCCTTTATGTCCCAATAAACACTACTGATACAGAGTTTTAAAGTGAAAGTTCCTGCAGAGGCCTCAAGTGTTGCTTTGACTAAAACACTGAAGATGTTGTTAAGCCTGAGAACAATTCTCACAGTCAACAGATATAATCAATTAATAGTTTAATTCTTGTTTATTGTTTGTCATTTTTCATGTGTTTAAACTGTGGGTGGAGCTACAGTATCTGAAGACGTCACCTCTCGGCTCTGTGATGTTATGAAGGCCATTTTTTCAGTTTGATGATGATTGAGTGAAAGTTGATTAATTGTTAATGAAAGTAATAGGTCAGCTGGCAGTGTGATGTGGTTTTGCAGCCATTGGAATATTTAGCTCAGTTTTAGTGTGAGATACAGAATAAAAAGCCTGTGATGTTAATCAGTGTGGATAAAATGTTTTACATGTCTGGACAGGAGCATTGAGAGTCATTCCCCCTGTAAATAAACTTAAAACTTTTATAATGGGAAATATATATATAATATTTTTCATATGACTAGAAAACTTTGTTTCAGCAGTGATAATGATGTGTCCTAAGGTTGAGGAGAAAACCAAGTCCAGTTACAATATGATTCAAAACGGGATAAAAGTCAGTTAAATTTAAGATTTTAAAGGATATTATAATAATAATGATGATAATTTGAAAGGAATACACAGGTTTAAAAAATATTTTTGGCTGCAGGGAAATCTGTTTGGGTTGGATATTAAAAAAACAAAACAGCTGACGTGAATGAAATCCTGGAAAAAGATTCTCAAACAACGCTGGGAACCTGTTAAATGAAAATATTTGACCTGCGTTGATGTTGTGGTGAAATACATTCTATTTTCTTGGTCTTTGACAGGGAGAAGGACTTGACTGCAAAATGCATCATCAAGATGGAAGGAACGAAAACCACCATCACCAACCTGAAGGTCTTTTTTTTTTGTTGTTTAATGAAAATCTTCCCATTCATGCAACCTGTAAAAATCAACTTAACTACATGGTATTTAATATTCTATGATTTATGTTCTGATTCCTTTAGATCCCTGATGGCGTTGCAGGAGATGTGATGAGGGATCGAACCAAAACCTTCACATATGACTTCTCCTATGACTCCGCGGACAGTAAAAGCTCCGCGTTTGTCTCTCAGGAAAAGGTAAATGTCCGTCTCACTGCCCACACACAGACCAGATGTGTTTTTATTTCCACAGCATGAGGTTATCACCACAGGGATCCATTTTAATTTTGCCCTCAGGGATTCATTAGTTCAGACCAAATGTAATGATGATTTCTAAAAGCAACACTGACACAGTACTGAACATTTCATTATTATTAGTATTATTATTATTATTATTATTCTGTAGTGACTGCCATGATCTATAAATAAACAGAGGGAAAATGGAGAACAGACATCCAGGGTTCAGAGGGTTAATCTTTTCCCGGCCTGCTCTGTAAATCCTCTCTTGCTCTTTTGGATGATTAGTGTAACAAAGGTTTGGATTTGGAATCAGAGGATGGAGGATTTTTTAAACTTTTGTTCCCGGTCAAAGCAGCTTGTTGATGATCGCAGACTGTTTACTCAAGACTCGACGTCCATGTGTGAGCTTGTCATGAGCTCTGCCATATCACATTACAGCTCTGCAACAATCAATACTGACGCACTGAGTCATGTGGGTGTAGAGTCTGGAGTGAACTGTTTTGCAATCTCAGGCACCAGTTCACACGTCAGCGGGCCTTAAAGAGGTCCTGGCACAACTGAAAGCACTTTTATTTTCTTGTTTCGTTTGCAGGTTTTCAAAGATTTGGGCTCCGATGTGCTGAAAGCAGCGTTTGAGGGCTACAACGCCTGCGTCTTCGCCTACGGCCAGACCGGCTCGGGGAAGTCCTACACTATGATGGGAAATCCAGTGAGACAAAACTCCAGACATATTAACATTCACGTTCCAGATTCTCTTGTCTGAAAAACTTCATGATGACTTTTAGCAGTGTGATAAGCTTCAGAATTCAGATTATTGATCTGTGTGCTCAGTTGCAGCAGTGAAGTCATCAGTGAAGGCTCCGGCTGACTTCGACTGACTTCGACTGACCTTGTTTCATTTTCAAATGATAAGTGTGGACAGCAGAGTTTAGAGATCACAAGTCCAAACCCCCCAGTGCGTCTGCTCCCTGAAAACACCGAAACGAAAGTCTTCGGTCCATTTTAAAGGTCGAGCTTCTTGAGACCAGGAGTTGTTTTTCATTCAGTATTTGGGTACAAACCTGCGTTCATAGTTCCATCTTTAAACGTCATTTCCCCTTCACCTTTTGCTCTAATCTCTGCGTCTCAGAGACTAGAATCAGCCCGTAAAACACCTTCTGTGTCTAATGTTCTTAATCCTCAGACAAAATCAAGAGCATGTGATCTTAGGTTCAGTCCTGCTGAATAACTGACAAGTTTGTGGTGTCAAAGGTCACAACCTGGCTGTTCTTAATCCAGAGTTTTGTGTTGAATCTGGTGATGGAGGCTAATTCGACCCCCCACAGGGCCGCGTGAGGTTTTATTCATATGTTCGATGTTATCAGCTGCACTGTCAATAAGCCTGAAGGCCGGCCGGTTCCTCCGAGATTACACTGGAATGCAGTGATGTGACTACAGAGTTAATACACTTTATTTATTGAGCAGTATTGACAAAAGGATAGTAGAAAATAGAAGGATTATACTTTAAAGCATGGACACAAACCACTAAATCTAAAGCTTCAAGATCCAAAAATCTTGAGGAAAATAGGATTCTGAAGAAGCTTTTTCAACATTTTGATTTTACACATTTATGTAACGTGTGCAGTCGTCTCACGGGTTCAAGAGTAGAGTAACATCTGAAGGCTCAGGACCTGGTGCAGGAGGCTGGACTGGAGGATTAGGGTTTTATCTGCCGTGCTGGGAGCTCCTTCATCAAGGCAGTAGAACAAAATCCTGATGTAATTTAGTTTTCGTTAACTCTTAATCTGTGGATTATTTTCTTGACATTAACTGATTAATGTGTAAAATGTCAGAAAAGACTTTCAGTTTACTCTCATCACAAAGATTAAGCAGTAAATTACCACGTGTGAGAAGCTGCAGCTGACAAATATTTGTCGTTTTTGCTGAAAAAAATATTACAAAATAAAACCGTCAATTAAAAACTATTTACAGATGAACTTTCTCTTCATCCATTAATATATTGATCGTCAGAGTCCAGACTCTGTGTGGTGATGGAAGATGATTAAAGACGTGAAAGAAATGAAATATGAAATGAGATAGAAAATAGCAGTGTTACGTTGACTGATGTTTGGAGAAGCTCCAGCTTTAAAAGCCGTGCAGTGTTGCTGCTCTCTGTAGTTGCTGCAGGCTCTCACTGAAGCCTGGTGTTGTTTGTCTTCTTGTTTCAGGGAGATGCAGGTCTGATCCCGAGGATCTGTGAAGGTTTGTTCAGCCGTATCTCTGAGGCGACTCGATGGGATGAAGCTTCATTTCGTACAGAAGTCAGGTGAGACCAGATTCCAGCCTTTCCAACCTGCGCCTCAAAGAAGGGGAGTTGTTTGAGTTAATATTCCCATAGATAAACGTACATTTTGGTATTAGACAGCACTGATTCAGCTACAGTCAGTTTATCTGTTTGTAAACCACTGCACCTTCACCCTCTCTGTTCACCTGAACAGTAACGTTGAGACTGATGTTATGTTTTCTTCTTCTTTCTTTTGTGCCGTCAGCTACCTGGAGATCTACAACGAGAGGGTGAGGGACCTTCTGAGGAGGAAATCCAATCATACCTACAACCTGAGAGTCAGGGAGCATCCAAAAGATGGACCATATGTAGAAGGTAAAGCTGCTACACAATGCAACTCCAGGTAATTAAGATGCATTGAACTGGACCAAAACATGGAAGTAAAACAACATAACATCAAAGAAATGAATGATAATTCAGCACATTCAGGTGAAGTGTATCGTCACTTTGCCCTGCGTGTACCTGCTGACGTCTGGTTCCCTTCGCTCCTGAGCTTAGACCTGTCCAAACACCTGGTGCAGAACTACAGTGACGTCGAAGAGCTGATGGAAGCCGGAAACATCAACCGCACCACCGCCAGCACCGGCATGAACGACGTGAGCAGCCGCTCACACGCCATCTTCACCATCAACTTCACACAGGTGAGCGACGGGTCACTGACCTGTGTCTGTGGACGCATCTCGATGTTAATGACAGAGTACAGCTGAAAAAATAACTGCTATTAGTTTGAAGTTATGTCTGATGGAGCTTTATTGGCAGGATGTTGTTTCCAAAGCATCTTCATAACAAAGTGACAGCATGAGGTACATAATAAATGAATCCATTTGAATCTGTCTGTCAGGCAAAGTTTGATGCAGAGATGCCCAGTGAAACGGTCAGTAAGATCCACCTGGTGGATCTGGCTGGCAGCGAGCGAGCCGACGCCACCGGAGCCACCGGCGTCCGACTGAAAGAAGGAGGAAACATCAACAAGTCACTGGTTACCCTGGGCAACGTCATCTCTGCTCTAGGTCAGAAACACACCCACTCTTCTTCATGTGATTTTCTAATTTAGACGCACAGACAGAGACTCTGACCTTTCAGTATTATTCACAGCTTCTGAAATGTTTCGAGCTGATTTTATCATCGTACCTGTTGAACTGATGCTAACTGTGTATGTTGACTTTGTACTAAAGCATCAGATTAGCTGCTCTGATTAACACACACTGAGTGATCTCAGTGTGTGTTAATGTTAACTGTATTTGCTGAGTTTCTCCTGATGACTGAAGGGTGTGTTTCCTCTTTCTGTCCAGCCGACATGACGCAGGACGGAGTGAACACCAACCTGAAGAAGAAGTCGGTGTTTGTTCCCTACAGAGACTCTGTGCTAACCTGGCTGCTGAAAGACAGTCTGGGTGGCAACTCCAAGACCATCATGATCGCCAGTGAGAGCAAAGCAAACGTTTCATTACACACGATCATTTTGAATATTCATCCAAAAAACACAAGTATTAGATGTAATTCTTAAATTCATTCCATGTTGTAGCTGTTTCCCCTGCTGACGTGAACTACGGCGAGACCCTTAGCACCCTGCGCTACGCCAACCGAGCCAAGAACATCATCAACAAGCCAACCATCAACGAGGACGCCAACGTCAGGCTGATCAGAGAACTGCGGGCTGAAATCGCCCGACTGAAAGCTCTGCTGGTTCAGGGCAACCAGGTAAACAACCAGAGACAGAAAAACAAAACACTGGCACAGAGAGGCGGACTTAGAGTCAGGAGCCTGTCGTCGCCTCGTCAGGGTTGGAGGAGGCGTCACTCTGCTGCTGCTGCTACACTCTCTGTTTCCACATGTACACATCTGGGCCGTAGACTGTGGACGGCCCAGATGTGTAGAGGACGAAGAGGGAAACTAAACCATGAAATCAGTCTGAGTTTGTGGAGTAAGATTCCTGCTGATTCAAACATAGAGAGAGTCTCTCTGATTTGTTCTACTTTAATTATTTTCTTTGTTTTATATTGTTGTGTTCTGTCTTTAGGCACATGTCAGTGATACAGTCACCAGAAAATATTCTCCATCCATCCATTAGCTTTATCCACGTGTGCTTTAGTGGGTCTCAGATGACACTGGGCGAGGGGTGGGGGGGTGCACCCTGGACAGATCACTGGTCTGTTACAGGCCTGACACCCACAGACACCCACAGACACGCACAGACACGCACAGACACGCACAGACACACAACGTGTGCAGCTGAATCATTTGGAAAGTTTCAACGTATCAGTTGAAGTGAAAAGGTTGAAAGGAGCTGAAAGAGTTGGTGTAAAAACTCAAAGCAGAAAGTCAATGAAATTTTACTTCAGGTGTCAGGCGTCATGTCTCAGGTGAAATCAGGTGAAGTGTGAGTTGTTCCTGTCAGCAGGAGGTGTTTCTGACCCGTGTTTGTGTCTGTCTGTCAGATTGCTCTCCTGGATTCGCCCACTGCACTGAGCATGGAGGAGAAGCTGCACCAGAACGAAGCCAGGGTGAGTCCGACGTGTCGTGCTGTTCTCACACTCGTGTTCGCAGGGTTAAAATCATAAACCTGTGAGATCTGTTTTATTCATTCAGCTGAAAGAAAAGCAGAACCTCTACTGAAAGACGCAGCTTGATGGTTTTCATTACATCCTGACTGAAAATCTAAATGGATCCTCAGTGTTTTTCATTAAAGCAGTGAAATGGGTCGACAGCATTAAACTACAATAAACAACATTTATCCAAAGTTCATGTGATCGGAAAATGTGTTGATGGAGAGTTTCTGTTAATTTGTGTTTCAGGTCTTGGAGCTGACTAAAGAGTGGACCAACAAATGGAACGAGACACAGAACATCCTGAAGGTAAGTGAGTGAAGTGACTGTAGAGAGAACATGGACCTGTGGGGCGGCTGCGAGGAAAAGATGGTTATATTCCACTTTTCAGATCTCTTTGAGCTGTGACGCATCATTTTTTATTCGTTTCGGTTTCTGACGTGCCCTCCATTTCATTTTCACTCACACATTTTTCGTGCTGATGATTTTCTTCGAGTTTCCGCACAGCGTTGATTTCGTCTTCAGCCCAGCTGTTAACTGTTCAGGATTAGTTGAAACGAAATGAATCCTCGAACAGTGAATGGAAACTGTGTCTGCAGGAGGAGACTCTGGCTCTGAGGAAGGAGGGGATCGGTGTGGTGTTGGACTCCGAGCTGCCTCACCTCATCGGCATCGATGACGACCTCCTGAGCACCGGCATCATCCTGTACCATCTGAAGGTCAGAAATCACCTTGAACTCTTCGCCTGGTGAACAGAGCCACGATTATGTTCCAAATGATCTCAGAAATCCAGAAAGTTACTACATCCTTAAAGAGTATTTAAGCATGTTGTTATATAATTTAAACCGTTAATATTATTTTACATTATATGTGGATGAGGATGATATGAACTGCAACTGAATATTAAGAACCTCCATGAAACATCAGAAAAACAACATCTGAGAGTGGAAGAAAGAACATGGTGATCACATCAGAGACGGTGTAATTATTATATTATTATATATGTAATAATTAAATGAATTTACCTGAGTGGAATGTGGTGTGTGTGTGTGTGTGTGTGTGTGTGTGTGTGTGTGTGTGTGTGTGTGTGTGTGTGTGTGTGTGTGTGTG
>JBBMJY010000020.1:547754-567427 GCA_037833715.1 Toxotes lorentzi
GTGTGTGTGTGTGTGTGTGTGTGTGTGTGTGTGTGTGTGTGTGTGTGTGTGTGTGTGTGTGTGTGTGTGTGTTGTTGCTGTAGGAGGCTGATCAAGGAGATGGAGACGAAGCAGCAGAGTGAGAAGGCAGAGCTGGAGCGCCTGCAGCAGGAGGTGGAGAGTCAGCGGAAAGAGTCTGAGGAGGTGCACCAGCGAATACTCCGTCAGGAGGAGAGCCTTCGCCGCCGCAGCCAGGACATCGAGAGCCGCCTGCGTGACTTCCTGGCTGAGAAGGAGCGCTTTGAGGAGGAGAGGCGCTCAGAGATCCAGGGGGAGGAACTTCAGCGACGTAAACGGCAGCAGGAGGGTGAAGCAGAGAAGGAGCAAGATGAAGAGCAGCGTTGGCAGCAGGAGGCTGCAGAGCAGACTGAGATCTACCGAGAGCTGGAGAAGCTGAAGAGGGAGCGCGAGGAGCAGAGGATTCGTCTGGAGGCTGAACGTCGGCGGCTCGAGGAGCAGGAACGCGAGCAGCTGAGCCTGGTGGGGAGGCTGGAGGAGCAGCTGAGGGAGAAACACGAGGCGGCTACCACGCTGCTGACCCGGGAGGATGCCCGCCGTCTGGAGGAGGAGCGCCGAGCGCTGGCCGAAATCAGAGGAGCGTTCCTCCGTGCCAAAGAAGCTGGAGAGCGTCCTGATGTGGAGGATGCTGGCGAGGAGGTGCGCTCTGCCCAGGCTCGATACACAGACTTCAAGGCGGCTCAGGTGAAGGAGCTGAGCCAGCTGGAGGAGGGGCTCCAGCAGCAGAGGGAGCGCCTGGAGAAGGAGGTCGCTGCTGAGCGTAATACAGTTCTGCTTCTCGCCCACGGCCTCAAAGAAAGACAACAGCAGCTGAAAGAGATGCAGGAGAAAGGAGCGCAGGATGCTACAGCTGTGTGCCAGGAGGAGCAGCTGGTCAGACAGGCAGAGCACAGACTGCAGTTTAAGGAGCGGCAGCTGGCCAGCCTGGCCGACGGCCTCCTCCCGGCGCTGGCCGAGGAGAAGCAGCGAGCCGTGGAGATGTTGGAGCGCAGCGGCGGAGGCAGCAACGGGAACTGCGACAGTCCACCAGGACTGGACAACACGCTGTATCAGGTGGAGAAGGAGCTGGAGGACAAGGAGGAGAAACTGAACCTCCACTGGTATAGTGCTCAGCAGCTCCAGCAGCTTCAGGAGACCTATGAGTTCACAGCCAACGTGGCCCGGCAGGAGGAGAAGGTGAGGAGGAAGGAGAAGGAGATCCTGGAGTCAAAGGAGAAGCAGCAGAGGGAGGCGATGGAGCAGGCGGTGGCCCGGCTGGAGAGGAGGCACTCGGCCCTGAGGCACAGCGTCTCCCTGGATCCTGACGCTGAGGAGCAGACGCATAAGAGCTCGGTCCAGAGGAACCTGAGGGGGTCGGACCTGAACCAGCAGAGGTCAGAGCTTTTTAATAAAACTCACATGCAGATATGAGATTTACAACATGTACTGTAACAGACTCATTTAGATTTAGTGAAAATGCCTAAAAGATAAAAGGGCTGAAATGAATGTTCACACTGCTGCTGTAAAAACGGAGCTCGTTGTCTGGACTGTTCTTGTCTTCAGAGTGGAGCAGGAGATCCAGAAGCTTAGGCAGAGGATCAGTGAAGGGGAAGAAAACAACAGGACTCACTCCATCAGCAACGACGAGAAAACGAGTCATAACAGCTCTCCGGTCAGCCACATCCAGAGTCTGAACACGCTGCTGCCGCTGTCCGACGACAGGTACCTCAACACGGAGTTCCTCATCACTTTCTAAACACAAAACGAAGGAATTTCCACTGCAGCTGAAAACCTCAGCTCAGGACGCAGTTCAACCAACGTGCAGCGTAAACGGCCGTGAAATGAATATTTACTCATCTGTCATGTATAGCAGCTCAAAGTCCTGAAGAATCCACGTGAAGAAGTGTTGCTCATCAGTTTTCTCTGACGTTGGTTCTTCGTTTTCCTCCTTTGTCACAGGATCAACGCGTACATTGAGGAGGAAGTCCAGCGAAGGTTACACAAGATGAACCTTCTGAATGGCAGCAGCAGCATGGATCTGTCTGTGTCCTGTGAATCTCTCAGGGTAAGAACTGTCCCACACACACCTTCAGCCCTTCACTCGTTCAGTGCCTCCAGACTCCTCTGACAGAATATTGATTGCCAACTATTAAAGAAATCGATCAATAGTTCACGTCACTGTTCAAATAAAGATGACAGTTTGATCCTTTTCTTTGTCACATGTCAGTAAACTGAATATCTTTGGGTTTGTGACACTGTCTGTGGGGAAATAAGCATTGATAACATTAATAAGCATTAATAACATTATATTTATTCATCTGTTTATTTAAATAATCATTGATGAACCATGGCAGTGTTCTGAACGTGATTTGTGTTCAGTGTTATGGAAAACAAAAGAAATCTATTAATTCAGACATTGTTGACACGTTGGTGCTTCAATAATAGTGAAGTGAAGCCTGTTGTAATAAATACAGGGCTGCTTCTCTCCGTTCAGGACCAGTTCTGACTGTAGCTGGTAGTTTTTATCTTTTAGCACCTGTCATCTTCTAAAAACATCAGGTCCAGCGACAGGTGGTAAGAACAAGCTGTCTCCTCTGTGTACAACTGATATTTAGCTCTTTAACCCTGCAGGAGGAGGAGGAAGTTAGCGACTGTAGCTCTGTTAGATTGACAGATGAGGTAAGACCAGGACCCTCCTGCTTTTTATGTCACAATGAGACTTTCCTCTCTGTAATCTGCATGATTTCCCAGTATGGCTATGGATGGACTGTCACACTTCTATCAGTCGGTTTGGTTTGTTGTTCTTTTCACTGGGTTCTTTGCCACGTGGGTTTTATTTATCCTGGTTTTGGTTAATTGATCCCTTCTTCTGTCATCGTGTTGTAGATTTTATAACTTTTGATTAAAACTTTTAATAAAAAAATGCTGCTTGTTATTCTGCAGAACAAGAATATTCAGTTTGGATTTGATCAACTTGATACCGGGTTCATGGGTTGATGTTTAGTTTTATTCTTTTCAGGATGAAGAAAAGCTGCAAAACATTAATCCAAGGAGGCTGAAGTACGAGGTAAGACCAGTATCTTATTCTGGTTTGGGATTTTTAAAGGTCAGTACTCATTAAAAATCAATAATCCTGCAACATGTTTATAATGGCAATGGTTCTCTAAGCTGTATTAATGTGCTGCTCGGATGAATTGTAATAATTACATGAGAAAGTCTGAACATGTCAGATCATTGCATGGAAAGCCGACTAACAGACGACAGAACATCTTGAAATGATCCTAATTGTCATATTTCAGCTCGCAGTCCTGTTCAAGCAATGTGGAGTCGCACCTCGGTGAAACAGCGTTTGCAGATGCTTTTTTTCAGTGACATAAAGTGTGAGATGGGTGGAGTTTGAAGTTTAGGAACACTATAAACACCACCCATCTAGTCACCAAGGACGGTGCAGTCATGAGAATCATTTGCAAACGCTGCTTTGCCGATGTTTGATTGGAATTTTAAAAAATGAGTTGAGTATGTTTTCGTACACCTCATCCTAATTTGCATGCACACTTCATTTTGAATCACTTACAACTCACCTGTGCACCTGGTGATGGAGGGACTTTAATTGTCATTGAGGTAATTTATGGACTTCAGTATAATTCAAAGAACCTTCACGTCCTTCCTGACGATGTAGTCACGGACTCCCCCCTTGTGCACACAGAGAGCCAGTGGGTTGTGGTCTAGCTTCCTGACTGAAGTGAAGATTGAGGCAAATTCTCCTCCTAAGGTCGAGGAGAACACATCAGAAGAACCTGAAAACGTCCTTGTAAAGCTTCACAGAGAAGAAAAACTGGAGTCCACAACTGAAGTCTGGATTGAAAAAGAAGTGCTTTACGAAGATGGAGCACTGAATGTTCCTCTAGGAGAAGCGGAACGAGCCATTTGTGAACTTGATCGTTTCAGCACTCGACAGGACGTGTCAGTTTGTGTTAACTCAGCAAACATCAAGAACAGATGTGACGAAAACGAGAATATCACTGATAAAAGTGATTCTGTCGGCCGTTCTCCTGCTGATGTTAAAAAGGTTGAAGACAGAGCGAAGGATTTTCTTGTGAATTCTTATTCTTACTCATATAGAAAAGTCAAACACCAAACACGTGACCCAGGGTTAGAAGAAGATGCAGAACTTTCCGGTGATCAGTTATCAGAGTCACAGAACTCTGCCAAGCAGAAATCAAAGGAATCTGTTAATGGTCACAGAAAACGAGAGGCGGACGCACAAGCCCAGGAAGCAGCTGCCAACAGGAGCTACGTTTTGGGCTATTTTGCTGGAAAACTGTCTAAAGTGTATAAAGATGCTGGTAGAAGGCTACAGGGCACACGGGACATAATTCGAAATGTTGGAGTAGGTGAAATGAAGATTGTACTCTCTCAGTACGTGAGCACGATGTCCAAAGAGCTGCCACTGATTCATCGAATGCAGCTAAAACCACAGCCAGAGCCCTGCATGCTTGCAGAAAACAAAGTCTGTTTGGTTGATCTGTCGAGGGATGCTCCTCAGAACATCAGCAGGTCTGCGATCCCAGGTGTCTCCGGATGGCCCGTGGGATCCGCGTCTTCCTTTAAAGACACGAGTCCTCAGGTGTTTTATCAGAGGCTGGTTGATCTGCCTCCAGCCTTGTCTCAGCTACAGACGTTTTCATCCCCTGTGATGCTAGAAAAGCTAGAATCTCTGTCTCCTCAAGTGCGAGTTGCCAAGCCTCTGAGTATCTTCTGGCTCAAAACGGCCAGCAGTAAGCAACCCATCCCAAAACCTGGGTGCTTGCTTTTGTCAGAAAAGGACATAACAGTCGTCTCAGCGGGCACAGATTCTGGGGACACCCTGGCTCTTTTTCACAATTTTAATCTCCTTGAAATCAAAAATGTCCAGATTAGTTTGGCGGGGCAGCATGTCCGCCTCATCGGATGCACCGAAGACGCTGTCTTGGCCGTCTTCACCCACAGCAAAGAGCTCACCCAGGAGTTCTGTAAGGCTCTACTGAAGGCTGTTGGTCCTCTAAAGTTCTCTGAGGGGACTGAAAGTCACCCGTTACTCTCTGATGACCTCATGGTCCTCTCTCTGGACTGGACGTCAAACATTCCTGACATCATTCTGGACAGCGGCCTTCAGGTTACCTCCAGATTCAAGCGGGTCCTCGCAGACCTGCTCTACATTGTCCACGGGAACATGGAAGGTCCTGGCAAACCTTCCCTGGCTGATGTTTGTCCTCTGCTCTACACCAGTGTCAAGGTCAAGAACTCCACCCGAGAGCATCAGGACACCATCTTCCAGTTCTTCCTGACGGACACTCACGTAGCTCTTCTCCGGGAGGACGGCGTCTTTCACCCGGTGCCGCGGGGCTCCAGTCTGGTCCCCGTCCAGCCCCAGTTTCAGGGACTCGAACTCCGCAAGCGATCAGACATCAGATGCCTGCTCGTGAGGCAGAATGACAACTGCCTGGTGGTAGATGTTGTGTTTACGAGTCAGGAACCACAAACTCAAGAGAAGAAGGCGGAGTCAAGGCTCGGCTCCGCTGAAGCGACCTCCACCTCTGCCAGCAGTCATCAGTGCGATTCCTGGAAATTATCCTTTGGTTGTACCTCAGAAGCTGTGATCCTGATTAATCACCTGTGCACCTGACCGACACCTAATGGCAGACTTTACCTGAGCTCATGTTGGGATGCAGCGTGTTTACCTGTGTCCACAAGTGTTTCATTTCCCTTCCTCTTTAAAAGAAAAGATCTGAACACATCCGTTTATTTCAGGATGTGTTACAAAGAGGATTCATCATCGTGCCAAAGTAAAACGGACCCATCAGAAAAAGCTTTTTAAATATTTAAAACCTTTTTTAAACTTTCCGGTTTGTTATGTCAGTGTGTGATTTGGCCACTTGGCTACAGAGGACAGATGTAATGACAGTAAACAAAGATAAATAAGGTTTTGTTTGTATTTATGAACGTTAAAAGTCTTTTGTCTTTGTCTGTTTACTCTTTTTAGTCGTGTTGACGATTCTTGATCTTTGATGGTTAATTCATCACGTTACAGTTTCACAGCCGCAGTTTTCAGAAAACGTCTGTGATCTGATGATTTGAGAAAATGGGAGGATTTGTCATGATAGTAAAATATCACACATGAAATCTCATCAATAAGGAATAATGTTGAATTAATGTGCTTTGAACTTTATACGGTGTTAATGTGTAAACAGAATAATAAAGATTGAACTTTGAACGATTCTTGTTCTGTTGTGTAAATCATTCTCGATTCCTGCTAAAATCAAATCTTCTGCTCTTCACCTCTGTCTCCTCTCTTTTCCTGTTGTTTTTTGTTTTGTTTTTTTCCCTTTCCCCTGACGACTTCCTCTGCAGCACCTGGTTTCTCGTCCTGGTTTCTCGTCGAGCGGCGACGGCCTCCAGGAGCCCGTTAAAATTAGCATTCCTCGTTACGTTCTCCGCGGGCAGGGGAAGGACGAGCACTTTGAGTTCGAGGTGAAGGTGAGTTCATCTCGTCTCATCTCTGATCACATTGTAACTACATTTCCTCATGTGCTGTGCTAAAGGATAAAGATTTGTCTGACAGCTTTAGTTACTTGTTAGATTTCACATCCTTCTAATGAAAATTGTCTGTCCAAGTGTTTTTGAATTTGAGTTGTTCTGATAAGCTGCAGGATGAAGTGTCCCTGTGACAGAATATTAAAACGGCTCTGAACTTAAAGCCGCTCTTTACAACACCATGACCTGAAACACGTAACTGAACACAAACTTCGTGCAGATCTGAAACCGATCGTCTCGATACGGGAACAGTCTGAGCCTGGCCACTGAAAGCTTCAGCTGTCCTTTTCCAAACCCTGTCCCTCATCAGTCCTCTCTCCCCTCCATCAGATCACTGTGATGGACGAGACATGGACTGTGTTCAGACGTTACAGTCGCTTCCGGGAAATGCACAAGAGCCTCAAATCCAAATATCCAGAGGTGAGACGCTTTCGTCTGCTCTTCAAACCACTCGCAGTTCAGAGTGTGTGTTGTTGCTCTTTGTCTGGATGGATGTGTTGCTGAAGTTGGTGATGTCTTGGTCTCTTGGTCGGTTTCAGCTTGCTGCTCTCGAGTTCCCTCCAAAGAAGCTGTTTGGAAACAGAGACGAGCGGATGGTCGCCGAACGCCGGAATCACTTGGAGGCAGGACGAGTTTTATTCTCACACTGGAATCATAGGAAAGACACAGTGAATGTAATAGAACTGTGTGAGAGGCCGAAGGTCAGAGGTCACATTGTGCTGTTGTTTTTTTTTACAGCGGTATCTGAGGAACCTGTTCAGGGTGATGCTGTCATCCTCCAGCTCTCCTCTCAGAAGCGACGTCGATGGCGGTTTCCATCTGTCCAAACACGCCATCTGTGAGTTCTCACCATTCTTTAAGAAGGGCGTCTTCGAGTACAGCAGTCACGGCACCGGCTGACTGGACCGCGTGGCGTCAGAGGCCGGCGTTTGGCGCCGAGATCTTCTCCAGACCAAAACAGAAAACTGCTCGGTGCCTTTTCCTCGGGCCTCAGTTTGGGAGAATCGCCTCAGAAGGTGAAAGGAGGGAAAACTTGCAGGTCAGTTTCCTCTCCGACCTCCCGTCATCCTGTGAGACGAAGATCTCAAACTGTCAGGTGCTGTTCACCTCTTCGTCCGTGAGGAAACTTTCTGATGAATGTTAACGTGGGAAGTTCAGTGCTCTGTTTAAAGAGTTTATTTCCACATCAAATATCCAGAGAAAAATGTAACTCAGTATATAATGATACAACTTTATATGATCTCCAGGGTCTTTACATATATTCAGCACATTCAGGCAATAAACAGCTATGTTTAGTATATTTATATGCATTATAATATTTATGGCAACTTGTTCATGTAGTGACAGGTTAACAAGACTAAAGGTAGAACAGAACATCGACACTGCCGGGGTCGGGGGTTCGATTCCCTGTGCAGCTCAGTGCGTCCTGAAGAATCACTGGTTTGATCTGCAGTTAGTTCATGAATGAAACAGCTCATCAGCAGAAATGAACAGTTTCAACTGAGTCATTTATCAAAGAGAAATGTTAAACACTCGCTTCAGCTTCAGCTTCTTTTAAATGTGGATTTCCTGTTTTCTTTCCTTTAGTGTTTCAGATCAACACATCAATGTTTCCTGTTTACAATTGTTGACGATGTATAAAAGCTCATATTAGAAGACAATAACTGTAACTCAGTACCACTGATCAGGCACAAAGAGACTCTGAAGTGTTTCCGTCTGAAGCCGTCAGTCTGCAGCTCCGTCAGCTGGTCCCAGGCCCCACACTGAAACTGATCATCAAACTGTGCAGCAGGTTTCTGTCCAGGGACATTAAACATGTTCCACACATTACTCCTGTGATTCGTGCACTTCTCTTTACGTCCATCTTCTCGTAAGTTCTCTGTCATTCTGGTCCGACCTCGCTCAGAAACCCGTCTCATCCGTCAGTTACCTGACGGACCCTGACGGACCCTGACTTTGAGAAACGTTTTGCAGCCTCCTGCTGAGTTTCCTTCCAAACGGAGACAATTTGCCAAAGAAAATGAAAACTGACGCATGACTCTTCACTTCGGTGGTTTGTTGAAATAAACGGTGGAAGGAATTACTGCCAAACATAAAACGTTTTTTCAACCGTCTTCAAAATTCAAAATTTATGACAACACTTCATCCGAACCAGCAGCAGACAGTGAGAAGTTTCCTCTGCTGCCTCTGAGGTTTTCACACCAGTAACAGTGAGAGCAGAGGCAGCTCTCACTGTTACTGGTGTGATCTGTGTCATCTGAGCACCGACAGCAAGAACAAGCTGTGACGAGAACGGACGTTTAACAGCAGATTTGTGGAAAGTTTTCTTTGTGCTTTTGGTGGTAGAGTCAGGGCCAGGTCTTTAAAGGGTCCAGGTAGGATCTGATGGAGCTCAGCCTCTGGTCATCCCCAGATTTGGTCTAAGGTGAAAACTTGTCGTGGAACCAGATTCCAAAATTTAACAGCGATGCCAAAATATGTTCTTTGTCTTGATTCTAATTTGGTGAGAGGCTGCGTTTAACAGATCAAAGGTTTGTTAAAGGACCAGTGTGTAGGAGAATCTACGGTGGCCTTCAGGTTACGTAAAACCCTAAAGATCCTCTCCAGAGCCAGTGTTTGGTTTGTCCAGAAACAAGGCCGTGCAACATGGCTCAGTGGAAGATCTTCCTAAAAGCCTTCACACTGGTCCTTTAAACCTCGGAGGTTTTTAATGTTCTTCATGGTGTCAGGACTCCTGGAGTCATTGCATCGTCCTGAAGAGACGGGAAACAGTTCCTCAAACGCAGCAACAGAAGCTCTCATTTTGTATCGTTGTGCTTTTTCAAACACACTGTGGAGTTCTTCCACTGAGTACACAGCGTCAAATAGTTCGTGCAGAGGGAACTTTTCGTGCCGCCGGCGGATCAGCACCTTGCTGATTAAAAAACATGTTTCGGAACCTTTAGTCCGTCACAGGAAGTAAAACCACCTCAGTCCGTTTTCATGGACCTGAAGCCAGTAGATCTCAGAGTCTTCCATGTTTCCAGCAGAACCTCAGTGTGTCAGCAGCTGTATGAACTTGTGCTTGAACATAAAGAGACTGCTTCTTTCATAAGCCATACTGTGTGTTTTCTATACAATGTGCTGTACGCAGTGTAACCTGTTGACATTAAATGTCAGTAAAGGGAATGAACCAGAGCTTTTAGACTGTGTGTGTTTTCTTTCCAGCTGATGATGATGATGGTTAAAGCCAATGCAGCAGCCAGTTAGCTTAGCTTAGCATAAAGACAGGAAACAGGCTGGTTCTGTGTGAACAACCAGGAAAATTCAAGTCACCTCAAGAATCAAGCTAAAGTTCATTTGAACATCAAAAGAAAAAAGTTTGGCCTGAACTTACGAGACTGTGGTCTACGGCAGCCCAGAGGCCCAAAAGGAAAAGGTCTGTAGTTTCAAAAGTATCGCGACAAAGATTTTATCTGGTGAACGCTGAGGTCACAGCAGAAATGTAAAAATAAAGATTTTATTTGTGTGAGAACAAAAAGAAAATCTGCAGCAAACAGGAAACTACACAACAATTATCTGATGCATGAGGTGGAGTTGAGTATTTCAGGTTGAAGAGTGTCCAGGTGGAGCAGGTGACAGGAAACCGGACCCCTGGAGGAGTTCAGGGTTTTGGGGTTGGTCCGTTCAAGATCTGCTCCGCGGGCCTGAAGGGAAAATCACACAGAGGGACGCCCAAAGTCTTCAGCCGCTCCTTACTGGTCTGCAGCAGCTCGTTGTAGTCCTGCACATCACATGTTTGATTCCTCACCACATGAAGGTAAAAGTCTACGGCCATGATCACACTCTGTTTATCTGCATAACAACTTACCTGACACCCTCGAGCCAGGTCCTCCTGTAGGGCTCTGATGGCGACTTCTTTGGACTCCAGGGTTTCCTACAAACACCAGAAACACATTCAGATGTTGTTCCTGCATCTCACACTCTGCACACGTAAATCACACAGAGCAACGACCACACAGCAGCTGATGATCTTCCTCCTGCAGCAGCAGCAGCAGCGTTTGACTCAGACTCCACAAACAGGGACTGGACATGCTCCTCAGCTCAGTCCACTATCAGGACCTCAGAATCTCACCTGGACTTTGTGTGCGGCGCTGCTGGCTGCAGGCTGGTCGGCGGTGGAGGCGGAGAGCGCGGCGCAGAGCTGAGCCTCCTTCTTCTCCAGGGTTTCTGTGAGAGCTGCCAGCTTCCTCTCCAGCAGCAGCTCCTTCAGCCCGCTCCTCTGCTGCACGTCCAGGACGGCCTCCGTCTGCCTCCTCAGCAGCTCGTCACGCTCCTGCTGAACCTGAGCACAGCAGAACGTTCACACCTGATGAAATCGGTGATGATGAGGCCACGCCACAAACGGATGTTACCTTGAGGAAGGCCTGCAGCAGCAGCTCGTGCTCCACGCTCAGATCTCTCAGCTCCTTCTCGGTGACCTTCACTCGCGCTCTGCTCGTCTGTCGGACACAGTCAGCAGTTTGGAAGAAGTGTGTTACTGTAGCTTCTTAGCTATATGACATTTAATAATTCATTTCATCGACTTCATCTCTGTTGAATAACTGATCCATTTCATTGTAAGAGGAGTCTGAGACAGTAAGTGTGGCAGGTGTTAGTCCTGCTCGATGTGATGTGACGGAGCGTCATCAGGTTCCCGACCAAAGTCAAGCTGTAGAGCTGAACCTGGACCTCAGACTCTGGGCACCAGCTCGACCTCGTTGTCTCCTGCACGTTCGTCAACACTTCATTAGGTTTATGGTTGGTTTATCGTGTCACAGCTTGTTATTAGTGAAGAAGCTGTATGAGCATTGAAAACTAGTATCAGGTACGAGGTCTGAGTCCTGGTTTACCCTCAACTGAGTGCAGAGTTAGTACGACCCATGAAGCCACACTGAAGTACACCAGAAGAACCCTTTATGTGGTTTAAAAAGGAGCGTAGTCCTGATGCACGTGTACTGTATCTGTGCAAATGGCAAATAAAACTATTCTATTCTGTTCTGATGCAGAGGACGCACCGCCATCTTGGCCTTGGCCTGGTTGTAGTCCTCCAGCTGTTTTCGGAGCTCGGGCAGTTTCTGCTCTGCTTCCTGCAGAGCCTCGCGCAGACGCCTGTTCTCCTCCTGAGCGGATGAAAGATCTCTGTCTGCCTTCGCCTGCTGCTTCTGCACCTCTGTGAGTTCCTCCTGCCAAAATAAGAAGCATGAGCCAGCTGAAGAAATAACCTGTGCTTCATTCAGGTTCTCAGAACCGCTTGACACAGACTTTAGAAAACAGACTTTACATGTCAGAGCTGGTTTACTAACCACGGCTCCTCCGGCTGCTCAGTGTCTCCTGTGGCTGAGAAAATGACTTTAATATTTAAAAAGTTAGACTTTATACGTAACACACTGGGACGGCCGGAAACCGGAGGGTCCAGGGGGTTTTCAGAGCCCTGAGAGTCAGCTGGACTTTCACTCTTCGTCCTTTGGTACAGCAGGTGTGTGTATCAGTGATGGTCAGCAGGCCACCTCCAGCACCAGCTGCTTTAATTCTGCAGCGATAAGCTGCCGTTCTTCTTCTTGTACTTTGAGCTGTTTGTGGATTTTCTGTGACGTCTCTCACCTTCAGCACCTTCTGATCCTCCAGCAGTTTGGTCTGAACAGCGGAGAAATACTCCTCAGCCCCTCTGAGAGCTCTGTCCTGGTCCTCCATCAGAGTCACAACGCGACTCTTCATTCTGTCCTCCAGCTCGCCGACCTCTGCCCTCCGCTTCTTTCCCTCCGCTTCGATCATCGATTGCATTTTCTTGTGGTATTTGACTTCAATTTCTGTTTGAGTATGATGATAATAATAATAATAATTTAACAAAAATGAATGAACTTTAAATAAAGCTCATTCTTTATGTTCTTGCACAAAAACACATGGATTTATTTGAAAACAGTCAAATCTGGCGGCTGTAGGATCGATCTATATCTATAATCCTTCTCTGATCAGACGTGATCGATCATGTGATCACTTCAGAGTAACTCTGACACAGGGGCTCAGGTTGATTCACCTCTGATTCTCCTGTCGTAGTCGTTCGTCAGCTCCATCAGCTCCACCTGGTGTTTCTGTGGAGAAGAAAGATCAGCAGGTCTGTGGCGTTCGCTCAGATAAAACAGGAAACAGCTGAAGTGTAAAGATGGAATCAGACTCACCAGTTTGAGCTCCTTGATGCAGTTTTCGTTTTGGAGCCTCTTCTCTCTGACGTCCGCCTGCAGGCCGTGCACGTCTTTCCGGAGCCTGAGCTCTGACTGGGTATGCTGGTTCTGGATCAGCGAGGTGGAGGCGACGCCGTCCATCTTCAGCTCAGAGATGGCGTTGTGTTGTTCGGACAGGACGTGCTTCAGCTTCTGCTTGTACACCTGGTCACCAAACATCAGATGAGGGGTTGAACAGTGAGTTGGTGTAAACTTTGGTTCAGTGTGATCAGCTGAATCAGGTATTGATGACGTGATAGTGTAATTTTGTGACCTGCTGTAGGTCACAGCCTAAACTCTGCTCCTTCTCTCTCACTGAAAAATCCAGAATGTCTAAATATGCAAACATTTTCTATATGAACTACACTTTTTAAAAACATGATTGTTTTGAAGTTGCTGGTGTCATACATCCAGCAGCTGGACAGATGTGATCCTGCGCAGTGAAGCTCAAACATCACAGCAAAGGAACAAGAAGGAAAAGGTGTTTTTGAGTGGAGGTGTCAACAGCAGTCCCCACAAGTACAGGCAGACGAACGTGCGTGTGTGTGCAGCTCACACTGATCTCCACTCGGTGGCGCTCCTCGGCCTCCTCTCTCTCCCTGCGTCTGTTCCTCAGCTCGGCCTTCGTCTCGTCCAGGTTCCTCTTGGAGATTTCCCAGAAGGCCTGGATCTTGTCCCTCTCCAGCTGGAAGTAGCTCCTCTCCTCCCGCTCTCTGTCCAGCTCCTCTCGGAGGCGAACGATGTGCTCCTCCAGCTGCAGATCACAGACATGGGTGTGAGTGTTATATTCAGAAGTCCAGAACTCTCTAAACCTTTACACACAAGAGCTGGACGCGGGGGGGGACCGGAGCAGTAAATCCATAAATCTGTGTTTAAAGCTTAAAGTGAGATGGTAAAGCTGCTTCACGTGTTGGACAGCAGCAGAGTGGAGGATTTTCTGTGGTACCTGGTTTGGAACCGTTCTGATTTCTGGGGGATTCAGGTCTCAGTGTGTGAGGTGCAAACATCAGACCTCGTTCTGCTTGAGCTGACTTTATCATTTGCTCTCTCTCTTCTGCTGCTTGACTCTGATTTACCTCTTTAAACTGAGTCTAGTTTCATGGTACGATTTAACGTTTGATTTCAGACGGCTAACGCTTTGAAGTGTTAGCGTCACCCGGCAGCTCAGACCAGCTCGGACCTGATCCTTGGACATCTCCTCCGTTGAAAGACCGTCCACTACCGCAGAAGACTTCCCCTTCCCGGCCTTCTTGCTTTTATTCTTCGGTGGCTGGAAAGAAAACAACGTTCACACGACATTTATTTAGCTAACAGCCTCCATGCGAAGGTGGTGCCTGGCTGATGCTAAGCTAACACATGCTAACCCTGCTCCACAGCATTCCTGAGATCAAAGATCAAAGGTCAAAGATCAAAGCCACCGATGAAAACAGGACTTTACTCACCATCGTCAAAGAGCGCGCGGGCACAAACGTCCACAGACACGATGAACGGAGCTGGAAGCTAAAGCTGTTAGCTACCGGAGCCCTCGGCTACATGTAAACAAAAGCCGCAGTCATGGCAACGTCGTCACGTGACCGTCTGAGACGCGTTTTTTCCCCCAAATAAAGTTCAAAACTTCAAACTTTATTTATATTCATTGTTTTAGCAAACTGTTGGGAAAAGTCAAAATAAGAGAAAATACAAGAAATCAAAAATAATAATCACAATAATGTTAAGATGGAAAATAAAAACAAAGTATAATAATTAACAGTCATTAACAGAAAGAATGACAGAAAATCAAAGATGAAGAAAAAGTGACTTTTCCTCACCTTAAATTTCATAAACTGAAGGCGACTAACTGTGATGACAAACCAATCAATCAATGTCAATCAATCAATTCACTGAGAAAACAAAAGATGAATTCACAGTGACATTAGATGCAGTCCCCTATGAACTCATTAGAAATCAGCTCCACCTCAAACAGCTACAACAGTAAAATGCTGTTTACACTTTAAGCAACAATAATCTGATCATATAAAAGAGTGTGACGCTCACATCGTTCTGCACTGAAATCCTTTCATTTGAATACTGTGACTACATTTTCCTGATTAAACTTACGTAACATTTAAGTAACACAAAGCAGGACTTTTACTCGTAATGGAGTCGTTTACAGTGTGGTCTTTGTACTTTTAGTAGAAGATCTGAATTCTCACTCCACCACTGAGTTTACAGCATTATAAACAGAACATGGTCATTTTACTGGGATTACTGGGATTACTGGGCTCAAGACAGAAACACAAACCACCAACTGCCACTGTTGTCTATTTTTGAACTATTTAACACCATATACAAAAATGACTGATTTATCCACAACCCTGTTAAAACAGGCTCCACAGTGAGAGGAAATCAAACAGCTCCGTTAGTTTTATTACAGCGTTCAGATCTGAGCGGAGTCGTGACACTTCGATGTGTACTCTGAGCAGAGAGAGGAGTGTCTGCAGTTTCTACTTTTATCCATCAGTCCTCCAGGTGTGACAAAGAAAAGGCTGAATTCTGGAGCTTCACAAAAACAGGACAGAAATATCGATCCGATCATTAACTGACGTTTCCTGTCTGTGATGGGATCTGGGCGAGGGAATACACACACCTGTCAGCGCAGCATCCTTCAGCTTTGAGCTTGTTACCACAGCTGTACTGATGAGGATTCAGTGATGTGGACCAGTAGTACGGACATTCCACATCAGGTTCGCTGTTTGGCTGCATGTTGTCATCTTTAATATCCTCATAAATCACCTCAGATTCAGTTTTGTCCCTGTTGGTGTTTGTCTTTGCTCTCTTCTCTGAGCACAATCCCAGGCTTAAAAAGGCCAGAAGCACCAGAGAAGCACCGACGACTGCACCAACGGGTATTTTCCACAAGTCTGAGGGTTGCTGCTTCTCTGTGGCAGCATCTCCTGCTGCAACTGTTCGGCTCTGGTCTGGTCCAAGACCTGAGCCCGGTCTGTTGGTTCCTGGTGTGCCTGGATTCATCATGCTGGGATCTGTGGCCACGTTCAGATACGCCGTTTGTTTGTCATTACAGAAGTACCACGTAGAATCAGAGCTCTGAACGTTATTAATGACCAGAGCTTTATTTTTCGTGGAACTGTAGCGTTTGTCAGTTCTGCTCTCGTGGCCATTCATAACCGTGACAAGAGTCACCCTGTCACCATTTCTGAAGCGGCTCCATGACACATCTCCCTCTGCATGAGGACAGGGCAGTGTAACCACTGTGTTCTGCAGTGCAGTAAATGTCAGAGGGTCTGTGAAGTAAAAAGGCAGCGGTGAGTCGTGGACTGGAACACAACGTGTAGTGCAGTGTTCCTCTCCCAGGGTCTCAGGGACCTGATTCATGGATACAGGCCTCTACTAACATTCCTACTTTGTAGTACTGGTGGTTTTATTTCTCTGAGTACCTCTTCCACCACTCTCTAACTCTTTCTCTAGGACTGGTCTGAGTTGGCTTGTGCTTCCCAGTCCCAGTTTGTTTTGCTGGTTTTTAAGTCCTTTATTTAATTCATGACGTTTTTATTTTATAATCATATCAAACATTTTCATCTTTCAGTTAAATCTCATTTACAAACATTATAGATGGAAAAAGCGTGGAGGAGGATCAGGGCCACATGTGAAAAATATCTATTTATATAATGAATTCTGACTTTAAACTCAGAATTCTATTGTTTTTCACACGTCCTCATCCTCTTCCATAGAAAACTGTCTGAACCTGAAGAAATGAAGTCATCTCAGTGCGAACATCTGGCTGAAGCTGAAGGCCGAGCTCTATGAACGTGATGTTGATAAAAGGCAGACGAAGTGGACTTTCTTACCAGTGAAGCTGAGACAGAGGCATCCAGCAAAGAGAAGGCAGAGGTAAAGAGGCATCTCTGCAGCCTGTGGACCGTCACTGTGTGACAGGATCAAATCACACTGCCTGTTTTATCTCAAGGAGGAACTTCCAGTATGACTAATGAATGTGATGGCTCTGGGAATAAAACACATGTGACTGTCTGGTTACCTCACCTGTCACACACAACACAACACAACACAACACAGCGTCGAACAGTCTGAGCAGATGAGAAACCTGAGCCGTGGCTCTTTTTCCTGCAGCCTCACTCTTATCCTCCAAACCTGAGTTTCATCTGAGTGAACCAGTAAAACAGTTAGTGAGTCAGTTCCTCATTAACTGTTCCTGTCAAAGGAAACCGTGATGTGCATGATGTTCTTTTTATAGCTCAACTTTATTCAGAGAGCAGAGCAGAGCAGCATTTCTACTTAACACGGCTACAAAACACAGTGGTTTAAATACAGTCTGCAGTATGAGAGCTGTGCAGTGGCTCGGACTTGTCTATGACTCGTCTGTGGCGGTTGGCTGGCTGATCTTTGACAAATCCCTGAGAGACACGGTGGCTGAGCCTCGCGTCGCTGGTTTGGCCTGAAAAAGACAACGACAACATTTAAAGATGAATCCACCTGTGTGTGTGTGTGTGTGTGTGTGTATCACGTCTCCCCCTCTCTGTGACAGCACGTCTTACGTTTTTATTTTCACATGCAAATCTCAGACGCAGCTGCACCTGAAGCAGGACTGTGCTTCACCACATGTTTGGAATATAAACGGTTTTCACTCGCTGTTTCTCCACGAAGCTGCTTAACGTCTCACGACAGTGAGAACCGGCAGAATCAGAGAAGCAGTAGTTTATCGTACGGTGGCCCCTAAGGACTAAATACATACAAGAGCATAAGAACAAACACACAGAAAACAGGAACAGGCACATGAAGCCTGATGGACACATGAAGCCTGATGGACACATGAAGCCTGATGGACACATGAGCGTGTCCGTATCATCACTGTTTTATTCCAGCTCTGCTCCAGCTCTCCTGAGGATCTCAGAGCAGCAGCTCTTTTACTGTTCCCTTCTCTGTGTGTGGTTTGTGTTAATGTTCATGTTTGTGCTTTCTCTCTTATGTGTTTTGTCCTTAGGGGCCACCGTACTTTGGTCCCCCCGGACTGGCACCGTACGCTGACTCCTTCTGTCAGTGTGGAGCATCTGATGCTGCTGCCTGATGGTACGTGTCTCAGCACTCCACACATTTACACAGAAAATGATCAGGGCTGCAGCTTTCTCATGTCCATATCAATCAATCAATCAATCAATCAATCAATCAATCAATCAATCAATCAGTCAATCAATCAGGTGTTACACCTGTCTTACCTGTGACTCGTGAGGCTTCCATCCAATCATGTAGAGGATTTCAAAGGTGGCAGGAATGGACCCGTCCTCGTTACCATACATCTCTGAAACATTTTCAGACAAACAGAAACGTGATTCAGCAGCACAGCAGCACCTGCAGCTCACCTGCAGCTCACCTGCAGCTCATCTGTCACCCAGCTGCAGTTAAAGGAGCAGTTCAACAAGTTTGATGTGCAGCACAGAGAAAGGATGAACATGAATGTGAACTCTGTTTTTGAGTTGCAGAAAACTAAACGTTTCTTCACCAGCTTCTTCTGTTAAACAGAATCTGTTGTTCCTGTTTCTGTTGCAGAGAAATGCTTAAGCTTGCAGCTTCCCCATGTTGTGATCCCACACTGTGGCGTGTCGTGTGTTTGTATGAACTGCAGCTTCTTTCTGAGGAAGACGTAAAAGCAGCGGTGGACGTGTGTGGGGGTGCTGTTGTGCTCGTTGGGATTATCTTGTGTCCCTTTGTGTATCTGCTGGTGGTCGTTGTTGGTGCGTCTCTCCTCCTCTAACAGACTCACCTTTATAAATGGCTGCTGCTGCTAATATAGTGTCTCTGTGCAGCAGCAGCCTCCTGTTCCAGGCACAGTTACTCTCACCCATACCTGCAGACACCAAAACAAAAGCTCGTGTAAGTTTCGGAAACAAAGTTGAACAAAAGCCAGATTTTTTCAGATCTCCAGTTTTCCCCTGAGACGTTTATCAGATTCATTATTAGATTGTTTGTTGAAGTGGAAACCAACACAAACCCACTCTTTACCACAGCCTGCTGCAGAGCTCTGGGGTTGCTTCTCTCCAGCTTATGAGTTTCATACCAAACCAAGCAGAAGTCTTAAATAAGACTGAGCTCTGAGTCTTTAATGGCTGTGACAGGGTTTGCACACTGTGGTGTTTTAGCCACTAACCTGGCTAAAACCTACATGAGAGGCTTAAACACTTTGTTCCTGCGTCACATATTTCACTAAATGCCGGATGGAAGTCTGTTGAATTTGCTTCACAGAGTCTGATAACGGCACCAACACGTGGTTTCACGAGAGTTTAGCTCTAAAATGAGACGGAGCTCAGTCCTGGTAAGGTCAGTTTAACCTGCAGTGACCAGCCTCTGCCACGAGTGGAGGGTTCAGCAGCTGAAGTTATTCTGTTGTTCATTAAATGAAGTGTTTTATCTCACAGTGACACTGAGCAGCTTCTACCTTGTAAGTCAGTCATGACTTCCATGATTCCCGGATAGTGAACCTGAACTTCATCAATATCCTGGAACAGAAGCAGAGTGTTAGAGAGAGAGAAAGCACACTGAACAGGTGAAGAGCAGGTGAAGGACAGGTGAAGGACAGGTGAAGGACAGGTGAAGGACAGGTGAAGAGCAGGTGAAGGACAGGTGAAGGACAGGTGAAGGACAGGTGAAGAGCAGGTGAAGAGCAGGTGAAGGACAGGTGAAGAGCAGGTGAAGGACAGGTGAAGGACAGGTGAAGAGCAGGTGAAGGGCAGGTGAAGGGCAGGTGAAGGACAGGTGAAGGACAGGTGAAGAGCAGGTGAAGAGCAGGTGAAGGACAGGTGAAGGATGCACTGAGGT
>JBBMJY010000020.1:569256-580272 GCA_037833715.1 Toxotes lorentzi
GTGTGACCCTCCTCAGAGGACGAGCTCAGACTCAGTCTCAGACTCAGTCTCAGACTCAGTCTCAGACTCAGTCTCAGACTCAGTCTCAGTCTCAGACTCAGTCTCAGACTCAGTCTCTGTGTTTTCCTCCATCACTTTTCCTTTTTCCATTTGTTCTACTTTGTGTTCTACTTTGTGTTCTACTTGTTTGACGTGCAGCTCTTTCTAATGTTTGTTTGCTGTAAAATATAAATGAACTACACACTGATTCTTCGCGGACTCCTGTAGGTGTGAAGACCTTCTCAGTCCAGCTCATCAGGCTCATACCTCGTCCCTCAGGTAGTCGTACTGGTGGCCGTCCTGCAGAGATGCGGCCCAGTTCTTCTGCCTCTTCTTCATCTCCCTGTTGAACACATTCATGGAGCCCCTGCCGGGCCCTGACAGCCCTCTGACGGGTCCGGCCCTCGGCTCAGCCCGGAGACTCCGGGTCCAGCCGGCGGTGTGCAGCCTGTGCAGGACTCTCCCACACGCCCTGCTGCTCATGGTGCTGCTGTTCTCAGGTCAGATCAGCAGCTGAGAGTGAACGCTGAAACACATCGCACCTGATGTGAGCTCACTTCCTGTCCTCCACGTTGAGTGACCTCAGGGAAGAGGAGGAGGGAAAATGTGGAACTGGATCGCAGCCCGGAAATGGACCAGAGACGAATCAGCTGAACGTAAACCTGATATTCTAACATATAAGAAGATGAAGTGCAGCGTGTTGCTGCTGGTTTGAAACAACAAATAACAAACAAGCACCTTATTTTATTTGTTTGTTTTACATGTGGTACACGTGTTTACATGCTCACGTGTTTGCTACGTAACGAATAAATACGCTTCTTTGCAACGATCAGTCGATTAATCGATCAGATTTCGATATTGTTTCTGGATCATTTTGATAGCTCCATGTTGTCAGACTGTCACACTGGTTCTAACCTGTGGGTAAAGGTCTAATAAGAGCTTCTGATCGATAACAGATCGAGCCTGTAGCGTCAGTGCGCGTTTTATTCTGTTTGTCCCACTTCGCCTGCCTTAGCAAAAAGGGGCGGGAAGACAGAAAGGTCACGGAACAGTTGCATGATGGGAAAGCACGTGCAGCAGCAGACCCGAGAAGAGCCGGTAAACATCCTCGTTAATGCTATTTTTAGCGGTGGTAGCTGTAGCTAGCTGTACCTGTGCGCGCGGAGCTGAGCCGACTGAACCACGTGAGCCCGTCCGGACTCACCTGGTCTAAAGGTGTCGGTGGAAACAGTCCGGGTTCCAGACTCAGGAGAAGCTCTGTTTGTGTTACCTGTGCTGCCGGAAGTCAGACGTGTGCTGTTGTTATATACGTTTATATCAGTGTGTATATTTATTATTAGAGGACACGTCACGTCCAACAGGATTTTAACGTGATCAGAACCTGAGAATAACTTACCTGTAGAAACGGATTCATGTGTCACCGACTTACAGTGAGTCCTGCCGCTCCGGACCTTTAGAACCCAGCAGCAGTCAGGGCCACAGCTAACGTGTGCTTCCAGTATTGATTGGTGATTAAGCTCAGTCATTAGAGAGTTAACTAGAGACCCAGTGTGATTCTTGTTGTCCATGTTCCCCTTCATTATGTCCTCCTCTCATTTGGCAGGTGACCATGGCGTCCAGAAAGAACCGGGATGGCGATGAGCGCTTCCTCCGGGTGCAGAAGGACCCTCGCTTCTGGGAGATGCCAGAGAGAGAACGCAAAATCAGGATCGACAAGCGTTTCCAGTCCATGTTTCATGACAAGCGCTTCAAGGTGAAGTACACCGTGGACAAACGCGGCCGTCCCATCAACCACACGTCCACAGACGACCTGAAGCGCTTCTACAAACTCTCAGACTCCGAGGATGAAGAAGATGAAGAGGACTCAAAGAAAAAGAGAGCGGCTGAGAGAAAGAAGAAGAGGGAAGAGAAGAAAGGAAAAGCAGCGCAGAGCAGAGGAGAGCAGCCTGAACGAGGAGTCACAGGTGTGGAAGGTGAAGGTGAGAAGGCTGAGGACATGACTCAGCACCTGCCTGCGTGTCAGCCGGTAACACCTGACCTGGTCAGGTGACCTGGTCAGGTGTTACCGGCTGAGTCTCAGCAGTCAGACACCGTGACCACAACACTTTGTTTTCCTCAGATGATGAAGACGAGGAGCAGCAGCAAAGTGAGGAGGAGGAGGATGTCGACCAGGGAGACAGCGTCACAGATGGCAGTGAGGAGGACGAGGAGGATGAAGATGCTGATGATGATGATGATGATGATACAGACAAAGAGAGCGATGACGGAAGCGGATTGGATGAGGAGCAGTCCGGTCTGGATTCAGAGGAGGACAGCGACAGCGGGCCGGATCTGGCCAGAGGGAAGGGCAACATAGAGACCAGCTCAGACGACGACGATGATGACGACGACGACGACGTGGACGCCATCCTGAGGAAAGAGGAAGAGGAAATCGAACACGACTGGGGAGAGCTGTGCAAAGACGCTCCGCAAAGTGACGAGGTGAGGTGACACCTGCAGTCTGTGAAGCGTTCACACTCTCAACACGCTTTAACTGTGTTTGTTCTGGTCAGGTTTCTGCCCGACTGGCCGTCTGCAACATGGACTGGGACCGCATGAAGGCCAAAGACCTGCTGGCTCTGTTCAACTCCTTCACCCCTAAAGGAGGAGCTTTGCTGTCTGTCAAGGTAAGAACATGGACGAACACGAAGCCGTGGCCACAGTGAGGCAGATAAAACCTGAACAGTTCGGTTTCCCAGTGAAACGTCAGAACAGCAGCTGTGTCTGCAGAGCTTGGACCCAGAGTCTGGGCTGCCTGTTCGTATCCTGAGAGGCAAAACCCAGGGCAAAATAATGTCCTGTGAGCACACGGGCCAACCCAAATGAATGTGTCTCCATTTATGAAGCCTGTTCCCATCTGGGTTATGGTTTTATCTTTGTGTGCTGTTGTCATGACGACTGCACCTGTATAAAATCAGGATGAGATGGAGGCTCTCATGGAGGCTCTGATGGAGGGTCCTGCTACCTCCAGGAAACTCCATGAGAGCGGCTGTCAGTTTTCTGTGGTAGAAAACACATCAGTTCAAGATGGCGGACAGGTGAGAGTCCAACCTGTGTGAGAGAGATAAACAGCAATGCATGCTGGGTGTTGTCGTCCAGATTTACCCGTCAGAGTTTGGGAAGGAGAGGCTGAAGTTGGAGGAGACTCAGGGACCGATGGAGCTGAAGGCACTGCCAGACGACTCCGAGGACGACACGGAGGAGGAGAGGTAACACACACGCACAAACACACACACACGCACGCACACACACACACACGTTCCCTTTTTGTCCCAGATGGTCACACGGGTTCGACTTGGTCTGGATCTGATCAGTCCATGTGTTGGTGTGTGTTTGCTCTCAGGGTTTACAGGGAGAAGATGCGTGACTACCAGTTCAAGCGTCTCAAGTATTACTACGCTGTGGTGGAGTGCGACTCTGCCCACACGGCCACCAAGATCTACGAGGAGTGCGACGGCTACGAGTACGAGAGCAGCTGCTCCGTCTTCGACCTGCGGTATGACAACATGGACTGAGCTCTGAGTCGGAGGCGGCCGTGTGGTTGTCCTGTTCCTGTTCTGAGTTACATTCAAACCTCTGTTGTTCAGGTTCATTCCTGATGACGTCACGTTTACTGAGGAGCCCAAAGACGTAGCCACGGACGTGAACCTGTCGGCCTACACGCCCAAACTGTTCACCTCATCTGCCGCCGCCACCTCGAAGGTAAGACGTCACTGTACATTCAAATTATTATAAAAAAATAAAGATGACCATAATCATATCAGTTATATAATCATAGTCAAGTTATGTATCTTTTCATATTATTTTTATTCTTGATGAATTCACCAAAAACTCATCAGAGCCGAACGAACACAAAAATATTTAGTTTGACGTGTGAGGAAAAAGCAGGAGATCCTCTCATATGAACAGGAATCTGAGGATATTCGGTATTTTTCATGTTTTTTCTTTAAAAACTGACAATTAATGAATTATCAGAATAGTAACTAACTGCAGGACGTCACGACTCACGTGTCTGTGTTGAACCAATCAGGTGCAGCTGACGTGGGACGAGACGGACCACGAGCGAGTGACGGCCCTGAACAGGAAGTTCAATAAGGACGAGCTGCTGGAAATGGACTTTAATGCCTACCTGGCCTCCTCCAGCGAAGAGGAGGAAGATGAAGATGGAGGGGTGGAGTTTGGAGAGCGGGAGAGCGGAGACGATGACGGCGCAGCAGAGGGTGAGTTATTCCCACTCTGTTCTCACATCAGAGTTCTTCCTCGATGATGAGATGAAGCAGCACTGAGGAGTTGAACTGTCCTTTGGTGTTTCATAGCTGAACGGACAGAAACGCCTGTCGTGGAGGAGAAGAAGAAGAAGAAGAAGAAAAGTGAGGCACAGATCTCCAAGTACAGAGAGCTGCTGAAAGCTGTGCAGGAGAAAGAGAAGAAGCTGGAGGGAGACAAAGACATGGAGATGGAGATTACCTGGGTGCCAGGTACCAGAAGACGTTTTGACTTTACTTTCCAAATGTCTGCGTGTGACCCTGTTGTGTTAAAGGGACATTCAGTAAAGTTATTACCTTTATTTAAACATTTAACCACAGAAGCACCACTGTGTTTCATGGAGGCAGGAGGCGGGGGCATCTACAGCCTCCATGCTTTACCACCAGACAGTGAACATGGCCGTGAAGTCTGTCCACCTGTCTGTCATCCTGTCTGTCCACCTGTCTGTCCACCTGTCAGTCCACCTGTCTGTCATCCTGTCAGTCCACCTGTCCTTACATCCTGTCAGTCCACCTGTCAGTCCACCTGTCAGTCCACCTGTCAGTCCACCTGTCAGTCCACCTGTCAGTCCACCTGTCTGTCATCCTGTCTGTCATCCTGTCCTCCCACAGGGTTTCTTCTTTAATGGTGTTAACGTTTGAAACAGTTTGAATATCCACTAACACACAGTCCTGAGCTCTGAACAGTTCACAGCTAGAATCCTAAAAAGGCCTTCATCAACACACACACACACACACACACACACACACACACACACATACGGCAGTAAATTCAGTAGCACTTTATTTGTCCCCAGGGGGCAGTTTAAAGTCACAGAGCAGTTACAGTAATCAAGAAACCAAAAACAAATAGAAGTATTATACGTAATAAAATATGTAATAAGATAAACAGTGTACACAGTGGTTTGTAGCAGCATCGTTAGGGCTCGTTTCACGGCAGAGTCCAGATCTGTGTGTGTGTGTGTGTTCCCTGGGAAGATAAAGTGGAAATAAATAATGTTAAATCATATAAATAGATGGTTGACTGGAAGTATAAGAGCTGCACGTCCCTAATCAACAGTTTGACCTTTAGTCAGTTCGTTTGTTGAATTTACACTTTATGTGTCTGCAGGACTGAAGGAGACAACGGAGCAGCTGGTGAAGAAGAAGCTGGAGGGGAAAGACAAGCTGACGCCCTGGGAGGACTTCCTGCAGAAGAAGAAAGAGAAGAAGAAGCAGAAGAAATCTCAAAGAAAACAGGTGAGCAGAAGCACCTGCCCTCACAAACAGGACCCCCGAGTTACCTTCAGGTGTACCTGGAGACCGGACTGAGCTGATTCCAGATGCAGTGCGATGCTCTGAGAGGAAGTCAGCGTCAAACAAACGAGTCCTACTCAGCTGTTCACTTCCTGAGATCTCACGCGGAGCTCGTTTCTAACTGTAAGTCTGTGTTTGTCCAGAACCAGGGAGCAGGTGAGGACGAGCTCAGCGATGACGAACTTCCTCCAGATGTTGACCTCGGTGACCCCTTCTTCGCAGAGGAGCTCGGTACCACAGGTGATCAATCTCTTAATCAATGAGTCTGTCAGTCACAGCAGGTTTTTATCGGTGATGCTTCAAAATGATTGAATGACTTGATTAGAAACACCTAGACACATCTGGTTCCAGTCTCCAGATCTGAGTCCAGTAGAACAGGAGATTGGAACTGGTTCATAACGATGTAGATCCATGATGATCTTAATGTTCCAGTGTCTTTGTTGTCTGGTGTGTTAGCAGATCTGAACAGGAAACAGAAGGGAAAGAAGAAGAAGAAGCAGAAGGAAGAGGAGCGGACGGCTGAGGAGGAAGAGGAGCTGGAGAAACAAAAGGTCAGAGGTCAACTTCATCTGAGCTCATCACATCGAAATCACCAAACCTGCTCTGAGCAGATGTCGAGCTGGGTTCCTCAGATCTCAGGTCTGGTTTTCTGTGTGTGTGTGTGTGTGTATGTGTGTGTGTATATGTGTGTGTGCCTGTGTGTGTGCGTGCAGGCTGAGATGGCTCTGCTGATGGAGGACGATGCAGACGAGGCCAAACACAAACACTTTAACTACGACAGGATCGTGGAGCATCAGAACTTGAGCAAGAAGAAGAGGAAGAAGCTGCTGAAGAAGGGCGAGCAGCTGCCGGAGGACGACGGCTTCCAGGTGAAACCTTCAGTCTCCCAGATCTGAAGTCACTTTCAGAAGGTTAAATGAATGGAAATGTAATGATTCAGTCCTTTAAATGTCCACATGTCTGTAATTCTGTCCAGGTGGACGTTAAAGACCCTCGCTTCCAGGCCCTGTTCACCTCCCACCTGTTCAACCTGGACCCGTCCCACCCCAGCTACAAGAAGACTAAAGCCACTCAGAGTCTTCTAGCCGAGAAGCAGCGCAGACGAGAGGAGGAGCAGCGGCACGTGGAGGACGTCCTCAGTGCTCAGAGGACCACGCCCACGCAGGTGGAGTCCACCGCCGGCGAACAGGAAGCGGTCAGGAAGAAACGGGAAAATGACTCTGATGCTCCAACGACAAAGAAGTCGATGGACCCCAGTCTGTCTCTGCTCGTCAAGTCCATCAAAAACAAAACGGAGCAGTTTCAGGCTCGGAAGAAACAGAAGCTCATGTAGGTTTGACTGAAAACTGTCCTGAGGACTCAGACTCAGGAGGTCTCACAGGACCAGTTTCCTGTGTTTGTACTCAGCAGGAATTGAACATGGAACGTTTGAGTAAAACTGAATCCTGCGTCAGATGGTGCTGAATTGTTTTATTTCAATGATTCTCCTCAGAGCAGATCACTGTTGGACTGATCCTTAGATTTAACAGAACAGGTAAATTTACCTCAATGAGCGACCACACGGTTAAACATCCTCACACATTAAATCAAACTCTTCATGAATTCCTGATCAGTGCAGCTGAATATTAAACAGCTGATCACAGAGGTGCAGCTGTCACCTGCAGCTCTTTATCAAACACCTCACTGTCTTCCTGCAGTGTTTAACATGGATCCTGGACCCGTTAGTCCACAATCTGTTCATATCCTGTCGTCTAAACCACTAATGAAGCGATTTCCTGTGACTGCTTCACAACAAAAGCCTCTCGCTGTTTGCCTGTGGAAAACTTTTAATGTGTCGCAGCTCCAGCTGGTTTTCAGCAGATCAGTTTGAGACGCAGGGAGGAACAGTGCAAACAGGAACACGTCAGTGAGCTGAAAAGAGCTGCAGACGACAGGCTCTCACCGGGGGGTCGGGGTCGGGGTCGGGGTCAGGGTCAGTCAACAGCGAGGCAACATGAAATCAAAGGCACTTAAATCACCTGCTATTTGAAACACTTGTTCAGCAGTATTCATTGAGCATATCGTCCTTTAGCCTCTTTCAGACATGGAGCCTGTAACACTGCTTAGTGATGGGGGACAGAACCCACAGCCCCCAGTCCGTAAATAAGACTCCTCAGGTTCAGATGAAGTGAACATGAGGCCTCCGCTCGGACGGATCAGGTGATTATTTTATTTTATTGGACCTACAGTTTGGAGAATGTTACAGGCAGGTTACCTGTCACGTCTGAAAGAGGCTTGGAATCAGGTACATGGTCTTGATTAGTTGTCGGCTCCTATGGCCCAGGGTATTCGAAGACGGCAGCAGCTCCCATCCCGGTGCCAATGCACATGGACACGACGCCGTAAGCCCTGAAGTCAAAGCACAAGGCAGGGCCGGTCAGAAAACCCGAACACGCTTTAACCAAGTCTTTGTTTGAGTGATGAATGAGGAGTAACACAAACCTCCTGCCTCTGCGTTTGAGCTCGTTGAGCAGCGTCACCACCTGTCGAGCTCCGGTGCAGCCGAGGGGGTGACCCAGAGCGATGGCTCCTCCGTTTGGATTCACCTTCTCCGGTGGGATCCCCAGCTTCTCCACACAGTACACCGCCTGAGCAGTGAACAGGATCAGTTCACCCAGACCACCAAGAAGCACACACACACACACACTCGTCAGTTTCAGTGGACAGTGGTTTTCAATGGTGCGAACGTCACAAATAAACTCTGTGGTGAACTGACCCTTAATAAGAAGCACATTTAGTTTGGCTAACACTCAGAAACCAACTGTCCACCATAATCCCCATAAATCCATCACCACATGCTGCAGAACTCACCTGACTGGCAAAGGCCTCGTTGATTTCAAACACATCGATATCAGCCACAGTTAATCCTGAGGGGGACACGACAACACAACACTTCAGACCTCGGCCTCTCCACATACGCTACGAACGCTGATGTCTAAGACTGAGCCTCCACCTGAGGCTGATAAGAACTCAGTCGTTGGTTTCAGGAGACGTGTTGGTGTAGGTTCCCTGAGGAGTTCATCAATTTATCAATAATCTGTCAAACACAGAATCAGCTCACCGTGAAACTGGTGATTCTCCCTCAGTGGCTACAAACATGGTGAAAGACCAGACATCAGGAACATTGATATGATCAGAGCTGAATGAATCCTCAGGTGTGAGGCAGGACAGGTGACCTCTACAGGACACAGCAGGGGGCTTTAAAACCCATCCTGAACCTTCAGCTGCAGCTCAGCCAACTCACTCACTCGCTCAGACACTCGCTCACTCACTCGCTCACACACTCACTCGCTTACTCGCTCACTCACTCGCTCAGACACTCACTCACTCACACACTCACTCACTCGCTCAGACACTCACTCACTCACTTACTCGCTCACTCACTCGCTCAGACACTCACTCACTCGCTCAGACACTCACTCCCTCACTCAGACACTCACTCACACACACACACTCACTCCCTCACACACTCACTCCCTCACACACTCACTCACTCAGACACTCACTCACACACACACAATCACTCCCTCACACACTCACTCCCTCACACACTCACTCACTCACACACTCACTCCCTCACACACTCACTCCCTCACACACTCACTCACTCACTCCCTCACTCACACACTCACTCACTCAGACACTCACTCACTCACTCACTCACTCACTCACTCACTCACTCACTCACTCACTCCCTCCCTCACACACTCACTCGCTCACCGGCTTGTTCCAAAGCTGCAGGGATGGCAAAAGCTGGTCCAATACCCATGACGTCAGGAGGGACCCCCACCACGGCACTGGCCCTCAGGACTCCCAGGACCGGCAGACCCAGAGCCTCCACTGCAGACCTGCGACCAATCAGCACTGCTGCTGCTCCGTCACTCACCTGGCTGGAGTTACCTGAGACAGAACGTGTGTGTTAGAGTTGGTAACTGCTGCGAGAGGTTCATCTTTTCACCTGTTGGTAGAGCAGCACAGACTCACCTGCCGTGGTGCTGCCGTCAGGCTTGAAGGCCGGCCGGAGTTTACTCAGTCCTGCTAGAGTCGATCCAGGCCTGATCCCGTCGTCTTTACGGACCGTCACCTCTCGCTCTTTACCTTCATCGTCCACTAACCTGGTGGTGACGGGAACGATCTCCTGGTCGAACAGTCCCATGCTCTGTGCCCGGGCTGCTCTGTGGAGGTGGAGCCTGGTTATTAAACATGTTGGTGCCTTAAACACGGGCTGAGTGAAGACCTGCTGTAAACACACGAGACACTGAGAAACACTGAAACACTGAGAAACACAGAGAAACACCGAGAAACACCGAGAAACACCGAGAAACACCGAGAAACACTGAGAAACACTCTGCACCAAGGTCTGCAGTAAAATACCCACCAGTTAAACCCCAGAAAATATTCATGTATTATTCGTGTATTACTCAAAACCTAATCCTCCGTTCTCACTGTTAAAACAAATCTAAATCAGAAAAACCTGTTTGATTACTTTTGGTGTGAACTGAGAGCGAAGGTGTCCTGCTTCTCTCTGGAGACTCCGAATCTCTCTGCCACGTTCTCCGAGGTGATGCTGCAAAAACCAGACACGAGGATCAGAGCAGGTACAGGTGGGCTTCGTCTACGGGTTTACTGTACCAACGTTTGGGATTGTAAGAAAGGTTTTATTGAGAGTCTGAGATTTTAATCTTTGGGGTTAAAAGGAGAAATTATATCACTACATTTAGTCAGAGCACAGCAAAAAGGTGAGACTGTTGTCAGCTGAAAGTTTGTCTTTTATCATTATAATAAAGAAATAAACACTGACAGTAACTTTCATCACTGGCTCAAATTCTACTGTAATAATAATAATAATTACAGTTTCCAGGATTTAGTAAAAACCTCTCAGGAGGTTAATCACACTTTCTCAGGTTCTGTATACATCCAGTTGTTTAAGGATTGTAACCAGTTAAAGGTAAATCAAAATTTGGGATTATGACAATTAATTTTCATTGTTACAACAAATCCTGAAACACATGGGAACATGTGACAGTGGAGCCTCCATCATGACCCGAGTCACAGGACACATTAGGTCCTCCAGGAGGAGGCAGAGGTGGTCTCACCCCATAGGAATGATGCAGTCTCTGGCCTTGTCGTTGTCCATCAGTCTGGGGCTCAGATCTCCAGGTTTTCCCATCGAACGCAGAGACATGCTCTCCACACTGTAACACAGAAACACACACACATACTACGTCGTGTCAGTTTCACTCACTCTGGTACTCCGTTATTATGCAGATGATACCCAGCTATATTTATCTATGAAGCCAGATGAAACAGATCAGTTAGCCATACTTCAGGCATGTCT
>JBBMJY010000020.1:580372-612494 GCA_037833715.1 Toxotes lorentzi
TGCTGCAGTGAGAGTACTGACTGGAATTAGAGAGATCATATTACTCCTGTATTAACTTCTCTTCATTGGCTCCCTGTAAAATCCAGCATTGATTTTAAAATCCTTCTCCTTACATCAATGTCCAGGCTCCTTCATATATCAAATCTCTAAACGTCGTTGATTGTGGAAGGAGCTATAGAAATAAAACTGACTTTAAGTGAATTGAATGTGGACAAACTAAACATACCCACAGGCGAGACCCAGGTCGATGGATTTGCTTCTTATGGCTCCTGCACAAACAGGTTCAAACTCTGGGTCAATAAACAGCAGCTGATTCTCACTTCAAGTCGTTAAGAGAAGCGAAGCTTCGGTTTTACCTGCGATGTTAAACAGAGCTTGCAGCCCGGAGGAGCACTGTCTGTTGACGGTGTAGACGGGAACCGTCTCTGGAAACCCACTGAAACGAAGACAGGGCAGTGAGGACGGTGTGGAGGACAGACAGAGGAGGTGGGTGTGTGTGAATGATGATCAGTCTGACCTGAGGAAGTGAGCCACTCTGGCCATCAAAGCTCCAGCTCCAGGCTGCAGCACATTACCTGCACACAGGTGAACGCAGGTGAACAGCCTGTCCAATCATCTGACTTCGTGTCAGTGGATCTAGACTGAATTATCCTTTAAATTTAGATTAACTGGGGGGGCTCTTGTCTCACCTACACAGACGTCTCCCAGCTGACTGGGTGACAGTCCAACATCTGTCAGCACAGCTGTCATGGCTGCGCTCAGCAGCTCGTCAGGTGTGGTGTCCTGAAAGAGTCAGCGTTAGTTTTACAGTCCAGCACAGCTGCAGGTTCACAGGTGAAACGCGTACCTTGAACGCTCCTCTCTTAGCTCTCCCGATAGCAGTCCTCAGTCCATGAACCACCACCACGTCCTCCGGACCGCTGCTCCCTGCAGATCCGGACCCGGACCCACACTCTGACCTCCATAAATCCCGTCTGTAGCCAGAGGAGGCAGAAGGAGCCAGGTGACCCGAAATTACCTTTAACCGGTGCATTTCGACGATGAAGCGCGTGAGTTTGGTCTGTGAGCTCACCGCTGCAGTCACTTCCTTTATACTCAGGACGGGAAGAGAAGAGGGACAATCAGTGCGAGTGGAGGCCATTACGAGATCCTGTGTCTGACAGCACAGCAGACTAACGGGGCAGGAGATGGACCTGAGAATCGTCAGGGTTTTAATCTCAGTAAAACAGATCATTCACTGGTCACACAGTAAAACGAAGCCGTTAAAATGACTTCGGCTAAAACGGACCGTTTCCGTGGCAACGATTCATTTATAAAGTTCACACAAGACTTTTCACGTTTAACGAGACATTTTACAAAGTAATTAATAAACCAAAACCCGCCTATGTTGACATTTAAGCTCATGATACAGAGTTACATCCGGTGGCGCCATGTTTCGCCTCCTGACCAATGACCGCCTTTAACCTCTTGAGATTCTTGGACTTCAGCTGCTTCCGTCCTGAAAAATAAACTAACTCGACTAATTTGGCTGCTGCTGAGTTATAGAGACCAGATGACCCGAAGTAGACCTGGGTCCACGTAGTACGTCACGGCGATACGCAGGAAGCCGAAGGTCATCGGGTCTCACCTACGTGTCAGAGCAGGGCCAGGACCATCACCCGAGACCCGACCCACCCAGCCCACCACCTCTTCAGGCCTCTACCCTCAGGTTGAGTGTGTTACTGCAGTCTGCTGGACAATAAACGTGTTGACTGGAGAAATGTCACGTTTTAAAACTTCCTCACCAGATAAACCTCATGGTGAACACAAACCAAACACAGAACATGTATGCACACTTTTAATAATTTTCCCGTGTGTTTCCAGTGACAACTGGAAACGCATACAAAGGTGTAATGCATTTCCAGTTTAAACCTGCTGCTGAGCCAACAAACTACAGGAAAATTAACTGGTACAGGAAATGGGTCCTCCACCTTTTGGAAACATGGGACTACAGTTATACAGAGGTTTACAATAAATCACAATTCAATCCCCACTCATTTATTTCCATTTTTATTAATCACTGGCAGAAACATGTCACTGATAAAGCTTTTGACTTCTGTTGAATTTCCTGCCAACTACCAGTAAAAACAAGGAACACGAATTTAATGGCTTGCATGTGGACATTGCTTCAATGTTGTGCTTTTGATTGTCTGCCAAAACTAAATGAAAGTGATAGTCAACAACTACCAGTATTAGAAAAATAAATAAATATAAAAATAAAATAAATTACAGTCCACCTTTCTTGTGTCTGTACCACAACAAATATACAACAATAGAAATATAAAACAATACAAATTAAAGTGCTAAACTGAATGTGTTTTGAGGCAAAATCCAACCAGAGAAAATTATACTGAAAAAAGAAAAGACAATGTACAAAAGCTGTGACAACATTCTCCACAATGGGTAATCAGTCCTGAGTGTCTGCTGTGTATCCTCCACTTCTTTGCGGTGCATCCTTATGAAGTCCTCTGTGGCCGTGTCATCAAATGTCAGGACTCCATCTGCACGAATAGAAAAAGACAAATTAGAAATATGCAAACAGTACAGTATACAAAATGTAATGCAGCTAGCAAACAAATTCCACCAAATGCGTAAGCTAGCTTGTTCGTATCGTAGCTGCTAACATAAAATGCTAACAACACAACACAATAAACATACCACTTTGCTACACACTACACACACAATACTTAGACTGTTATGTCCCCTGGCTGAAACGTGTGCAACCACATTAACCAACTTTACGAGACCATCTCTATGTTACTGACCAAACGTATTGACTGAAGCAGCGATTTGGAATATTAACAGAAAGAGCGCTCACTCTGTCGCCGTTTCCAAAAACTAAGAAAAGTACAGAACACTCACTCTGATACAAGTTCCATGAAGCAAAGGAAAATACATCTTATTTATTTACATTTCATACGTTTTAACAGCTTTAAGTTATGGGCTTTAAATATTTTTAACGTTTAAAGACAGCACACGTACACCAAGTCCCCATATTTGTAAGCAAAAATAGCAAAATACGTTGCCTGTGCATCCCCTACCCATACCGGATTAATACATGTACATCACCACCTGCCTTCCAACTGAAAGAATGGAGCACAGCGCGTGGCTCGCTAGCATGTAAAAAGCATATTCCCCGCCACGAGGGAGCCGCGAGATATAGAGTTCATAGCTTGTTCTTTTCGTTAGCTAAGCGAATTTAGCTTAGGTTAGCTACCAGCCTAGCGCTGGTTAGTGAGTAGTGACTTAGCGACCGAACAATGCTTGTTCACGTTAAAGCTTCAGCTAACGTGATATTTTTAGGCACTATGGTCGTTTTCAAAAGTAATTCCAATTCCATTTTAACTATGGCCAATGTTTAGCTAACGTTAGCTGATGAGATGACAGGCAATGTCAACTGTAGCCACAGCAGGTTTAGGTAGTTTAAAACAGCTAACACTATAAATACATAAATATATATATAACATAAAATGAACTAACCTGAACGAACTTTCAGCTTGGTGGAAAACGGTGGTTTCTGATGTACGCTGAACAGAGCGAACGGCGACTTACTTCCACAATTTAAATGAAATCAGAGACGGTTGATGAAACTCGCCGAATCGCGCCAAAAAGCCTGACGTGTTGCCTCGGCCAATCAGAGTGGCATTTACTGGTTGGGTTATGACGACACGCTGCCTCAGCCAATCAGGGTGGCAGTGACTGTTTGAAATTGAGATTGTAAATATCTGTGTATATATATATATATATAGTGTTCCTTCCTTGTTAAATGCCTCCCTTCTACCTCATGCTGCTCAATGTGCCTTAAATTGCCCCCTGGGGACAAATAAAGTTTTCTGAATCTGAAATCATAAGAGTTATAAAAATCAAGGCTCTCATGTACCATGAAATTATTTTCTGAAGCCTAATTTCCAACAAGTTGCATTTCCAAATAAATAAATGAATAAAGGCGGTGGTGCAGCGTGCATGTTCTCCCTGTGCCTGCGTGGGTTCTCACACAATCACAACAACATGCACGGGTAAATTGCCCATAGGTGTGACTGTGTGTGTGTGTGTGTGGTTGTCTGTCTTTGTGTGTCAGCCCTGCGATTGACTGGCGACCAGTCCAGGGTGATTCATTATGTGTGTGTGTGTGTGTTTCATTCCTATCATACGGGGGTAGTCTGATTGTTTTAACCACACGCTTACAAGAACTTACAGAAACCAACTAAATACTTTTATTTCCAAATTTGTTACAGCACATTCGTAAGGCCACGGACTCACTGCACATTCTGTTTGGAATCAGAAAACAGGAAACAAAGATCCAAAAATATGTTTTCTCCATAAAGAATCAGATATAAAACAGTTCATCCTCCATTTTAAGATTACATGATTAGATGATTAGATGGAGTAGTGCTTCAGGACACAGTCACAGAAATATAATGACACAACAACAATAAACAATAAAAGAGCAAATCAAAGAGCTGCTACAAACATGAGTCCACCTTTTTCAAAATAAAAGCACACGTTGTTCAGAACAGATCTGTGGGAGTGGCATCTGAGGATTAGTGTTTAAATACAACACAAAAAGTGGGTCAGTGCTACACTGCAAGATGAACATGATCCAAGAGGCAGAAACAGAGCAGAGCACCAGAGTAAGGTCAGAGTTCACCTGATTCAGCTTTAAATACCAAACCACCCACGGTGAACACCTGCACAGGTGAAAAACATAAAACCAGACAGAACTTTAGTGCACTGTGTTTTTAAAATCCTTCAGTTGTTCAGCAGGAACGTTCAGCTGAATGAGAAACGTTACGTCGGCGGTCCTCACACATGACCCGCCCCCTGGTCCTGGTTCCAGATCCCACACTCTGAGGATCTGCTGCTTTTCTGTGTGGAAATTTCACTTTGATCTTGGGTCTGGGCTGAAGCTCAGACACAACAGGTGCCTGAATTACAGGTAATTCACCGTCTACTGATGTTTCATAAGCTAAATGTTTACTCGATACATAATAGATAAATATATCTGAAGACGTCACCTTGAGTTCTTTAAATCAAACGGACATATCAATAACCAATCAGCAGCTGGCGTTCAGAGTTGTTTGCATTCAGCTGTAATGTTACAGGTCCCAACGAGCCACAGAGCTCCATCAACACACACCCTGCACTTCATTCTGACTCCGTCACACACACACACCACCGTGCTGCCCCAAACACACACTACAGCACCAAATGCGGATTAATCCGCCACTGAAACTAGTCCCCAACGAAAGCACCATTTCCTCCTGTTTGGTAAAAAGCACGGTGAGCAGCTGCTTGAGGAAAATGACTGAAGCTTTTTAAAAATGAAAATCTGAGGTTTGCTGACAGTAACAAACCAAAGCGATCCTTTAAAGTCGGATTAACACACAGAGCTGCACAAAGCTGTGCTGAGGTCGCGGGGGTGGGTGTGGGGGGGTGTCGACGCCTAGAGTCACCCATAAGCCCCCTCTCTACAGGATATGTCTTCGCCGATTTATAACTGCCTCTTCAACTGTAACTCAGAGTGGAAACTATAGCGACCGGAACTCTATAACACCAGCTGCTGTGGAAAAACAGAGGGGTGAAGGAACGTGAGGGTTCAGACCGTGTGCTCTTTAATAACGCTTCATGTTCCAATCAAACCGCCATCACGTCTCGAAGGCTCCGCTGTAAATCCCAGAGTTCCTCCCTCCTTCAGCAGCTTCCTGAGAACTCGTCTCCACAGTTCAAAGTGAAACTCGTCATGGCAGTGAAGCAGGAGTCTCCGTGGTGTCCCTGCTCCTGCCGGGCTCAGGCATAGAAGATGAGTTCGGGGATCTGGCCTCCCTGCACTCCGGTGCCGTTGGTGCTGTCTGAGGAGCACTGGAACTGGAAGGTCACTTTCCCACACTGCACCTCTGTCATGCCCTCCTGGCCAAAGTAGCTCAGCTCATTGCCGTCCAGCACCACACTGGCGGTGTAGAAGGTGTCCGGTTCGATCTGCACCGGGTAATCGAACCACACGGGGAAGGTGCTGCTGGAGCCATCTGAGAAGTACTTGATGATCCTCTGGGCCATCGGCACGCCCTGACGCTTCAGCTCAATCTTCGCGCTGTACTCGGCCGAACCGCAACTGGAGCCGTACAAACCGAAGCCTGCGATGAAAACGCGTTTGTCCACGGCAAACTGGATGCTGTCACAGCGGCCTCTGTACCGCCACTGGTTGCTCCTGTAGGCACAGGACTGGAAGCGGTGGCAGCGCTGCGGCGACAGGCCTTTGCGAGGTTTGGTGCAGAACAAGAGATCAGGCTTCTTGGCGGCTGTGTACCACAGGAAGATGTCATTGGTCTCGTTGAGTGTGAGCACACCAGACTGCGCCGCTCCGTTGGCGAAGTCCTCCAGTGCCATGGTGGGGATGCGGATCAGGTAGATGGCCTTCCCCAGCACCAGACGCCTGTTCTCGATGGTTGGCGGCAGGTCTTGTCGTTGGCACTCGGCCTCTGCCCAGTTCAGCGCCGCCTCAAAAACCACCATCTCTTTGGCATTGAGCGTCTCCCGCCTCAGGATGCTCTCCAGCGTCTGAGTGTCGATATCGCAGAAGCCTTCAGAGCGCAGAGCGAGTTCGGCCTGCGCGTCGATCACCTCCCAGCAGCGCTGCGTCAGGTCGGGCTCCTCGAACAGGCAGCTCTGGGACAGCAGCACGCAGGCGTTCTTGGCGCTCAGGCTGGTCTCCAGGAAGTTGACGCAGGCCCGGGCCAGGTGAGGCACGATGTACTTTTTGGCAGCGTAGAGGGTGGCGAGCACCGTGTCGGCGCACAGGTCAATCTCATCACAGTAGATATACCTGAGGAGGTCACACACACACACACACACACACACTGACTGATGTTTTTACTGTAAACAAACATCGACTCTTCTGTTGTTTTGCATCTGACGTTTCTATTGCTAGAAAAAGTTGTAAACGCTCCGTTAAACTGAATCAGAACTCAACGTACTTCAACATGGCCAGGAACGAAGGAGGCTCCACGTCAGGGATCCGGATCTCGTCCTGATCCTCGGCCAGTTCTCCGTAGAACATGGCGTGGAACACGGAGCTGCCGACAGCCAGGACGTACTGACAGAGCAGAGGGACAAGACGAGCGATGTGAGAGACGAAATGTATATCTGACAGAGACATGAAGCTGAGAGCTCTGATCATGTGACTCAAGTTCACTGCTGAAAACAAATCCCAGCCTGATGTTCACTGTGTTCTCTGACCTGTTTATTTCTTCTATCACTTTCCGGCCCATTAATCAAGACTTAATTATTTTATTATTTTCTGAAATTACAAACTGTTCTCTAACAGTCAGTCACACCTAAAACCCTGCTCTTCACAGTTTGTGGCCTGATTCAGAATCTTATTAGGATCCTTGTTGAGAAATAAGTGGTATCTCTCAACGAATGAATGTTGAGTCCTGGATTCTGCCGGAGTGAGTCTGACCAGGATCAAACAAGCTCCACAAAACTATAAGAAACTGTGTGAGTCTAACAGTTTTCTTTCCGTCCTGAGATAATGAAACGTTTAAATCATAACCGTGTGAAAATATTTTAGATATGAACAGAAAATGATATTTAACCTTTTATCTTTGGATGCAGGTGCTAAAGCCACAGCTGCTCCTGAATACTGTTTCTGTCCACAGAGATCACATGGAAGTCATTTTCCGCTCTGATCTCAGATCTGCAGCTGGAGTGTGGGGGTTTTACCTTGTGTCCCGGTACTCGCTGTGTCCCACCCGGCGGCCCGACCACAAAGTGAACATCTGCCATCATCTCATTGTTGAACATGACTGAATTTCTACAGGGACACAGAATTCACCAGCTGTTAGTGTTTTATGTGAGAAACAGAAGATTCACACGCTCACTTTGAATCAAATTCACTGACTTTTGATGAATTCACACAGAACTTTCTTTGAGGTAACAAACTCATCCTCCCTCAGGATCCTGGAGAAATCTGTTGTTTTAAAGGCAAATCAACACTTAATAAGTTGATTCCCCTTGTGCTTATATCTGAAAGCTTTTTATACGACTGACGGACACGTGGAAGGGAGAATAACAACCCTGGTACAGACTCACACTCGGGATCACAGTCCAGGTAGTGTTTACTGTCCTGAAGGTCAGTGGGAACAAGGTCACTGTCCCTGCTGAGTCTAAGCCAAAGTCAGTGCTGCATGTTCGGCTGTTCATGTTCACTTCAGCTCACATGTGGTTTATACAGCAACACGTCAAAGTGCTTACATGATAAGACAAAGGAGCAAAGGTGAGCACATACACATTTTATCTGCTGTGGGATCAATAAAGTCTTATCTTATACACTCAGCGTGGCACGGAGCGTCACTGAACTCACTGCCATGTTCATGAAACCAGCTCGAGACGACTTAAGTTTGTGACACTGATCATTATCCTGCTGGAAGGAGCCGTTAGAAGATGGTGAACTGTGTCCATGAAAGGATGAACATGGTCAGCAACAACACTCGGACACACTGTGACATTCAGACCACGACTGATTGGTATGAAAATATTCCCCACAGCATCACAGCGCCACCACCAGCCTGGACTGATGACAACTCTGCAGCAGAAATCCAGATCCATCAGACCAGGCTACGTGTTTCCAGTCTTCACCTGTCCAGGTGTGTCACCTGTGTCCACTGCAGCCTCAGATCTCTGTTCTTGGCTGACAGGGGTACCTGAAGTGGTCTCTGCTGTTACACACTCACCTCTCTCGGATGGTGGGGTACAGGCCCTGCCAGTTGCAGCAGCCCTGTGCGGCGGTGGTGTTGTTGTTGGTCAGGTTCTGCTGCTGATACTGCTGGATGGAGGTGGTGCTGCTTGCTGAGGCGGGCGGGACCAGCTTCTTAGTGGGGTACAGCTCTGCAGCCATTATCTTCCCGTCAGACCGCAGGCCGGCTCATGACTGAACGGCGGACTGTGGAGAGGACTGCAGAGAAACCCGGTTTATACTCAGACTCTGAAAGTAGAAACCGGACTTCACTCTGGGTCTGTGTGGCTAACGTTAGCGGAGCTAGCCACACACCGTCAAAGCCCTTTTCACCGGCGGGTTTTCAAACATCCCTCAGGTGAAACCTTAAAACGTTAAATTAGCTCAGCAGCTAAACACAGACAAAGCAGCAGAGCCTGAAATAAAGAGTTACCCAGACAATGTCCGAACCCGGGGCTGTCAATTCACTGTTAAACGTAGCATGTTTATGCTAGTTAGTTAGCAACTAACTCAATAACTAACTAACTGCTTTATGAGTTAATTTCTACGCCATCGTTTGGCTGTTTGGTAAATCACTCGGTCTCCACTTACTTCAGTGTCAGGCACAGGTATTCAGGATCATATCTTCACCACATTCGGCAGTTCTCCTGTTGTTTCACAGACTAGCAGCTTAGCTTTGTTTACAGCGGCTCGTGGCTTCTTCTGTTAATGTTTACAGCGGCAGCATCAGCTCATCAGGGCACAGCGCCGCCCCCTGGAGGACAAAAGGAAAACCACACTCAGTTGTTGCTCCTGCTGTCCTGTTTGTGATGTAATTAAAAACTCATCCAAATACCTTCCGTATTTTATTATTGTTACTGATATTCAATAATCATCTTTTCATTCAGCCGGCAGCGCGGGGCGTCCTCTGATCACAGGGTCGGTCAAAGTGTGTGTGTGTGATAAAGACATGTTCAATCCATGAAGCTGCAAAAAAACAAACAAACCAAAAACACAAAACATCCAAACAATGCAAACGCAACAAAGACGCTCACACCACCATCGTGATATACAACATATTCCTTTATTGTTGTTAATGATAAATCTGCCACTCTCCCATTGTGAAAATAAAAGAACATGAAAAAGGAAAACAACGCCTGTATGTACTTTCTGTACATCAGGATTAGCTTCTATAATCTCTCTTTAACGTTTCACTGTACACATTAAAGGACAATATAATCATTTACAGGCAAACTGGACCTGACAGGTTTTCACTCAGTCTCTGCTTTTGGCCACTGAAGACGACAAAATAGAAATGTGACTGACCCAGTTCAGCTGCCGACATCACTACTGGCGAGTGTTCCTGTACTGTACATGTAGTGTAAGTGACGTCCAGCATTTGTATTCTGGTTCCCACTGTAACGGTCTTACAATCAACGTGTAAAATGGAAAATGCAGTGATCCTATTGCTCTGAAAGTGAAACAAAGTAGACAAACGTCGACGTGTGGAGTCCGGTAATGTTCAGGTTTATTGATTCTGCTTCTGAATGATTCCTGCTTCCAGTTATCAGTTTTTATCAGTTGAGTAGAACTTCAGGCTGCTGTAAACAGGAGCTCTGTGTAATGGTGAGGAACCAGAATCCATTCACTGTGCGTCAGGGCTTCATAACTCTGAAGCGACTCAGCGTGTTGTCACCACCACTCATCACCGGTTTCATCTGAAGAGTTTTCCAGGCCTGAAGGGGAAAGACTCTCCAGGACTTCAAAATAAAAAACAAATACAACAAAGATGTTAACGTGTTGTTTTTTTTTCTTATTTAATCTTCATTGCTGTAGATGATTTTGCCTGTTTTTGTGTATTTTCATTTGGCTATGACGAGTTTCTCTTAACAAAGAAAGAAAAAAAGCCTCAAATTTAAACGAGCCTGGTTTTTATTCCACAGACGGCAGCAGCTGGACGGTGGCTTTATTATGAAGGTTCTGACAGGAAGAACATTTGCTGTTGTTTAAGGACTCTGTACGTCCACAGTAAGATGGCTGATTATGGTTCTGCAAAGGTACAGGAAAGAATTCGAGTGGATCTACTCAGAGAGGGGTGTTATGGGTAACGACGCGTCTAACGAGCTGATGGACTGCTCATTTTCTACTGGGTCCAAAACAGTAAAGAAAGAACAGCTGCAGGCGTGTTTATGTGAGTTCAAGCCTGAAGCCTGAAGCCTGAACCGTTTGAAAACACACAGTTCAGCTGATGATGCGTCGTGTTGCTGACCTCGGCTGTGATGAACAAAGAGCTGTGGATGTAGATCTTGATGAAACAGTATTTTAAAAATCAGCTGGTCTGTGTGGACGGGTTCAGGGTGTGGTCACATGTTGTGGAAGAAAACCCCACACCGGGCATCACCACCGCCTCAGTGCAGTCCAGCTGTTTCTGTTCCTGCCTTTAAGGTGGCGCACACAAAGGGTCAACAACAACAACAACAACAACAACACACAACCAGACTTCATTCATTTCCTACATCATTTTACAGGAAAGCTGAATTTAAACTGCAGCCGCTGAACTCGTTGTGTATTTACCTGTTACACAAATAACACAAGTGATGATCGTAAATGATCCACTTTCACTTTTCTGTTCAAATTTCCCTTAATATTCCTTTACACCAGGTTAATAAATAGATCTGCTTTAATACCTACAACTGTACAAACATCTGTTTAAACACTGTTTCAGTTTATGTTAAAAGAAGTTTCCCACTGTGCCGGGAACACAGCTGCATGTTTGAGATGATCATTTGGTAAAATGCAAAAATAAAAAGTGTTAAAGCAAAAAGGTGTAGTCATGTATAGGTCGTCTAATCACACCAGCAGAAACCTCAAAGGAAAAAACGCCACGTTCAAGTAAAACAGAGAAAAACGTCTTTAAAAAAATATCTACAAGTCCGTCACCAAACACAGAGTCATTTAAAAAACTAGTAATTGTAAATAATAATTACACAAAATACAGTATTTTCAGGCAGTCAGCACATAAAGCGTACGAGTCTGGAGCAGTTCCTTAGAGTTTTGTTATTTTACAACTAAATGAGCTAATTAGCATTAGCAACAGCATCCGTCAGGTTTCGTGGGAAACGTCTCGTCAGCTCGGTTGAATCTTTAATTTGGTGTTTTAAAATCGTAATAAATACTTTGTGTGATGAAAGTAGAAGAAATAACTGAGAAAAGCTTCGCTGCAGCTTCTTCTGGCTGCAGTTTGTCACGATTTCAAATATAAATACACGATAAAAAGCAGCAGGTTTTCAAATCGAGCCTCAAAACCACAATGTTGATCGAAACTCGTGAACCCGAACAGAGGTTTTACCAAAAAAACTTCAAACTCAAACAGGTCGGCTGAAAGTAGCTTTTCCCCGGATGTTTTCAGGTGACACTTTGGAAAGAAGCTCTTCATTTGATCTAAGTGTCACATGACAGCAGGTCTGTTTACAGGTGGAGGCTCTGTGCAGTTTATTACCACGTCACAGACCTGCAGAGTCTCCAAACACTGAAGGGTTTCATTTCACAATGATCCCAGAGGCAGCACAGGACCGTCTCCTCCGCAGAGCTCAGCTCGGCGCTCTCAGCTCGGGAACAGGTGAGTCGAGCCTGTGGTGACCTTAAAACGCCAGCACCTGAGCTCCTGATCTCACCTGGCAGACGAGTTATGAGCTGCGCGACTCGTGCTGACGGCAGCACGGCAGGTAGAGCTGTCAACAATCCAAGCTCTTCAACTGAGGAGTTCAGGGTGAAGCAGCGTGTGATTCTCTGCCACTGTCTGATCTGAGGCACAACAACCATTCGTTTCAGGATGAAGCTTCAGCGTCATTCAGGTGAAAATAAGAGCTGGACTTCATGTAGAACCTGCACTGAGGTCAGACCTCATCAGGACAGCTCTACCGGTCTCCGTCCTTTCTCTAACGTGTCCCATTAGCAGAACTATGGAGAAATGGGTTTTTGAGTGGGTCCTGGTTTTGCTGCAGCGCACAGCCCTGCTGCCAGTTCCACGCTGATCAGATCAGCTGAGACGCAGGTCTGAACAGGGCCTGTGTCTCTGTCTCTTCATGTGATCCCAGACTGACTCCATGATGCTGAGTTCAGGGCTCCATGGGGTCCAGACCATCTGCTGAAGGACTCCTTGTCCTTCTGGTCTCTGAAGTATCCTGAGCTGCTGATGGTGCAGACTGGACTAACGTCTTCCACGACAGGAAACCACTGACTTCATATCACAGGTCATTTTATTTGACTGTGCTAAAAAACGTCTTATTTTGAAATGAAACTCTGCAGGTATTTGTCATCTGACCTGCCCTCCCCCTCAGGTCTCTGTCCACCAAACACACGTGTCCATGAGCAGGGCTCAGACTCCAGACCAGCTCAGGGTCATGACCTTTGACCTCTTACCTCCTGTGTGGGAGTTTACAGGGCGCCACTCTGTCCTCACGACAGACTGAGGCACAACTTAAAGTGTTTTTAGGACAAGAAATAATCAGAATCACACCAAATTCATCTGAAAGCAAAAATCCACCAAGTCCTGAGCAGAGTCAGGCGTCGACATGAGGTGAGATGAGCGTTTGGATGAGCTGTGATCATGAACGTGAACTGGCTGTTCCCACATCTTCTAAACCTCAAGACCTAAGAGAATGAACGTTCTGAAGAAAAAAGGCACGTTATCATGACAGACATTTCAAAGCAACAGACACGGGCCGCTCTCAGGAGCGTTTGGGTCAGCGATGCAGAGCGACTGAAAAAAGATTCCAGCTTCCGTAAAATGAGCAGAGCGGCCCTGTTTTCCTTTTTTGCTTCATTCGTCTCATCCAGAGGTTGGTTTGTTTTTGGGACCCAGGCCAGCCCGAGTCCAGGAGGTGGGCGGGGACGAATCGTAAAGGAGAAGTCTGGGTCACTGTCACCTTCAGTTTTGTGCTTCGTCATCCAGACTGAGAAGTGGAACACACTCCTCCATCTCTCCAAAAAAACAAAACAAACAAACAAACAAACAACACCCTAACTCCACCTTCTTCCATCACAGAGTTTCCTCTCCGCTCGTCCTCAGAGCTGCACAGTCACTCGGTTTCAGGTCATACAAAGACCTTGGCGAGCGCGTCGGCCCCGGCGCTGCCGATGTAGCACTTGGTGGGGTGGAACGCCACGTCGTGGATTGACTCCTCAAACTTCTTGCGGTGGGCGGTGAACTCCTGGATGCACGTTTTGCTCTCCATGTTCCACAGACGGATGGAGCAGTCGTGACCTGGGAGGGAGGAGAGAGGACTGAGTGTTACGATCAACCTCCATCAGGAGACTGTGCTTTGTAAAAAAAAAAAAACAAACCACATGCAGAACAGAAAATGGATTTATTAATCATTAATCTGTACAGCAACATTTTTAACGATTCCATGAAGTGATTATTAGAAACTGTATTAAATGTGTTAAAGCGTGTAGGTTTACTTACTTCCTGACATGAGGTACAGTCCGTTCGGATCCACAGCGAGACTCGTGACAGAGTCCAGGTGGGCGACCATGGAGTGGATCAGCTTACCTTCAAATTCACAACAGATTCCAAAGTTTGACCCAGTTTTGGTAAAACTCACATGAAGAGTTGGAAATAAGTGACGCTGATCAGTGAGCTCAGCTGTTTTTAAACTGATTTACGTTGAGTAAACTGAGTGATGAACAACGCGGCACCAGATTAAAGATGGAAACATCAACACATCGTTCACCTGAGGACAGGTGAAGGAAATCAAATGGACCCTGCTGCTGGACGGTCACTGTTCATGTGGTATTCTGACAGTATCTGTGACACACTCATGAAAAAAGCCGATCAATGACATCATATCTATCTTCATCACCTTCATCATCAAACTGACCCATCGTCTCTAATCAGGATCTTTTAAACAGACTCTTCAGTGCCCAGAACCAGAACCAGAACCAGAGACAGAACGCTCCATGGTGCACGTCAAGCTCCAAAACACTGGATCGTACGTTTCCCACAATTCAACTGGATAGTGTTTTACATCACTATGACATGACCAGCGTTAGTTTCTGAGGTCTGACAAAGATCCAGTGTCTGTCCAGCTTCACTGAGGACGTTAAACGCCACGGCGGGTGAAACAGGATGTGACATGAGAAACTGGTGGAGTCGTCCTGTACAATGCGACTGTGATGCTGCTCTGCAGCAGCTGGTGCGTACCTGTGTTGTTATCGAAGAACTGGATGTGCCGGTCCTCCTGAGCTGTGATGGTGATGGGCAGCGTGGGGTGACTCAGTACTTTGTTGATCTTGCAGGGAGCCTCTGTGTGGGGGTGGACACGAGAAGGACAACATTAGCATCAATCAGGCATCAGTTATGACTGTGAGCTCCTGTTCTGTAACCTGTCAGAGACCAAAGACGGGTGTCTCTGTCTCTGTCCCTGTCAGAGCCTGATGTCTCTGGTCCCTCTGAGCCATTGAGCTCCACTGTCTCCTCACACTGTTAAAACACATCAGTGATCCACTGTAACACCGGGCCACGGTCTTCGGTAGGAACCAGCGGGCTCAGAGCTGAGAGCCGCAGACAGAGGGCCGTCACAGTGTGGACAGACGGACTAACACTCTGCTGGTTTGGATCTTTGTTGACAATAAGCAAAATATCACTGGCCTTTAATTAAACGATTATTTTTGTGTGTGTATTTTCCACTGCGCTGTAATTTTTACCGTTTATTCTTCTTTGTTCTATTTTATTCTTTTGAAATCATATTTAGATCTAGTGTGGTCAGACCCGGTGTAAAAGCAGCTACACAGCGGTTCCCTCCTCCGGCCCGGAAGTCGACGTGTTCTGGGTTTGTGATCGGTCGGTGATTTACCTGGTGGTCCGGCAGAGTCCAGCTTCAGGACCAGCTGCTGCGTCTCCATGTTGAAGAGCCCGATGTGTCCGGTGGTGAACGACGTCACCATGTGAGCCGGCTCGCTGCTCACCAGGTCCACCGAGGTCGGCACCCCGAGCTCTGACACGTTGAGACAGAACAGACTTCAGACACGGGGTTTTGGAAAGTGTGTCTTTGTTTATTTACATGTTTATTTCTGAACATTTGTTTCGTCCAGTCTCGTTGTGTGATCTGATTAGGCTGCTGTATGTGTCTCCCATTAAGGGTTCAGACAGGTGACAGGTGGCAGATTTGCAGGTGTGCAGCAGGTGTGGAAGTGTAAACTGAAGCGTGGACAGAAACTGGACAACGTCTTTGTGTTGCTGTGTTTTTAGGATTGTTTTGCTGCAGACAGCTGTGCTACGGTGGCTGTGTGAGCTCAACAGACAGCTGGTGTGAGTGTTAGCATGGTTAGCATGGTTAGCATGTTAGAGACACAATGGTCACATGTACATGTCAAGCTCCGAAACGGTGTCATCAACATCTGGACAGTGTCTGAGACACCACCATGATGAGGGAGTGAGGGTTAGTTTCTCAGGTGCCTCAGCAGCAGCTGCTGACCAGATGTTTCTCACCTCCTCTGTCGTTGAAAACAGCGAGAGACGGAGAGATGTCGGCGGCGTTCCACAGCCGGACCGTCCCATCAGCCGAGCAGGAGAGGAGGCGGTGATGAGCCGAGCTGTAGACCAGACCCCACACCGAGTCTGAGTGTCCGCACAGCGCCCCCCGCAGGACAGAGGGCTCTGCAGCGAGAAGGGTGATGAAACAGAACGTTTCTAAAAAACTGGACTCAAGTGTTTGTGTTTTAAACCTCGACTCAGCAGCAGCTAACACACCCACAGGAAGTAAACTCCACTGTGACGTGGTGTTCAGACGGGCTGAAGGTGAGCTTCCTGTCAGATTCTGTTTTCTCTTTATTTTCTATATTATTTCTTGTTTCCAGTGATTCAGCCTCTCGGGTCGTGGGTTTGAGCCCCACTCCGGGCGACACCGCCTCCCTTGGGCCCACAATGCACTGAGGTGCCGTAGGACCTCAGTGCATTGTGGACTGGGCGGCAGTCGCCCCCACGACCTGGGCCTGGACCCAGATAAGCGGCAGATGATGACATGACATTTCTTGTTTACATCTAGGGGATAAGGACCCTCAGTGCTGATCTGGGGTCAGACTCTGGGTCTCTGTAAAGCGCTTTGAGACAATTCTGATTGTGGAAGGAGCTGTAGAAATAAAACTGAACTGAATACATTTCCTTTGCTTGTGCTGGATTCTTTCCTCCTTCTTCCTCTTTTTTGATGCTTATTTTATTTGTCTGTTCAGTTTTCCGGCCCCGGGGCCAACGCTCTCATCGTAAGTCACTGGAGACTCACTGGTTGATCTTCTTCTCCTTCTCTCAAACTGAAATCCTTGTGTTCTGTCGCATGTTATGTCAAGACAAAAAAAAGCTCATGTAACTAAACTTTGTTAAGGCCAAACTGGAACGTACCATATGAGTCGTAGGGGTCGATGTTGGGGCTGGGGGTGTTCCAGCTCTGAATGGTGCCGTCCACCCCCCCGCTGAAGCACTGCTCCCCGCTCGAGCTCATGGTGACACACAGCACTGCACCGCTGCTCAGGACAGGATGGACATTATGAAGCCAGATGTCTGAACGTGTGTGTGATGATAAGCACAGGTCTCAGTAAAGATCTGAAGTGAGACTTTTAACGGATGAGACTAAGGTGACGTGAAAACGAGGACGATGACTGAACTTTACGGGTCGGTCTCAGATTGTTTCTGACTTTTTTTCTCAGAACGTGTTCAACTTTTTTAATGAATTCAAAGCTGTAACAGACTGTGGTGCTGGACTATCACCTATAAACAGAATAGTAAAACACATTTTTATAGATAATGTACATGTATGTTTAATATGTTCACTCATCTGAAGAAGCTGTGCAGTGAGAGGTGTCACACTCTGAACAGTACAGGTAAACAGGATCTCACCTGTGGGCTCTGAATGTGTAGATGGGCTCAACATCTAAAGCAGCACATCTGGAAGATTGAAGAAGAGAACAGAGTTCGCGTGAACGGCAGAAAGCATCAACACAGACTTTAAACGGGGAATCAGAAATAAAAGGCTGCGTTTAAAAATAAACCCTGGTTCTTCTGAGGTGAGACGTCACAGCATATAAATGAATTTAATTCAATTTGAATTGAATTGAATTTCTGTCATATTTTAGACTCACTTCTTGGCGGGCGCCGTCTTCTGGAGGTTCCACAGTTTGAGGGTGTGATCCTCGGAGGCAGTGACCAGGACCGGCTCCACTGGGTGGAAGGCCAGACTCCGGACCGAGTCAAAGTGGCTCCGCAGGGTGAACTTCGGGTTCCAGGTCTTCCTCAAAGCGTCTTTGTTATTGGTGATCTGAGGGAAGAACATTTCTCTTTCTAACAATATTCATCTCAGAAACCAGAACAGTGCTTCATCCTGTGAAATGTGTTATGAGAACATGAGCACAGATTTAAAACACAGATTTCAAATGACATTCAGTTCTAAGCAGATACAATCAGCTCAGGAGAGTAAATAATGATTGTAAAAAAACCTGAACAATAAACTAAAATGACCCTAAGTCAGTGTAAAAACTGATTTTAACCAATAGTGTTTCTTCCTGAGGACAGTGGGAAACTAACAGATATAACAGCATGTAACACAACACATTCACAACATACTGAAACAGACATTTTGTCTTTGCAGGTGTATGTAAATGAAGAGGTGGGCTCAGAGAGGAGGAGATCCTCACATCATACGCCAGGCTGTCGGCCTCGTTGGCAACGGTCAGCCCGGCCAGTTCTCCCAGTCCAAGCTCATTAGAAACCGCCTCGTCCACTCGGCCCAGGATGAACGACTTCCCAGATGACGGCAGGAACGCCATTGGCTCTACGGGACAAGGTGGGACAGGTGGTAAACACCGGACGGCGTGATCTGTGTGTCCTCAAACTGTCGTTATCAACCTCCAACACAATGTTTATGAGTAAGATTAGTATTGTACAGTTACGTCTCAAAACATTATTTTGGAATAGTGGTCTGAGAAGGAGGGCGGGTTACCGTCATCTGGGCGCCCCACTTCGTGCTCATTGAGCCTGGGTATACTGGGCCTGGAGGGGGGTGTCACAGGAGGCTGTATGGAGGGAAGCTCCTCAGCATCCCGCAGGTTAGCCAGCATGTCCTGCAGCTTAGACCGGTTTGGTCCTGGACGAGGACGGTGATGAAGGGAGTCAAAGAGGAGGAAGACGAGATGAAAGACAACAACAAAAATCAGAGGAGGCAAGAGGAGGCAGCGGAACAATGTGAGGAACATGGATTTGGGACGGAGATGAAAACAGACATTAGTAAAGTGAAGGCAAAGAAAGTCTCATGGGCTCAAACTGTCTCAAAAATAGAATTAAAAACTGAATCAAACAGCAGGTAGGATGGAAATAAGCCAGTGGATGGACACGGCAGCAGCTGCAGCTCTGCAGAAGATCGAACAGAAAAGATGACGGAAAATAAACTCAGAGAAACAACACAAGAAATCCACCAGCTGCTGAATTCATCAACACATAAAGAGATGAAGAGACAAACAGGGACATTAGGGACGCACTGATACTGCTACTGAAAAACAACATGACTGTGGCAACTCAAAGTGAAGTTACTGGATGACAGATACCTCTGCTGGTGATAAATGCACTGAACCTCACTACTAATGGTTCAGTGGAGGATTAGACTTTAGATAAACAGATAAAGATAAAAATGGTGGAAAGGAGGAAAAGACAGGACATAGAGAAAGAGACAAAGGGAGCAGGAGACGTCCACCCTGGTTCAGTCCAGCACTAACCCTCTGAGGAAGAGACACTAAGAGGCCAGGCAAAGTGTGAAGGCTGGATGAGGAGAGCGGGCGACAGGTATGATCAGGCTCAGCAGCTGAATGTAGGACGGAGGGTTGGAATATTTATTATAAGCAGAACTTTTTTTCCACATGCACAGACTCTGCTGCTGAAGCAGTTTTGTTTTTTAGCTTCATATCCAGAGTTCATAGGACCATCAGCTGGTCTCCGTCTGTGGTTTGGGAACAGTTTTCCACCTAATTCAGACTGGACATTTTCACAGGGAGAGACCAAACTGTGTGTGGCCTTTAAAAGCTGCTGATGAATGTCTGGTCAGGTAAGTTGTCTCAACTTTAACCTTTTTCATTCCTTCAAACTTGTTTATAATCCTCAAAGTAAATAAATATTTTTTTCATCAGGATACTGAAACTCATCAACACAAACTAATGTCAGAACAAAACTGCATTAAATCTACCAGTGTCGCTTAACTGCAGCTCTTCCACTGTTTTATGATGAATATCTGTATTGTACCCACTGTCATCTGTCATCTGTCATCGCTGCTGTATCACACAGTGCAGTGACACTTGTTCTGGCATCATCTTTCTGATTTTTTCTGTCTTTAAACACGCGTGGACCTGCGGACGCTGTCTGAACCTTCCACAGGTTGTTGAGCGACAGATCGGGTTCACACTATGGTTGCTGACACATGGTGGTGCTGTGTCCTGGTCAGAGCGTACTGTCACCCCGGACACACTGAGAGGAGCAGGAAAGCAGCAGAGTGAGAAACTAACACAAAGAGAGTCCAAAAAAAACAACACAAAAACAAAAGAGCAGAGGAGGAGAGAGAGGATGAAGCACAGGCCTGGTACCGGACTTACTCTTCACCCCCTTCTTGCCCTTGCGTTCCTTCCTGTACTGCTCCTTGAGCTGGGCTATTAGTCCCTGGTCCACGTCCCAAGCCAGTTCACCCAGAGGAGACTGCTCTTCCTTCTCTACAGGCCAGCAGGAGGAGGGGGAGGAGGAGGAGGAGGAAGAGGAGGAGGAGGAGGGAGGTGGGGTAGAGACCTGCTGTAAGTGTCTGGATGAACTAAAGTACACAACAACCAGCTCTGACAAACCTACTGAGGCAGATGGGATGAGGAGGAAGGGTAGTTAAAGGGAAACTGCTTCTTTTTTCTGAACCTGATTCTGTTGTAGTTTTCAGTTGTGATCACCTGGAGCTGAGGAGACTCACAATAAACTGGAAGACAAGAGCTAAACAAAAACGGGTTTAAAGGAATAGACAATAACTTCACGGATACAGCTCATCGACACTTCGCCTCTTTCTGTCCTCAGAAACACACCTCGGCTCTGAAGCTCGTTCATTTGATCTGTACACAAACAGAAACGGAAAAAAACGGTTTCATGATAGAACAGAGTCTCGTTGAACATCAGCTGTGTTTGGTTTACACAACCTGACTGCATTAAAAAGTTTAACCCTCATTTTCAAGTTTCATCTCAATCCGCTAAACTAAGGTCAAAACAAACAAACAGACTTTCTAAGAAATACAGTCATCTAAGTGTGAGTTACACTGTTCACCATACTGACAGGAGCCATATAAAGAAGAATGGAAAACATACAGAACATCTACACAGTTCTTCATGAAGGTGTTCTGACTCCAGTCACACAAACAGAGAGAAACAAGAGGAACATCAACACAGCAGAGTCAGAAACAAACACACATGAAACACATGAGCCACGTGTCTGTACGACACAACGAACAGATGGAAAATCAGAGCTGGGATCCAAATGACACCGGAACAAACTGACGGTTCTCTGCAGCTCTGGAAGTGAAATGTTAATGTTCACACTTTCTCATGAACCAGTCACAAAGCCCTGAACCAGTGAAGCAAACAACTTCTAACAGAGAAGATGGTGACTGTGATGAGGGAAGGTGCTGTGACAGACAAACATTTTAAAGCCTCTGCAGTAAAATCACCAAGGTTTCAGAGTTCAAATCCTCTAACGAGTTCCAGCAGTAAAACCACAATAAAGACTGAGCTTTCTTCTTTGTGTGTTTCAGCTCTTTTATTTTAGCAGCTTTAATATGTGGATGTGATAGAGATTATCCCTCACCAGTGCTGTTGGGTCAGGAGGAGGAAGATGAGGAGAAATGTAATCACATCCAAACACACACCTCGAACTCATGATATAACGGTCCATTGTGGTTTTAGACGCTGGGATTTTAAAATACATATTTAATTATTATTTTATGACACACATCTGATGTATTTCAAGAGATAACTGAACAATTAACTAAACACGCCACCGCCTGAGCAACAGCCGCACGTGTATTTTATATCCACGGTAATTCAGCGTGCTCTTTAAAGAGTCCATCACAGTCAGATAAGCTAAAAGTTTTGCCTTTATTTAAGTACTTTATGTAGAACTTCATTCCTGCCAGGTGCCATATCCGTGTTCTATGTACTGTATGTGCAAACCATCACGCTGTCCAGCCAATGAAAATCTAAATCTGACAAAAAAAAGAAAACTGTAAGCTCTACCACTCATTGCCTGCAGATAGCACCAGAGCCTGTAGGTGGCGATACTGAAGCTGATGTTGCTGTTACCTCCTCCTTTCCTACCTACAGATGGGGTATGTGGGAAACAAACATGGGCAAGCTAGTGCTAGTTCTGTCAGTTAATTAAAGGAGCTATGTGGCAACGACATTCGCAGGTACTAACTGCAAATAATTATAATAATAATAATGTGGAGATAGTGGTGAGTCTGTGTGGTTCAGACCGCTTTAATTCAGTGATGTATATTAAGTCTGAACTTGTGAACAGGTAGTGTAAGTGGCTCCAGGTGTGGAACTGGTCTGACAAAGGCTGAACGGCTCCACCTTGTGGTGAATCAAACGTATTAGTGGTCGTCTGAGTCACTGTGTTATTAAAATGTAGAGTTGAAAGGTTGCTTGTGCTGGTTCCCACCTCAGGACAGTCCAGACAGTAATAATGACTAATGACTGAAATGATGGTAAAAATAAAACAACATGTCTTCTGATAGTTAAAGATGAGGGACATGCAGAAACCACTGTGGGTGGAGGTGTGCAGCTTTTTAACCCAGGGCGAGAGACGCACTGGGTCGTGGGTTTAAGAAGAAAAGGCTTCAGAGTCAGAAATGACAAATCTGTTTCGTAACAGAGCGGCATGCAGCCAAACACACTGTTTTGAAGTGTCCATTCTTACGTGTGCGCTCAGCCGGATTTATTTTCTCTGCCTGTGAAGGAGAGGCGAGGAGGAACAACAGCAGGACCAGGTAAATGTCTCATAGCTCCAAATGAAAAGATGCTAAATTCTTTAACACCATTAAAACTGAGCGTGTGGTGAGCCCTGCTGCACTGAGTCAGCGCTCTTTACAACTATCTGGACTGTGAAGTGTTGAATCACGAACTGCGTGGGGAAGCTTTTTGTCATTGGCCGAATGACACTGAGCGTGTTGCTAAGTAACAGTGGAAAAAGGGGGATTTTGTGTAAAGTGTGGGGGCGGCCAGGTCACCAGCTGAGACCTTTATTTTGTAAAGAGTTATATAAATAGAGAGGAAGTGTGTCGGTGCAGGAGGAGCTACTCACGTACACACCTATTTTAATTCTTCTACAGTATTTCGGTTTATCTCACCTTCACAATCACAGATTCTTCTCTGATCTGCCTTATGTAGAGTTACACTCTGCATCTATACAACCAGCAACAATTCCACTGTATGGAGAGCAACATGCAGCATCACTGTGTCAAGCTGGGGCACTGAGGGACACTGACAGTGAAGATCTGACGGTGTTTTTAATGCAAATTATAATGTTGACCATCTTCCATGTTTCGAATGTCTGAAAGCTCCTGAATAGCCACTAAATGGACCTTTAGGTGAGATTATTTTGTCAACATTACACAGTGATGACACTTCAGGTCAGTTCAGGTCACCCTATTTACCTTTTATAAGAAGGTTTCTGACAAATACAATGATGAGCATTTAAAATGAAAAAAATGTTTGAAGCTGCTTACACCTACATTATCATGTAATATAAATACAGCCTTATTTAAATGTTTGTTTAAGCTTATGAAAGTTAAGTACTTCCTGAGGAAAACTGCCTCATTTTGCTGCATTACAGTACATTTTTGTGAAAATCAAACAACACCGAGCCCTCACACTGTACTTCACTGCTGTGCATTTCAAAGCATTTAAAACAATCTCTGCTATGCAGATAATGTGGCCTTGAAAAAATAAAGTCTATCTATCTGCACCTCTACATGCTGATTTTCATGGTGGACTGAAACAAACTGAAACCAAAGTCCAACTAGAAATCTGCTGAAAAACCGGAGGCAGGCTTTGGAACATGGTCAGCAGTTACGTAAAAAGTATTTCAAGTTGTAGTTAATGGACTGGAACAAGAGAAATGAAGCAAATAAACTGTAGTTCTGGCCTGAGGTGGAGTTCCACAGGGCACTATATTAGGTCCTCTTATTCTGTTTCTTTTCTAATTATTTAGAGAACGTTAATGAAAGGCCAAAAGAACGTGCTGTTTCCCAGCTGGATCGATTATTTCACATCAGTCACTCTTCAGTTAAAACCTCCCGCAGACTGATCAGTGCAACAGGCTTCAAAATGTTTGCTCCATGTTGTTTACATTCACCATGCATCTCTCCTGCACGGATTCTGCTCTTACATGACACAAAACTAATTTCTTCATATTTGTTTTATGTCTTAAGACAAGTCACCAGACTCTTTCACTGCTTTGTCTGAATATGGTTCATCAAAGAATTCAGTAAACATGCTCCTCAAACGTCTTCCTGTCAAAGCTCACATGTAGCGGTGTAGACTTTAAGAGCTTTGAACATGATTAGCATGAATTCTTACCCCACTCTCCACTGTCCTCACCACTCCTGGACTCAGGTGATCCATCCAGCTCGTCTGGACTGGCCAAGAAATCGAAACCCTTCAGGGCCTCCTCTGTGTCGAGGTCGTCGCTGAGGTCAGAGGTCGTGGAAGACGGTGTTGATGACTGTTTCTTCTTCACCATCTGTTGAAAGTTACAGAATGAGGAAGTTATCATATATAAAAGTGAAGAAGCTCTCGCTCCCACAACTCTAAGATCTAAAGACTCTGTCGACTGAGGTTCAGAAGCCTTTTATCACGGCTTCTTTTCATGACTTCACACCATGAAAAACCCAAAATGAAGTCTCGGATTCATCTTCACACCCTTTGGGATTTTTATTACTGCTTAGTTCCTCGTTTAGCAGTAGAATGAGCCCCTGAAAAAATTACAGCTCCACAAATATTTTCAATATTAAAGCTGCTCCAATGAATGTTTTTAGATTAACAATGGATCAAATGACAATGTGTAATGTGAAAGGTGCTGAACGTAGAGACAAGCTCACAGAGAATCATCTCCCACTCCATTTTAGTGCCTTTCAGCTCACTGTTTTGGTTTTTAGCGCCCACAACTTTACTGTTCAGTTCACTCTCATCAACCTTGTTAACAGCTGCAGTTACAGTACACGAGTTTACATGGCTGTAAATGAATATCAGTGTTACTACATGTCTAAAAAACATGTTAACTGTGACAACTTTATAAGGTGATACTGTGATAGTCAATGTTTCTGCCCCCTAGTGGCCAAAATGCAGCTTTAATTAATGTACACTGAGTGACTGTGCGGTGCTGTGTGTGTGTGTTAATGTGTGTCTTGTCTTACTGCAGCCAGGTCCAGGATGGTTTTGTCCCTCCCTTCACTGTCCTCCTCCTCGTCCTCGTCGCTGAACTCTGCCGCAGCGCTCTCTATGAACTTAAAGGCCTCCAACACGGTGGCTGAGTCCGACATGTCAGGTTTACTGGCAGGAAACGGAAAAGGTGAGTGTGGTGGTAAAAGAAGCAGGATGTGAAAGAAGAGAATTTATTTCTGGAAAAACGGAAACATGAAGCAACAGCGACCAAACTGCTCCCATATTAATCTACAAAGGACCCTTTTGTCTTCGGATGTCTCAGGACTTTTATTTTCTCAGTTTTGGAGAATACTATAAACGCAGTTTATTTCTGTTGTTCTCATTACTACAGTGTGTCGGCTCGTACCTGACCATGCCGCTGTCCTTCAGCGAGGACGGTTCGGTGCCGTTGACCATGGGTTCGGTTTTCTTCTCTGAAGGTTTGTCTCCTGAGTCTCCGGTCAGACCGAGCAGCGCTCTCACCCTCTGAGACTTCACATCCAGGATGGTATCTGTGTATCCCACCTCCTGCAGGTACCTGAGAGGGAGCCATAAATCAAATGCTGTAAAAATGACTTTGTTTAAAACATTGATATTTAATGTACCCCCGCCCCCCAGCCTATAGTTAGTATTTATAATAATGTATACTTAGTCTATATGTTGTATGTCAAAAAGAAACAGTAAAGGAGGAAAAACTTTTTTCTATTTTATTTTACCTAAATACTGATCTGTACATAGGTTTTACTGTTCTATTTTTTTTCTTTATTTTTAGTTAATGGCACCTCTCACTTGGTGGAGGAGAAACAGTATTTCGATTTGTCTGTGTGTCCTGCACAGTGAACTGACAATAAAAATCTTTTGAATCTTTGAAAAAACTGATTCAGAAGGAAAAGTCAGCGCTGTGAGCCGGTACAGAGGTGGAAATGACAAAGTCACGTCAGAAAAATGTCACTTGGCAAAGACAAAAAGGGACAAATGTCCAATCAAGACAGATCCAATTCTGTTCAGTCTCTGGTGATTCTCCACTGTTCATGTATGTCAGTAGGATCCACTGACTTTCTCTCACTTCACCAGAGACCTTTGGACGTGCCTCTCTGCAGGCCCTGCGTGTTGCCCTGGGTGTTGCCCTGCGTGTTGCCCTGGGTGTTGCCCTGGGTGTTGCCCTGGGTGTTGCCCTGGGTGTTGCCCTGCAGCAGTGGTGCCTTGCTGTATATCAATGTTCTTTAAAGGGCAATGCCACCAACATTAGGAACATACACAGTATGTCCTCCCACTGATCTGGTACAGTTCACTCAGTGTTTGACAAAATGCACATAGAGCAAGAAAATGGAGAAAATACGGAACAATTTCACCAAAACTGCCATGAAAATTCTGCCAACTGACAACAAACGAGGTGCTGATTTCACCGACTTGAATATTTCTTCATTCTTCATCACTGCATCGGTTAGAAATGTCAGAAAGTGCAGTTAATCCGTTAAACGCTGACTACACCACACTAAAGCAAAGAGGTTCCGGGTTTCAAATTTGCAGAATTTTCCTTTCACGTAAAATTTCCAACAAGAACTGAACAACAGCAACAACAACAGGCCCAGAAGAAGCTCATCTCTGCTGAGAAAAACTTAGAGCTGTGTACTGTACCTTCACCCTGGCACAGAGAAGCAGGACCCCGCTGACCCGAACACTGTGTTTTATGGACGTCGTATCCTCGGTGGACGGAGGCTCATTCTGAATAGAATGTAGTGTGTTTGTTCACAGAGAGAGAGGAAGGACAGACTCCCTCCTCCCTCTGTACCAGCCTCTCCGATCGCAGGAGGCCTCGATGCCTCCACACAATCCTCCATTCACTGTCACCACCACACACACACACACACACACACAGAGCCACTGCTGCAACACACTCCCACACAAACACATTCAGCACACAAGTTGTATACGATCTGCACACATTATAAACGTGTTGTGTGTGTGTCTGCACTGACACACAAAAATTAAATGAACATTATCTGAGAAAACGTCCAGTTACACACAGAGGACGTGTCATGTTCACACAAACACAGACATCAGCTGTACTGACTGTCTGTGTTAAGACGCTCACGCCACAGAGACGTGGAGACGTTCACACTGTTCATGTATGAACATGTATGTAGGATATGCACCATGTGGTTTTAACAGTGTGATCGCATGATGCTGATATAACTGAGTTAAACACAGTTTACGAAGATGGCTGCAGATGGTCTGGGCCCCACAGAGACCTGATCTCCGAATCATGAGTCAGTCCGGGATCACATGAAGAGACAGAGACACTGGCTTTTTTAGTGCTGTAGTGTTGAGTTTTGTTGTCAGAAAGGTGAAGACTTTGTTCTCTTGGACTTTGGAAACAACAGTTGGCAAAACAATCTCACCACCAGGTCCATTCAGTATCTTTTCTGCGGCTTTGGACTGTGTCACATGGTCTTCCTCTGTAGGTGTGGTTCCAAATTCTTAAAGTGCTTAAGAAAACGTGTCTCAGCCTAAAGTGCTCAGAAAAAGTGGACATTTGAACATGTGAGATTCCTGGACAGACTCTGCTGAGGAATACTGTGTCTGAAAGCTCCACAGCTGGGACTGAGTGCAGCATGTGGGGAGAGTGTTTTATTAACTGCTGGTTCTAAAGTCAAGAAATTCAACTCAGCCACATCAGGAGTTTCGGATGCTTTACTCCATTACCAGGACTGATAATATAACTTGGACAAAAAAAGAATAAGTACATGAAAGTGAGGCTATCTGTGTGTCAAGCATTATCTCTGTGCAGGAGGTTTCTCTGCAGGCTGCTTTTCATTCAGGCTGGATTCATGTCTCTGGGAGAGGTCAGGTGACTCTAACATCACCTGCTCAGGCCATAATGAGCCACAATAGCATGACCTCCTGTTTTTCTGGCTGCCCATACTGTCATTAAAAACCCATCCAGACAGCTTCGTATTTTAAAGTGGATACAAAGATGGAAACAAGACCCCAAAAGCTCATCAAATGTGCTGTTGTCATGTCAGCTACAGGTCGGTGCAGCTGAATCAGCTGTGATCAGCTCCTACTTGCAGTGAACCCATGGATGTACAGACAGACGGTTTGTCTGGAAACCCTCACATCTCGTAAACAGGCCTGCAGCTGTGTGGCAGTTGCATAACGATGTCTGAGTGCAGAGGTCCTTAGGTACTGGTCACCGTTGCGGTTGCGGTTTTATGGTATTGGTCCCAATATGTAAGGCACACTGTACACAGTGAGACCATTACGTGGAAAACACAGAATGAGGTGTGTCTATCACCACAATAACTGCCTCCCTCTCCCCAAAATCTCTGAAGTGAAACAAACAGCGTCTGTATGACGTCCACTGAGTCTCTCACAGTTTCCCTAACTTACTGTGAGTAGTGTATGTGACTGAGGAGCACAGTGGAGAGTTTATGCTGGAAACGATGTTTGTGCTTTTTCACAACTCAGCTACACACAAATACAAACACACACAGACACAAACACTCAAACGCACAACCACACGCTCAGAGTCTGCTGTCCCATGACATTGTGAAAGTCTCAATTAGTGTGTGTGTGTGTGTGTGTGTGTGTGTGTGAACTCACTGTCTGAGCAGCTGCCGTCCTTGTTTCCAGCTGAGCTGATGGCTGCTGTTTGGAGGACTGGGAACCTCACTGTCATTCCCCTCATCTGAGAGACGGAGACAGAGAGTTACCAACATGTTCCTGTGCATCTGTTCATCAATTCCCAAAGCAACAACATCCACACTTTCTTCTCCCCAGCCTCGTCCTTCAGCTCCTGTGGGAACCACTGACGTGTTCCCACATGGATATATAATCCCAGAATGGGATTCTGGTCTCCCACGGGCTCTTCTCCCAGTTGTCCAGCGTGTGTCCACAGGGAGGCGTCAAAGAGACACCCGGATCAGAACCTAACCAGGTACTTCTCATCTATGTTGGTTTAAAGGTTGTGTCTGTGAGTTTTACAGATATGATGAGAAAAGTGTTCCAAGTTCAGGAAAATGAAAAGTTTGAACATTTACAGCTCATTGACGACTGAGTCCGTCTGCTAATGAAGACTGTGGGGTGCCCTGATCCTGATCCAGGCCCCTAAACGTTAGGTATTCACTGATACTGAGTCTGAGTCCAATACTTCCATCTACTTAAATGCTGCTTAAATCTGAATGTGACACACTGAGTGAAGGATGCGAGTCCTCAAAGTGATGTGCTGTCGTTCTAATCGCTCAGTGCCTGGATTTAACCGACGTTGTCTGGGCAGATACAGACACATGATGCTGATACTCAGGATCCACTCGGGACGTCTCTACTGTGTCGTACAGTTTTGTTTCACTACGACATGCAGTCATGTGTAGTGTGGATAGCAGTGCACCACTGCAGGCGCTGAGCCCACATGGCAGCGGCCTCACCCTGTTTCTCTCCTCAGGGTTAGACCTCTGTTTCCTGAAGATGCCGGCACACACAACTCTTAGTCTGAGAACCTGAACCTGACCAGGTGTGTGTCAGACCGACTGGAGAACTGAACCAGCATCCAGGTCTCACCAGAAAGGCTACAGTCAGCAGTCTGAGGGCTGCACTTGAATGTTCTCATAAACCATTTCAGCAGGAGGTGCCGGCAACCGACCACTGACCTGCAGCTGTTTATCAGTCAGACAGAGAAGAAGACAACAGAGAGACAGACGGAGACAGGTCGGTCTTACCTGAATCATAACATGGTGGTTTGATCTCTCCCTGGTTCAGTTCTGTCCCATATTTCAGCTTATGGTATTTGGCCCTGAGGGTGAGCACACACACACACACACAGTGAAAAATCCTGTGGCTTCACATGATGAAGACCTGCACAGTCTCCAGACGTGAGCCTCATGGAGCTGGACAGAGGGTGAAAGCAAAGAAACCTGCAAGTGCAGCACATTTATGAGTCCAGTCAAAAAAACAGAACAAAATTCAGTCAATCTGTGTTTCTCCTTATTTGTTCTTCACTTTAATTCCAGAGTAATACGTTCATCCACAGAGGTGTCTCTCTGTGTGCATCCACAGGGTTTGATTTTCTAAAAAACAACTCCATGGACAGCCCCTGGTCCGAGCTCACTTCAGGACACCATGACAGTCACTGTGCAGAGGCTTTAAACCCACAGCAGACAGATAATACATCACAGGCAACGTTTGGTCGGCTTCACATTTCTACCAAAGTTGTCTCATCACCATGTTTCAAAGTGGCTGACATGAAGGTGACTGTGATGGATTATCTCTCTGCAGCAAGTCTCTGCAAACAGATTTACAACAGAAAATGAACTGAAGCCAAAGGCTGAGAGGAAGGAAATCAGTGTTAAGCATTGACTTTGTGTTTCCAGGTGTTGGGGACTGAATAAGTGAAAACAGTAGTGTCTCCAGAGGGAGCTGTGTGAAGCCTGATCATTGTCCTCAGGTGACGTCACCTGAGTCAGCAGCGGCTGGGTCTGAAGGCTGACTGAAGACTGCTATGAGCATAACACACCCCCAAACACCGCACTGTACTCATGTACTTTACTTCAGTTTTTCCTTTTTATGCTACTCTGTAGTTCTTCTCTACGACATACGGCACATGCAGTACATACGGTACATACGGCACATACGGTACATACGGTACATACAGTGCTATTTACATCGTTGCAGGTTAAAGCATCCAGCTGTGTATAAAGTAGTTAAACTGGCCTGACCTCTAACAGCTGTGATACCAACACATATATCATATTATAACACTCTCACAGGAGCTTCTCTGTTCAATGTGTATTTTTACAGGCTTTAAATATCTGAATAACTTTTTCTCTTTTATTTAAGTACAATTTTAAAGTAAACCGTCTGCAGATATCGAATGAAACACACAAACAGCAGCATATGAATTAGTGAGCAGACTCTCAGTTTTGAATCATTAAACTGGATGTTCGTATCCTCGTAACTGAAGCATCTGTTAGCATAAGTGCATGGCTGCATCAATGAAAAGCAGTAAGGATGATAAAGCCTAAACTTATTTAAGTGCATGAATCTATTGATACGTGTGTCACATTCGGTGATTTTACACACAGATACTCACAGATATTCTGATTAACATTCTTCATGAACTGTTTAACAACTGAATCGTCCTCAGAGCCACAGAACCCTCCCCAGTTTGAGGGTAAACTTCGTTTTAGGGTTAAGATCAGCGTTAGGTTCATTCTCAGGTTAGAGCTGGGGCCGAGGGAAAGTGTTATGCACTAACCTCTCCTGTTTGAGGGCGTACTCCAGCATCTTGATTCGTCTCACCAGGTCTTTCTTCAGGTTCTCCTGACCTCGCCTCTCCCCCTGCAGGAAAGCGATCTGAGCCTGGAGGGAGCAGAGGAAATACTGAGTGATGATGGATGACAGAGAGAGCAGCACTTTATTTTTTCTAACATCTTTTACCACTCCAGTCAGTGAGATTCAGTATCAGAGTCATCTAATCTCCATTAAACATGATGATGATGATGATGATGATGAGAAACTAAAACAAAATCAGTGAATCAATAAAGTCAGTGAGTCTGAATCCACCGGACAGACTCATTTATCCTTCCAACACACTCAGCTGTTGTGATCTCTGCTGCTGTCAGTATTTGCCTTGATGATCCACTGAGCTCACACTTTCTCTGATGACATTATTAAGGTTTCAGCTCCACCACAGTCCCACGGAGGTTTGAGTGTGGATCTGTGGATTTAGAAAATGGTGTGTGAGGTCTCTGAGGGGGGAGTGGTGTGAGGGACCCATAACCCAGACTCTTCCCTGACTTTATAACAGCTAATAGTTACAATAACAGCTAATAGTTACAGTTTATAAGCACTTTGTTATACACACTATTCACCATACGTATCTGTTCTCTGCA
>JBBMJY010000020.1:612505-630559 GCA_037833715.1 Toxotes lorentzi
TATCTATCTATCTATCTATCTATCTATCTATCTATCTATCTATCTATCTATCTATCTATCTATCTATCTATCTACTTCAGTGCCTCACACACAGTGAACCGTGGGAATGAACAGAGGGTCGGTGGTTTGAGCTGGATTCACAGACGTATGTTAGTCCTGTCTCTGTAAGTCAAACATGTCTAACTGTGCCAGCAGCCGGCTCTTCCATCCGATCATTTTACGACCTGAAGAATCCAAATCAGACTCCACGGGGCCACAGGGCCCAAAGCCTCCTGGGAAATGGGACAGGCTGACTGAGTGCATGAAGATTCAGAGTGGACCCGCAGCACGGGACCGATGGGAGGCTTGTGACCGACTAACGGCGCTCCACTCGGCGTCTGAGCCGTCTTAACGTCTCCTCTCAGACGCCGTACCGGGCAGATCAGCGGCGTGGGAACAGATGACATGCGACTGACCCGGAGTCAAGGTCAAATAATTGAAGGTGAACACTGGTGTCAGGCCACAAACCCTCTCCAGCAGGGACCGAGAGTTGAAAGGTCATTGTTAGGTCAGATGCAGGTCACCAAACTATCATCATCAAATACTGTGCTGGATTCTAGTTAAATGTCTTTTAGTCGCCTTCATGTTTTAAAAGTGAATAATTCGTCCTTGACCGTGACTGTGAGCTGGTGTCAGAGTTCACAGTGAGTTTGAGAGCTGCAGGCTCTGATGCAGAGACCCAGCTGTTACCCAGGCAGATCCATGATATCAGGCCTGACGTCACAGCCCAGCCCTCCCCAGCTCCTCTGCCTCACTGGCGTCTTCCTCTCACACTCACGTGTTTGTGTTTGTGTGGCCAGTCGCTTTAAAAACCAGGTCAGCTGTGACATTTAATGTGAGAGTTCAGCAGGCAGGAAGCTGTGGCGCTGCATCCAACAATCATTTGACTCTTCACTAAAATATAGAGTTAATGACACAATAAACAATGTAAGAAGGATTTTTCCAGCTGATTCCTGCAGACAATCATCACCCCACTCTGCAGCTCCATGCAGCTTTCAGCCGGTTCATCCTCCTGCTCTGGTTCTTTACAGAGATCTGATCCCAGTGCAACAGCTACAGAGCTAAAGTAAAGGCCTGTGGCCACTAGGGGACACCCCAACAAGCAAACGATAAATGAGAAGTCTTCTAAACTCCTTCAAATCTGTGTCATATCATTGAATCCTGTCTAATCTACTGCTGTATTACTACAGCACGTTATGTTCCCCTCAGGATGAACTGTAGTGTAAAGATTCACTCTGGTACTTAATCTTGTTCTAGTAAGAACAGTTGTTTTCCACCTGAGTGATCTGAAAAAGTTTCAGTTCCATTTGAGTCTGAAATCATTAACACTGCCAAAACGTTCTGTTGTGGTCCTGTAGAGGGGCCCATTGAGGACTGATGAGGTTTGTTTGTTTGTTTATTCATGGGATCATTTTAACTCTGAATTTCTATTTAAATCTGAATCAGTAAACTGCTCTTAATGTCACTCTGGCTTGAAAACGGTCCGTATGCACCTTACAACACAAACAAATCAATGTGTGATTCAGTGTTGATTTGATCAGAGTGGACGACCATTTTACACACTAACAGACTGGACTGCATGTTTGCAAACTGACCCCCTACACACACACACACACACCGAGGAGGAAGTAGGACACTCAGCCCTTCATTCATGTCAAACACACATTGTAAGTGGGTCGCTCCACACTCGAGGCTACTGCATCTGCATTTCGCTGAGATGATGACACTAAACAATCTGAAAACGAGACCAGGTCTCTGTTACACGTGGAAAAGCCCGATCACACAGAACTGAACACCTGTGTGATGGTTAGATTTCATTATCAGCAGCTGGAGTTACTCCATGTCCACTGGAAGCGAGATCTTGAACACGTCACAGATGTAAAAACGAGGAGTTAAAACATCTGCGGGACTCCATCGTCTGAGCTTGGCGAAGCTCCTTCATCTGTTGCCATGGCGTCTGAGAATGACGGTGAACTCGTGGGATGGGTGATGTTTAACGGGCTTTTTTGCAGGAATGCATCTGCAGCATGTTGGGGGCGTCCTCTCTCATAATTATAGACTTTACTGGCACATCTGAATGTCATGTTTCAGCAGCCTGTGAATGCCTCACAGTGAGGAGAGCTGATGTAAAGGCAGCAGAACCAGATCCATACCACAGGTCAAGGACCTTCCACTCTGCTATCACATTCCTGCAGATGGAGGAAGCTCTGGTGAAACTGTCCGAGGTACTCCAGTAAAACCGCTGAGCGCACATAAGTTCACAGCACTGCCTGCTTTTTTCCTGACTGTGTTTTATGGAAATACAGCCACTGCCTCCTCCACCGTCAGGGCAGGAGAGCCGCACCCGTTTCCTCTTATCATTAATCTGTCAGGTGAGATAATGAAGCAGAGAAACTCCACACTGATAGGAAACAGTGAAGGAGAACCTAAAAGACAATCCCTGATCATGGACATTTCTTATTAACTTACAGCTGAGGGTTAAATCCAGGTGCAGGAGTTTGAGCTCTTCGGAAACAAAGCCATCTGGTAGGCAGGGCAACGGGCCGGACAAACTGGGTAACCCACTTGTTAAAAATTCCCATCAGCCTTTCTTTCTTTTTTAGCAGCAAGTCAGTCAATGCTCTACATCGGATCACAGAGGGAGCAGAAAGCTGATGGAGCTCTGACTGATAGAAGCTGCACAGAGAATGAAGATAAATCTCCTTCTGTGGTCACATGATCAAACGTGTTTCAACACCTTGTACCTGCTGCTGTGAAGCTGTGGGTTCAGCAGTGGAAACACAGGTACTGAGCAGGTACTTGATGATATCACACAGCTTGACATTAATCCAGTAAAAAGAGTCAAACAGCACGTCACTCCACACTGCGAGTCAGCTGGTTAGCAGGTTGTTAGCTGTCGTTATGTTGCTGACTCACAGCAGCAATGTTTGTTTTTTTATCCACAACACAACATGGACATATGATCGCCTCATAAAGTCGATACGTTTAACGTGTTAACAAACAGTTGTTTATTTACATCCAGCAGTTACAGATCCACGAACCTGGACAGATAAACAATGAGCTGAGACTCAGTGTGAGGCTCCGTAAAGTCGAGGGGAGCTGCAGAGTCAGCTCATCATAACCTCCGTCCTTTCAAACGTCAGGACAATGTATTTGCGTGGAAAGTGCTATACAAATAAAGTGTGATTGACTGATCGATTGATTGATCCTCACACAAACTGATCATAGGCCTTTAAGGCCTTTAAACCTGGGATTTTTGCAGCCTCTGCTGTGGACCTGAAACATGAAAACATTTGGCGTCTCTGAGGTTAATCTACAGAAAGTGAACACTTCATCCTGATAATCATGTTTGTGTACAGCTCCTCCTCACTGAGCGTCCATCTGTCAGACCAGAGTCTTACTTTGTCTTCTTTAAGACAACAGGGATTACAGGAAGATTAAATACAGACAGGAAGACATCAGCTCTCAGCTCACACTCCACCGCAGCTCTGATTGTACAGTCAGAACGTGACTGTACATAACATCTCTAAAAACCTGTGGGATGACTGATTTAATTCCTGTGTAAGATCAACATCCACATCATCGGCTGAGGAGCATCTACAGTCAGTCTCTCCACTCTGAGGTTCTCTGTAAGGAACAAGCAACACCTCTGTCCTGCTGGACAGGCAGCGTGGGAGGACGCACAGCTGAGCAGCTCATCACGAAGAACAAGTCAGCAGTAACTCCTGCGCTCTAAATACTGAGAGGCTGCAGTTTTATTATCAGAAGACCAAAATGATTTTAGTGCTTCAGTGAATGTTTGCGATGAGCAGCAGTGTCTCTGCTGATGGCCGGGCTGATGTGGTGCTTGGTTAATTTCCTGGAGTCTCCTGGTCACCTTTGGTGGTTCAACGAGATAATGATGAGCGCGATACCATTGTCCTGGTGTGATTTATACTGTGATGACCCCTACATGTTTGTTGTACTTAAATGGAGCAGACCGTGCAGACTGATGCTTGTTGTGCTGGTGTGATGCATTCAAGAACTGCTGGGAAGGTCTGACGTCAGATGTTTAATCAACCTTTCAAATTCAGGGAGCTGGTAAATTTTAATTATCCTGTTCACAATAATCTGCTCTGATGGAAAAACTGCATCATCTCCACAAAGCAGAAAAACAAACAATAAGCAAACATTAACTTTTTCATTACGGGCTTCTCGTTTGCATTAAAAGGAGTTGCTGCCTGACAGCTGACCCGCACGTCCCACATGTTGGAGCTTCCCATCAGGACTTGAATGTTAAACATCAGCTCATCAACTGTCTGAAGGTCACTGTGGAGGATTAGCTGTTTCCAGCAAGTTTCAAGTCTCTGAAATTTGACTTTCATAGCAATGAACTGAAACCAAGAGCTGCCTGGAAGAAATGAAATCAGTCTGAAGGCTGATTGTATGATTTGGAAATTGGTAAACACTGTTGTTTATGTCCAGTAAAAAGGTCACAAAGCTTTGTCTTTTCTCACTTCATGAAACAACAAAGCCATTTCACTACCCCCCCACCCCAAAAATAATATGTCTGACTAAGTATGACGCCCTCGCTGAAGCTGCATCAACGCCGCAGTAAACGACTGCAATATTTTGGGACACGAAGAAGAGTCCTGTGGGAAGGGGATTTCCCACCGCTTAAATCTGGACCCGTGAAGGGATTATTCCTCTGGGGAGCCGGAGAGGAGGAGATGAAGAGACGGAGAGATGAGAAGGAGAGCATGGAGGGGAGGATAAGCTGCTGAGCGAGGGGGGAGGCGGAGGTGCGGCGGCGGCGGTGTTGTTAGAATAACTTGACTCGTCTGTTCACTGAAACAGTGTCAGAGCAGCTGAGATCAGAATTACTCATCTCTATTATTATTCTGGATCCTGAAAACAGGGCAAAGGTCAGGCTACAAACCATCATGTTCATCATCATCACATCACTACACCGTGGATACAAAACCTCCCTTAATCTAAAAAGACGCTTGGTCACCATAGCAACCAGGTACAGAGGAAGGTTGCGGCACAACTTTCAAGGTGCATGGAGTCGAGAAAGAAGTCCAGGTATCAGAGACCCTGAAGACCCTGATGAACCTGAAGACCCTGAAGACCCTGATGAACCTGAAGACCCTGAAGACCCTGATGAACCTGATGAACCTGAAGACCCTGATGAATGCTCTTTACTCATCTGATATTCTGTTCACTTTAAGATGTGTTACTGAGTGTGATTTCAATAATATGAATGATTTGATTACTGTGGAGTACGCCTGCACCATAAAAAGTTACAGATTGGAGTCATCAGTCGATAAGAACCTGAGCGAGGCCACAACAGAACCTTTACAGACTGAGTGTGAGGTTACCTGGTTTACCATCACATAACCCAGGTTGTGTATTTCCTCACAGCTACTTGCTGAACCACAGAGATGCAAAACATCCAGGTTGCCGTAGGGCACAACGGGCCTGGAAGGAGGACAAAGCTTCCTCAATACAATACGCCCTCGGCTCGCTCTAGTAACGAGCTCACATTCCCCATAATCTTCCTGCTCTCCATTTCTATTTTGCAAAGGAGTCTTAGCTCATCGGAGCTACCCACGCCACTGGCATCTCTGTGACACCGAATCCACGGCTCCGGGTTTACAATGGAGCTGAAGAGATGGATGGAAGCAGGGAGGAGGGGATATGTAAATGAGACAGAGGATGATGGTAGAAGTCTTCTGATATGATGCCCAGAGGAGGAGAAAGCGAAGGGGGAAGGGGAGGCATTGGGATGAACAGGAATAGCGGCGTGACGAAGCCCCTTGCCCCTCAGGGATTGTTGACGACACGTGCTCCACTGAAACCGATAGTACTTTAATTAGAACAACATCAAGCCTTGAAGAGCAGAGCTGAGGACGGGAGCAGGACTGAGCAGAACAAAGAAAGCTAAGAGTCCTCGCCAACCATCTGGTCTGACAAGGCTCAAACTACAGCCGAACGTCTGCAGGATGAAGAGAGTTCCCCAGAAACTACCAGAGAAACACATGCTGGAGAGGTTTACACAACCACCACAGGGTCTTCACTTCAACTAAATCCACTTCAGATCTGTTAACAGCAGCACAGAGATGGTCACCTGAGCAGGTGCTTGGAAAGTCATTGGCTTAAGACTAAATCGATCAGTGACGTCTTCAGTGTGTTTGACCTGAAGACAGAGAGGTAGACTGGAGACTCAAACTCAAAATTTATTCCAGTAAACGAGGACTTGAAACTTAACACTTGACGTGATTCAAATAACCCGAGACTGGATTTGAGCCTTGACATAAACTTATCATGAATGATCTGAGACTTAACCTGGACTTGTTTCAAAAGACTTAAAATCAGCTGTGCCAACATGGCCGCCAGAGGGAGCAGAACATGGGCCCTTACAGGAAGATCATACGAAGTCCGGCTCTGTGAGACAGTTGTTCATGGACCGAAGCCTCGACTCCCCAGGGACTGGAGGGCCAGCACTGACTACCTGGCCAGGATTCAGACGGCCTCTCTTCCTCTGCACCGTGAAGTTCAAACAGCAGCTGTTTAAAGATGTGAGGAACTTTTTTATTACAAGTTAAAGTTCAGTCAGAAAAATCTAAGACCAGCTCTTTGTGTCAGAGAGGACGTCTTCAAGCATCCTGTCCAAAACCTACCGATTTTAAATCTGAGTTTGAACTTTTCTCCTTGACACTGAGACTTTCAGCATAAACCTACTGTGTGGAATGACGGTTATTATCCAATATTATTACCATCATTATCTCTTCTGATAAGCATCCTCATTAAGTGGATCTAATTTCAGCTCTCAGTGTACGCACATTACCCACTGAGTCTGAGGCAGGCTGGGATTCCTGCTCACTGCATTTAATGGAGTCAGTAACACACACACACGGACACGCACGGACACGCACGCACACACGCACACACACGCACACACACACACTCTGCATCTGTCAGACCGGAGGAATTCACGGTATGTGTGTGAGTTTGTGTTTCTGCACTCGCGTCAGATACCACCTACGCTTGACACTTATAAACTCCACTTGCTGTGTGTGTCCGTGTCCGTGTCCATGTGTGTGTGTGTGTGTGTCCGTGTGAGAGTGTGTGTGTGTGTGTGTGACTGAGTTAGAGTCTGCCAATCCTAACTCCTGCCCTCACACTCTCTGCAGTTAGCATGTGTGTTCTGTGTGTCAGTGTGTGTGGGTGTTTTGTGTGTTATGTCAAAGGTGTGTGTGTGTGTGTGTTTTAAAACTATAAACACTTCCTGGTAATCCTCAGCCTCCCATTACATGACAATCTTTTGCCTCCAGCTCAGCACTGTCGACGTGCTGGAGGTCAAAGGTCACTGAAGCCATAAGCTGCTGATTCTGACACCGTGTTCATGGTCTGACCTCACAGTGGAGAAACCACCGCACCAGATGTTGTGTTACTGACAGAGAGACAAAAATAAACACAAAACCTTTTCCTTCAAATGTTACTCTGCTGTCACCTTTCAATTCATTAACTCAAAACCTAGAAAAGAATTAAAGTAACTGACAATGACAAATAAATAAATAAATAATTCAAATATGAAGATTTCCTGTCTTTTCCGATCATATTATGTTTTGTACTGTTTGTACCATTTTCTAGACTCAATGATTAATCAATTAATCAGGAAAATAATCTGCAGATTAATCAATAAAGAAAATAAAGGTTAGGTGCAGCCATTTCCGGTTGCTTTCAGGTGAACTTGGCTCGCGTGTGCAGCAGCCCTCAGGTCAAAGCACTGTAAAAAAACAGAAGAGGACTTCCTGTTTCCTCCTCGTCCACTCTGTGGCTCAGCAGCGACTGCGTTCTGCTCGGAGGTCGTCAACTAGGAGTCAGGTCATCGGTCAGACTGTATCAGAGTCTGGTCACTGCAGCTGTGCCCCCCCTGAAATCCTGATATCCTACTAACACTGAACGCCAAGTGAGATCCACGACATTCCAGACGACCCCACCGGCAAATACACACAGGAAATGATTCACATCCAGACACGTGACTTTATAAGCCGAGACACAGCGAACATGACAGCAGAACACTAGGACTCAAGACACCTTCAAAAGCTTCAGCATGCTTCATTGTGATTTTATTATATTCGAATTCCAACGACACACGAAGGCATCATGAGAAGACGTCACAGACGTCAGACCCTCCTCTGTCTTTTTTATTAGAGGTTATTTACTGTGCTCCCGAACAACTGAAAGACCGAGAGGTTTTGTCCATTCAGATATGATCATCAACACCAGATCTCTAGAAATCTCTAGACTCTTCATGACGATGATGCTCTAAAAACACTCTCTTATCTCATCCAGAAATAACTTCAACACATCAGGTATGTGATGACATTTGACCTCCTGCTACACAGCCCATCGTGTCGGCTCTGGAAACCCAGCACTGGTCAGGCTCTGGTGTAACTGTGTTGTGAATCCAGTCCTGGCTGTAAACAGTCCCAGTTCATGTCGGGCTGAGGGAAGAGTGTGTTCACGTCAGGGGAAATCTTGGCTAAAAGCCCGGTTAAACAAAGCCTGGTTACAGCGCTGAGGCGTGGCTCGGGGTGGCATTCGCCTCCACAGCGGACGCCCGTCTGAAAAACAAGCAGGTGTGCATGCCATTCCTTATACGGCAGACAGACAGGCAAACAGAAAAGAAGGAGAGAGTTCAGAAAGAAGGAGAGAAGGCTGACTTACAGAAAGCCGGCCCGGGCCTAGTTGCTGCCGTCGTGGTACAAAGAGAAGGAAGAAGTCTTGTTGTCACAGCTCGTCGGGGCTGAAGGCGGAGGAGCGTCAAGTTCAGCTGTTACATAAGACTCTGAGTTTTCTCTCCTTCTCATGTAACCTCACACACTGGAGAAGCCTCCAGCTGCATTATTATTTAGATATAAAGCACTGAGCTGGTGCTGCTGTGTGTGAGGACTGAGAGATTTCTGCAGTAAAACACTAAACTTCAAAGCTAACGTGCACAGGCAACAAGCAATATCATCAACCAACGATGCCATGATTATCATTACTGATTCATCCTCCAGTTATTTTGTTGATTAATAAATTCATTGTTTAGTCCTCTACACACTTCAAAGGCTTGTTCAGTCTACACTGTTATAAACCAGCAACAAGCAGCATAAATTAGCGTCAGAGAGAATTCTGGCATTTTTGCCTTAAAAACGACTTAAACAATTAATCAATTATGAAAACAGCTGATTTGTTTTCTGTCTGTCGGGATCATCATGGCTCTGAACTTCAACAGCTCTTCTACGTTACAGATCTCACGTCTGTCTCCTCGTACTTCACTGAATTTAAATCAGGTGTGACACACAGAAGGTGTGTCCTGAGTGACACCTGTGCAGAGCTGCAGAAGCTGTACAAACAAGATATGGAGGAATGTGAACAATGCGTCTGTATCTGTCTCTGCACACACAAGCACATATTCATAAATCCTCTACACACAACGGTACAAACACAGACACACACCGAGCGCTAGAACACATCTGTCTGTCTGTGTGGAGAAATATCATTTAATTAGTGAAGGAAATAAGCTGCAAAAAACAAGGCAGCGGAAAGATAAAAGCAGGAGCATTAGTCAACGCTCCAGCAGTGATGGTGCACATGCCGGAGGTCAGTACAGCCTCCAAACATCACGTCCTCCACCACCTGAACAGTTCTTACTCTGACGGTACACCGTGTGCACACGTGCAAAGAAAAATCAACTGTTTTTCACACCTTCTATTAGGGGTGGTGAAAAAAATCGATTATCGATTAATCGCGATTATAGTATGGACGATTATGAGTCGATCATTAAATTTCCAAAGATCCATTTTTTTTAATACCCTGCAGTGACTCCTCCAGTTACTGGCTGTCATACAGGATTTAACATCAAGGCAGAGCTAACAAAACACCCTGTAACAGAACCAGCGAGCGAGCTAACTATGCTAACGAGACGAGAGGCTTCTGTGTGAGTTCACATGTTCTCCCTGAGCCTGTGTGGGTTTTCTCCGGGTCCTGCGGCTTCCTGCCACAATCCCAAAAACATGCACATTAGGTTAACTGGCTGCTTTACATTGTCCCTGTGTGTGTGTTTATGTGTGTTGGTTTATTTGTTTACTGAGCTTGTGGTCTCCACTGTTCAGGCAGCAGAGGGGAAATCCTCAAACAGCAGCTGCTTTAATGCAAATCAAATAAGACCAACTAGAGCCGAATGACCTTACATCACCAAAACAACAGACCAGTGTTCACTGTTTTTTCCCATAATTTAAAACTTATAAAGCTGACATCCACTTAACGTTTTTGCAATTTGTAATTACATGTGTTATGTGCTTCATTAAAACCTGCGTTGTTCATAAAATCTGTTCGTCCGTACTGTGGTTCACAAAGAGCCCCTGGCAAAAGGTGTGGAAACACAGGCCGGTCCCTAATAAAGGCCAGGTGAGGTGGAATTACCTGAGCTCTCATGGCAAATTCAGGAAAATGTCCATTTCCATCAATGGTAAAAAAGTAACTAAGTGCATTTACTAAAGTACTGTACTCAGTCAGACTGTCAGGTGCTTGGTCTTTACTTGAGTATTTCCACGTTCTGTTACTTCACACTTTTACTCCACTACATTTATCTGACAGCTGCGGTTACTAGTTACTTTCCATATATTTTACATAAACACACATGTGATCCGCTGGTAAAATACAGCTCGTTGTTAGACATGTAATCAGTGGCTCCTCTTAAAAACACATCAGTGTGTAGTTTAGGCCCTCGTCCTGCTTCAGATGTCAGTGAAGAGACTTTTCTCCTCAAAATTTTACAAAAAAGCAAAGTTTAAAGGTAAAAGTTTAAAAAAGTAATGATTACTGAATGATAACTCAGTATTAATGGCCTGATCACGTCACACTGTGTGTGATAATAACCCACGGGCGGAGAACACGCAAACTCCACGCAGAAGCGTTTGTCGGGTTATCCCAGTACGACCGTTTCAGACACTGGATTCCATTACTCCATCTCCCCTCATGCCGGCTCGTTTGTGTTCAGCCGGTCGCCATCCTCTCGGCGGTGTATTTATAGCCGAGGCCGGAGAGGAAGGAAGCGGAGCGGCAAACATCCTCCTGAGTTGCAGCGATGAGAGTGAAACCCTCACCAAGCTCACGCATGACTTCACTTCAACGTCACGTTGCAGCAGCCGCCCCCCCGGGACAAAAACAGCTTTTTATTTAGGGGTGTAATTGACCAAAAGTAATGCCCATGAAGGTGGTTATATGGAGATTTACCCAGAGTTCCTGTGTGTTCTGGGAGAATCACTATAAGGATACCTGCACAGGTAGGAAGGGACAATATGGCCGAAATTAACAAGCATAATATTAATATATTTTTTCACCTATAATAAATTATCACAAAATGTCAAATTTAAGCCACACAGAGAATTATCAAAGCAATGATCAGAGCAATAGATTATAAATAACCTGCACACTACATACATCCTTTTCTTTGGTTTTCCTTTACTCTCCCTTTTTATGGTTAGCTTTTCTCTGCACACCTGTGATATCACCTGTCCTGGGTTTACTTGTTAAGAAAAAAAAAAGAAAACAACTAAGAGTGTTTGAATTATTTTAATGGGAAACTGGCAGTAACGAGACCAGGAGGTGTGAACCATCTCACACTGCCTGACTTTATCTCCTGGCTGTACCCTCCAGCTGGTCTAGTCCTGTACAGAGTGGATCTGATCAGTCCTGAATCACAGAAACAGTCAGACTGTGCCTCCTCCCTTCTCTTTAGGAAACTTCCCACACAGACGACTTTTTCTTTGTCTTTAGATAAAGGGCTCTGAGTTCTCTCCCATCTTGTGTGCCAGCTTCCTCTGTTTCCTCTTCCTCTTCCCAACAGAGGATTACCTCAGAGGAAGTGACACTCTCAGTCTCAGACACTAATGACATGCAGTCCGTCTGCAGCAGTGCATTCAAACCACACGGCAGCAGAACAAATGGATTTACAGCAGAAATTGGTTTCCAGCCCGTCGGTCAGCCGGCTCCATTCCGCTCTGATCGGCTTCCAGCTCAATGGGAAGGAAAATTAAAAATCAAACGATGCTGCAGAGAGGTGGTTTGACACAGCCTCTGCTCTGTGGAGCAAAACTCACGTCTTCTTCACCACAAAAACCCTCAACCAGCCTGAAGACACAGAAGATGCTGCCGCGTGAGGCTGTAGTAAAAGTAAATGGTGCACAAATGTCACATAGAGCCACACATCATTAACTCAGCCTCACAGGAAGCGATTCTGTCTATGGATGCTCTGTCATCACACCACAGGTCAGCTGACTCTTACTTTTGTAATGTAACAGTCATTTTATGAGACCATACTGAGCTTGGATGGACACTGCAGTTGGTCATCAGTGCATAAAAGATAAAGACTCCTACACACTGTGCGATAACAGCCACCCAGCAGGTTCACTGTGAGATGGCTCCAATAAAATCTGTGTCAGCTTGGAGGGGGTAGGACTACGTGATAAATATCTGGTGAGTTGTAGCACTATGATGTGAAAACAACAAAAAAAAGAACTGTAAGCACAGACACTTTGCTACCTGCCACTAAACACAGAGTAAAGCTGAGGATGATGGGAACATTGTTAGCATAAAAGTCACTTAAACATATATTTGTATTTGGCATTATTTGATCTACATTGTGAGAATGTGTAACAGTGGGTAGCTGGTCTTGTGAACATATCAGCATCATGAAGTCAGTGTGGGATCACACGAAGAGACAGAGACGCCGAGGCAGGAACAACCTACCTGACGGGTACCTGAGAAACTGTGTGCAGGTGTACTGAGGAAAACTGGTGCTGACTGGATTTAGGTTTTTTAATGTTTCCTGCACTTTGGATGAAGTTCACTGATCAATAAAAAAGCCTCTGAGATGAAACCTCTGCGTTTCTGCCTCAGTCATGCAGGATGTGTCTGTGGGGAACTGTATTTCTGTCTGACCAGGTGATGTGGTAGCTGTCTGCAGCAGCTTCTCAGGTCCCCGTCTTTGAAAACCATGTTCAAAGCTTCCAGGCCTGAATCAGACTAGCTGTCCTACGGAAGCTCTGCGGTCCAAACCGAAAGGACAGCACTGGACACCGTCAGCAGACCTCAGGTCGGTCCCTGAGACAAACTGACAGCTGATTCATCAGCACATCAAGGTTCCGTGACTCAACTCGATCACGCACCACGTGAAACGCAACGTCCCTGCGTCCATTATCGGACACATTCCAGCAGGTCGAGCAGTCTGACATCCAGGAGACAGAACCTCAGGTCCGTGTCTGGGCCAGAGGTGGTCCAGTGTGTCTGCTGAGGGATTAAGGGGGGCTGAATGATGCCGGAAACTCACCAAAACAAACCGGGTACTGAAAACGGGCTTAGCTGCGTGTCCGATAATGGGTGTAGACTCTACACACAAGGTTTTAATGAGCCGCACAGGTGAATGACAGAAACAAAACGAGGAGGTTCCCTCGGCTGGGTTAATTATAGATACATCAGCTAACATCCCATTTCCACACAGCACCAACCGGAACGTCCGACATGTCCAGCTCAGCTAACCTGGTTAGCACGTAGCGCAGATACGCGCTCAGCGAGGACCGTAAGCGAAACCAGCATTTAAATAGTAGGAAATTCTAGGTGGTGTAGCTTAACGTTGGCAGACAAACCACAAGAACAATGTCCAATACCTTTTCTGGATCCACGCTAGCCTTCCCGTTAATTCCGCATTGGAATGATAAGGAAAGAGGCCCGTTTCGCAACAAAACTTCACAGTATAGTATGAATGTGCGTCATTTCGCGTACTCACCAAAACATCCCACAGGACAGCAGCCAATACCGCGAAGAATCCATAAAAGTAGAAATGCTTTCCAAAGGTGTGCCGTTTACTGGCTCATACCAACGCCGAATTAAACACTAGACCTTTCCCACTCAAACCAAATTATACCTGTTACTTTGTCGTGATTTTATATTCGCCAACAAGCGACGCCGCCATCAAATTCCACATTGTTTAATGCGGTTTGGCTCAACATTCTCCGCACTCAGGGCGAAGCTTAGCTAGCAAACAAAACAACGTCCGACAATGGAAACCTGAGTGGCTGAGGCTGCTTACCTGCAGCTCGGCCCGCTCGACCTCCCACTGCGCCCTCTCCACCTCGAAGCGGGCCCACTCATGCTGGAGAAAGTGCAAAATCCCCGGGATGCTGTACTGAGCCCTGGCCGCCTCTCCGCCACCGACGTCGCCAGGCTGCGGAGCTTTAATATTCCCACCGCCGGGCAGACCCGAGTTGTTGTTGTTGTTGAAGAAGACACCGGGGCCCGCCTGGTCGTCCATGGCCGGACCGGGGCGATGTGATTCTGGTTCGGTGCGGTGCTCTCAGCAGCTTCAGTAAAAGATCCTCAGGAGGGTTGAGTAGTCCATCCACAGTCCTCTGCTGAGCAGCACAGCTCCTGTCTGAGCCAGCTGTCAAACGATGAAACGATCGTCCAGCTAACGGAACCAACACACACCCGTGACTTCCGGTTTGGACTTTCAAAATACAACAGTTAGCTTCTCCATGATGGCACCAATAAGAACCAAAGCAAAATGAAAGCCTTTACAGCGAGGAGCTCCGTAGTAATTAATTAGGGCCCGAGCACGAAAAGCGCGCGAAGCCCTATTGTAACTGAAGGAATTATTATTATTATTATTATTATTATTATTATTATTATTATTATTTTCCTCCTCCTCTTTTATTTTTCTCCCGCCGCCCCTGAACGTCCTCAAAAAGTCACCAAACTTTGCCCAAAATTGTCCCGCGACGAAAACGTTTGTTCGACACTGTCCGTGCGACCGGGCGCGGCCGAACGGCTCTGCAGCGCCCCCTAGAGTGTGACAATATTCACCGTAAGACCTACGGACCTGGAAATCGGTACACAGATGCATCACGTCGAGACGAGAAAAAAACCTCTTGGAGCTAAATTCCACGATGTACAGGAAGTCGGCCATTTTGGAAAGACTGCGCCATTTTGCTGCTTGCAGCTTTAATTAATGTAGTAATTGTAATTAATAGCAACACTTCGTTGCCACATTCAAACAGCCCATTATCTCACTTATACACACTCTAACACTCGTCACACATCTGGTCAGGTGGACACACAAGCTCACCTTCAAATTCAACAATGATGACAAAGCAAATCTTACATGAACCTGTCTCTGTCAGCCTATTAGTGAATTTACATTTACTCTGATAAATAGCAGATTTTCCACTTCCACAAAATCTTTCTGGTGTTGTGCTAATAACGTAAACTCATTAATAACTGATTATCAGCAGAATTAGAAATTCATTTTTCATTCTAATGATTGACAAACCACTTCATCATGAGAACGTGAACATTTCAAACACTTCGGCCTGAAGAGACAAAATTCTCTGAATGGAAGATTTCGATCAGTAAAGAAGTTTTTATTTTGAAGGCGCCCTCATTTAATTGCTGACTTTGCTACAGATAACACGAGACAGCTTGACACACCTGTAAGGTGACATGAACCTCACTCAGTCCCACCCACCGAGGTACAATTTCTCACGTCACTGGCTGATCAGATGAATGGCAGGGAAATGATCCAATTAAAGACAATCAGTGGGCGTTACGTCACACACCCTACTAGATAATGTGTGAATCAGAATCAGGTTGAGGAACCTGGGTTTAGATTTAATAACTGAGCGAGCTGGTGGCAGTTGTTTATGAATCTATATCCGTTTAACAGGTGAACAACAAGCAAACAAAGCATCAACAACATCCTGGTTCATTAAATGGCCACGTTAGACTCCACATGGAAATCTATTTATAGCATCACAAGAACAGAACTTCAGCCCTGGAGTGAATCCAGTGAATGAAACCAGACACTGTTTTGTTCTTTAGTGCTTCTATCTGTATATGTTCAGCCTGAGCCTGTAGACTCGCACCCTGCTCAGTTCACACCACACAGCTGTTACGTTTCATCACGTCATCATGTCACCAAATACAGTTTTCATGTTTTATTAGGACAGAAATGAGCCGTTCAGACTTCCTGTTGACTCATCAAAGGTTCCCCTGTCATAAGAGTTTGATCTTAGTGAGAAGGATTTAATGGAAGGGAACTGAAGTGGTTAGCACTGTTTCCTCACAGCAAGAGGGTTCCAGGTTTGAACCCCGGTCTGGGTTCTTCTGTTCCCCCTGGGTTTCCTCCGGGTAGTCAGCTGGAATAGGCTCCAGCTCCCTGTGACCCTGACGGATCAAGCAGTACAGAATGTAGTTGGATGGGAACTGAAGTGAAATCTAATGTCTGCTGCACTGGTTTGAAGGTAGAGTTAAGCTGGCTGTTTTATTGGACAGGTAAATGTGCTCCTCACTGTATCTGCACAGACCTCAGCACCTCTCATACAAACAGATAATCCAGCCTGTGGCAGAGTGTGTGACTTTAAATCTCCTGTTTTTGGTAAATGTAAGCAGCAGTGATGGTGTCAGGTGTCTGCACCTCATGGTTAATGTGTCTGACCATTAAACATCACGGAGCAGGTGTAGAGTCTAAGGTGAGCTCACCTGAGCCCTGCCAGGGTGTGTGTGTGTGTGTGTGTGTGTGTGTGTGTGTGTGTGTGTGTGTGTGCAGTCAGTCAGTCATCTAGACTCCTGAGTGCGGTTTATTAGTCTGAGGGTGGGCATTCTGCAGGTCCCCTGTGCTCGGGCCCTCAGCGTGCCTCTGTGCTCTCAGGAGGCCCTCCACGCTGCGGCTCTAACCTGATTAATCCCGCAGATTATTCACGCTGTGACTGCGGCCATGTGCTAATCAGCTGATGCGCCACAGCCGCCCCTCCGCTCTATTTAACTCCTGCTCGGCACAAACCACATGCTGAAGTGGCTCTGCGCTCCATCACACACACTCACACACTCTCTCACACACTCTAACACACAACATGCCTCCGTTTGACAAAACCCAGCTGCAGAACAAACCCTTCAAACAGAGGAAGAGCTTCGGTAAATGTCTCAAACGCCACACTGATTTAATTACCACACAAAACTAGGAAACTTCAAACACAACACAAACGATGTGTTCTCTTTTTTTTTCTCCGCAGCTACAAGGAAACAAGAAGTGGCAGGGATCAGGTCCAAGTTTCCCAACAAAATCCCGGTAAGTCCGCGCTGGAGATCACGGCCCGTGAGTCGGTGAAGCGGGTTTGCTGTGTTCTCACCTGTCAACCCGCTGCTCACAGGTTATAATCGAGCGGTATGAGAGGGAGAAGTATCTGCCTCCGCTGGATAAAACCAAGTTCCTGGTGCCGCACGAACTCACCATGACTCAGTTCGTCACCATCATCAGGTAAGGTTCGTCTCTCAGCTCACCTGGACTGAATGTTTTATAGGTCTCAAACAAAACGCTATTAACGGCCAGGTTATTTTTGAGATGTCTTAATATTTGTAATAATAAAACGGAGCCTGGTTTGTGAGCTGTGGGATGATCCGTTTTCTGGACCTGTAGAGAAATGAAAACTGTCTCATGCTTTAGATTTTAGTTTTGTTGCGTCCTCGTGTTTTCGGAGATGCTTCCTGTTGGTCATGGTTACACAGTTTGAGTCCACACTCGAACTCTTACACAACTGTTCTGTGTAACTTCGAAGCTTGGGTCTAAAATGAGACTGTACAAGTCAAACAGCCGGTGAGATTCGCTTTCTCAGCCTTTTCCCAATAAATGAAGAGGTGTTGAAGAGTTTCCTGGACTCTGTGTGTGTGAAGTGTCACACGTGACGTTTTAAATCAAAAACTCTCAGATTCTGTTCAAACTGTATGAAGCTGTCAGGATCAATACCAGAGAAACAACACATCTTTAGCTATAATCACTCAGTGTTACTATGGATCAGTTTAAAGCTGTTTCACTGTTTATTCAGAAAAATGTCAAAGAAAAAACGAATACGGACCGTGTGTGTGTGTGTGTGTGTGTGTGTGTGTGTGTGTGTGTGTGTGTGTGTGTGTGTGTGTGTGTGTGTGTGT
>JBBMJY010000020.1:635473-645535 GCA_037833715.1 Toxotes lorentzi
GTCCACATCCAGAGGGTCCACAACCAGACGGTCCACAACCAGACGGTCCACATCCACAGGGTCCACATCCAGAGGGTCCACAACCAGACGGTCCACAACCAGACGGTCCACATCCACAGGGTCCACATCCAGAGGGTTCAGATCCAGAGGGTCCACATCACTGTGTTGTTTACTTCATCACAGAGGGAAAACTGCTCGCTCACTGTGTGAACTCTTCAGAGTTCCACAATCCTGTCTGAGATCGTTCTAAACCACTGTGCAGTGTTTTGGAGTCTGACAAGCCTTCAAATCAAGGATCTGTCCCTCACACCTGGACCTGGAGCAGCATGCCCCTCACTCACCCAGTGACGCTGTGAAACAGAGCATCACTGACAGAAAATCACTTCAAAAAGCCAAACTTTTCTTCTTTGTGCTGACAAATACAACTCTCTAACCTCTGCTGTGACCCAGACAGAGGGACAGAGGGACAGAGGGACAGACGGACAGAGGGACAGACGGACAGAGGGACAGAGGGACAGAAGGACAAAGGGACAGACGGACAAAGGGACAGACGGACAGACGGACAGACGGACAAAGGGACAGACGGACAGATGGACAGACGGACAGAGGGACAGACGGACAGAGAGACAGAGGGACAGAGGGACAGATGGACAAAGGGACAGACGGACAAAGGGACAGACGGACAGACGGACAGAGGGACAGAGGGACAGACGGACAGATGGACAGACGGACAGAGGGACAGAGGGACAGATGGACAGACGGACAGAGGGACAGACGGACAGAGAGACAGAGGGACAGAGGGACAGATGGACAAAGGGACAGACGGACAAAGGGACAGACGGACAGACGGACAGAGGGACAGAGGGACAGACGGACAGATGGACAGACGGACAGAGGGACAGATGGACAAAGGGACAGACGGACAGATGGACAGAGGGACAGACGGACAGACGGACAGAGGGACAGAGGAGCCCAAGCAGAGATGAGGGGGAGAAAACTGAAGCCAAACGAGGACAGATGTGGTGGAGGTGAGCGTGTCTGTGGTGAGGTCATGAATATTGAAGCTCCTCGCTGCAGCGCTGTGAAAGGAACACGTGAACTTTTAATGAGCACAAGTTAAATGGGACATTTTACGTCTGTAAAAGTGCAGCTTCAGTGTGAATATCAATGAGGACAGAGTCACTTTTCTTCCTGCCACTAAACTGAAGACAGACCTCTGGAGATTCTACTGATGTTTACTCTGACCTTTACTCAGGCGTCTGCTCTGACTGGACTGTGATGACTGATGAATCGAGAATTCATCGGTGTGAAGGAAAAATCACAATGATGAAATAAATCATTTGATTTACGGCCACATGTTTAAATTAAATCAGTAAAATCTCTCACTGATACATACATACATACACAACATACAAGTCCTTTTTACAGACATGTGCACATATAAGACCCACTCTGATGTACACGTCATCACACTGAGATCTTTCTAGTATGAAGGTGACCGCACTAAGCTCAGTGTAGGTGTGTGTACGTTTTATTTAAATACCTCCGCTTCCAGAAAAGAATGTTTTTCCTTCACCTCTGTTTAATAGATCATCAGTTTTATTTTGAAATATTTCACACTTCAGGAAGCTGTTTCACACGCACACACACACACACACACACACACGCTCAATGTAATAATTAAATAATTATCACAGTGTTTGTCATTTATTTGGAAAGTTCTCAGAGAAATAAAGAAATAACTTAGCATCACATATAACACACAACTCCAAACAAACAAACAAACAAACAATCAAAAACTAAACAAAACAAATAAAACCCCCAAACGCATCAGTCACTACATCAGAATCAGGATCTTTGACCTGAACTATCAGGACTTCTTCAGTCTAAATCTTTTCTTTACTGGAGCAAATACAAAACTGTTGTTGTTGTTGATGCAGTTCCTCGCTGCCTCTGCAGGGGGCACTGTGGCTCCAGGCAGCAGACTGCTGTCCCAGCATCCTCTCTGTCAGTCTGACAGTTTTCCGTCCTCTGGTCGTCTCAGGTGTTTCACAGGAGGCTGAGACTTCAGGTCCTTCAGCAGAGGTTCCAGCACCGAGGCTGATTCCTCCGTCACAATATGTCGTTTAAAGGCTTTAAAGGCTGATCAGCTGATCACTGAAGCTCCACACCGCTGGTTGGTTCCTGGGTGTGGCTCTGACAGACAGTGGAGATCCACGTGTCCACCCAACAGAGCTCGGCCCCGGGGCCTTTATGCTAAGCTAGGCTAACCACGTCCTGACTGCAGCTCTGCACTGAAAACACACAGACACGAGATGAACCTCCATCATCAGCGTTTCACTCAGTGTTTCTGAACTGGTCCTTTAAGGCCGCCGCTGCAGTTTGAACGAGAGGAATGTGTGAAGAAACACGGCGAAGCCACAGATGGATTTTCACTCCGATTTTTTAAAAGACATTTAATCTTCATTTATCCTCCTGGAGGTCGAGCTGGGAAATTCTCAGATGACGAAAACCTTTGTCCTGGTTTCCTGTTTCCACGGCAGAGAGCGGACCAGCACCCAGAGAGAGAGAGAGAGAGAGAGAGAGAGAGACTGTGATGATGCAACCTGACCTCCATGACTCTCTCTCTCTCTCTCTCTCTCTCTCTCTCTGACATGGTCGCTCATTCATTTTTTATTTAACCTCCTCTTCCTGTTTATGCTCTGATTGAACAGCTGAGTGAATCAGGGAGGCTTTTTCTTCTTCTTCCTCTTCAATGCTGATGTCAGCGCGCACACACACACGCACACACACGCGCACACACACACACGCACACACACACACACACAAATATTTCAACAACTACAGAATGAAACTGACTTTCAAGAAAAGACCAAACAGGTGTGAAAACATGTGACAGCTCAGGTGACCTCTGATCATCATCGAGGGTCTCCTCCTCCTCCTCCTCCTCCTCCTCTCCTGACATTAGGCTGTTTGAATTAAATTGGCTTCAGCATCGAACAGGTGAACGAGGAGAGGACACCCCGAGTCCAACAGATGCTTCAGGCTCGGCAGGAGGGAGGGAGGACTGGGTTACCATGGTAACCGAGCCTGAGTTTGAGCTGCCTCTCGTTCTGGAGCGGAGTCTCCCTCGTCTCAGGATGAACTAAGTCAGGGTTTACAATAAACCGAATACACCCAGGTCTCTGAGGAGGCACCGCGTGGTGTCACTCGACCTGCTCGGGTCGGACTCCCCAGCTGACATCTTCACACAAATACATACATGATCAAACAGCCTCATACATGAGAACATGTCTGCACGAGACGAAGCTTCACGTGGACGAGCGTCTCTGTCTGATGTCTGTCTCTGAGATGTCCCGCTGAGCTGAGTGTCCTCTGACTGCAGCCATGTCTCTGAGCAGCTGGTCACAGGTCCGTTTGTCTTCATATGACTGATTCATGTACGTGTCATGTGACCGGTGTTTAACTGCATCATCGCCTACATTCAGTTGGCAGTTGAAACACTGAATACTCTTCAACAGTCCTTCATGAAGGCTGTGTGATGTTCAGTTTGTGTTGGTTCAGGTGTGTGTCTGCTCTGTTGAAGTGTATTGTGTTGTTGTACTGACAGCTGTTATTTCACATCACTGTGGGCAGACTGAATAACAGGAACACCCCTTCATCCGTGTCTCTGTGGACCAGGTTACACGTCTGACTGCATCTACATGCAGATCAGGGTCGTCATGAAGCCTTTAGCAGTTTAGCTACAACGAGCAAGACAGGAAACGTGCTTGTGTCACATCATCCATCATCCGACAGATCATTCAGTGTTTGCACTGATCAGAGATCAGATAAATGAGGTGTAACAAGCTGCATGTGTTCAAATGTGGGGGCGTCACTGGAACTTCAGCTGCCGTTCTCACACTCATCTGACCCCGCACAGACGACCTTTGACCCTCTCTGACCCATCTAAACGGGGTAACTGCAGGACAAACAAGGAGGGAACACTGACAGGTGGCCACAACACACAAGTGACTTATCAGGTAAATCAGGTACACAGGTAACTGGCAAATAGGGAACAGGTGAGATGAGCAGGTGAGTAATCAGGTGATCCCCAGAGGAGGAAAACTCACAGGACGATGAGAGGACAGAAGACGAAGGAGGAGTTTAAACAGCTGCATGATGGGAGGATGTTTTTCTGTGTTGTAGTATTAGATTGTATTTTACTGCTCAGACGTTTATGTATTTAATCTTATTTTTATCATTATATGTTTTCACATGCTTTGATTCCACATGTGAGTTTCTACAGAGTGAAGAGCAGCTCAGTCTGATCTCAAACATCCCAACAGAAAACCCCCTCGCCCACGTGGACACTGCATGCACCCTCGTTGGCATGGCAACACGCTGCCCGGTGTCATCTGGGTTGCCAGGTAACAGGCAGGAAGAGATTGTGGGTGTGTGAAGGTCGCTGGGTGAGAGGAGGAGGTGGAGAGAGGTCCTGCAGCAGTCGTTCATTCACTCGGTGCTTGGTTATTAACAGGGAACAGTGTGTAGGGTGAACTGCAGGGAACAGACCACACAGGCACATTTACAGCAGTGCTTATTGATATGAAATTCACAAACGTTGTGTTTAAAGCTCAGCTGTTTGTTCAGCGCTAACAGCTGCTGAAATGTCACTGAATACATTCAGTTCATTCACTGTGAGGCCTAATTAACGTTGCAGCCTCCAGGGGACGCTAGTGGGGACATTTAGCTTTGTTTTCATGGACAAGGAGCTTGAACGAGAGCAGGTGTGGCAGAGACACTCTGCAGACCATCAAACCGGATCATTCACGTCACGTCTGACCCACGATGCATCACGTCGCTCGCTGTTTGTGGCGTGGACCTGTAGGATGTGGGACTTTCTGGAGGCCTTCATGTTTCACAGCAGGCCAGAGTCACACGAACTGCTGCATGTGAGCGTTTTCAGCTATCACGAACCCATCATCAGGAAACGTTTGCATCAGATCAAACTTTTCTTCAGCTCAGCGACCTTTAGCCTCCAGCTGACACAACACGCAGCTTCTCATCTGATTTCATGTGTTCTTTAAAGGCGCCTGCAGGATCTCCACCCACGATGATCTCACAAACCGCCGCTCACTAACTGCATCTGCACATTTCTGAGCGTCAGCATGTGCGACAGGCAGGGAGTCTCCGCCGTGAGTCACTGCTGGTTCAGCCGCATCTTACTGTTGGCAAACAAAAAGCAGAACCTGCTCGGGCTCATGTCACAACATCAGAATACTTCCTCAGAAAGTGCTGTCAGCAGCTTTTCACTGTGGCGGGGGGGTTACACAGGCATGTACTGCGCGTACGCAAACTATGTTCCGTCACAGAGCCGACGTTAACCCTTACCTGCCTCTGCACAGGAGCTGCAGAGGTGAAGCTTCAGGTTCTACCGGTTAACAGACCAAAGGAATGAAGGAAAGCTGGAGGCTGTGGCTCCACTCAACCCCCACAGCCAATAGTTCTGATTTAGCTTTTTTTACGACCTTAATGAAATAAATGTAGAGCGAAGTTCATGAGCCATAAAAACCCTTTAGTAAAGTTTGGTGTTCTGTGTGGCACCAGAGGAGGTCGGGTCAGGACGAGCATCAGTTCTTTTCATTTCATCCATTCACTCTGACACTGTGTTCATGGTGATTTCTCGTTGGTCATTGTGTTTGGTTTTGCATTAACCATCAGTATTGAGTCATAACATCATCACTCAGGTTTGAAGCCTTGTTTCGCTCCACCCCTGCTGAGTGCATATGAGTTGCTCTCGACCTGTACCTGTTTCCTGGTACAGCACACCTTGGCTTCTCCAAGGTGCAGCATTAGGGCGGGTCACACACACACACACACACACACACACACACAGAGGACGAACACACACCGTTAATGAAGCTTTGCAGCATTTTCATTTAAACTCACCCGTCAAACCAAAACCACACCCACATGCCCTTTTCCACCACCTACCCTTTCACTTCACACATAATGCATTGCTCCTCTATTAGCATTAACACATTAAACACACACACACACACACACACAGTCTGGTCATTGTGCAGCTCTTGCTCGGCTGCTTTAAGAAGAGCAGCGATCCAATTCCAGGCACGTCGGCCTGCGTGGCAGATGAATGGCCAGCCTTGTTGGAGAGAGCTGCAGGAGAAGGATAATGGAGTGATCTGATGTGTGTGTGTGTGTGTGTGTGTGTGTGTGTGTGTGTACCTGTTTGCGCCCACAGTGTGAGGACCAGTCTGAATTGTGTGTTGCAGATTAAGAAGAGTGTGTGAGGGGCAGCTCTCATTGGAATGCGAGTGCATATCTCGCTCTGTGACCTGCATTAAACACAGCCCGCCACACACACACACACACACACACACACACACACACACACACACACACACACACACACACACACTGGGAGTTGTGACAGAAATAACTCTGCAGCTACAAGTTCTCAGGAACCCCCCCCCCCCCCCTCGTCTCACCTCGTCTCACCTTAGCTGTGAAGAAGGTGAACAGGTCGTTGGTTTCTGCCTCCTCCTCCTCCTCCTCCTCCTCCTTCCTCTCCCCCCGAAGCCAACACGAAGCAGCCCTCCCTCTTTAATCTCACTCTCTTTTCCTCCCTCCGTCCTTTTTTCCGTTCTCTCCGTCGTCCACGGCGACGTCCCCTCAGGCTGCTGCTGGTTTCCATTACTGCTGATGACACAGTGTGCGTGTGTGTGTCTAATGTACAGTAAGTGAGTTTACATGTGTGCAAGCTGTACCACACACACACACACAGAACAACTCTCCCTGCTCATCAGGCCTTAAGAGAAGACACAGGAGGAAGAAGAAGGTGTGTGTGAGTGTGTGTGTGTGGGTGTGTGTGTCAGTGTGAGAATCATTCTGAGATCTGAGTTTATGTGTGTGTGTGTGTTCTGTGTGTATGTTCACACGTGCACAGGTTGTTTCCTCACTCTGTGTCGTCATTGCTGACAGGTGTGTGTATGTGTACGGACCTCCTGAAGCTGTGTGTGTATCAGTGCAGCACATAAACACAAAGACGATGCGAAGCTTCGTGCTGCAGTCGGATGCTGTAACAGGTGGAACAAAGACTCTGAACCTCCACACACACACACACACACACACACACACTGTGTTTACATACACACACCCTCAGACCCACTCCTTCAGGCTACATGTAAACAGACACAAACACACACCCTTGTGTTTGTCCTGCCCAGATCTGACCGTCTTTCCGTCTGTGAAGCTCGTCAGCTCGGTTCAGAAACGAGACGTCACGGGAGGGCGTGGCCACTGGGCGAGCTGACCAGAACAACCGCAGGGCAGGCCGTGACTGAGGCATGATGGGAAATGCAGAGAAACCAGGGGCGCGGCTGAACTCTCCTCCCTAAATATAGAGCACAGAGAGTGAAACCGACTGAACCATGAAATCTGTGGCAGCGAAGTTGAAGTTGCTGAGGTGTCATTTGATCCGGAGCAGCGTGTTGTTTTCAGTCACTGAACAGCAGCTCCGGGTTTTACATCTGGATCCTGGATCAAAAAAGAAAACTACTTTGACCAACGTTGATGTTAAAATTGTGTAAATGCTCAGATTCATGGAAAAAATTGAATCTCGACCGGAGAGGAAACCTTGTAAACATAAACAGAGTCAAAATCAAACAAGCAGTCCATTTGGCTCAGCGGCTAACCGTCTGAATAATGCATTGTGGGTAATAGGAGCTCTGTGGTATTTCCATTCAAGCAGAAAGTTCCCATATTCCCCACAGATAATCAGATAATCAGAGGGGAAGCAGATCAGATCAGGGGATGAATCTCTAAAATCTTTCATTTGGAGGCGATCGGCCTTTCGGAGCCCGTTAAAGAGGTGATGAGAGAAACCCCGTCCTCTTTATAACCAAACTCCTGCTCATACATGTTGTCAGGTAAAACTGTTCAGAGCATCAAGCTTCAGAAACGAGAGTGTTTCCATTTTAATACATCCATTTCAAATCCTTTACAAGCAGCGACTCACCAGTGAACACGTGTCTGTCATGGTTGTTGTGGTTTTCGGTGATCACTTTTTATTACACCAATCTGAAATCTCAGCATCAGCTGAGCGGGAGTGAGCGGGCGTGTTGATGGCGTTCACCTTTGAATGAATGAACTGGATGGCTGTGTGCTGAATGTGTGAACGAACTCCACACGTCCGGACTGGACATTGATCAAACGTGAAACCAGCTAATGTCCTTATTTCCAGAGAAAAGGTAAAGTTAGCATGAAGTGTGGGAAAAGTCATGATGGATGATTGGGCGTAAAACGCACGGCTACACTTTCAGTCTCCAGCAGCCGTGGTTTAGTTGACTAAACAGAACAGAAGCTCAGGATCAGGATCAGGATCAGGATCAGGACCTGCTGCAGAGCCCATCATGATCGTTAGACTCCTTCGTTTCTGTGGCGGATGTTGCAGGTGGAGGCCGACGTTTGTGCTGTTCGACCTTGTTCGGCTGATGTTTGACTCCAGGGAAAAATTAGCACAGGAAAAAATGATGTGAGTCACTTTTTTCCTCCTTTCAAGCAAAAGTGAAGTTGAACCAGTCGGCAGGACTCAGTGGAAACTGCAGCTTTATTCCTCCTCAGTGGCCAAGTGGGTCACACAGTTATAAGAGAGTTTGATGGTTTCCATCCCTTTAACGTTTGTACAGATTTCATCCAAAATAACCGGAACTCAGTCAGGAAGCAGAAGCTACGACCAGCAGGAGGAAACTGTGCATCCCTGTGGTTAATTTAGGCTCCGCCTCAAGTCTGTCTCAGCCAGTGAGGCTGTCAGACGTCATGACGCCTGCATGTGCTCGCTAAGACTCTCGGAGTGTCTGAGGTCTGCTCACCCTCAGCTTCTTAAAGGCTGTTCACACCGGCTGTAAATCTGTGGCATCGTTCAGCTTTGGTTCAGATGACAAAGCTGAACTTTAAGGAAAAAGAGAGCTGGAGAATCCACAGAATCCAGGAAGCAGTGACCAAGCTAACAAACTCGCTAACTCGCTAAGTTTCTACAGCTGTGTGTAACTTTGGATAATGAAAATTAGCTTGAAACTCTGGCTCAGTGCATGAGATGGTAACCTTCACAAACCAGCGGCTGTGTTCCAGTATAGAAATACTCCAGGGCCTATGAACTGTAGACAAACTCTCTCCTGCTTTAGTGTTGTTGAGCTTTACAGTCTGAAATCTGAATATATGTATCTTCAGTCTTTACAGGGACGTGAATGTTGCAATCATCCCTCACTCCATCGGGTCTGCTGTCCTTCCCTCACCTCGTATTGTCTCCTCCTTTCTCACCCCTTCCTCCCTTCCAACCATGCTGACGTTGTTCCCTCTCTCTGATGCTGAGCTGGACCTGAACTCCATGTATTTTTATTTTTTTGCCTCAGCAACAGGATCCCTCTGAGAGAAGGCGAGCCGCTGCTTCACATGGTGTCGGGTCTCGGCCATATTGAATCCGAATGGGAACGACAGTGTTGGTTTACGCTCCTTCCTTCAACAGAGGAGGGACAATGGGAGCGGGACAGGCGAGAAGCCCGGGCCGCCCTGGATACACAGAGCAGAGACAGACACAGCATTGAGGACGATGAGGATCCATCAGAAACCAGCGGCGTCTCAGGTTCAGCGTGTGGAGAAAAGGCTCCTGGTTGGTAACAGTAGACAGGAAGCTTTGTGAGACGTGCAGCGTCTTTATGCCGCAGAACAAACTGCTGCAGTGTGTGGCTGTGTTCACATCACACAGGACTCAGAGAAGCTCGGCATCATGGGACGTCAGACTGATTCTGACCGACCTGATTCTGACAAGTTCCCTGAAATGATTGATGATGTAGGACGACTTGATGATTCTAGATGATTTATGATGTCCAATTCTAAGTTTATTCAATTTAGCATTTTTATGCAGCATATTTATTTTTAGGAGCCAACAGTGGTGAGAGGACAGGAGATGAGGGGATTCACAGCACTGTTATCAGGATGTTCAGTTAACTCTCTAAAAAACCTCCAGCTGATCCAAAATGCTGCAGCAAGAGTATTGACTGG
>JBBMJY010000020.1:648580-671777 GCA_037833715.1 Toxotes lorentzi
GTGAGGGGGGGTGGGAGTGGGTGAGAGTGGGTGAGAGTGTGTGAGAGTGTGTGTGTGTGTGTGAGAGTGGGTGAGAGTGTGTGTGTGTGAGAGTGTGAGAGTGTGTGTGAGTGTGTGTGTGAGAGTGTGTGAGAGTGTGTGAGTGTGTGTGTGTGTGTGTGAGAGTGTGTGAGTGTGTGTGAGTGTGTGAGTGTGTGAGTGTGTGAGAGTGTGTGAGTGTGTGTGTGAGAGTGTGTGTGAGTGTGTGAGTGTGTGTGTGAGTGTGTGAGAGTGTGTGTGAGTGTGTGTGTGTGAGAGTGTGTGAGAGTGTGAGTGTGTGTGTGAGTGTGTGAGAGTGTGTGAGTGTGTGTGTGAGTGTGTGAGAGTGTGTGTGAGTGTGTGTGTGTGAGAGTGTGTGAGAGTGTGTGAGAGTGTGTGTGTGTGAGAGTGTGTGAGTGTGTGAGTGTGTATGTGTGTGTTTCCAGAGTACAGATCCATTAGGAGGAAGTGAAGTGGAGCAGAGAACAGGTAGCGGAGGAACAGAGCAGGTGAATGATCGAATCAAATCTCTTCCACAGATACAGACAGGAAGTTCACACACAAACACAGGAGACGTGTGAGAAACAAAAGTCAAACAGTAAAAGCACATTTTCAGCCTCTGGATTTACAGAATTTCCTCTTTCTTCTGTATTTTAAATCTGATGATTAAAAAATAAACGTGGCCACAGGTCTGAGTGTGTTTGCTGTTGGTTTCACGTGTTGATCATGGAAGATGGACTGACTCAGTGAGCTCCTGATGTGTTTGCTTTGTCATTTTATTGTTCATAAAAATGTTAAGTGTCACATGACTGTTTATATGGAGGGTCAGCAGCATTTTAGTGGGGTCAAAGGTTGATGAGCAGCACTAATAATAGAAAACGGAATAGGAACACACACACACACACACACTCTCAAACATAAGGGCGGGGGGCCGTGTCCTACAAAAAGCCTGAAATCTGAAAAAGTGAAGGGGTGAGGATTCATGTGCTAGACATCATAAAAGCACTTCCTGTGGCTCAGGGAGGAACTGGTGTTGTCGTGTTTCTGAGGTTTTGTTGCCTTTGTCAGACGGGTGTGTGGGAACAGACGGGTGGGACAATTTTATTTTGTGAGGAAAATTGGACATTGAATTAAAAATGCATAGAAACTGTATTTTAAATCAAACATAAAAATGAGCTTTGAGCTGTTATTACATCCATAACACGTTCAGCCGTCTGACGAGCAGCTCGGACAGAGCGGGCGTGAACTGGTCAAGATGTTCACACCCTGTTAGAGCTGCTGAGGTTTGGCTCTCGGTGTCTGTGGACAGGAGCAGCCACTGAGCTAACACCTCACCTGACCTCTGACCTGTTCCTTCGGCAGCCGATCACAACACTGAACACATGGCTTTTAGGAATCTCTTTGTTTGACAGCTCACCTACAATCTGTTGGATCAGGTAGATCCAGGAGTTGTTCAGCCGAAGCTAAGCAAACACACACACACACACACACACACACACACACACACACACACATGTTGAGTCTGAGTTTATGTTTGATGCCACTTTGACCCTGTGTGTTTCTTTACCTCTGGCTGGATGTGGTTTGTGGTGGATTTGAAAAGCGAGTGATCTGCACGGCCCACGCTGTCACAGCTCATCCTGTGATACACAGATACGGATCGGTTCTGATGATCAGCCGTCTTTTCTTCTGGACCGCACGCTTGTCTTTTTCCTCTGATCTCTGAAATGTCTGACACACGAGATGTTTTGCATCGTGCAGCTGCACTGAAGGCCTTCATGAGCCTGTTGGATCAGATGAATCTTCAAAAGCAACAAACACCCTCTTACTCTGCTGCCTTCAAGGATGTTTACTGTCTCTAAACCACTGAGGAGAAACTCCCTCTAATATTCTACCATCCGCCTTTTAGCTGACGCTCACCATCTCTGAGCTTGTGGCGAGCTCAGTGTTTGATGTCAGCAGCCTGGCAGAATCCTAAACCTGTGGTTTGGTTGTGTTTTGTCGGGACGTTACGTAAGCCGTCATTATTTGTAGCCTCTTGCTCCGGGGGCCTCAGTTACGTCATGGTTGAACTTTGCCGTATGGTGCTGATGTTATTTTGGGCAAAGCCAGGTTCTGCCCCTGAACTGAGAAGGGCTGGCATCGCTTTCAGGAAGAGGGAGAAGAAGAAGGGAGGGGGTGAGGTGAGGTGACAGGAACGGCTGTTAAAGACTCATGAAAGTTAAACGCTCCCCAGCTGATGAGTTTAGCAGTTTGTCCCTGCAGACGCTGTCGGAAAGAGTGAAGAGCGACGGGGAAGGAAAAAGTTTGGAGCGAGTCTCCTTCAGCGGGGTTGTGACTGCTTTTACAGATTAAAATATTCCTTTGGACTGAAAAAAAGCCGTCACAGTCTTTGCTGGGCTTCGTCTCCAGCCTCTTAAATCGTCTGCGGTCTGGAAACGTTTTCCTGACGAGAGGAGCTGGACAGGCTCCAAGCTCCTGGACAGCTTCGCTCTGCCATCATCATCGTCATGTCAGCTTGGTAACGAAGCCGATTCGCAGGCGGCGGATCTCCTCCCATCTGCTTTTTAAGCTTTCTTTCTCTTTTTTTTAAACATTTCTTTCTTCCAGGGAAATTCCGATCATTTCCCTCTGGAGACCTGAGCTGCTCCCTGTGCCTGACTGTCGGGTTTATTTTCCAAATAAAGACCTGTCCTCGCTGTTTGACCCCCATCCCCCTCCAAAACTGGCAACCCCTCACTACTACACACACACACACAGAATCCCCATCATGGCTGCAGATGTGGCACATCTGGCTCCAGGGGTGAGTCATTATTCTTGGCTCGCTCTGATGTTCTGCTCCCCTCTCTCTCTCTCTCTCTCTCTGCCGCCATGGCAACTGACGAATGTTTGGCAGGAAGCCCTTGGCTCGGAGCCGGGCCAAACAAGTAAGAGCTGAAGGAGAGCGAGGGTTTGTGTGTGTGTGTGTGTGTGTGTGTGTGTGTGTGTGTGTGTGTGTGTGTGTCAATGAAACAGAGAGCAAAACAGTGTGTATGCCCGTGTGACAGAGAGACCAAGAGCAAAAGCATATGAACAAAAAAAGAGAGAGAGGGCCGAGCAAGGTGAGGAGGGCGGGGCTTCGGTCTGGCGTCGGTCCAGTTCGACCATGCAGTCTGAACTGAGGCCTCTGGCAGAACAAAGCTGTGTGCAACACCACTGCCACCACCGGTCCCACTTGGCAGCCGCCACATTTTCCCAGCAGCCCTTGCCTTGGCAGCTGGCCGACCTTTCCCTGCAGGCCTGCAAAGAGGATTAGGACGGAGGGGGAGGGACAGGGTGGGGGGAGGCAAACGGAAAAAGAGAGCCTTGTTTTTCTCTTGTCTCCTCACTTTGCCCCCAGTGACATCACCGCCGCTCCAATTCCAGATGCGAGGCGTCCAAAAGTATTTTTCCCGGGGTTTATTTGAGTTGGCCGTCCATTTTATAAACGCCGCTGTCGGGTCCTGTATCTCTGGGTGTTGGGGGGAGCGCCCAAAATGGCACCTCCTGCTGTCTCCACAGCAAACGGGCTGTTTTTGTCTTTCTGAAAATAATAAAAATTAGAAACTGTGTGTAGATACGGACTCTGACTTCACACCCAGCTGTCTGTGATCTCAGGATTCAGTATTTATTTTTTAGCCAAGCTGGAGTCGGATGATAATATTGGTGGGTTCAGTCTCAAATATCTTGATGACCAGTCGATGATTAACCTGGACATCTTGCTGACGGTCGTTTTCCCCAGAGGACAAATCTGCTTGCCTTTTCAACCAGCACCAACAGGTCCAGTTTTTTCTACTACACTGGCACAACATTTACATTCATTGTTCCCAGAAGATCCATCCTAATGATTCTGGTGATCCACTGACGTATCCTCCAGCACCACCAGCACCTGAAGCTACTGAAAGAAAGACAAGAAGTTTACAACCGTGTTCTTAGCACAGAGGTACTTTGTGCTAAATGCTAACATGCTCGCAACGTGTTATAACGTGTTGATGTTTGTACATAGCTAGGTAGTTAGTGACGACAGCTCTGATTGGTAGATTGTTTGTTTCTCTTCATCCTTTAGTCCCCATCACTTATTGATCAGCTAAGTTTGTGTGGAGGTCTATCAGTAAAGCACTGAGTCATTTCCTCTGAATGTAGATCTGTTTGATGGGGTCGTTTCCAGTCTGGAAGGTTTCCTGCACTCTGACTCCGTGGAGAGGCTTCCAGCATGTAAATGAGATGGAGATGTGTTTGTTGAAATGGTAAACAGTCACTGGTTCCCTGCCAACAGTCCTGAGGCTGGAAGACAAGAGGAAGAAGAAAGCAACAGCAGCATCTCAGTAAACAGGAAGTCACCATGTAGTGAACATACAGCCTGCAGGGGAGTTTACCACTAAGCACCTGTTCAGACCTGCTATTAGCATCCGTCTCAGGTGATCCAATCACAAGTGGACAGCAAGTACGTCAGTTGACACCTGGTGTTAACCTGCGTGATCGGATCTCTCTTCCACGTGTAAATAAACACGTACATCACTTCAATATGCAAAAACCAAAGGTGTTGTTTTTAACAGCAACAAACACAGGCAGTTTGTCATGTGATCATCTGCCGCTTATCTGGGTCCAGGCCCACGTCACTGGGGCGACCGCTGCCCAGTCCACAATGCACCAAAGTCCTATTGCACCTCCCACAGGTGGAGGGCCCATGGGAGGCAGTGCCACCCGGTACACCTTAAAATGTCAATATGTCAATAAAATAAACAAATAAAATCTCTGTGGGCTGAACAAAGTCAGCTCACACGATTTGTACGAGTTGTATTTGCTGAGGAGTGAGTATGTCCGTCCTCTTACACAGACCACATTGGTTGAGTAGGCGGTCCGTCAGTGTGGCCCAGACCACCTCTGAATGAGGTCTGAGTGGCACATGTCAAATGTGTCCTCAGGGCGTCTTGATCACATTCACACCTGCACTTAGAGCTGCCCACCTGTGACTGGATCGCAAAGCGGAGCAACAAAGCAAGGACCACGTCCAGGTGCCTTAGTGTAGCATTTAGAAACTTACAAGAATCCTGGAAATCTATTCATGGAAGTAAGAACTAATTCAATCTGTGAAAAACAGAAGAACAATATCCCAGTAATTTAAGAGAATGTAGGATCACCAGCTCGAGTCAGCAGCTAAAACAAAGAGTCAATAAATCAAGTAAAGTACATCTTAGAGAGCCGCCCAGTTAGTTCACTTGGTAGAGCACGAGACTCAATCCTTTGGGGTTGTGGGTTTGAGCCCCACTCCGGAGGGCGGCACCACCTGTGGGAGGTGCTGTAGGACTTCAGTGCATTGTGGACTGGGTGGCAGTCGCCCCTGAGACCTGGGCCTGGACCCAGATAATGAGACTTACAGATTTAATCTTTAAAAAGAAAGTGGCAGTAACTTTAGCATCATTCAGAGGCCTGAAATGAAACCAAAGAATTTCTCTGTTACTTCACATTTGAAAGCAGTCGATGAGTTTTATCAGCAGGTCCACAGAGGGAGCAGGAATCCACACGACAGGTGGCTTCCTTTGGTAAAGGCCCAGTTTACAGTCATGGAGGCCTCAGCGCTCACACACTGAAGCTTCAGGCAGACCAGCAGAGAGGGAGTCTCTTAATAATTGAACAAACAGCTTTGTAGTGTTTCCTTTGATGTGCACTTGGTAAGTTAAGCGTCGCTGTACACAGCTCAGGCTTTGATGATGTGGAACAGATGATGCATTCAGGGCAAAAAATAAAACACATTTCTGTTTTATCTCGCATCAATCGGAGCCAAATAATATGGAACTGGCCCCAAATTCAAATGGAGAGACAGAATAGCCTTTGCAGTCCCAGTGGGAAAAACTCTGAACACGAAATTTAATGAAAAGCTGTTTGAAACGCTGATCTGGGGTCAGACTCTGTGGACCTCCACCACAGACAGAGAGCCACCACACCGGCGCTCTGTCATGAAGCTGATGAGGGAACTGGAGGACGTTTTTGACTGTAAACAGTTAATCAGTCCTGGACTCCTAAGCTCCAGCTTGACCTCGGCATCACCTCCCAGCTCGGCCTTTTCCTGAGCTGGTTTCCCATCGTGCAGACTTCCTCCCTCATGTGAAACTGCTAAGCTGAATAAACTGACTGGGTCGACCCCCGAGGCCACGAGGCCAAGTCTGCAAATGTTCCATCTGAGTGGCCCACAGGGAGACTATTTAAAGACCCTGCTGATCAGGCAAAACACACTGCGCTCACCAGGCCTCATCAGCTTGTAGCGTCCCACATCCAGATCCTGTGACCAGTTTGATACCTGATCATCTTCCACTCTATCAGAAATGTTGTGGGGTCACTGATCGAGATACTTCTGTTCATTTGTTTCAGTACAAATGATGAAACCTCAGCTAAACCAGTAGAGTGAAACGCTGAATCTCTGAAAAGATGAATTTCAGAGTCTCTCAGTATTTGTCAGTAGTTGTGCTTTAATGACAGGACTCGAGCTGCATGGACTCCACAGGTCTGTGCTGAACCTGAAGACCCATGTTACCCACCGTGATCTGACAGTGATCCACTGAGCTTCCTGTGGTCGGCTCGGCTTTCTCAGTCATCAGGTGCACCATATATGTTCAGTGGGGCCGAGGTCAGGGGACTGTGGGATAAAGTCCGCGACAGTCAGGATCCACTGGTCTTCTTTGGTCTTCTTTGGCCTTGATGTAGATCTTGCAGAGCTCTGAGGTGTGTTTCTGCTCATCATCCCGACCAGAGGAATGGTCGGGATGATCTCAGTCAGCCTGAAATCAAATATTTTGTGTGACGTGTACGTTTCACATTTTGGTTTCACCATCTGAGGGTCGGATTGGAAAATGATCTTTTTCATCATAATCATCTTCTCTATCTTCATTTACGTTTGTCCTTTTCTACTAATGTTTGATTTCCTGTCTTGATATTATAACTAACTTTTTTTTTAAATCTGTGTTTGAATCTAAATAAATGAGTTTGTAAATACAACTAATCCTGCTCACATAAGGAAAGTTTACCTCATACATCCCAGGTTTGTAGTTTACAGTGATATAAAAATAATGATCTATGCCTTACTTAAATTAAGGATAATCTAAGGATAATTAAGGATATCTAACAACCCCTCCTGTTTCTGTGTATTGATATGTACTGTGTACTGTGAGTGTCTCTTTCGCCTCTTTTCTCCCTGTTTATCTGCTGAGATCCTGAGCTCAGAACGGTGAAATAACACGATCGTGCGTTTAAGTGCTGAGTGAATGATGTGGGAAATGTCGTCCATGCCGTCAGTTCGTGTTTGTGTTTCTGAGAAGTGAATTCTTACGACAGATTTCCCCCTCCCCTCCACGCTGTGGGAAGCAGCAGCGGGATGATGGGTCAGCTGACAGGAGATTTATGGGGGGGTTAAATCCGCAGGCTGCAGAAGGTCATTAGGAGAAGCTCTTCAGAGGGCTGAGACTTAAGTAACCGTGATGATTAGGACACTCAGGTATTGATACCATCACAGTGAGACGTCCTCTGCAGCATGAATGTCCCTTAGAAAGTGTAAAATGTCAACTAGTGGATCGAATGGAGCCCCTTGACTCACATGTAAAATAATAAAATAAAGAGCTAAGCTCAGCACAGTGGTTGCATATGATGAGACACTGTTTTCTATACGTATCCAGGATGTGTCCTGATAAACCATTTCCAGCATCAACATGCGTCAGCAGCAACATTCAACCTCGACTCGTTTCTATCCAACTGAACTGTAACTGGATCGTACGGTTAACACACTGAGGAAATGTTCATTTACGTATGTTCATACTGAACACGTTTGTCTTCAACGCATCACAGTTTACACGTACTGCTACAGACACAGTGAACTGAGGGTTTTCACTCATATCACGTACAAACATATGTTAAGACTCATGTGACTCTCAGAATGAAGTGACTTTTTAAAACCTGAAATCAAAGATGTGTAAGACTTTTCAAGACCTGCAGACTTCCTGTTCAACTCCAGACTGTAAAACACAGTGAACTAATGTGTGTTACAGCGTCTGAGATTTGAACTGAAGCACAACCTTTCACCTCTCTGTCATGCTTCCTCTCCAGCAGCAGATTTGCCTAAACGCAGATCATCTGCAAAAGCCATCCAGGATGCAAACGGCTCGCCGCTCCTGCACAACGCCTGCAGCGGCCGAGGCCTCTCACTTCCTTTCTCTCTCTCTCTCTTTCCATCAGCTGACTGGGTGAGTGAGGCGGGCCGCGTCCTGATGGCGTGAACCTGACAGGAGATGAATGGAGACGGAGATGATGGAGCCTCGGCCACGTCGAGCCGGGCGCAGTGATACAGGCTGTGAGTAAGAGACGATGCTGCTGACTCACTGCTGGCCAGACACCAACATCATCACACATCAGGCAAATTCCTCTTCTCTGTAACCTCCGGTCCTGCTCCTCCTGGGACTGTTTCTAATCAGGGACTTACTGGGCCTGTAAATGATTTTCATTAGAAGTACAGTAAAACTCACAAGTCACACTAAGATCTTTTTTTCTTTGCTGCTCATCAGGAATCTGACCCATGGACTGACTGGGGTTAGAGCTAAAGGACGATATACTGATGTGACATTTAGAGATAATTTCTGTTTAATCATTTCTGCAAATCATCTCTGTCCATAACTGAGGCCTAAAAATTATTTCAACCTTTTTCCAATTGAACTCAGATGAAGACCTGGTTTTTGTTTTCTGTCTTTCCTGCACTGTTTAAATATTCTCTCTGCACTGACAGATTTTTTTAAAACTTGTTTTAGGAAAATGAGACTTTGAGGAGATTTATGCAATTCATTTTTAAAACAGCAATGTCAACAGACACACTAAGAACACAAGCATCAAACTCAGAACTGGGACTGACAACAACGAAAACACGATGTAAAAACATCAGTTAAGAAATTAGTTAAGAGGGAATATGAGTGGGACGCTCTGTGGACGGACGCTCTGTGGACGGACGCTCTGTGGACGGACCCTCTGTGGGCGGACCCTCTGTGGTCAGGCTCTGTGGACGGACCCTCTGTGGACGGACGCCTTGTGGACGGACCCTCTGTGGACGGACGCTCTGTGGACGGACCCTCTGTGGTCAGGCTCTGTGGACGGACCCTCTGTGGACGGACCCTCTGTGGACGGACCCTCTGTGGATGGACCCTCTGTGGTCAGGCTCTGTGGACGGACTCTCTGTGGACGGACCCTCTGTGGACGGACCCTCTGTGGACGGACCCTCTGTGGACGGACCCTCTGTGGATGGACCCTCTGTGGTCAGGCTCTGTGGACGGACTCTCTGTGGTCAGTGTGTCCTGCATGCAGAAAGAAGAGGACATGATCTGAGTGTGGACGTCCCTGTTTGTCCTCAGTGCTGTGCAGTCAGTTCAGCTCAGCAGAAGTCTGAATGGAGGGCGGAAGGTTCACAGTTTGCCTAGTAACAACAGCTGAATTCTGTGATTGGCTGTGATGTCGAGTGTACCTGGTACCGGTCCTGGAATGCGCTATAAGGTCTCAGCAGGTCTCAGCAGGGTCAGACTGAGCTTCAGCACTTTCTTTTCTTTCATGTTTTACACACAAAACAACGTTTAACCTGCCTAAAGGTAAAAGTTTCATTCTGACTCGTTGCTCTTGATGTGGAGAGGCAGCATGTGCTTGAAAGAAAACGTGAGGAAAATATAGAATTTGTTTTGCAGAATAAAACCTGTGGTTGCAGCACATGTTGAACTCCTGAAGGACTCTGTGTGCAGGCTGCCGGCTGAAGTCCCAGCTCAGGCTTTTGGTATTTATAAAAGCTCTTCGGGTCCCTGCAGCCAGAGACAAGGAGAGGGCAAGAAGAGCTCTCACTCTGACTCCAATTCCAGGGATCTCATCAGGACCACAAGTCGAAGAAAGCATACCAAGGGTATTTGGACCCAATTCCACATTTCGACTAAATTATATTAATAACAGCTAATTATGCTCCAGAATCAAGGCTCCAACAGGCCATATTTTTTACAAGTTGTCTATTTTTTTTTAAAATCCAAACAACTTAATGAGAAGTGTAGAAAAATAGAATCAAATGTTTGTTTTTGTTTTATGGACCAAAAATGACCAAATATCCCAAATGTAACTTCCTGTAAGAAACTTCTTAGGACCGAACTTTTTAAAACAGACTGTTTAAAATTCGATTGATTTACTTACTTTTGAATCCCACTGAACTAAGTTAGTTTTATCTTTATTCCATTCCATTGCATTTTATTGCTTAAATTTATTTCCATTTCGTTTTTGAAATTGTATGTAAAATACTTGTAGCATGTAAAGGAGCTGTATGACATTTTTTTCATATCATCATCATTATATCTTTTTACGATCACCATAATATTCCCTTACTATGTGCAATATCATCACGTATACTGAACGTGACTGTGTGCCTACTGCACCCTTAAACTTTATAATTTTCTTTCTTTTTTTTTAACACTCTAGCATTTTCTCAGTATTTAAGTGTATGATCTTTTCTTTTGTATTATTTATTTCTTGCCTGGTTATTCTATTTTTTTTTTGTTCTTATCTTATCCTTTAAACTTTTAGTAAGGTACATAAAAGAATGTTTTATGTACTGTTTCTTATTTTCAGTGTTTTGTTACTGCTTTTGAAAAGTTTTTGAAAAGCCAACAAGTTGTTTCTATTTACTTCTTTTATTAAACCATTTACCAGACTGTTGTTATTTGTACTGGATCATTATACATTATAATTACATTAAGTTTTTTCTCTTTTTCCTTCAGCGCCCCTGCTGACGACGCGGAGTGATGCCTCTTCTCTCTGCGCACACAGACGATCTTCGTGTGTAAATTCTCTGGATGAACAGCGGAACGGTGAGCATGCGCCCGAGGGGCCGTCGAAGAATCCAGTGAATAGAACCCCGGAGCACGAGCCGAGTGTCGGCGCTGACGTCACGGCCCTACGTTGAGAGCTCGAGCTGAGTTGTAAGCGCGAGCTTAGACGGAGGCGCGCCGAGGCAACGGACACAACGACGATGAGCTCCGGTCGGTGCGACTCTGCCGCTTTCTGACGGAAAATACAACCGTGTTTTGTTCTTATTCTGGGTATTTCTTCCCACCAGCGACGTAAACAAGCCGACGGACATTTTGGAGAGACGTGCGTTCTCTTTGGGGAAACAACATGTCCTCCGCGGCGGTCGCTGCCTCCAGAAGGCAGTCCTGCTATCTGTGCGACTTGCCCCGCATGCCGTGGGCGATGATCTGGGATTTTACCGAGCCCGTGTGCCGCGGATGTGTCAACTACGAGGGGGCCGACCGGATTGAATTTGTTATCGAGACTGCCCGGCAGCTGAAGAGAGCACACGGCTTCCAGGACGGCCGCTCTCCTGGTCCGGGGAAGCCCCAGCACGCCGGGAAGGAGATCAACCACTCGGCCGGAGACCCGGGCTCCCGTCCCCCGCAGCCTCTGGACCGCTACCCGCTGTCTGACCGGCCGCCCAGGCTGGGACCGGAGTACCAAGCGGGCAGGCAGGCCAATGGCCTCCCAGTGCCGAACGGATTTCCAAAACCCGACGAGCCCCCGGAGCTGAACCGCCAAAGCCCCAACCCTCGCAGGACTAGCACGGTTCCTCCCAACCTGGTGCCTTTGGTGAACGGCGGCATACCGACCGTGCATCCGCTCAACGGCCGCCCGGCTCAGATGGGTCTGCCCGGTGCTCTGGTCGCGCCGGGGCCCGGGGAACACGGCAAGCGTCCGGAGGAGCTGAAAGACAAACACAGGCCGGACAGCCTGTCGGACATGTCGGACAGCCATAAGGAGTGGATAGGCAAAGGCAAAACAGTGCGGGACCTGATGGCGCTGCACACGTTCGACAGCAGGTTCAAGAAGGACCACGCCGCCATGCAGAGGGTGATGGGATATGAAACCGGTGCCACTTCCTCAAAGACAGGTAGGACTAAATCTGGTTTTCCCAGCAGCACAATATTTTGACAGGTGCTATGAAAACAGGAAATGAAATAGTGTGTCAGCGTATTTTACCGACGTGCTGCTGAAACGGACCCGCTCACCTCTGTGCACGAGGAGGGTTTGGCAGAGGACTGCAGCGACGTTACCGAGGCTGCCTTCGCTAATTTCCTGTCATTATGCACCGAGGAGCACGCTGGAGGGTTTGTGTGTAGTGTCCTGTGGTGGTGTTAACCCTCCCTCTTCCTCTTCCTCTGCCACAGACAGGGGGAAGCACCCGCGGAGCATGAAGAGGAAGGCCTCCCCGGAGCCAGACGGCGAGGGCAGCGCCCCCAAGATGAATGGCGGTGAGGGACAGCCGTGGCTTCCCTCGCCCTCCGAGGTCCTGAAGATGCCCCCGACCGCCCTGCCAGGCTTCTCAACCGCTCCCCCCTCCACCATCTCCCCCCACTCTCGCACCACGCCCCCTGAGGCTGCCACAGCGCAGAACGGTCAGTCCCCCATGGCAGCACTCATACTGGCCACTGACAATGCAGGCGGCACGGGCTCACCTAAGGACGCCAACCAGGTACACTCCACCACTGCAGGTTCACGGCGGAACAGCGGCAGCCCCCTGTCGCCGTCCTCGGCCTCTCAGAGGAGGCTGGCCCAGAGGGAGGGCTCTGTCGGCACCAACCCTTCAGCTCCCCACGCGCCCGGCAGCATGGACCCCCACGCGCCGCCACCGCAGAGCATTCCAGACTCTTCTGTGCCGCCTGGCAGCGTGCCACTGTGCTGCACCCTCTGCCACGAGCGGCTGGAGGACACTCACTTTGTCCAGTGCCCGTCAGTGCCCTCACACAAGTTCTGCTTCCCCTGCTCACGGGAGAGCATCAAGCAGCAGGGCGCCACTGGTGAGGTGTACTGCCCCAGCGGTGAGCGGTGCCCGCTGGTTGGCTCCAACGTGCCCTGGGCTTTCATGCAGGGGGAAATAGCCACCATCTTGGCTGGGGACATAAAGGTAAAAAAGGAGAGGGACCCTTGAAATGTTCAGCAGCTGTTTTTCTTGAACTTTTTTCCTTTTATAATCCGACTACGGCAACAACAGCAGGACATAAACACTCAGACCCAAACATAAATCATCCAGCACGCCCCAGAGGAACTGACGGACATGTACATATTGGAAACAAGGGAAGTGTATACTTCATAAACATGGCTGTATAATTTTTTTGATTTTTCTTTTTCAATACTTTGTGTTTCTATATTTTTGAAGATAAAAAGGTATGTACTCCTCATAACAGACTCTCCCCCATCACGTTTGTTTCTTTTCAGTCTCGGTGTACTTTAGGTCTGGAGACAGTCCCTGTCAAACAGAATGTGACTAATCTGAGCACTTGGCAAAAAATTAATAAAAAAACAAAGAAAAATGCTTCTAGCTGTACATGTATGCACTTGTTTAAGAAAAACCTGCCAAATACAGTTTCAGACCTTGTAATAATACCTTTAGTGTCTCTGTGCTTTGCTTATTTTCCCCAATCAGCGAGCCAGGAGTTGGTTGGAGAGTCATGGTCTGATTGTGAATCAGCCATGATGCAATAGCTTCCAACAGGAACAAACCGGCTTCCAGGGAAGAGTGGGTGGATGAAAAGTCAAGGAGAGCGGCAGAGGCAGGAGAGAGAGAGGAATGAGGTGGAGGAGGAGAAGGAGGGGGGTGAAGGCCGGGGTAGAAGTGTGTTGCATAAACATTTTGTACAGTAAATCACATGTAGGCGGGCCGAGGTCACTGCGGCACGGAGATATGGAGGGCCTAAAAATAGCCGGCCGTGGAAACACGATGCGTGTGGCTTCAAAGCGACGGTGGCGAGGTGTTTGTCGATGCGTCGGTGGTGTCAGAATGACTCCCAACGCTTCACGTGTCCTGTGTGACAGTATGTTTCTTCATTGTTGACATGAGAGAATCGAGATTTTTTTCTTTTCCTCATGGTGCTGACTAACACTCCCTCATGGCTCAGAATCAAAATGACGTCTCATCGCCTTTTTTTTTTTACTTTTAAGAACAAATCCTGGCTGCAGATCAGGGCTATTGTTGACTGAATCCACGCCCTGATCCCAGTGAAAACATACTGGAGACGTGAGGTCATGAGCGGCGGCCCTGTGGGACTGTTGCGCCGGGAGCTGTGCGAGCGGCTCGTCACTGGTTCTTTCCACATAACTCGCTCTGTCCCGCTGACAGGATGACAGAGACGCCTCTGGGCTCTGTTTGGGTCCCCGAGGATCGAATCCAAACAGGCTTCCTGCTACACAACCAAGCTGCTTCATGAGACAAAATGGCTCCTGTCAGAGTGGATTTGGATGAGGCTTAAATCGCCTTTATTTTGACAGTTTCTCTCTCTCGTCCTTTTGCATGTTTAGCACATTTTGCTTTGTTTCTAAATTAATATTCTACTTTAAAGTCTGTAATTCATTCACTTGTGGATATTTTCTCCGTCACGTTCGGCTGGTTTTGACTCGAGGAAGAAAAATAACACGAAGCAGGAGCACAGACAGGCCCCTCCCTCAGAGTAAATGGGGGGAGGGAGGATATAAATACCTTGCTCAGGGGTCACGTGCTCCTCGGTGGAATTCCTGAGTCACCGTCCTCCCCCCTCCTCCCTCCCTCCTTCCTCTTCTTCTTCTGCCTCCTCCCCCTGTCTGCTGCAATAACACGCCTTCCTCTGTTCAAGGTTGATCACACAGTGAGTGGATGAATGGGGGCCTGTGTGTGTTTATGCCGGGGCCCCGTCGCTTTCAGCCGCCATTCAGAGCAGAGAAACTTTAACCCTTTCCAGGCTCTCTGGCGGCGTTTCCTCCTCTGTTCACTGCAGATTCAGGTTTCAGCTTCTCTAGCCGACACATCTGACGGAAGAAAGAAAGAAAGAAAAGAAAGAATTCACTGAGATTCTTTTAAACTTGAGTTTTCACGTTTGTCTGCACAGTAAAATCTGGACTGGGAAGATGGAGGAAACAGCAGCTGTTTTTGAGAAGGACTGAAACAAAATGTGTTTCTCGATAACAGTGGAAATACAAACACTTCCATTAATCATCTGAGTCCCAGCGTCTCAGCCGTGAAGATCTGCCTCTCTGTTTGATACGGCTGTAAACGGAACATCTTTGGGTTTCGGACTGTTCACAGAAAACATTTTGATCACGTCACACTGCACCTGTTAAACCACTGACACGGATGAAACCGTTATTTAAAATTACAGTGAAGATAGTCCTAAAAACATTCAAACATCCCATATAAATGTCTGAGGCTTCATTTCAGAGGTTTTACAGATTCTGGTTTCTCGGCCTTCCAGTCGGATTGAACTGGTCCAGGTCAGCAGACTTAGGGGTCAGCGGTGGTTTTGATTATGTAATGTGTTTTTCCACTGATGAAATTCCTCTTGCATTCCTTTTATATTTGACATGAAAACAGTCTTAAATCCTCTGATTTATTATTTAAGGTTTTTATACTTAGATTCTTTGCAGTGATGTTAGAAAAGAAAAACTTTAAAATAGAATAACGAGGAAAAGCGATCTGTCCGGAGAGCGGAGGTTAGAGTTCACACTTGTCAGCGAACTGAAAGCAGAGTTTAAATGTTGGTGAGCTGATGGTTTGTTCTGAAGATGAAACCTGCAGCTGTCAGACACAGGAGGTGAAACACAGCAGATTTCCCTCATACATTTAGCGTACGTGAAGGTCTAATACTGTGTTCAGATACTGCACTGTTCCTAATGTACATCCTGGTCTGGTCTGAATTCAGACTGTTCCTTCCAGCTGTTTTGTGGCCTCCTGAAGGACCTCCAACCCCAGGTTGAGCTCCAGCCTGTGGCAGAATGTTTACTGTAGATCTGAAGCTGCTGCACATTTATTTGGACCGTTGTTCCTTTTCTGATAATCTGATCATTAAAGTACGGCTGTACCAATACTTCAATATCTTTATCAATACGTGCGATAATTTAGCTGAGGAGCTTTTGACTTTGGAAATGGGAGTTTGACAAAACAACTCAAGGTCCGCTTACGAGCTTTTTCTGGAGCATCCTCTGTGTGGAGTAGGATGAAGACCATGAGATGCAGTTGAAATGTCCCCGGTGTAAAGGGAGTAAGTGGGCGTTGATTGAGATGGCTTTGTCAGACTTGAGGTGTAGCTAAGCATCTTGAAGAGGTCTCCATGCAAAGTAAATGGAACTTTAGTTTAGGTGTAATTAAAGTAGAAGAAGAACTCTGCTGACAGGTTTCACTTTCACAAACAACAAAAACCCTCCAACGGGGTAAAACTTCAGTCTGCTGCTCCTTTTGATGTCTGCCGGCCAATCAGGCGGCCGATCCAGAGCAGACCCAGACCTCCGCCCTCTGTCAGGCCGGTCTGTCTTTGGCATGAGGTCGGCCTCAGATTCCAGCCGAGCCAGCTCTTTTCCTTTCATCTCACCGAAACTCAGCACCCAGAGGGTCCGAAGAGCCAGTGGCCTGAGATTAATGGGTTTGCTCATATTACGTGGCCCACTCAGAGAAAAACTCCGGGTCACCCCCCACCCACAGCCTCTCTCTCTGTCCCCTCTGTTTGTTCAGCTGTCCCTCGCCCAAAGCTCATCTCCTCCTCCTCTTCCCTGACTCTGAAGTGCAGCAGAGGGCTGAAGGAAACAGGAACAACAAACTCAGCTGTTCTCACCTCCACGAAAAACACTGACCACCACGGATTCATACGACTGCAGCTTCACACAGACTCATTTTAAATTTACCCTGACTGACCTTCCTCCCATTGTGGCTCCTTTTCACTGATTTCACACTTTAGCTGAGGAACTACCTGGAGGGCACATTCAGAATATAAAATCTTCTCATGGGGTCACGAGGTGAATCACTGGTGTGACATCTTTTTCACACATGTATGAAGGAGCCTTCACAGAAGAACAGCGAAGGTTTTGAAGTGATGTTGCTCAGAGAGTTCTGCTGCCAGTTTGTCTCCGTGACCCAGAAAACATTTTCCCCACAGACATTCACAACGATGTTAGGAAAACTGTTAATCTGCTATCAAGGTCAGTTTTTACTGGGGGCTTTGAAGCCATGAATATTTCATGTTGTGAACCTGACATAACCGTGATACTAATATTCATGCAGGCCATGACCAGGTTCCTGGAGCACTCGTAGTTTGGTGGATCCTGGCAGGAAGCTCAGACCATCGTTAGTTTTCAGGTGAGTTATTTCAAAGAGGCTCAGTCTGTGGACGGTGTCACTTCTCTGAGCACTCAAAGTTCTGAATCAGACCTCACAGCTGGTTGTCCGACCCTCAGCCGTCATGTGACCTCCATGTAGCTCAACGTTAGCAACAAGTGCTCACAACCCTCCCATGCTATTGCGGGTGGGGTGAGCTCATGTTTGCCATGTGCTCCCAGGTCATTGTGTCCAAACGAGCAGCTCGTATGGGGGGGTGGGGGGGCTCTCTTCATCTGGAGTGTGTCCAAAACCAAACGCTGTTCGAAAGGTCAGCCAACCCCCGCGTGAAAAACGACCCCAGTCTCACAATGGTCGGCCTGGCCCCTGCCATGTCAGCACTTTAACAAATCTGCCCCAGGTCTTTAAAACACAACACAGCCACCCCCCCGGAGGCAGTGTGTTCTTTGTCAATATAAATGCCTTCAGCCGTATGCCACGTTTTCTTACTATTAAACATAGAAAACTGTTTCAGACTCATATTTAGTGAATGTTACAGCATCACTCCCTTGATAAAAACAGTCACTGCAACAGCTAAAGTTAGTGGAATATGTGCAGACTGGAAAAAAAGAGCAAGAAGAAACAACAATAACAGCAACGATCAAACTGCTGGAATCAATAACAGCAAATATTTCTCAGGAAAACTGAGACACATGAGAAAGTTTTGGTGGAAACAGTCTTTGCAGAATTTAGGTCAGCTGAACGTAGAGGATGTGATGACGTGATGTTTGTTGAATCTCCAGACAATCTGAAGATGGGGTGTTGATTGGAGGGGGTGAGTTGTGTAACACTCAGTGTGCAGAGAGACTGACTGATTCAGATAAGACCTGTCATATGCTGTCTCGCTTCACTGACAAAAATCAAGCCTTTCACAGAGTGTGCAGGCTTTGATGGCCCACTGACAGATCAGAGACAGGAAGGAGACAGAGGGGACAGATCCAGTCCTCATCCAGTCCTCATCCAGGCACAGCTCTGCTTTTTATCTTGTTTATTTGGGTCCATATTGTGTTGTGGCACCGTAATAAGTCTGACATAAAAATCACAGAAGCTAAATTAGCAGGTGTGAACATGTTTTCAGAACATTAATTCGCTCCCTGCTCCACCATCACCAGTTTTTTGTGTGTTAAATCACTAATGTCAGTGTTTCAGTTGATTAAGCTGTTTTATTTATGTTCCACCTCACACAGGTATGATGGGTTCAGAGCGGAGCTCCGCTGTGGTGTGGAGCTGATCAGCTGATCAGTCAGTGACAGTGAAAACAGGTGTGCATCGTTACGTGGGTCTGAGTACACCTGAGGCTGCAGGTGTTCTCTGATGATTTCTTCCTTCTGCTCTGGGTGGATTTTGTTTATTGGGGAATGGCCTGTTTCATTAACACCTCCTGCCTCCAGTGCCGCTTTCTTCAGTTTCCTTTGTAAGAAACTGCAGCTCTACAACCTGATACAGTCTGGTCAGGGTCTGGTCGAGGGAAAGGTCAAAGTTATATTGATGAACAGAATTAAACTTTTTAAAAATAAATTTGCTGAAGGGTCTGAAACGCCGGTAACTCGCACCCGCCAATGGGGAAACTCCGACACTGGGCCAGTCAGGGTCAGACATTCCTGTTTGGACTGGCTCTGCTGTTTTGGTCCAACAGAAGAAGAACTGAGGCGGCCTAATGATCAGAATTCATTATTTTATCTTGAGCTCGTGTGAATACGTTCCGGGGAGAACGAGATCTGATGAGAACATTTGGCTCATATAACCACAGCTGGCGATCAATACTGAACGGTTTTACCTGGGTTCACCTCATCACTGCTCTACATGAAAACTGTAAAGTGACAGCTGAACTCTCTAAAGCCCCTCTGACAGTCACTGCTGCCCTGACTGCAGCAGAGAGGAGGAGGAGGAGGAGGAGGAAGAGGGAGGGAAACGTGAAAGGTGTGTGTGGTGTGTTTGGGGTTGCAGAGGGTCAAACTCAGCAGCTGCACTCTCTATAATTAGCCAGCGAGGCGGGCAGAGGCTCCTGTGCCATTAATCAGCGAACCCCCGGCAGCCAGTACCAAGAAAGGAACGCTGTGCTGTGTTGACTCTTTATCTGGAAAAGAGGTTTACGGAGTGAAGGCCCAAATATAGCAGCCAGAACTGAGCCGCAGCCCTGTTGCCTGGATATCCCTGCTGGAAGGTAAACAGAGGGGACGCTGGATTTGCCACGTCAATGAGCTGGCAGGAAGTAAAGGCCACAGCGAGGGAGGAGGGGGAGGAGGAGAAGGAGGGGGGAGGCGATCCCTTTTATCCAGACTGATACTTTATAACCTGAGAGCAGCAGGCTGGACTGTGTGCTGGCTGGAGAGGCAGTTTTACAGTAGAGCTGAGGGTTTAGAAACAGCGTGCACCTTATCTGGCCGACAGTTTTATTACGCAGCAGACAGAGCCGAGCAAATCTGATATTGATCACATCAGACCTGCACAGATAAGTCAGACAGGAAGCCCTCTGCCGCAGCATCTGTCGGGAGAGACCTGTCAGACCAAGGAAGGAAAGACAAAACACCTAAAACTAAACCACACACATAAACATGCAGCCTTTTCTCTGCACTCACAAGAAATGTCAAAACTGAAAAGGCTGAAATCTGGATTTTCTGTGTTTTTGGATCCCAACCAAGATCTTTATCCTGTGAAGTGAGACAGCCCTGAAGTCTGCTCACCAGCTAAGTGTCTCTGAGCACATCGACTTTGTCTACTGATAAACGAAACCTTGCCAAACGGCCACCGTTTCCTGGTACAACATCAGAAAAGTACAGCTGAGACACGGCAGCAGGACTCTGCGACTCTGTGACGGCTGGGTGACTGGGTCAGAGCACTGATGGTGGTCCAAAGAAGGACAACTGATGTGTGTGAGGACTAAAGGCCGACCCGTGTGGACTGATCCCACAGAAAAGCTATGGAGGCAGGAACTGCTGAAAACCTTGATGCTGGCAGGGACAGGAAGCTGTCAGAACACACCGTGCGAAGCTGTAGAAATTGTTCAGCAATAGTTTGAAGAACATGACAAGGAGTTCAAGGTGTTGACTTGGCCTCCAAAGGCCCTTCTTCCTGCTTGTCTTCATGCCTCGATGGGTGATCAGTGTTTTTAAAGCATGAAGCTGACTTTCATGTCTCAAACATGTAAACATTTAAAAACTCACAAATATAATGTTCCAACAGTGTGGATCACTGATATTTACAGGTGTTTCATCTACAGCCAAATGGAAGCATGAAACAGAAGAGGACCCAGGACTGAGCCTTGATGGATCCCACAGCTCAGATGTAGAGTTTTAAGGTTTTTTAACTTCTGATTTGCACTTTGCATCTTTTTTTTTTTTTTTGCTTCTGCTCATAAAACAGCTCCACAGCACACGTCATTCATCCACAGCTGCTTTCATGCTAATGTTGCTTCTTCCCACAGCCCATTGTTTATTTGTGTGTCCTTTGGTTATAATTCATTCTCCCTCTTTTTACTCCGTCCTTCTCACACTCCCTGAGCCAGACTGTGACAAAGGTTTTCACCAAACAACAAAGTGATCAGAAATAAATAAATAAATTATTATTATTATTATTATTATCACCTGCTTCTCTCTTTCCTTCCCATCAGTCAGAGAAACATATCATTGATTTAGTGTAAGATCAGTTTTACATTGATGGGAATATTCTGTCTTCCCTTGCTTCTTGTTGTCCTTCATGTTTTTTTCACTCTGATTACAAAGAAACAGCCTGACTGTATCCTTCATCCGTTCTTCTTCTCTTAAGCCTCGTTGTTTCATCTGCTGTTTGGAAACATCCCAGAGCTCTGCCTTCTGAAGTGGAGTACACCCATCCTTCCGGCCCCTCTGTTTAGCCTCAGCTTTGAGCGTTAGCTTTTAAATACAGTGTGGTTTGTGCTGCGCGGGGCGGAGCTGGGCTCTCGGCCGTGTTGGGGGGCCCGGATCGTCTTCCTCAGATCTGCTTTGTAATTAAATATCCCCCGCGGCAGCACAGGGCTGCTTAAAGAAGGGAAGAGCTGCTTCCCCGCCAACCTTCCTCTGGTAAATGTGTAACAGCTGCTCAGCACTTTCAACCAGGCTTGCTCAATATTTGGGTTGTTTCCCAAATCAAAGTCCAACTTTGAACCCCCCCCGCCCCGCTGCTATATTTGATCTGAGCATGCTGACGCTAGCACACGTCCTCTTATCTGCACTTTCCCGAGTAAATGATCAGAGTCGGTGTTGTCCTGAGGCGTCTTTCTCTCACCTTTAAATCCTGTCACAGCTGCTGTGTTAACGTGATCCTGTGAGTTAGGACCTGAATTAGAAACGGAGAAAAACATGAAAACATGTTTAAAACACAAGATGTCTTCATTTAAAACTTGGATTAGGCCACTGACTTCAGTAAAAATAAACCGCGAGTCTCTCCGGCTGAGAGCGGCCTCTTCATTTTACAGATTTAACTGCTGTGTGTCCATCTCATTCTTCACATGTTTTGTCTTCGTGTGTTTTTGTTCCCTCAATTCAAAGACACACGCCATATTATTCAGTCGAAATGCGTTGCTCATTATTTAAGTCAGCTCTGCTGTGTTAATTACTAAAGCTGCAGCTAGCTGGTTGTTGTTCCTGCTGGGCAGAGCTAGGCTAGCTGTTTGCTTGTTTACGTTTTTTTTTTTTTTGTGCTAAGCTAAGCTAAGCTAAGATGCTGCTGGATGCAGCTAATTCCTAGACCAGCATAGCATGCTAGGTGTCTACATACTTTTGACCAAATAGGGGCTTGAGGAGCGTGTTTCCTCGTTCTGCAGCTTCTTGTCTGTGACCAGTCGACCTTTACTCTGTGAAATACAGTGAATTCAAACCTTATCTGAGGTTTACAACATACAGCATGTGGCAATATCTGTCCACTCACAACTGACTGTTGGCTGGTTAATCGATCCGATTACGATTACTGAGGTCTCGATTCGATTACCAATCAATTATTGGCAGTTATTGAATTTCCATTTCCACAGTAACCCAAAATACACCATAAAGGTAGTGCACCATTAGAAACACAGTCAGCTGCTGAATGAACTGGTCTTTTACTGAGAAACCCCTCAGAGCACCTTCAGTGTAGTGCAGCTGTAACTTCCACATTATTACTGAACTCGTTTTAGAAGTAGTCTTTCACCGGGATAATAACGTCGTCCCCTCGTGGAGAGGACGTTGATCCGGTGGAATGAGGCTTCAGGCGGTTTCTCTTTAGCCCACGCAGCCTCCTCTGGATGGAAGCGCGACATGTGAGCCCTCATCCATCATCCATCCGTTTTCTATACCGCTTCATCCGTCAGCTGACTGCGGGCGAGAGGCGGGGCACGCCCTGGACTGGTCGCCAGTCTCGTTAGCATAGTTAGCTCGCTCGCTGGTTCTGTTAAAGGGTGTTTTGTTATGACTGTTAGTGAACAGCTCCACCTTTCGGTTGAATCCTGTATGACAGGAGGAGTCACTGCAGGGTGTTACAATGAAAAATCGATCTTTGGAAATTTAATAATCATTAATCAAAAATCAATTTTTTTCACCACCGTATTGTGTACTGTGTGTGTGTGTGTGTGTGTGTGTGTATGAGTGTGAGTGTGTGTGTTTGTGTGTATGAGTGTGTGAGTGTGTGTATGAGTGTGTGTGTGTGAGTGTGTGTGTGTGTTTGTGTGTATGTGTGTATGAGTGTGTGTGTATGTATGAGTGTGTGTGTGTGTGTGTATGAGTGTGTGTATGTGTGAGTGTGTGTGTTTGTGTGTATGAGTGTGTGTATGAGTGTGTGTGTTTGTGTGTATGAGTGTTTGTGTATGTGTGAGTGTGTGTGTGTGTGTGTGTATGCGTGTGTGTGAGTGTGTGTGTGTGTGTGTATGGGTGTGTGTGGGTGTGTGGGTGTGTGTGTGTGGGGGTGTGTGTGTGTGTGTGTGTGTATGGGTGTGTGTGTGTGTGTGAGTGTATGCGTGTGTGTGGGTGTGTGTGTGTGTGTGTGTGTGTGTGTGTGTGTGTGTGT
>JBBMJY010000020.1:679205-690818 GCA_037833715.1 Toxotes lorentzi
CAAAAATACCTGTCCCGTGAACTAAAACTGAATCTGGTCCTCTCAAAGATAGATGTACGAGAGTGCACAAACACACACACACTCACACACACACACACACACACACACACACACACACACACATTTGCACTTCTGAACCTGTGAGGTCCTTTAACCCTAACCCTAAACCAACACCATCCACTGAAGACTGTTTCCTTTCTTTCCAAAAATGTCCTCACCTTCTAAAAATGCTGTTACGTTCGAAAACATTTTAAACCTGTTCTTACCTAAAAAACTCCTCAGCTGTCAAACTGTCCTCACTTTTTAAAAATGTCTTAACTCTTTCAAGTCGTCCTCACGTTCTGAAAAACTTTCCCAATAAATCCAGAGTATCCACAAACGTCCTCAGCTGCTGAAAGGTTCTCACTTTCCAAACTGTCCCATTTTCCATTAACATCCTCTCTTCCTGAAAATGTCCACACACACACGTCCCCATATTCCAAACACTTTCCTAAAGTGTTAGAACTTACAAAAATGTCTTTACCTGACAAATATGTCCTCATAAAAAAAAAAAAGTCAAATCCTGCCAAACCTGAATCTGCTTCTTCACCTGATCTCCTGCACTTCCTCCTCCGTCTCCTCCTGCTCTGAAGCTTTAGTGTTGTCCCTCACTTCTAAGTCACTTTGGATGAAAGCGTTTGACAAATAAGAAAATGGAACATAAATGTAAAATGTCCTCACTTTCCAAAATGATCCTGACTCATGAAAAAGATCTTTACCTGCCAAACACGTCCTCAGTGGAGGTGTGATGTCTGTCCAACACGTCAAGAATGTCCTTACTGTCCAGAAATGTCACAAGTCTCTGATCAATTTTAAAATGGTCTCTGCATGTAAAGAGGGTCAGCTCCAGCCCTTAAATCTAGTTTCAGGTCTCGGCTGTCTGTACTGTCCATACTAAAGGCAGCCAGTTAACAAAATAAGAGTCCTCAGACATGAAGAGGATTGTTAGCTCCCTCCATTTACGAAATACGAGAGAAAACTTTTCATCCTGCTCTGATTTCCTTGCTGGTGGGCTGGCTGCTGAATTATTTCTTCATCATTTTAAATGTTGTGTTCCCTAAACTTCCTCCAGTAAACAGCCTGTTTACTTGTTTTGTGCTCTGCCCTACTTTAATATCACAGAGGAGAAGCTGATTTATTTTCTTCTTTTCAAAATCAGGCCTGTGTCAAATGCTCTTAGATGAATTTTGCCCTCATTTCTTTTAACTTGGCTTCTAAAAAAGTAAACACATATGAATGAATGAATGAATGAATGAATGAATGAATGAATGAATATGGATGTACAATACAATCCTGAAAGGCTTGAGCAAAATAAGCTCCAGGCTTCTGGTGTTTAGGTGAATGTGGTCAACACCAGAACTTTACACCTTTGACCTTTGGGCTCCTGTGATACTCCAGCTGCGATGTTAATGCAGACCGTCAGCAGACATTCCCACGGGGGCGCTGGTTATTTTTAGTTCTTTAAAAGTGTTGAATATAAAGTTCATGAAACAGAACGAGCAGTCGGTCGATGTTTGGTGCCAGAAACATCGGTAACCATCCTCCTTCCTGCTTCTCTACATATCAGTCTTCTCTGGGTCTCACTCCTGAGTCCCGTCTCTCTGTATCCTTCTGTCAGTTAACAGACTCTAACTATTCGTGTGGTGTGTTGTAAACTGTGAGCACTGATGGACTGAGCTATCAAACCACGACTTTCAGGTTTTATATTCAGGAACATCACAAATGCAGGTTTGATGCAGTGATCAGTCTGAGAAACCGTAACCTCTAACTACAGTTATTTCACTGTGTGTCACTCGGCATAAATACATTGGTTAAATTCCTCAAATGTGAATGGAGGTTTGGCATGGTGTGGTGTCTCAGTGATACTCAGACATGTCTGGACATGTTTCTTTTAACCTGGTCTCAGAGTAATACGCATGCTGGCGTGTAACTCTGCATGTGTGCAGCTGGCACAAACAAAGCGAGATGGAAGCGGCGAAACTCAATCTCCACGTGTTTTCCTGCGGCTCGGAGCACATGGCCCGGTGTGCGTCCCCTGTATCGAATGTCGTGGTAATCGGAGACGCCTGGTCTGTGATCATGTAAACCAGCCGTGAGTCAGTTATTTTTAAACCGGGAGGGTCAGCGTTGCCTTAACCCCCGCAGCTACACAACGCACTCTCAGCTTCACCTCGGGTTACGAGTGGCTCAGTTTAGCTCAAATGATGTCGGGGAACTGGCTGAAGAATGGTGAGGATTTATGGGGAGTGATAAAAAGGATCTGGTGTCGCTCAAGGACACCTCGCTCTGCTCCACGTGACGCTACACCAATCTGAAAAAGGTGCCAGGGAGCGCCGAGGCAGGAAACCCAATCAGGATCGTGGGAACAACGCCAACGCGTTGAGTAAGCAGCCATGCTTGGCATCCTGTCGCTGCTCGACTCAGCTGAACGAGGCAAACAAACATACTGAGAACCAACCCGGGACTTTTTAGATGCACCAGCTGTGGACTGTAAACCTGAGCGATCATCTCGACATTAAAGCCTGCGTGGTTTTTCGTTGGCTGTATTTCTGTTCCGTTCTGTTTCGTACTATATAAAAATCAATCAGCAGACATTGATCTTGAGTTGAGTAATCAGTCACAGTGAACACTGGGTTTCTGTTCACTTTACACCAAACAGTGATGTGACCCATGCAAAGGCCAGTAGACGTCCCTGTTTCAGGCTGAATACACCTGTGCTCAGGTTAAAGTTCTGACATGAGGTCACTAAACTCTCCACACTCAGGTCAGACTTGTTGAACTGAGACTGCTCTCTGCTGATTGGTGCACAGTTCATAATGGCTTGCTCCTGACTCCTTGTGGAAGACACGAGCAGTCGTAACCTCTCATTAAATGATTCTAACGTCCACTGCAAAGAACAATAACAAGGTAATCAACAATAAGCTGACTGAGTAAAAGCTGGATCAATAATCTTTTGATCAGCAGTAACTGAGGTATCCACCTCCCAGCTGAAATAAATGAAAACCTGTGTGAGTGGACCTGAAGCTTTACAGAGGATCCTGAAGGAAGCAGCACTGCAAGTGTTTCATGTAGTTTTGCTGAACAATTTGAAATTGTTTTAGAAACTGAAATTCTTGTCCCTTATGAACCATTTATTTCCACGCTCAGTTCTGGCTGGGCAGTTATTTTATGCACGACATGTTTGAATTCAAATCCCAGAAGCTTGATGAAGGCAGACAGAGGACAGAGGACAGAGGACAGAGGTTGGCAGAAGGTGGAGGTTACGAAACTCAGAGACAGAATGATTCCTGGAAGGTGCTGAAAGTCCCAGACTGATGGTATGTAAGAGGGGAGGAGGATCAGAGGAGGATTTCTCCTTTAAGGTCTGATCCACCTCTTTAATCTGACTCCCTGAAAACTGCTGCTCACAGCGTTCGGCCTCCCCAGAGATAAACCAGACTCCTCACTTCAGCTGCTGCAGCTGACAACTCCACAAGGCCAGAGGACGGCAGCATCCACACACACTGCTGATAATAGATCAGAGTGTGTGTGTGTGTGTGATTCCTGGAAACGTCCTGCTGTGCCTGATCAGGAGCTGTAGGGCAGCCAGCTCAGCAGATTGAGCTGCTGTTCTGTCCGTCCGTCTGTCCTCACAGTGTTCGGCTGGTAGAGATGAATTTAGTCCATACACCTGTTTCTTCAGAGAACGTCACACAAACATCACTGACAGAGACAGAACAAACTGAATCTCCATTCAGAAGATGCTTCCTGTTAGCAGCAGAGAAACAGGTCAGAGATAAATCATTTTGTACCTTAAAACGACGCATGTTTTGCTTTTCACCTGTGGGTTCACACCTCTCCCGAAACCATCCGAAACCTGAGATCCTGAAATCCCTGAAAGTGCCGCTCTGTTTAAACACGTGTTTCTTTTCCGTTTGTCTCATTTCGTCTTAGAAACGAGCTGAGGAACAGAAAGGATTTGAAGAGAGTGAGAATTAAACCCGTGTGACAAAATCTCAGGATGAATGTGAGTCATGGTTGAATGTTTGACTGGGAAGAGTAGAGAGGGTTACAGGAATACTTCAGATGTGATGTGTTGGGGTGGTTGATGATATGTGACCCTCTGACTGATCACAGCGCCTCCACACTGTTGCTTTCCTCTTCATTAATTGCTCCATCAAGCGTTTTCCTCCATCAGCGCGGGGTCCACTGATTCCCTCCTCTGAACATCAGGCCGACCTGAAGCTTGAAAACACCACCACCGACCGCCGAAGCACAAGACACTGGTGTTATTACAGGGTCATTTTCAGCAGCTGTATCCCTCTGATGAGCCCCGAGTCCAGGCCTGCTGGCGGGGACGTGCAGGCCGAGCGGACGGCGTGCTGGCGTAGCGTCTAACAGCCGCAATGTAAGGGTGTAATCTCTTAAATGGGAATTGACTGCTGCTGTCAAAGCTGACGTTATCCCGGAGCGTTGGCGAGGCCAGTGAATTGAGCTGCCATTATTTTAATTAAACCAGGCCAGAGGAGGTGTGAAGACAGACTGAAACCGAGGGAAGGCAAAGGCTTTACTTTTTCTTTTTATAGCAGAAACAAAGAGGATTAAAGCTTTTTGTGATTAAAGGACGTCTGTGAAGCTGGATGGATTTTCTCTCCGTTTGGTGGTTAAAGCGTCTCTGCTGTCAACAGGCAGACGTATGTAGCGAAGAAGAAAAATCTGAAATCATCTTAGGCCTGTTTCTCGTAGGACAGACACTGCAACCTGTTTGTCTGTCCGTCCAACACCTCTGGGTCAGATCTCAGGTGTCCAGAGTGAGATACGTCTTCAACATCTCCATTCAATGTGCTGTAGATATTCATGATCCCCAGTGGCTGACTCCTCAGGATTTTCCATAGCCTTTCCTCTCGTGCTACCATCCAGCTCAAAATTGCACCTCTATACAAAAAACACCAAATTCTAACGGACATGAACTTTGATCTGTGGTCCTCAGAGAACGAACTCTTCCATCAAAGCAACTCTGATGACATTCACAACCTCAAGTTTTTCTTCTTCTTTTAACCATAATGACAAAAGGTTCATAACTAAATAGTTTCTGGGGACAAACCATGATCTTCCCCAAAATTCTTTCCCTCTGGATTTTGTTTCTAAACCCAACCAGACTTTAACCATAGTGGTGGCAGATCAGGAAACTGTCATGTGAAATGTTTTTACCTGAACTCTGAGAGCGATTCTCCTTTTGAGATGAATTCATCTCACTCCAAAGTTTTAATTATTACAAATGCCAAGTCGTATGATGGATCGTCCGTGCACATCTACGGACAAACGCGTTGATTTCTTCTCCACCAGCAAATGAAGTTTGTCCAGTTTTCTGCAGGTGTTCAAACTTTCATTATTAGAACACTTTTTATAAAAAAAATGTCAGCTGGTGAACGCCTGGATATGAGCAGACATCACTGGGATGCTTTTCCAGGGCAACTGGGTGCAGAGTGGAGGGTGGTGGTGGGTGTTAGCCTTAAAATAGCCTTCAGGTCTGGCTCAGACCCCCAGCAACCGCCTGGTGTTTATATGCAAACAGCTCGTATGGTGCCTGGTGATGACCTTTACTTTACCTTTTAGACAGATACACACACATACAACCGCATTCCTGCTCAAGCACACACACACACACACACACACACACACACACACACACACACACACACGCACTCTAAATGCCCAACCCTAACACTAACCTAAACCTGACTCTGACCTGAACTAAAATCAGGTCTGAACCATCAAACAGCCTGTGGAGTCCACCACAATGCTGTCGGACCCCACAAGTATAGTGGGGTATACACACACACACACACACACACACACACAACGATGGACGACTCCCGACCTTTTCATTCTTCCCTCCTTTCTTCCATTCCTTTTCTCCTTCTTTCCTTCTCTCAGTTCTGCCCTTTTTTCCTTCCTTGTTACGTTACCTTACTTTCTCCACGTCTGTTTACGTCAGCTTTCTCATTTTCTCATTCATCCACTGTTCCCTTCATTCTGCCCTTTTCTCATCCTTTCTGTCTTCATTTCCTTCATTCCTTCCCTCCTTTTTGTCTTCCTTCCTTCCTTCCTTGCACTCGTCTGTCTTTTTTATCTCCTCCCTCCATCACTGACATCCAGTTCTGCCAAATCTCTGTTCCTGGTTGGTCAGATAACAGACTCAGTTTGCCAGCCTCCCTCCGAACGACTGCCTCTCTAATCTCCTCCGCCATCTTCCCTCGTCTTTCATCCCCCTTCCTCATATCCCTCAGTCCTCGCCGCACATCACTGACAGACACTCGCTTTCAAACCCCAGAAGCCTCAACACGTCGAGCTGATTGTTATTGGAGGAGACGGCGTCATATCTGACGACTAGCAGTGAGCGTGGAGGCGGCCGGTGTTCACATGGACGGATTACTGGATTACTGCCATCCACCTGCAGGAGGTCCACAAAGACACACGACCACAAAGACACACGACCACAAAGACACACGACCACAAAGACACACGACCACAAAGAGACACTAAATGACCTCAAAAGCACAAGCGATGTGTCAGTGACCCACTGTAAAGGTGGGTCTCATCTGTTCCCAGAATGTGATCGACAGCAAAGTCAGTGAACGAGTTTCTTCACCAATCTGGTTAAGTATGAAGATGAGAGATAAGGTTTGAAAAACACTCTTCTTTCCTGCTTTGCTTCGCCTTGTAGGGTGAATCAGTTTGTTAGAGTCACTTCTTTTTCTACCCTCTCTCTCTCTCTCTCTCCAAACTTTGTGGCCTACTTTTTCAGTGCTTTGAAAAACTGTCTTTGGCGAGGCTTGGATGAGAGTGGTTGGGGGAGGCGGGGGAGCGCCGGGCAGAGGAAGCGAGTGAAGGCTTGCCCCTTTATCTTCCTGCCCAGACCTCCATCACGTCTGACTCTCCCTCTCTGTTCTGTCGTTTCCTCTCTCCCTCTCTCATGTTGTGAGATTAGTCATCGGCACAAATTCTTGCATCTAGACTAAAAAGACAGACCGCTCTGAAAATGTGATGAAACAGTCTGAACACAAACACTCTCTTTGATACTGTTTCAGATCTTGTGGTGAATTTTCAAAGTTTAAATAGTTAAGAAGCAGCTGAAGAGAGTGAGTGAGTCTGCCAGGTGTGCAGGTGATGGATGACAGGCCTGGAGTGATAGGACTTCACCACGTCACTGATTTCAGGCGACGTTATAAGAAAAAGGCGTCAAGGAAACTTTAGACACCTGAATTGTTCTTTTTGGGTGCAGGTGCCTGTGTCAACATATGTCAGCAGCTGACCAATCGCTAGCGTCCTCCCTCAGACAGCGATCATCCAATCATATTTTAGAAACTAACGGCAGATCTGTGGAAGTGGTGTCGTGTGTCTGCAGGTTTAAGACCCAGTCACAGGCTCGCGTTTGAAAAAGGACTTAACATTAAACATTAAACAGCAGCTGAAAAAAAAACTGATGGTTGCTGATTAAAAATGAGAAGCTGTTTCTGTTTACTTCTGTCTGAAGGACCCGAAAATGAAAGATTAATGTGAATTTAATGGTAAATCTGCCGCAGTTTTCACTGTTCTGTGCCAGAGATGAGGTGAAGTCTCACCAACTGGTGACCTGCACTCACAGTGCACTGGACATGATGTGAATATGTAGTCATTACACGTGTGTGTATGTGTGTGTGTGAGTGTGTGTGTGTGTTGGAAGGTCAGAGAGGTCACTGGGAGCCCATTAGGCCGCTGCCTCAGCACACAGGAGGCAGACATGTAAAACTTTCGGCTCATTAGCTTCATGTTGTCAGACTCTGAGGAGAACACGCTCCCTGTTCATGTTTCACAACCACACAGCAGCATCCAAACACGCTGACACAGCCTCCAAATCAATCGACCAATGAATCAATCCATCAATAAGTCAGACGGCAAACCAACGAGCCGTGCAACCTGCTGACCGGTTAAAGAGCAGATCGGCCGACTCCGACAGAAAACATCCGTTAGCCTGCTCTGAGTTTCCTCTGTGCACGATGACCGAAGCCGAGAGATTAGATCACTGAAACATTTCCTGAGGCTGCTGGAGACGTCCGAGCGAGTGACTATGATCGGTCAGTTACCGAGAGGAAGAAGAAAACTAAATGACAGCGAAACAGCCAGAGCCGCAGGCGTGAGGAGTGCAACAGCCTTCTATAAAATCAGGCCTTTTCTGACCTTCAGACTCAACCAAGTCTGAAGGTCAGCAGGAAGCAGGAAGAGACGGGGAATCACGTGTCGCTGCTCTGATTGAAGCTAAACTCTGTCACAGTGTTCGGGGAAATCACAGCTGTTAGTTTGCGATGTTTTACTGGTAATAACAGTCAGGAGCCTGTGACTGAAGGCGTGTTAGTTTGTGCTTCGTCATGCTGCAGCTCTGCTCTCTCTTCCTGTTTTGATTGTTGTTGCTCGGCTGAGCAGACGACCGTTTTACTACAGGAAGTGAGACAGGAGTTGGTTCGTGTGTTTTTTTTTTTCTTCGACCACAGTGTGACAGAGAGCTGAGTTCACCGCGGCCGAGGAGGAAGTGGCCGTTGGGTTTGTTTTCATTGTCGTCTTTCCTCTGACGTCCTTCCCTCTGCTTTGACATGTTTGATTCTCTGTTCAGGGCTGAAATATTCCAAATGTATGAAAATACCAAATATCATAAGTAAGAATCAAACATTTGATCATTTTTTCCCAGAAGGAATCACGTTATATTTTTACGTGACAGCTTCCTGCTTCACTGCTGGAGGAGGGGCTGCTGCAGCTCGGAGACGTCCTGCAGGGAAACCGGCCTCTGTGCTGGAGATTAACCGGTAACGTGTTGACCAGCAGCTCGTCAGGGTAGTTAGAGCAGTTATGAGTGTTTGTTGAGTGAAGATTTACGCATCACTATGGACACCACACAAAGAAATATCACCTGTTTGGTTAGGGAGTGAAGAGTTAATGGACTTTGGTGTCTGACCTGACACTCGATGAAATGCAGTTTCATGAAAATGGAAACTGGCTCCATCAGCTGAGATTCTTTTTAAGTGAAAGTTATCTTTAGGAGGGAGAACACACAAAGTGAGCGATAGATTTATGAATAACTGGTGCAGCACTGTCCAGCAGAGCCGGGTTTTATTAAACCGGATGGTGACACACGACTAACTCGACAGCTTCTGGCTGGTCAGCAGTTCATCACAACTGAAATTCACTCTGCCTCCACAGACAAACCCACTGACTGAGGCGACTCCTCTGACATGGTCAGGGCACCTGAACCCAGCAGAGTTCAGGGAGTGAACTGTCCTCTGCTGGACCAGTCAGGATTCACAGGTCTGGGATCTGACCGACCCGCTGCTGTTCCACGTCAGGGTGGATTAGCCTCACCAGCATCTTTGCGCAGCATTATCCTCCGTAAGATGGCCTGGATTACCTGCTGGAAAGGTCACCACGAGGTCAGGCTGTGGTGTTGAACTGTTTCCTCTGAGTGTTAATGACTGCAAATGTAAATAAAGACAGGTCAGAGGTCACCGGCAGCCAGAGCGCGGTCATCTCCCTTCGATCGCACACGTTTGATCTCACCGTCTTCTTTATAAACCTTTTCTAACTTTGTCTGAGTGATGATAAGAAATGTCTGTCCCTCGTTCTGATACTGATTCAGCTGATGATTCTCTGTCGGTTCATCGGAGCAGAGACACCTGAACATCTTCACGTTTCATCGTTGAGACTGGACCGAGTGTGGAACTCTGAACATTTCTGCCTGAGGGAGAATAACTCATAAATAAATAACTTTTTACTGACACACATGAACAAACTTGAGGTCAAAGTCACAGACTGAGCCTGCAGGTTGTCCCTCGTCGCTCCCCGACACAGAGGAAGTGAGAGTCGCAGTAAAGAAGTGAGAGTATTTCTGAGGCGCAGGGTTTGTTTGATTTTCCCGCCTTTTTCTCGCTCACATGACAGCGGTGACCCAGCTCTCGGGTTTCTCTGTGTTGTGTTGTTGCTACAAATGAGGAAGGAAGCGTCCGTGTTGTCTGCAGACGACTGTGTGGTCGAGATGTGTTACAAACTCTCTGCTGCTTCCTGTACGGTCGGACCACAAAGAGCAGAGAAGACTTACACAGCAGCAGCAGCTGAAGCTTCATCAGACTGAGACATGATGTTCTCAACAGCAAACGGCCTCAGAGAGAGAGAGCGTCCTCATCAGGACATGGTGCTGAGTGGCCGAAGCATCGAGTGACCGAAGCATCGAGTGGGCGAAGCATCGAGTGGCCGAAGCATCGAGTGACCGAAGCATCGAGTGACCGAAGCATCGAGTGCCCGAAGCATCGAGTGGGCGAAGCATCGAGTGACCGAAGCATCGAGTGGCCGAAGCATCGAGTGCCCGAAGCATCGAGTGGGCGAAGCATCGAGTGACCGAAGCATCGAGTGGCCGAAGCATCGAGTGACCGAAGCATCGAGTGGGCGAAGCATCGAGTGACCGAAGCATCGAGTGCCCGAAGCATCGAGTGACCGAAGCATCGAGTGCCCGAAGCATCGAGTGCCCGAAGCATCGAGTGGGCGAAGCATCGAGTGACCGAAGCATCGAGTGCCCGAAGCATCGAGTGGGCGAAGCATCGAGTGACCGAAGCATGTTACTGTGGTCACAGGACGTCCGTAAAAGCCGTCTCCATGACAACTGAGCTAATTTCATCCACTGATGAAGACCATGAGCCACAACTGAAAACTCAGTAAAACATCTTTTGTCAAAGATTTTGACAAAAGATGTTTGTCGTACAAGTGCGACTTGTAGTGTGTAGTGTGTGTGTGAATGTGTGTGTGTGTCTGTGTGTGTGTGAGTGTGTGTATGAATGTGTGTGTGAGTGTGTGAGTGTGTGAATGTGTGAGTGTGTGTGTGTGAGTGTGTGAATGTGTGTGTGAGTGTGTGTGTGTCTGTGTGTGAGTGTATGTGTGTGTGTGAGTGTGTGAATGTGTGTGTGAGTGTGTGAATGTGTGTGTGAGTGTGTGTGTGTGAGTGTGTGTCTGTGTGAGTGTGTGTGTGTGAGTGTGTGAATGTGTGTGTGAGTGTGTGTCTGTGTGAGTGTGTGAGTGTGTGAGTGTGTGTGTGTGTGTGAGTGTGTGTCTGTGTGAGTGTGTGAGTGTGTGAGCGTGTGTGTGAGTGTGTGTCTGTGTGAGTGTGTGTGTGTGTATGTGTGTGTCTGTGTGTGTGTGAGTGTGTGTGAGTGTGTGAATGTGTGTGTGTCTGTGTGTATCTGTGTGAGTGTGAGTGTGTGTGAGTGTGTGAGCATGTGTATGAATGTGTGTGTGTGTGAGTGTGTGAATGTGTGTGTGAGTGTGTGTGTGTGTGTGTCTGTGTGAGTGTGTGTGAGTGTGTGAGCGTGTGAGTGTGTGAGTGTGTGTGTGTGTGTGTGAGTGTGTGTCTGTGTGAGTGTGTGTGTGAGTGTGTGTGTGTGTGTGAGTGTGTGTCTGTGTGAGTGTGTGTGAGTGTGTGTGAGTGTGTGTGTGAGTGTGTGTGTGTGTGTGTGTGTGTGTGCGTGTGTGAATGAGTGTGTGTCTGTGTGAGTGTGTGTGGGTGTGTGAGCGTGTGTC
>JBBMJY010000020.1:697674-713054 GCA_037833715.1 Toxotes lorentzi
GTTTCACACCGACTCAAAGTCCCGGGTCTTCACCTGATCCACAGTATTCCACAGATTTGAATATATTCCATACCCGCATCCCACTGGTTCCGGCGGCCTCGCGGCCTGCACCTGCTTCTTTTAAGTCCCACCCCTCTACAAGCAGGTGGGTCCTCATCTCTGATTGGCTACTGATTGGCCAGTGATAATTGAGCCAGACCATATGATACCGATATATCGATACTTTTTTACTCAGAAAAGCAGCTTATCTGCTTTTGTGTGGGGCGGAGCACTGCGTCATAATTTATGAAGAGAATGAAATATGCAAACTTGAATGAAAATTGAAAATTTCGAATGATTTTGTGATTTTTTTCAATAGTTGATCGTGATTATGATCATAATAAAACACAGGACAAAGATTTTAGGCAAATAAAAATACTTTTTAAGTCAAAATTTAAAATTTACTTTTTCAGTTAAGATTTTTGTTCAGAAACAATAACAAGATATAAATACAACAATATAACAAAACAATATCAACAGTAAAAATATAACAAAACATTTGCTTGCATTACACACAATTGTGAAAAATAAAATCAATAAGGCAAATAAAAAACATGCAAATAACTAAACAAAAGCAAAAACTACTATTGGCTGTCATTCACGACCTTTGGCTAAGGACCCTTTGGGCCCCGTCCCCATGTTTAGGGCCACAGATTTATAGATTTTTGTTCAGAAACAATAACACGTTTACATTTTTCACTTTCACTGCACTTGCTGCAATTGCTGACCACTAAATCTGCTCCTGTTACTGCGTTTATCTATTTTATATTTGACTTTTACTGTTATCACTGCTAATCACAGTAATAATTTGTCAGGACACTGGAATCCTCATAGGTTTTCTCTTGTTTTCTTGTATGCTGAGTCCAATCGAGCCACATATTTTGATGTATAATTTGTTTGTGTGCGCTCAGCGCTGTGGGACGAGTTAACGACCAAAATTCTAGGTCTAAGAAAAACGAGAATAACAGTAGTGTGCTACGCACCGCACCACTAATCTCTCTGTCTTCATTATGGCTCTAACCTTAACCGGCGTGTGACAGTCTTGTGGACAGAACTTCCTATGGACAGGACTCTGCCTGGAGAAGTCTGGAAGGTGGAGCTGGTGCTCATCAGGGAAAACTCACCTCACCCGGTCTGACTTCCACACCTCTTCCACAGCTCATCCATTTCTCTGTCCTGGTTGGTTTGATTGACCTGGTTTGGTGTGGTCTCCTCCTCTTCATCTTTATTTTCAGAGAGACGTGATCTGAACAGGACTGAAGCACAGCCAGACCTGAGCCAATCGTATCCTAAGAACAAATGTAAAGTGACAGAAACTAAAATGATTTGTTTAGATGCTTCAAAGACAAATTTACATAAATGACAAATTTTCCCCTCTGGACAAACAACAAAACACCCGTCTGTGGTTTGGTTCAGGCTCAGTGTAAATAACCAGACCAAAATCTTTCCCTGACCTGAAGCAGGTGCTGTGAGAGTCTGAACAGAACCAGAACCAGGTTCATGATGCTGGAGTCACTGCAGGTCTGTGAATGTTTCACTGATGTGTTCAGGATCAGTGTGTTTGTATAGAGGAATAAAGTTGAATCTTTGTTAGTGGCAGGTTCACTTCTCCCTCTGACTGTGACTGTGACGCTCCACGTGACCAGAGCTGATGGTGCGTACACTCGGGTCCTTTCGGGTTCTGAATGGCAGTCTTTGGCCATGTTTGTCGATGTGATGATGGAGTAGCCAGACTGTTGCTGCTGCAGCTTTAATAAACACAACCTGTGAGCCGCCGTCAGGTCGATACAGAATCATCCAGACGTGTAGAAAACCCATTTACAGCAGCGTTGTCATAGTGACGACATTGATTTCACTGCTCTTCCTTTGGATCCTGGACTGCTCGGTGGAGGGAAACGTGCAGGGGACGTCAGTCCTGCCTCCATTTCTCTTTATGGCCCTTTGATGAAATCAGACTTTACAGCCCCTGTGTAATGTTCGCCCCTGTGAGTCACCGAGTGAGAACTTCAGCTCTTAGACATCGAACATCTGCTGCAGACACTGAAACAGATATTATTTTACAGGACGATCTTAATAAACATGAGACATCTGGGAAACACAGTGACCTCTGTTTGACATCAAATCCACCTACATGTGTTTAAAGCTACTTGCTCCACTGCTCTCAAAGCATCAGTGACTCCAGCTTCTGGAATCCACTCATTTATTTTTTGATCATCTTAAAGATGCACTCCCTGATTTTGTGCCAAAAAGTAGCAGCGACCTTTTGGCAGAGGATCTACTGAGTTACGTCTCAGTGTGTGACTTCACGTTTTCCCCAGGAATCTAAACAGATTCCTGAAGGGTTTCAGAACAAAAAGAGACTCTAACCTGACACGAACTGACCTACATGAACCTCCTGTGGCCTGTTTCAGTTTACTGTCAGCCGAGCAGCAGCTCTGGGATCAGTTCAGAGGAAGTCGAGCAGCACAACATGAAGAGCTGTTTATTTCTCAGAGACTGAATTTGTTCTGTGTTTAGTTTTGTTATCAGCAGTCACCATGAGGAGCCCCCTCATGGTGACTGCCACACACACACACCTACATTCACTATACATTCTGAACAGTGTGTTCCCAATACGGCTGGAAGCGCTCTGCCTGTGTGGGAGTCCGTTTGGAAACTGCTATAAATAGACACTGCAGTTTCTGCTCCACTTCCAGTTTGGTGTTCTGGCTCTAACCAGGACACTGGGATATAAAACTGAACACAGTCATCTGGTTTCATTCACTGTCACAGCTACCGATGCCACACACACACACACACACTGTACACATGAGATTTGTGTTCAGATAATAATCAAAGTGACAGCAGCTCATCAGAATCAGCTTCACTGTCCAGGTACCAGGAATTTGACTGAATGAACTGAAGACACAAACAAGGACAACAAAACTGAACGGAGACACGAACACACACTCATATTATGTATAATGTGTATGCAAGAAGTGAAAACACAGATTAATTAATATTTTTATTTTACATTGATTCTTTTAAATGTTAACCTGTAGGATTTTCTAACATTAGAAGCTCAGGAAGAGACCAGCTTTACCGTCGTATGAACAAATGTTCCAGTGAACAAAGGAGCATCTGACTCTAATAATCATGAACCTGCTTTTCCTTCCTACCCTGCAGTCGTCCTCACCTGGCTGCACCACCTGCACAGGTGTTTCCAGCACACCTTTGTCAGGAGAGCAGAGACAGCAAAGGTTAAAGCAGCGAGCGGAGGCTGACGGGGACTCGTCACAGCCTCTAAAACCAAAAGACAAAAGTGTTTATTATCTTCATCAGCTGTTTGAAAATACAAGCAATGAAGCAGAAATGGGTTTTTCCTTGTATACTGTTGTGTGATAGGGCTAACTAGCTGCCATGCAATAGAGCTATTTCCTTGTCTTCTACATTGATAATCAGTCAGTGAAGATGAAGATGCGATGTGTTAGCATTAGTATCAGTCTTTTTTATTATGTACATGTCGTGTGTAACCATCAAAATCAGCGAGCATCAGTTACTGAAGAGAAATGAGCTGCGTTTGTCTGCTTCTGTCTGAAATCAGAAATCCACTGTTTTAGCAGTTCCACCATTGTAAGTGAAAACTGTGCATGTGTTGCACTTTAATAGAAAAGTAAACCGGCGACTGAGCGAAGGGTCCGTTTCACTCTGAGCTGAGCTTCACCTTTGGGAAAATAACCGAGGAATGTAAACGTATGTGAGGATCTAAACGCTCTGCTGTCTGAACGAGCTGAAGTCCAGGCTGTTATTCTGAGCTGCTGCAGGCAGACAGAGACTCTGCTGGGACAGTCAAGGACAAATGTTTTCTCTTTCATCACAACTTGACTCTAAAACTCAAATCTGAAAATGTCAGGATGAATCAGTGTCTCCTCGGCACAACTGATGAGCTGCAACAGACAGAAGGAAAAAGATGAAAAGGAGTTAAAAGCTCTTTAGTTCTGTAAATTAATCTCCTTATGAAGCAAAGAGAAGAAAGGACAGACCCAGGGACACAGCAGGAGGACAAAGCTTTCAAACACTCGCCTGTCTCTTCCTGGAGATCAGTGCTGCTCTCTCCTGTCGAGTTTAAACTGATAATGACTAGATGATGGAGTCTTCTTAAACCAAGGCGTTCTTGAGCTCATCTCAGGATATTTTTTAGATTCTTCCTGCATCACAATCCAAATTTATTTCACCTTCAGCTCAGCAATAAAATAAACTGTCCGCCTGATCAGAACCACTGAGACGAGGAGGGAAAATACAGTGTTTGCTGTTGTGTTTTGGGTGAACTGAACCTTTAAAATAAGGACGGTGGAGGAGAGAAAATCCCCAGATGATGAAATTCACAAAGCGTTCACGCTTCATATTTCGTGACACACACACACACACACACCGTTTGCTGACATCTGGGATCATTTTGTTCGTGGTCGTGTTTGCTCGCAGTCGGTGAAAAATGGCGGCTTGTCTTTGATACCTCGCCGCACTGTGTTGATCAGTAATGTACATGAACATTAACTGTGGCCCCGGGAACATTTCACTGTTTGAATTCTGTGATTGTAGCAGCATAAATCAGAACCGTTTTCAGAACCGCCCACGTTTAATGCACATTTTCACTGCAGCCATGACTGATTCATAACATGCATGTGTTCATCAGCTGTGCAAACAACTGTGAACATTCATGCCTTCACCATTTCTCAGGATAAAGACAGATTCAGTGTGGTCCTTCAACCAAGAAGCACTCAACATGTGTGAACACTCCTGTCAGTAAAACAGTAAAACGATCGAGTGCAGCGCTGAACATGTTCTGTCTGTTTGTTAGGGATTATTGATCGAACGGAAACGACCCATCAGTGAAAACAAATATGATTCTCGGATAAATAATGGGTTAACTTATTGTGCCGTTGCTAACTAGCTTGATAACTAGCAGACGGTAAGTCAACTAGTTTGGAGAGGTATTACCCGGCTGGCTGTCAGTTTGCCTTCAAGCCAGCGGGGGCACAGCGCCCCCCAGAGGCAACAAAACCTTCAGTTTGGGGGGAGTTACTGCCCATCAGTCTGATGTTTGTGTGTGGAATAACATTCCTCAGTGTTGCCATAATCATGATAAGTGCAGTTCAGACAGTGTTCACGGCCTCCAGCGAGCTGCCAGCGGTCAGTAATGAGCAGGGTGGAGGCTCCGCTGGAAACCTCTGAATATTTCACTGAGTCTTTTCAGGACAACAACAACAGTAGGAGAAGAAGAAGGGAGGTGGAAACGTCCAGAGTCTGAGCAGAAACCCACGAATCACACTCACTGACACATGAACACACACAGTAAACACAGTAAAGACCCTGCGTTTGACCAAGTCAGATGTTTTCATTTTCACTTTGCTAACTCGTTACAACAGGTTCGAGCTTTGGATTCCTCCACATGCAGAGCTCCAGGTCCTGGTGCTGGAAATCGAAAGGTTAGAAAACACGAACAGCTGATCAGGGCAGCGCTGCAGCGCGACACACACACAGAGAGAGAGGACGTTAACCTGATGAAGTCACACTTCCAGGTGTGAAGCACCTGAGGCAGCTGTTACGCTGCTGTGCTGAAATATTCTGTTAAAAACAGAAGAAGGAGGCGGAGCCAGTCACCAGCACCGTTCACCTGTCACTAAAAACACCTGTAACATCAAGTGCATCTGAAGTCTGAGTGAACTTGACAGATCAGCACTTTTGTTTTTGCATTTCTTTTAATTTAGTGCCATCAGTTCTTTGTCTCAACAGCAGGTGTGTTAGTGCTGAACAAAACACACACACACACACGCACACACACACACACACACACACACACATCATTCGGGGGTGTGTCGGCCAACTGATGCACTGATTTGCTCAAATCTCAAGTGGCTGTGACCTCAGAGGGTTGCCGTGCCAACAGCAGCAGTTATTTAACTGATCTGTTCTGATGCACGTTTCCACACATTTTTAATTTTCATTAAAATGTGTGTGTGTGTGTGTGTGTGTGTGTGGCAGGTAAAAAAGCTGTTGTAAATGACATTGTTCATGTTTGCGGATGTTGCTGTTGTTGTCGTCATCCTGTGTCTCCTCCTCCTCCTCCTCCTCCTCCTCCTCCTCATCCTCCCAGCAGACAGCAGCTCTGTGGGGTTTTCTGTGTCTGCAGGCAGCAGGTGTGCAGACTCTGCTCGGTAACCCGTTGTCATGGGAAACACATCTGTGCTGTGATTGGCAGAGAGCTGCAGCAGAAGGCGGGGTTTTTGTATCTTCCTCCAGACAGATGAACCACAGCACGACGGTCGGCTCTGTTACATAACAGTGAGAAGGTGTTTGTTAAGATGTCGAACTGAACAAATCGAACGTCCGGCCTCTGCGTACAAATCCAGCGCTGAACATCAGGAAATGACATTATAACACCAGATGTTCCTGGACTGTGAACAGACAAACGTTATTTGTTTGTTTGTGTTCGAAAAGTCGTCTTCATGTTTCGGCAAACGTTCAGAGTTCCCTGGTTATTGTCGTAGAGTCAATATGACGAGACGTGCCTTCAGTTCAGGCCTCGTTTCCACATCCTGTTACAACAGACAAACATTTGTGTTCGTAGGAAAACCAAATGCTAACGACGATAGATGCTGTCACCACTAGGGGGCAGCACCATCAGAAATTGTTTCTCTGTGTCATCTCATGTCACAAAAACGCAAAAAAGTTGAAAGCAAAGCAGAAGGAAGGAAAAGTTTTAGAAAACGTAAAATGCATTTCTAACTTTATTCTGTATAAAAAATGGGGCTGGTTTGTTTCTTCGGCTCAGTAGAAGAGCACACACATGAAAACCACTGAGAACGCACCATGACTTATTCAGGCAGCTTAGATTAACCCACGTTCACACTGCAAAGAAGCAGCAGATGAACTGCTGTCGTACAGGGAACTAACTTCCACCTTTGTTAGCAGAGTTTATGACCCGCTGTCTGGACCGGTTCATCGTCTTCATCCACTGTCCACAGTTTAGTTGCCTAAACATCTATGTTCACATCTGTGTGCATCTGTTCAGCTGCTGGAGGAGCAGATCAGTTTGGTCAGATCCTCTTCATGAAGTTGCTCTTACACGATGAGATTTATCACATGATGTGTGTTTGGTTTCTCTCTCAGCAGCCATATTGTTTTTGTCCCTTTCTGCCGTCTCTTTGCTCATGCTGATATCCTCCTCCTCCTCTTCCTCCTCCTCTCTGCACTGTCCTCCAGGGTTGACCAGGAGAACCTTTTATATAATTACAGCATGTGGAGCCATGATTTCTCTCTGTGTCTCTCTGTTGGTGGGTAGATGACAATAAAAGGGGGCTGCACCTGGAGAATACATAATGGATCAGAGAGTGTGGGATAAAAATAGCTGAGGACAACGAGGGAGGGAGGAAACACGACTCCATCCTCCTCCAGCACAGACGCCTGTGGTTTACATTTCAACCTCGTGTTGCTCTGGCTGACGAGAGGATGGTGGTGTTTCTTCCTTAGAAGACATGACTTTGAACCCAGCTCTGGCTCCGTCGATAAGATGCTGCAGCGTTCCTGACTGAAGTCAGATGTGTGGAGCAGTCGGCAGGTCTTCCTCCGTTATTCAGCCCGATGAAAAACTGGTTTCAGTGTTTTATAACGAGCAGAGGACGTGGACCCAAGTGTTCTTCGAAAGCTGAGACGTTCCCTCCCCCTCTCTCTCTCACGCTCACACACATTAACACAAACACACACACACACACACACGTGCACGCACATTCACAAACACACACAGAAGTGTAACAGCTGGACTCAAACTGACAGAAAGAAGAACATACAGCTGCTCACACAGAACTCAGCCGTCTTCACTTTATTTTTTGTGGATCGTTCTACACTTCAAACTAATGACAAACTGAAAACATGTTTTTAGACATTTAGAGTGGAAGCAGCCTTCATCTGTCAGCACGACGGTGACCTGAAGCAAAACAGCCGAGACAACACTTCAGGTGACGTCTCTGTCCCTGAGTGGTTCAGCCACATTTAAACCCCATAAAACATCTGTGCACCGACCTGAACATGGCTATTCAGACACTTCCTGTCCAATCTGATGGAGCCTGAGAGGATCCTCCATGAAGACTGAGCGTCCTGGTGTCCTGGTCCTGGTGAGTGGCCTGCAGGTTTGAGGCACTGACCATTTCCCATCTTCAGTTCACGTCCTGCCAGACAGTTTACATTGAAGGTCGTCCAGCCTTCGCTAGCCCAGGTCCAGCTTCAGGTTTCTCAGAGGAGCTGTTCGTAGGAGTTTGTTGCCTCTGGACAGTCGGACCTGCTGTTTCCAGTCTTTGTGCCACTAACCCAGCAAAGCTAAGCAGCTGCTGCTGGTAGCTTCATATTTATAGTACAGATATAAGAGTGAATGAATCTGAGGCTGAACATCTGTAAAATGAGAATATTTCCCAAAATGTCAAACTATTACCTGATACTACCACCTGATTTTATGCATAGTTTCAATTGTTGAAATGCTAATAATGTCACAAAGTTTTTACACTTGGCTGAGGTGGGAAAGTGGGAGTATCAATAACACGTCCAGTGGGAATGAATATGAATAATGAAACTTTCCTCCTTTCACTGTCACCAGTGGGCAGAAAATAAAACGTGCTGACAGACAATCTGTAAACAGATGTAGGACACAAAGTGACACGATCATCTCGTTGGAGTGATGTTTGTTTCCACCTGATGAATCTAAGTCCAATATTAATTCCCCTTTGCCTCCTTTCTCCCCTTTCTCCTTCAGCTAAAGCTGGTTTAGATGATGAAGATGAAGATGATTAGATGAATTTCAGCCCCACCCTGCCTTCTATCTCTGCAGCTGCTGTAGCTCCAACATGTAATTACATTTTTAAGGAGCTCCATGACATCTGCAGCGTAGCCTGTGTATGTTTCCCCATAAATCAAGCTTAATAGGGAACCATTCCTAAAATGTCTGGTCTGATATAGTGTCTCTTATAGTCTTATAGTCTCTTATAGTCAAAAGAGGAGGCCGTCCTACAATCAGAATCATCTTATTTTGATGCCTAAGGCCTCACACCGCCTTCACCGCCCAGAGCCAGGTCACTTTTCTGACTGATGGTTCACGTCTGACCTTTATGATTCAAAAAAACGTGAAAGTGAAACTGGAGACAGTAGTCCTGACTGACCGGGCTGTCTAACAACTCTGATTGTCCTCATTAGCCCTGGGTTCAGCACACATTCACACTGAGATGAATTTTAACAACCATCAAACGCTGCAGATTGGAGAGGGTCCCAGCAATGAAAGAAAAATCCCACGTTCTGTTTGCCAGCGACCAGAACTAACAGTCGATGCAGAAATCAGAGTCCTCTCTTTCCCTTTTTTTTCTTTAATAAATCTCTGCAGACCAAACAGAGTCCAAGAATTACACTTGGCACATCCACGATGGGCTGCAAAGGCTTCAGCCATAAACCGTAAGCTTTCAGTCAATCTGACAGACCTCCCGAATCATCCAAATCTCGGTACGTCCCCCCGCCTTGTCCCCCTCGTAAGGTTAACTCCTGGGTCCTGAGTTTTTGTGTGTTTAGAAGCTCAAAGCCTTCATCTTTTTGGCAGATAAGAAAAACAGGACTGAGCTGTGTAACCGGAGAAAAGAGAGTCACGGTCATTGAAGCTTCTCTGCGAGGCCAAAAAGAGAAACGAATTTCTGGCTCTGTGTTAGACCATCGCTGCTGGCTCACATCCTGGACTCCTCGTCCTCTGGAGTCTGTTCCCTTCAAAATAAACTGCATCAGCATAAAGAAAAGGAAAGGTATCAGGTGGGATCCGTCTCATGTGACTCAGGTCCTGCCAAAATGAAGCAGGAAGCAGTTTTAAAATAGAAAACAGGACGTCTCACTTTCTTTTCTTTTTTTGTTGTTATTTTTAATATTGAAAACTATGATGAAAAATAATGACTTTTCAAAATGAAAACAAAGAGTAATACAAGAAAGTGTGTGTGTTACATTTCTCATCAACAAATAAATACAGAAGAGCAGCGGAAAAGACGGACAGATAAACACATCATCTGTATTCACACTGTATTCTCCTGATCAAAGCAGCATCCTCTTCTTCACTTGTTTATTGAGTGGATTCATATTTTTGTACCGATAAGCAGAGTCTTCAGTTCTTCAGAGGTTAGAAAGGACCACATCCACAGATTCAGTTCATCTGCAGTGTCACTGAAACTTAAGACAAGAAGCAGCAACTAAACATCTGGGACAAACTCAAATGTCTCCCTGTTTACCACAGAGTGCACCACATTCACACGCCATCATTTCATTTGAGTGTCTGGGCTCCATAAATGAACACATTTAAATTTAAGGGTCAGCTGCTGAGATATTTCAGTGAGGCCCAAAGCAACACTGCCATCCCTAAGACAAACATGCACAAACATGCACGCACAAAAAAAATAAAAACATACACAAATTGAAAAGTAACTGTACGTTAAAATGTAAAGCTGGATTTGGACTCAGAGCTCAGGCTACGACCTGCAGTCACATCATCACTTGATTGGATGCTCTGCCTGATTTGAGAGCCAATCAGATTTGATGATCATGAGGCTTATTATGGAGCGGCTGCTGGCAGACTGACGAGTAAAGCTGATTTGTGAGGCTACAGGTACCGTCTGGTGGATCTCAAAGGGTCAGAGGTCACTGGGTGATGAGGCCACGAGACACTCCAGTGATGGACGGATTATACGACAAGGAAAGGATCTGAAGAACTCCGAGCTCACAAACAGTTTTCCTTTTAGTCAGTCAGATTAACATGTGAGGTGGTGAAGGTTCACGTGAGATGAGAAACCCAGACGATAAACCTTTAAAGGAAAAGGAAGTGGGCTCAGTCATGTGGAGGCGACAGCTTTTCCTGGCCACGTTTCCTCCCCTGACGGCTGAATGAAACGCTCCAGGCTCTGCCAGATAAGAGACTTTGGTGTGCTGACTGAGCCATGTGGGTGTGTTTGTTTTGTGCCTGGGCGCTCCTCACAGCCAAATGTCCTCATTTCACTGGAAACCAGCAGAGGGGAGGAGTCACCAGCATTTATCAGTCAGGTGGTGCTGTGGGTGTTTCCATCACCAGTAATTACCGGAGCTGCTTCAGCTGGAGCTCAGTTGGAGCTCGTGTGCATGATTTTACAGATCACTTCAACATTCGCTTCCTTTACGTTGGAAACAGCAGCTGACAGAACGATCTCAATCTTCATCTGCTCGTGACGACAGTCTGACATGGACAGAAGCTTAAGTAGAGATTGTTAACAGCTGTTTACAGGTCAACAATGAACTGTTAAACTCATTCAAACATTCAAACTGAATGAACCAAACGGCCAAATGCACCGGAGTTGGTTTGATCCAAACCAAACAGGACGGTTGTGATAGCACCCTGACATTAGTGAAAGAAAGTTCAGTTTGTGTGATGCAACATAAAACCAGGGCTGAAAGCTGCACGCTGTCTTCTCTGCATACTGGAGGTTTTGTGTGTCGTTGCCCATTAACTGCAGAATGTTTCCAAACTGTGTTGTGCAATCAGTTTCTGTCAGAAACACAAAACCAGCACTGGACAAAGTCCAGACCAGGAACAGTATTTATACTTCCTGTCCTCTTAACCTCCACTGGTCTTCAGCAAATGAAAAAGGCACGAAAATACCCCCCAATCCCCTAATACCCCCATCCTTTAGAAAATGAAAGAATGTGTCCGGCCTCCAGAGGATTATGATGATGATGATTACGATGATGATGATACTGACTCTGGGGGTTCACAAGGCTGTGGTGTTTGGCCAGCAGCATGCTGGGAAATGTTGCGTGCAGGAGGAAGATTAACGTCTGGAGCCGCTGCTGTGGGTTCGCCGCTGACCATGACCCTGTGAGAGACTGTGTAAGCCGATCAGCTTCAACTCCTCGATATTTGGGGAGGGACACGGGTGAGAGAAACGGTTATTTCTTCTCTTCGTTAGCGCCTCTGCGGGTCGCTGTGTTCTGTTTATGCAGACAGCCAACAGCCACTCTGCATGTCTGATTACACCATTACGTCCATTTTGCATTAACATGAAATCCTGAGAGGAGAAAATCACCAACGAATCACTGAGCTACTTCAGGCGATGGCGTAATCTGAGCGGGGCTGTCATATACTGAGTGTGGATCTCTACACCCAGCCCATCATACAGCCCACCACATGAATCATGTCATAACGTGAAGCACTGGAGGATTCTAGGTTTTAGCTTCTGATGAAACTACTTCAACACAAACTGGATGATCTGAGAATAAACACGTCAAACCCTGAGGTGGATGGACTACAACAGCAGAGACCATGTGAGGTTCCAGTCCAAGAATGGAGATCTGATCTGATGGATCTGGATTTCTGCTGAGGCTGCAGATGGTTTGGCGTGGAATTTGGCACCAACAGCATGAATCCATGGATCCAACCTGTCTTGTGTTGAGAGCCCAGGCTGCTCGTGGTGGTGTGATGGTGTGGGGGCTGTTTTCTTGGTCACAGTGTGAACAGGGGTCATCAGGACTCAGATCAGTCAGTCAGCTGCTGATTTCCAACAAAATTTAACTCGGTGAATTTGATGATTCCTCCAAACTCTGTTTCTCCCAGCTCCTGTAACCACTGCAGCCCCGCAGGTCCTCATTAGCCAGCAAGGTCAGCTCAGCTGTGTGGGACAGGAACTTCCATCTTGACCCAGAGGATTGTGGGTAAGGAGGAGAAAGAATGACAGACAGTAACGGAGCAGGAAAACCAGACAAAATGAACCTGTTGATGTTGGGAATCATTTTATTTAAAAAGCTGCTGTGAATAGGTCAAAGGTCAACCCTCATCAGACTTCATCACACACACACAGAGTATTATTTATTCAAACCTTAACTATAACTACTGCTCGCCCAAACCTAACCTTAACTTAAACTTAACCTTAAAACATCTTCGTAAACGTCTTCACCTCAATTTTGAATGATTTAAGTTATGGGGACAAAAAGCAGGGGACCTGTCCCCATAATGTGACTATGCAAACAGATTTAGGTCCACACACACACACACACACACACACACAGAAACACACATCGTACAGCTAAAATGCCCTCACCTTAGCTTCCATAAACACATGAGGAGCCTGCAGACAGTCGAAAATATATTTCTGGTTTTGTTGATGTCTGACATTTTGCATTCTATACAAACATTGTGTGTGTGTGTGTGTGTGTGTGTGTGTGTGTGTGTGTGTGTGTGTGTGTGTGTTTGCTTTGGCAGCGTCCTGCTCTCCACAGATGGCAGCTCTCTGTGTGAAGCCTCCACTGAGGACCGTTAGCATGGCTGAAGCTTCTTACACAAAGAGGACCGGAGCTGTATGATCCCACAGAGTGGAGGGTGTCATGGAGAATCCTAAAACCAGCAGGCGACAGATAAACCCCGTAAAGCTCCGTGAGGTGTTCTTCAGGCCTGAAGACTCACTCACACTGAAAGGGGAACTCACGACTCGTGAACTCACTGTGACTGTGAAGCTTCTGCTTATTTTTTTCCTTGTTTCACTACAGTTCCTCTGAACTGAAACGTAGGCTGCTCTTAAAACAAACTATGTCATGTGACTGATGGGTCAGGAGGATGATGATGTCTGGGTGAGCAAGAGGTGGAACTTCCTTCCTGTGGGGCGAGCGAGCAGCAGAAACACGGGTGGGCTCGCTCACTCGAGAGTTGGGGGGGGGGGGGGGTGATCCTCTGTGTGTGTGTGTGTGTGTGTGTGTGTGTTTGTGTGTTTTTTTAAAAAACCCTCTGCTGCTGAGGAATGTAGAGTTTGACCTCGTAACCTCACACCCAGATTTACCCAGAGAAGAGGTTTTGAGTGTGTGTGTGTGTACTTGTACATCTATCTTTGTGAGGACCAATTCCAGTTCTGGTCCTCACGTTTTGGGAAAGTGAGGACATTTTGGAGGACTTGGTTTTAGGGTTCAGGTTAGAGTTGGGTTTTGGTTAGGGAATTCATTATGTCAATGAGTGTCTTTACAAAGAACAACATGTGTGTGTGTGTGTGTGTGTGTTTGACTGTGTTTTGTGGACACTGTGCTGGATCAACAGCTACCCCTGCTGGCAGACTGGAGTCACTGCAGGTGTCTTCAGCCCGCTGTACCCAGAATGCCACAGGAAATTATGCTTGTTTCCATCTGTTTGTGTCTGTGAGACTCAGGCTCAGTCAGACAGGAACATATTTAACACTGTGACATGAATCTGAGACTCACTGTCTGAGTGGAGACAGCTGCTGCAGCAAAGAACTGGACACCAGCACATTTCAGTAGTGTTAAATCACAAAATGTGTAAAATATATACCATGTTGAAATGAAAGATAATATTATTCATACTAATTCTAAATGAATAATAATAAATTAATTAGAGGTTAAACAAAGAGATTTCCTCCAGGCTGTTTCCAGCCTGAATAGAGATTTTTAATCTTTATTTTACCAGTTATCTGATTATTAGTCTTGAATCATCTCTTTGAATATTTCCTGTTTCATTTTGAAATACTCACTCACTGTTTTATCATTTCAGTTCCTTAATAATCCACACCTGTTTCTAATCCCTCATCTGCCCCTTGAGTTTGTTCATGTTGAACCACAGCCTGTAGTTTTTGACTTTGACTTGGTTTTTGGATTTTTGCTTCCTCCCTGCTGGTGTTGTTTGCCTGGAATGTGAGACTTTTACTTGTAAAAGAGTATTTATCTCTGCTCATCACTGAAGGGATAGAAATGTATAAGGCTAAAGCTAAACCTTTAAATATGAATATAATGTTAAATAATCATATATATATATTTATGCAATGAAACAGAATACCTTTACAGCACCACTGTAGTGAAACAATGACAAAAAGTTTTTATTCATCAGTGTTGAAAAACAGATTTTTTGACTTCTGGTTTATTTGTGATCTCCTCTTAAAGTTTTATGCAAAAATTCAACTTCAGTTTCAATTTTTCCACTTACAATCCTCATATAGGATTTTCATACACAGAAACAATGAAAAAAACAAGCAAAGGATTCAAAACCAACAATAAAATGATATAATGAGAAAGGATGGAAAGCATGGCTGCAGTAATAATAATGCAATTAAAACAGGTTTACACTCAACATAATCACCGAATGAGAACATTCGTTCCCTGGAGAACTTTCTTCATCAGAACAAAGATCAGGCAGTTTGATTGACAGGACAGATGATCAGAGGGGTGGAGTTTTTATGACCATCATTGGTACAGGGACAGAAGAATGGGTAGAGTTTCTCTGTGAAGGAGCAGCCAGTAAAGGAGAAGATGAGAGCTGCAGCATCTACGTC
>JBBMJY010000020.1:713154-727602 GCA_037833715.1 Toxotes lorentzi
ACAGAACAGCTCCAGAGGTTTGTTGTGCTTCCTACACATCCTGTCTTCCAGGTTGTCCACGGGGTCAATCAGCTGATATCTTTTCAGACCTGAAGCCATCAGATGAGGCTCCAGGTGAGTCTCACAGTAGGAGGTCAGACACACCAGGCAGGACTTCAGGGCCTTCAGTTTGGTTCCAGTGCAGACGTCACAGGGAACTTCTCCTGGTTTGGAAACTTGTTGCTCTGAGCTGCTGGCTTCCTGTTGAGCTTCCTGTCTGAACTGAGCCACCATCTCAGAGATGAAAGTATTGACTCCCAGCTCTGGTTTTATGTGGAAAACCTCTTTACACATGGGACACTGGGACGGGACATTCATGTCCCAGTGTTGAGTGATGCAGTGTTTGCAGAAGTTGTGTCCACATGGTGTGGAGACTGGATCAGTGAACACATCCAGACAGATAGAGCACAGAAACTGGTCTTCAGACCACAGACCCCTTGCTGCAGACATGTCTACACACTGAGGACAAAAGAGAACATGTGAAAAACAATGATTCAGTTTGTTCAGTATTGTTGAGTTTCACCATTATGAAGAAAAAATACTGTTTGATTCTACAGTTTAATGTCACTGAACTTCCTGTTTGATTGGACCTCTAAGTTTGTGTTAATGCTGTTTGTTGAAACACAGTAAATATGATCAGCTGTACTCACCAGTATTTGAGCTGTTGTTGAGAATATCCTGATGAACTCGGTTTAATTTGACATAGACACACGGAGATTTGTCTCGACTGCAGCTCTGCTGTCGCTCTGACAAACTTTCACTTTCATTTGATCTGTGTGATGTTGAAACTTCTAGGCTTGCTCTACCTGTTTGTGAGGTTTTGTTTCGTCCTTCAGCTTCAGACACGAGTATAGAAACATACATTTGGCAGAAACGAGTTTAATCTTTAGTGAAAGCTATGATTCATTTCATCAGCTGTTTTCTGCAGTCTGAAAAAAAAAGCATTTTCATGATTAAGGATGAGGTTGAGGACCTAGTGCTGAACTGATAACCACTGTTTTCTGGTAATTACAGTATCCAAACACAGATCAATCATCCTAATCTATGGTGGTTTTGAGTCCCTTTGTTTGGCCTGTATGACTGAAAAATGAACTGAAGTCTTAAATTAAATAATTTCTAAAAATCTAACATTTAATTTGGTGAGCACTGCAGTAACCTTGTACAAGCATGTAACACGCAGGGAAGGGTTATTATTAAATTATTTATTTTATTTTGTAATTTAGCTTCAGTCGTCTGATAATTCCTCGACATAAAATAACTCAAAAGCCTCTACCATCGCCCATTTACAGTTTCATTAACTTAAATAATACATTTAAAGAATAAATATTTAAATAAGTTTATTCCTCACATTTTCAGTCAGGCGTTTTACAAACGACTACAAGCTGTCAAACGGCGGGGGCCTTACGGGTCCTTCCTGCTCCTTAGCCGCTCCGCCTGCTGTTTGACATAAACCGACTACCGGAGAAAAAACACGAAATTCACCCGAAATCCTCCAAGAACCGCGCGGGTCCCGGGAGATATGATGGGTGGTAGGACGAGCGCGATAGCTGCGGGGGTGTGCGGCGCTCTGTTCGTCGGTTACTGCATTTATTTCGACAGGAAAAGACGGAGTGACCCCAACTTCAAGAACAGGCTGAGAGAACGTGAGTGTTGACCTCCTCCTCCTCACCTTCATCAGGCGTGGGAGCTCGGATCCGGTCCAGCGTGGTCTGGTTCGGTCTGGTTCGGTTTGCCCTCATCTTTGAGCTTATCACAGTGTTCGCTTGTCTCAAAGACTCTGTATTCCCGGTACAGTCCGTTATGGCTCGTTTTATGAAGCTCTCATGCCGAACTCCATTCAGAAATCATGCAGTTTAATGTTTTACTATGCCACATTTTCAGGCCTTTCCCGTGTCTTCAAAGAATTGAGCCCATCCTTTTCTAAATTTACCTGTAGAGCTGAGTTTTTATAATGTGTGATACGATTTTTAAAAGTGTTTCTGCTTTATAAACAGTTGCTTTGTTTGCCTGGAATGAACTTCCATGGGGCACATACCTAATTTCTATAAATTCACACTTTGTGGTCGTTTCATTGTGTATTTCAGTCTGAATGGAACAAATAATTGGAAACTGAATTTAAACGTGGAGATGTTATTGGAGTAAGATGATGCTGTCTGTGGTGAATTGAACAGGAACTTCTCAATATTATTAGAATATCTTGTCCAGTTGTGTTTAACTGACAGATTTTTCAATGGAGTTTGGTGTGAGTTTATTCTTTCATGTATTATCCCTTTACTTATTCTCTTAAAGATTATTTAAAGTGCTTAATATGGACACAGATGCTGTTTGTTCACTTCCCAGCTTCAGCTCAGATTTATCCATCCTGCCTGGTGATTGAACTGTCAACCATCCAGTCACAAGCCAGAGTGAATGAATCTACTCTTAACTCAGCCCAGGTCTTGTAGTGTGTGAGACTGTGCAGTGTCTCAACAACACAACACAACAACATGCTCATCATCCCTGTCCCTTTCAACTTCAGTCAAACGTTTCGAATTTGGCCTCTGACTGTGTGTGGTGTCTGTTTTGTGTTTCTGTCATTGTCACAGGGAGGAGAAAGCAGAAGGCAGCCAAGGAAAGGGCAGGCCTGGCAAAGGTGAGCACAGTCTGCAGTTTTATCGTGTCTTCATCCTGGTGCAATCACCTGTCACTCACTTCAGAGCAGATCAAGGTCCTTTACAGTTTGAGTGAAACACTGATTAAATTATTAAATACAGTAAAACAAATTCTCCATGACTCAAAAACGTAATAAAAGTTTACTCAGCAGTTACCATGCAGTCCTCTTCCTGTGTTCAGGGAGTCAAGAACCGGTTCCAGTTGAGAACCTGTTCCAAATTGTCCAGACCATCAGAATTATTTGTCTCAGAGCTTATCAGCTCCTTTTATCAATATCCAAAAACAGCTGAATCAAGGGCAGCTGGATGTGGCTGAAGGTGGCCCGCCCAGGTGGATTAAGGCCCGCCCAGGTGGATTAAGGCCCGCCCAGGTGGATTAAGACCCGCCCAGGTAGAAATATCACTGGGATTCAGTTTAGGTAAATCTCACATTAGAACTCCTTGATTCACTGTTTTCAAACGAACTCATCTTTGGACTCTCGCCTGTCTGAGCTGCAGCAACTGAGTGGGAGCCAGAGGCTAATGCTGCATATGAGGCGTTTAGGGAACATCTGTAAACCGTAGAGACAGAAAACTGTGTGAGTCTGTGCATGCACATCAGTCAAACGCCGTGCCACCTCAAGTAAACTTGAGCTTCTCCGTGCTCGAGTGCCACTGTGTCTCAGCCGAGCAGCTCGTTTGTTACCGAGGGTAAATATCCCGTGTTACAGTTACGTACAGTAAGAGGCTCAGCACATTTTCTCTGTGACTAAGAAAACCATGTTAGACGATGACAGACTGTGGCTGCAGCCTGTTCTCACACCCAGATCATCAAACCTTTTTTTTCCTGATCACATCGGGTCACATGACAGCACAGTTTGGCATTTTAAAAGCAGACCCTCCACACTCGTTTTAGCAGTTACCTGCTGTACAGTTTTATTTTATACTGGACTCTCGGTGTCGTCCTCTTTAGATCCGTGTTTTTCTGCCCTCAGTGTTGTCTGACAGCAGCGTCTGGCTGCTTCCAGCCTCAGCCGACCTCTTCCACTCAGATGGTTGTTTAGGTTATAGCAGGGTTCTGTTTATCTTAGGGCCGTGATGAACAGGACTCAGACTCAGTGCAGTAGTTTTAATTTGTGTGCAGCCTGAGAGGCAGAACCAAGGGAAACCAAAACTCATGACAGCTCTGAGTTAACCTGAATGTTTTTTAAAGCTGGGCGGTGAGCTCCAGAACTGAGCCTGGTCTCAGAGATTCACTTTGGTCCCACTGTGATAGAGAGGCATTTCCTTGCAGCAGGTTGTTTGGAGCATACCTGAGCCGTTAATGTTCAGCCGTCTCATCTGTTTGATGGAGGGTTACGGGACGAGATGAGCTGACCCTCACAGTGTTTAAGTTCCTGTGGCTGAATGTTGATTCTCCTGCAGCTTCCAGACCTGAAGGATGCTGAAGCGGTGCAGAAGTTCTTCCTGGAGGAGATCCAGCTGGGGGAGGAGCTGCTGGCTCAAGGTAACACCTCCCACACATCAGTACCTTCTTTTCATTCAGAGTCTGAGTTTCATCGAGTCTCACTGCAGGTTCTCTGTCCACTGAAAACAGTCTGAAAGGACATCTTGTGTTTCTGCTTCGCTCACAGGAGACTATGAGAAAGGTGTGGACCACCTGACCAACGCCATCGCGGTGTGCGGTCAGCCTCAGCAGCTGCTTCAGGTCCTGCAGCAGACTCTGCCGCCACCGGTCTTCCAGATGCTGCTCACCAAACTGCCCAGCATCAGCCAGGTAGGCCACGGTCTCTAACTGGTCCATCATCAGCCAGGGGCCCCCACTCCACCCTAACAGGTCCAGAATCATTCAGGTAGCCCCAGCATGTCTCCAGTAGCCTCATCATCTCTCTAACAGGTCCCATCCACATCTCCATAACTGGTCCAGAATCAGGTAGCCTCCACAGCTAATTAACTGTCAGATACTCCCACTCCACCCTGACGGGTCCAGAATCAATCCGGTACGCCCAGCACCTCTGTAACTATTCCAGTCTAAGCCAGGTAGCCCCAACACCTCTCCAGGGGGTCCAGCTTCAGCTAGGTAGCCTTACCATCTCCCTAACTGGTCCAACTTGATCCTGGGAGCCCAGACATGTGCCTGAGTGTTCAGAGGTTCTTAAAATCAAACCACAGCTCTGCGTTTGTTTTCCTGCAGCGTATCGTGAGCGCACAGAGTCTGAGCGAGGACGATATAGAATAAGAAGAGGACTGAGACGAAACAACCCCCGCCCACGCCCTTCTTCACTCATCCTCCTCTTCCTCATGTGGACCTCCTCCTTCCATCATGACCTGCCAACGCCTCGGCCTCCATCGCACCGGCCGACGTCCATCACTTCCCACCAAGGCGTCCTAAAGGGATCTAGTTTTTTATTGCTGGTTTATCTGTGACTGTAGTGTTTGTGTTTTTTTTACTTACATTACCCGTTTTGGGGTATTAGAATATCTCCATCACAAAGCCCAGAGAAATACAAACAAGCTTGTTCCTGCACCACCAACATCAAGTACGTACTAACTGGACTGGGTTTGTGTTGAAAACATCACTCAGCTCCTTTCTTCAGGGTGGAACAGCAGCATCCTGACAGCATCGTATCCCAGGTTTACACGGTCTGACATGTTTGTACCGGCCGTCTTCATGGTCATTATGATATCAGTCGTAGACAGAGAAACAATAATCTTCTCTTTGCTCAGATGCTTCACTAAGTATTTATTGTTTTGTTATCAGTCGTCTTTCTTTTCAGTCTAGACTCAAAACACTTTTTCAAAAGTGATGAAATGTTTTGTTCATGTTAAAGAGGATGAACCTCTTTAGGAAAAAATAAAAAAATGAACGAACTCTGAAGTCATGTTTTTTGAGTTTTAGATCAGGATCAATCTTCATGGTCCAGTGATCAGACTCCAGGCTTTACAGCAGATGATTGACAGCTCAGACCGAACCTCGGACTTTTCAAACTTTGGGGGAAGAGATGATGAGAGACGAAACAATTCCTGACTGTCATTTGTCACAACAAACACCCAGCAGTGCTCTGGGATTTGGATTTACAGTTGTGTGCAAAACAATCCCAGAGCTAATTACACCTCCTGCTTCAGCTCCTGAGCAGAGCCCACAGCTGGGTCTATGACCTCGACCGTGGACTGGAGGTGGTTCAGGTTTTTGTTCCAGCTGTGGAGAAGCATTCGCCCTGAGCTGTCATCAGATCTCCAGAAAAGTTTCTTCTAAACTGTCCAACAAAATGTTTTTAAAAGGAAAAAAGAGTTTAAACTGTGAATTTCACTTTGAGCCTCAACACTTACCGTAGTTCTGCTCGGTCGGATTCAGCCGATTCCCTACGGATTTTAACGGAGTTGAATCTCAAAGTGAACGCTGAGCTCTGAAACATCACGACATCAATTTATGATGAAATCACAGATTTATGAAAAATAAACATCTGTTCAACGGGAAAACCAGAAACTTTAATCCAATACAAGTTAAAACGTTAGAACTGACGCAGGTTTTGTTTGGTCCGAGTTGAAAAACTGATTCATGCAGGTGTTTTTGCTTTTTTAAAATTTTATTTCATTCACCTGCTGGACGAGAGAATTTCAACCTGGACAAGATGGTTTGACAGGCAGGATCTAAGTGGGTGAACTGGCCTGAGTCTGAACCGCAGCTTTGTTGCTCAGGTTTACGGAGTGAAACCAAAGCTGCTGCTTGAATCAGGCCCCGGCTGTTCCCCACAACAGAAGCTGGATCACATTCTGCTTCAGGCAGAAAGAATCTTCAGCCTCTTTAATTTTTGATTTTATTTAAATGTTGAATATCTCCTCAGGTCAGATGTGAACGGCCTTGTTTGGCTTCAGTTTCTTCTTCAGTCCTTTCTTTTTAGTCTTTTTATTTGGATCCACCATCTCTCCTTTAAAGGAGGTGGAGCTTTTGGCCGACTTTTGCCGGTTTCCAGTGAATTTCTTTGGAGGCCTGACCCCCCCGCGACTGGCCCCTCTCTCTCGCCCTGTGCCCTTCATAGGACTCTTTGTAGGGCCCTTGGCGGGGCCTCTGCCTGTGGTTCCTCTGTTGTTAGTTTTATTCTTTTGCTTTTCTTTCTTCACTGATCTCTTCACCCGGATGGACCTGCCCTCCAGCTTTGAGCCGTCCAGTTCCAACGCGAGCTGAACCGAGTCTGCGCTCTGAAACAGAAGACACGAACAGGTCGGACGTGTTCACATACAGTACACCAACCTTAAAAACATGCATTACTTTATGACTTTTTTGTGCTTTTAAAGTATTATCAATTGCAGAAAATCAAAACTTCAGTTTTATATAAAACAAGATTTTTATTATTTCGGTTTTTTCTAAAGTGAGAAATGATTTTTCCAGATTTCTTTTCAAAAAGATTCTGGGTCATAAAACTGACGTCACATTCCTCCTCTCAGCTTTAGTTTGAGGGAACTCACATCCAGACCGGCTGAACAGTGTTTCATGGGTCTCTTATGGCTAAAAAGGACGGCTGGACGGACAGAGTGTCCAAGGTCTCTGCAAGTTCTGCAGGTTCACAGAGTTCAATTTAATATGGAAGCATGAAAACCAGTAAGGACGACTTCAGACGGTCACTGATGACAAGCTGAGTCTTTACAAAGCTCAGCTCTTCCTACACTGTTCAGTAACACAGTAACAATAAATAATAATTGATCTGTGACGACCTGGAGGACAGTGGTCACAGCTCCCTGATAATCGTACCTCAAACAGGACGTAGCCGAATCCTTTCCCCAGTCCGGAGTTCTGGTCTCGGACCAGTCTCACTGCCTCCACTGGACCACACTCCTCAAAATGCCGTCGGAACACCAGCTCATTGATCTCTGAAAACACACCGAGTTAAGAAGTTGATGTTTGCGCTGAAGTTGATCTGCTGTCATTGACCGTGGGATGAGGACGAAGCTGAAAGACTCACCGAACGAAAGATTCCCCACAAAAACAGAACGTTTGTGATCGTGCTGCAAGACGAGAACACGGGCAGGATTTATCATCGACAGCCGCCTCAGCACATTTTACATTTACACGCCAACAGTGTTGGTTGAACACTTACTGATGAGCTGTCCGTCACTCTGTCCACTCGGATGTGAAAGTCTTTCTCTATCTCTGTGCCGTTCCTGTTAGAACCGTCAGAATAAAAGACGTTTTTTCATGATGAGTTACCTTTTAAACAGTTACAAGCTCAGGTCGCCTGTTAGCTACAGCGTTAATGTAACAGCATTATCACACGGTTCAGGTTTACTGCGAGCGCCTGACCTTTCTAACGCCTTGACGACTCCGTCCTCATCTTTAAACACCACATAGGCGTTGATGCTTTGTTTCTTGGGATGGATTTTGCGTCTGTGAAGTAAAGAAAACAACTCATTTACAGAAAAGAGAAAGATGTTCCTGCGTAGTTTATCAGCTTCAGTTTGTTGGTGGGAAGCTGGTGAAAAAGTGAACAGAAGCAGCTGGAGACTCAGTGGATAAACCGCGTGTAAGCTAAGGCTGCAACGTGTGGAGGATTCAGTGGTTATTATTATTGATATTATTATGACTTATACGATTAACTGATTGTCAAACTGTTGATTACATTTTTTGGCATTTAATCCAATCAGTTAATGAACTTTTTGTTTCAGCCATGTATTTCTGCTGTGAATGCTTCTTCTCTTACACTCGTTCAGTTCATGTGCATCTTAATAAGCTGAAGAGAACAGAAACATACTTGATAGCTGCTACTTTGCGGGACATGGAGGGATCCTCTCTGACCTGCAGGGAACAAACAAATCATGTGACTGAGGGAGGAGATCATTCGGAGAGAGGACGTTACAGTTTCGTTAATGAAGAGGAGATTTACAGTATCAGTCACAGAAAAACTGGCGTTAGAGGATAAAGGTCAAACGCTCACAGCAACATTTCAACAAACTCACTCTTCTGTGTAGTTTTCATGCACGAGTAAAATAAATTTGCCGGTGAAGCTGATGTGCTGCATCGGTTCAGGACCAAACTGTTTGCTGGGATGTTTGTGTGTGTTGCCATGTTTTTACCATAGAGCGAAACCGGATGGACTCGATGGATCCTTTATCCCTGAAGAGGCTCCGCAGGGTCTGACGGACAGAGAAATAACATCAGGTCTTCTTCACTGTGTCTTAAGTGTAGATTATAAAATGAATTGAAAGTTTATGTTTTTTAGAAACTGAAGCTGAGTGGCTACGACACATGTTTACATGTGGTTCTGTTTATGTTTCATACACTCAATAGCTAATGAACTATAACTTAATGAGCCAAGTCACACGGAAACACCTCCCTTCACTAATCACACATTTTTCACAGGGACCAGAAAAGTCGACAGCGGTACCTTCTTGGTGCAGCTGATGGGCAGGTTACCGACAAACACCGTCCTCTTCCTCTTTATGGCCTCCTCCTCTTTGCTGGCCTTCAGCCTCTGTCTCTTCATCACCCAGCGCTCCACATCGTTCTCTCCACCCGACTCTGATGCCTTCCTCTTCTTCTTCCTCACGGACGTCTCCTGCCCTCGCTCCTCTTCGTCTGCCGTCTGTAGGCTGCTCTCCCTGAAAGCAGGAGACGAGGAGGAAGAGGACGGAGAGAAATGAAAAGAGAGTTTTAGAGTCACAGATGAAGGTTTTTGGACTGAAGCTGTTTCATTTGACTGCTGTTAAAGAAATAAAGATTCAGTTATTTTGATTTGAAAATGACAGAAGTTCTAAGAATAAAAAAAGAACTGATGCAAAATGAAGAGAAAGGAAGTAGAACCAGAAGCTCACAGACAGAACAGCTGCAGATCGATCCTCACCTGATTTCCAGCTTCTGGTCGGCTGCTGATTTTAACTTTGGTGGCTTCTTCTTCTTGTGACTGGGCTGACCTTTGACCTCTGGAGTTTCCTTTTGCTGTTGCTCCTCTGTGTTCCTCTTAACAGGCTGCCATGATACCACAAAACAAAACAAACGGTAAAGTGATATTCGATATTTTTCTCCTGTACAGTGTGTGTACAACAGCCTGAGATCACATCAACACACACACACACACACACACACACACACACACACACACACACACACACACACACACACAGTCCTGCTGCCCCAAAAACTCATTAGAGCAGCAAATGTAGATTAATCCGCTGCTGAAAATAGAAAATAATCCTCCTGTTTGTTTTGGGAAAATTACTGAGCCTCTTTTATAAAAATGAAAGCACGTGTTCGTGTTTGATTTACCTCGGGTGCAGGTTGAAACAGAAGAGATGTGGCTGGTGCAGCAGTGCTGAATAAAGCCGACAGCGACCCAGAGGCTGCAGGGTTCGTCTGGAACAAACTTCCTGACACCTGACCCACCACGTAGTCAGCTGACTGTTGTTCTGATGATGCCTTTGCACTGAGGACAGAAACAGTGGAGTGAGGAAGGTCAGAGCAGCTCATTTTATTTACATGATCCAATATCTCAAATGACAGATTTGCCTCAAGTGGCTTTTCAATCTGTGCAGCGCACGACAGCCTCCATTCAGATAAGGAAAAACTCCCCAAAACACATTTTAATGAGTAAAAAGAATGAGCTGGGTCCCAACGGAGGACGGGTCCAGGATGGACACACATGCAGCAGATGGCTAAGTTAGTAAATCAGAACTATAAAACTACCGACAGACCGGAAACGACGCCGAGTAACTAAAGTGGGTGAGACTCAACACTACGGGGTGACCGCAGTGAGAAAACAGACTGTGATCAAAATATAAAGTGTGGTAACAGTTCAGCATCATCAGGTCAGAGAATGGAAGAACTGCTTGAAGGCCTCAGAGTCGTCTAATCGATGAATGCACTGCAGGCTGATTGATCAGCACTGCACTGGTTTCCTGGCATTAAAATGTGTGTGGAGGTGTTTTGTTACCTTTCAGTATAAAAATAAACGAGTAACGGTGTAAGACGCTCATACGCAGCGTTTGGTTTTCTAACTGTGAGGATGGAAGTGTGTAAACAAACCTGTGGTCAAGTTTCTTCTTCATTATTTCTTCAGATTGTTCCCGCGTCACTCGAAGACTGACTTCCGGTTTGTTGTTTTTAATGGAAATAAATACTTTTACACCAATTTCTACGACTTAAACCGCAATAACATGGTGGTAACAGCACGTTCACACGTTTTCCTTCTAAGCTCACTGCTGTCCTACAGCGAATTATTTCCCACGGGGAACACGGTCACAGAGACACAAAGGTTCCCGTCATTTCCCCTGAAATCAACGTTGATTTGACGCCATTGAACTGCGCAGTTCAGGTCTGGGACAGTACGGATTATACAGACGTAAAGACCGAGCGCGTTAATAAGACGTATATTTTTCTTTTCTATATATTTTTAGTTGTGTTTTTTTCAGGAAAGTTTCGTGGGAAACGAGTACAACGTTGAAATCTGTCACTTCCGGTGAACCGCAGGTGCGTAATGTTTTGGTTCGGGAGCTAGCTTAGCAGCTAATACCCGTCAGCAGCTACATCTTATTCACGTTACAGGTCTTTACTTCCGTTTTTATCTTAGTTTTTATTTTACAAGTGTTCATCACCTTCCGGGGCCTAGTATATATTTCGGGTTTTCTCTTCTCGGCGGGTCGCTTCGATGGGAGTCGACCAGACGGAGCCGGAGGTGCCGGCGGACGCGGTGGGCAGGCGGGTGTCGTGCGGCGGGGAGCGAGCCACGGTGCGGTACGTGGGCCCGGTACCACCAACAGCAGGTCAGAACCGGTTTGTCAGAGGGAGATTTCATAGTCATCAACCGTCTCATTATTCCATCTATTTAGATTCCGCAGATACAGACCGACAGACCAGTCTGCTGTGGGTCTGTGGGTCTATGTCCAGAGGTACTGGACCGGTTTGCTTCATGTTTAACTCAAAGAGCTGACTGTCGGGGCCATTTCCCTAACATGCAGGGGGGTGACCTGGGCCCTCTTTTACCTTAATACATGAAAATGATTCAGGGTCTGAAGAACAAAACAGAGTTGATCGTATTCAGATCAAAACCTCGGCTGAGAAAACTGTGACTTTTTCTCTGGGATGGTCAGATTATTTCTGCCAAACCTGCTCTCGGGTATTTATGGTGTTTGTTGGACAGTCGTTAGTGTGGAGAGATGATGGGTCGCAGGCTCACCCACATCCACACACTAAAAGTAACCCGATGTCTGTGCTGTGTGTTCAGGGCTGTGGCTCGGCGTGGAGTGGGATAACCCCGACAGAGGCAAACATGGCGGCAGCCACGAAGGAGTCCATTATTTTACGTGCAGGTACTCCTGAGCAGTTTCTAACTTTAATACCACAGGAAACCAAATGCCAGCGTCGTCAGATGACCAGTGATGTGCATATGATACGATTCTTAGAATCAATATCTCAGTTCACAATGAAGAAAAGCCTTTTTGCTGTTTAATGTCTGACAAGTAGATGTTGTGTCACTGATAGTTTTCTTTCTTCTCTCTCAGACACACAAAAGGAGGCTCCTTCGTCCGTCCAGCGAAGGTGAGCTTCGGAGTGGACTACCTGACCGCTGTGCGACAGGTGTACCAGGTTGACACAGAGGAGGTGCTGAGTGAGGAGATCTCCATCTCCTCCAAGAAACTGAAGTGGGGAACCATCAAGGAGCGAAGGTACGATACTTTTAGGGAGAAAGAAATGCATGATGGTCTGTCAGAGCTGTGTCTAACATTATGAAACAAGTCAGCGTGTTGTTTTTTCTGTCTCTATAGTTTTGAGAGTCTTCCATCAGTGTTACTGAGCCGCAGTGAGGTGAACGGCCCCGGAGACGATGGAGAAATTAGGAAGACAACACCCAGTATCTTTCTGCAGAGACACTCAGTCTCTCGTCTCACTCTGTGTCCTGTTGCTCAGGTAACGACCTGGCCTGGAACAGTAATCATTCCCTTGGTGATGGGCTGGTTGTGATAGCTGGTTGGTTGTTGGTAGCGTGAATGTCATTGTGCTCAGCGACCTTAACTGCAGCAATCAGACGTCCAGTGGTTGGACCTGAGTGGGACTCTGCTGTCCCGCTGGGAGGACGTGGCCACCATCGCCCAACAGCTGGACAGACTGGAGGGACTTCAGCTCAGGTGCGAATGGACGGACGAGTGTGTGTGTGTACGTTTTTATCGTTGGCCGTTTTCTCCTGTCACTGAACATTTCATCCGGTTTTCTTATTTAGCTACAACAGACTGTGTTTGCCCTCTGACCCCTTGGCTCACTGCCAGGCTTTCTGCAGCCTCAAAGTCCTCGCGCTCAATAGCTGTGACCTCACCTGGGCACAGGTACGCAACTCTGTACACAACACACACACAACATACACCATCATCATCATCAGCAGCAGCAGCAGCAGCAGCAGTTTGTGTTCACATGTCCATCATCAGGATCAGTTTAGAGATTGTAACTTATCTCCACTGTCACAGGAAAAGATTGTAAAATATATTTTTATAACATATATATATATATATAGTTTTTATATGTATACATTTTTATACTGGTGTCTCTTACTGATTTCTCTAAACACCTTGTTCTGTCGCTCTGCTGGTCTCTGGTCAGATCCTGGAGTGCGCCCCCATGTGGCCACAGCTGGAGGATCTCTGTGTGGAGAAGAACAACATCACAGAGCTGCAGAGGTGACGCCCTCATTTACCTGACATTCAGACTGTACCTGGTGTGTTTGCGTCCTCACTCGAGGTCCGGACACCGAGTCCTGAACCTGTGATGTGTTTGATCTGTTTAAGGCCGGAGGGGGTTCTGCAGTCAGTGAGGAGTCTCAGCCTGTCCTCTAATCCTTTAGTGCAGGACAGCGTGCTCAGTATATCTGCTCTGCCCAGGTACTGTCCACAGCAGTGTGTGTGTGTCTGATCAGACTGTGTGTGTGTGTCTGATCAGGCTGTGTGTGTGTTCCTGAAAAGCTGAAGCTGGTGAAATGAACTGTTCTGTGTTGTTTGATTTCAGACTGGAGCAGCTGAACTTGTCCAAGACCGGACTGTCTGTCATTCAGTTTGATGACGCTGCTCCTGGTAATAACGATAATGATGATGATGATGATGAAGTTTATTTATATGACACAGGGTTAGGGTTCTGTCCGGTGAACCTCACACATCATGTAAGAAACGAGGTTTTTACAGAATAGGTGTGAAGCTGGTGATTGTCCAGTTTAAATGGTGAATCTTTGCTGTGTAGGATCTCACACAGCCATGTTTCCAGCACTGAAGACTCTCAACCTGGACCACAACAACATCACCGAGGTCAGTGTGTGTTCCAGCTGAAACACGAAACAACAATCAGATCAAACACACAGAACATTCAGCTGCCTCTGATCCTTTATCCCAAAGGTTTGTTTGTGTAGTGATGTCATCACACAGCTGGATTTTCCACATGTAATAAAATCAGGGCGTGTGTGTGGACAGGGTCTTATCAACCCGAAGTTTGACATGGTCAACATGAGCATTCAAAATAAAAGCATGGCAGCATAAAATGAGTTCATTACATATGTCTCTCTCCCTCTCCCTCTCTCTCTCTCCCTTCCTCTCTCTCTCACTCTCTCCCTCCCTTCCTCTCTCTCTCTCCCTCTCACTCTCTCCCTCTCACTCTCTCCCTCTCTCTCTCTCTCTCTCCCTCCCTTTCTCTCTCCCTCTCTCTCTCCCGCCCTCTCTCCCTCTCTCTCTCCCTCCCTCCCTCTCTCTCTCCCGCCCTCTCTCTCTCCCTCCCTCCCTCTCTCTCCCTCTCTCTCTCCCTCCCTCCCTCTCTCTC
>JBBMJY010000020.1:728221-748256 GCA_037833715.1 Toxotes lorentzi
CTCCCTCTCTCTCTCCCTCTCTCTCTCCCTCCCTCCCTCCCTCCCTCCCTCCCTCCCTCCCTCCCTCTCTCTCTCTCTTAGTGGTGTGTGGTGGACGAGCTGGCCAAACTTCCCAGCTTGGTTCAGTTTTCGTGTCGCAGTAACCGACTGGTGAGCGGCGATGGAAACCCCAAAACAGCCAATCAAATGCTGATCGCCAAACTGGGACAACTGGTCGTCCTCAACAGCTGCGAGGTGAGATGAGCTTGTGTGTGTGTGTGTGTGTGTGTGTGCTCAAGCTGACCTGTTGCCATGGTTTCCATCAGATACACCCTGAGGAGAGGAGGGGGGCGGAGCTCGACTACATCAAGATGTTTGGATTGGAGTGGTTGAAGGCAGGGGGGCGGAGCCAGCCCAGCGCCCAGTTCACCTGTCAGCACCCCCGTTACCAGAGCCTCATCGACAGTAAGTCACACTCACACGCGCGACAGGTCACGGCTCAGATGGCTGATCAGTGACTGTACTGACATCTAGTGGCAGCTACAGGAAACTACAACAGCAGACATGTTCTTCATGACCCTCAGGGGGTTTCAGAAAATTCAATGCTGGGATCTACCACCTGTCAGGTAACTTACAGATCACAGAGATGAGACCTGTGGCTGTTTAGGAGGCATCAACGAAAAACAATATTTCAGTTTTCAGCCACATTTATTGTGCTGCTTTTTTATCTACTGATGAAAAGTTCATTTAAATTTTTCATTTCTAAAAGACTCAGTTATTTTCCCATGAACTGAAAATAGCAGAGTCCCCGTTAAAAGACTTCAGAGATCCGCTGTGATGATCATTCAGTGTTGATGATGAAGATGATGAAGATCCTCTCGTTCTGTTTGTCAGAGTACGGAGCTCCGGAGGAAGGAGAGCTGAAGAAGCCGGAGCCGTTTGCTCTGAAAAATCAGCTGTTGAGTGAGTTCAGCTCTTACTGCTCTCTGATTGGCTGATATACACAGGACATCGATTAACAATAAACTGTGCAGAGTTCTCATCTCCTACATGAGTGAAACCACAGCAGGTAACATGCCGTTTGCTGAACACTGTCCTCGTCTCCTCACCAGAGATCACCTTTGTGTTTCCTGATGACGCCGACCGGAAGCAGATTGAGAAGAAAATTCCAGGTGAAACCGCAGAAACAACTGATTTGACTCAAAAGAATTCGGTCTCAGGATAATAGAACATCTCACAGCTGTACCATGTCACTGTGGGTCTGGGGTTTGTTCACTGCACTGAGTAAAGACGGGGATCGAACAGGAATATGTTCACGGAGCAGGATGGAAAAATAATTCTCAGCTGAGTTAAAGAGCGTGTGCTCTGTTCTGCAGCCACCATGGTTGTTCAGAAGGTGAAGGGGCTCCTGTACAGGCTGCTGAAGGTTCCTGCTGCAGACCTGAAGCTCACCTACACCAGCCCCAAGGTAACGCCTGCTCACACACAGCTGCACTTACACCTTCAGGAAACCGACGGGGAAAGTTGCTGATTCCACTGTGAGATATTTTCAGTTATTAACAACAAGCAATAACTTCGACCTTTAAACAATATTAGAACAGATCAGTCAGGCTGCAGTGGTTTCTGAGGACTCAGGAAAAGACCTCCGGGTCCTGGTCTGACTCGTCCTTTGTCCTCGTCCTCTCTGTTGATGGGTAAATGTTCTTTTCTCTCTAGATGGTGGGGACAGAGTTTGAGATCGACAGCGACCTGAAGACTCTGCAGTTTTACTCCATAGAGGATGGAGACCAGGTGCTGGTCCGCTGGTCCTGACTTGGACCAGGGGGTGAACTTGAGGTACTTCTGTGTTAGACTGAGATACAGCAGCAGACTGTGGACGCCGTCCATCTCTGTCCCTGTTGGAGAGGACGCACAGACTCACACTGAGAGGTGGATTTTCCAACAGGGATCCTCAGACTGGATCGGATGACACGGACATTAAACCTCACACGGAGAAAATCCGTGTTCAGAATAACACGCGGCAACGCTCGACTTCCTTCATGGATTCTATTTACAGTCATCGCAGAATCACACGCTCAAATCTACATGTGCAAAAACAAGTTCAGGGTTTAAGAAATAAACAACAGACAGACGTGTCACCGTTGATTTGTGAATGCTGACGCTTTGAGTTCATTCAGTTAAATGGAACAGTTCAGTCAGAGCTGTAAAATCTTACAACCATTAATGTGTAATAAAGCGTTTATTATCACACAGTTGGTTTCTGGTCCTTTCATTTAACCCAGCACAAAAAATGAATTCGTTTCCTCGACTCAGCAGTTTTAATACGTGTCCTGATCTTTATTAACTTCCCTTCACTGAAGAAGGCCGTGAGATACAGTCAAAAACTCCAGAAAAAACAAGTAAGTGAACCTTGAGTTTAGAATTATTTTCCCATAGATGTGTTTTTTCTTTGTGGTTAATCAGTGCTAAGCTGAGGCTAATACACGTAGACTACAGCTGTAGATGGAGGAATCCACTCGTTTATTTTGGATTTTAAAAGAATGGAGAAAATCTGACTTTAAAAATAAGGAGAGCCATTAGTTCGGTAACAGCACGAATACCACAGTGTAGAAATACCTCGTCACAAATCAGGAAAAGCTTCTTCTTTCTGCAGCGATCACAACTCCTGAACACGAGAGGAAAGAAAATCTGTCGACTGTGCTGCTGCTGCACAGAAGTAACATGAAATGACAAAGCAACGAGAGAAGACCGATGAGTGCATGTCACGAAGTATGAAGAGCAGTTTGAGTAATAATATAATAATATTATAATCAATCACCTTCATGAACATGACGTTAGCACAGTAACAATCCTACTTCTTGTTCAGCCCCCCTCAGGACCATGGAGGAGGTTGAAGACGTGTCTCAGGATGTTTTCTTCGGGACATTTCTGTCCTTAACTCTGTCTCTGTTTGACTCCACTGCACCAGCTGTGAATCCAAGATGTCTGCAGCTGTCCTCCATGATGGACGAGCCAGGGGCCACTTACAGGCTGCAGAGGGTGAGTGTATGATTCTCAGTGATTTCAGTGGAATAGTTAAGTGTGTTACCTCTGACCCCGCTCTTCTGGTTTTTCCCATGAAACACACCAGACTGATGTATTTAAAAAAGGTTTTATTGAGGCTGTACTGGCTGTTAACGTTCCGACATGAAGCACATAAATCCAGTCAGCAGGGTTTTTATTAACTGGTGTTTTTACATAAGGCACAATATTCTGTCTGACGCTTCTCCAGCAGTAATTTAAAAGAGTTAGAAAAAATGTAATCATGACAGGGCTGAAGCTAACGGTTATTTCAATGAATCCATTGTTTTGTCTCTAAAATGAGAGGAAAATGTGAAAAATGCTCAACAGCACAAAATCCAAAGATATTTACTGTCGTGACAAAGAACAGCGTCAGATCTTCATGTCTGAGAAGATAAAAACTGCAAATAGTGATACGAACAAAGATGGCAGCCCTGTGATTAAGCAGTTACAGGGACAGTAAAGGGTTGTGTACAGACCAGAGGTTTCAGGACAGTTTATGTAAAAAGAAAAAATTTATATCAGCTTCAAAATCCAGTACTGCTGGAGCAAAGTGCCATCTGTTAAAAAATGTATGAAATCATCTATCGGTAATCAAATCTCTTCTTTAAATTTGAATTATGCCTAAATTCCTCTGAAACAGTTTGATTAAATGAAATTTCGTTTTCATATTGGCAGTAATCGGCTTCTGTATTTGAAGGTTTCACACGTGTCTTTAAAAACACAGGTTTTTGTTAAAACAGACAGTTTCTTCTATTTTTGAAGAAAATGTCGATTTACGTCAGAAACGAATGATCACAATGAACGTAAATGATGTTTACATGAGACGTACATACAACCCAACAAACGCGAACACAGCCTGCACACACCTTCACAGTCGTCATCATCATCAGGTAGATCTCAGGCCAACATCAGCACCATTAAAATAATCAGAGAGTAACGTCTGTGGAGCAGGTAATTATTTACAAGTTCATATAAAAATACACAGAGTTTCAGCACAAACAGAATAAATCTCGTAAGTATTAAAGTTTTTCAGCTCTAAACTTACTCAGAAAACACTACTCTAACTTAAAGTTTGATTTAATGAAAAACCGTATTCAGTTTTACTGTTATTCACCTGAGAATCTGCTGTAGCTGATTCTCAGGTGACTCGACAGGAACTCCACGTCACGCCTGTGACGTGGAGTTCCTGTCGAGTCAGGAAACGTTTTTAACTGCACACAACAGATCGATGAAGTTGTTTTTATCTGAAACTACATTTTAATTTTCAGAGACTTCACTAGAATAATATCTGATGGTTTCTCACGTTTCTCTTTCAGACCACGTCTGTGAGAAATCAATGAGTTTTACATAAAAAATACAAAAAACAAAACCTGAAGTTCATCAGTCAGTTCCTGATCACGTGCTGCTTGAAAGGATCAGAAACCAGATCCGAACTCAGCAGTAACAGGAAGTAAGATCTCACCTGAAGTGACGTCATAAACACTGTGAGGTCTGAAAAGCTTTCAAAGGCCAAAAACGTAAAAAACGTAAGACTCTGAAATCATCGTAGAAATGTTCAATTCAAGTACGAAAAGTAGAAAACACTAAAACCCAGTTAAGCGTGTTTTTGTTTAGTTTGGTTTTTTCTCTCCCAGCCGCTGCAGCCTCACCGTGGCTCCGCGGACTCACAGGTTTCTCTCCTCACATCGACCGTCGGCGGCGTCCGGGCAGCGGCAGGTGAACCCGCCGAGCCGCGGCAGGCACAGGTGAGAGCAGCCGCCGTTGTTGGAGCAGTAGTTATAGGCTGAGAGGGAAGAGAAGGGAACAGTGTTGGCGAGTGATTAACCTCAAATCTTCAAATGACGAACTGATTGTTTGAATCTTCTGTCAGTTAATCAACTTGTTGCAGCTCTGACGCTGAATTTCACGTTTAATGTCAACATGTTCTACACCTGCAACACGCTGTTTTGATAATCAGTGCATCACTGATTGATTGATTGATTGATTTTTCAGGCAGGTGGGAAACATTTTTCTTTTCTTGGTCCTCAGTGACTGTTGAATATTTGACTCTTTACTCTGAGTCTGTCTTACTTCACTGCGTTTTGCTGTTTTAGAAACTGATCGGCTGATTGATCGGTTATTTGCAGCCCTGTCATCTTCACATTTTACCCATGAAACCAAAGTTTACGTTTCTCTTTGCCATCAGTCCTGATGTGTTCAGACTGCAAACAGCTGAAACTGGATTTAAACCTGAAGTAAGGTGTTAGTGTCAGTGCCTGCAGTTATCTGTAGTTCAGGGTCATCACCACTGTAACTAACCCAACTGGTCACATGTCTGCTCAGAGCCAATCAGAGACAGAGTAACACCTACTTCTGTCTTATTGTCCATTCTTTTTAAAACATCCTGTGGGATTGTGAACATGTGGATCATATGTGTGGAAACTCCACAGATCAGACCACCGCTGACCAGAAACACGACCACAGGAAGATTCACTGAAACATGTTGCCAAGTAAAACAGAGATGTTGAGTGTGGCTGCAGCTTTAACAGGAGGGACAGTTGATCAGTGGCAGCTGAAACTCATCAACCCATCGGTGTTACAGAGGAAGCAGCAGGTGGACGCAGACCCTGAGGCTGGGTCTCTGTATGATTCAGGGCTCAGAGCCAGCTGTGAGTCTCCATGTCCACAGCTGGTTTCCCTGAGGCCACTTTACCGCAGCGTTCCCACGCTTCTCTCCATTACTGTAGCATGCTTTATCTTTATTAATGCTGTTTGCTCCTGGTCTGTAGGCTCGCATCAATCTTTATTTAGTACCCACATCAGAAACGGAAAATGAGTCGTACCTTGTGGACACTGCGTGGGCGTCGTGGTGATGCCGTACAGCCGAGATCGTTTCTGCGGCAGAAACTCTTCCGTCTCTTTCTCCGAGTGACGGTCCACCGCGATCACCGCCTCCCTGTACAACAGCCCAGAGAGTCCCGTAAACATTTAGCATTTAGCTTCTGATGAACACCACCGTTAAACACACTGACAGTTCCAGTCAAACAGCAGAGCTCGAAATGGCAGCGTTTACAGTTCACTCAGTCTTTGAGCCTGTTGATGGAAACGTGACTGAAGGTTTGTGATTTTATTTTCAGAGAAGCGCCAGCAGAGAATTTATGGAGGATCCTTTTGTTTCTGGTACAAATTCTGTGTAAATTTTCCAAACTGCTGGTGATGGAACTGTTTTTACTGCTGAGAAGCTGTTGACTGTGTAGACGAGTGTCTGTGTTTGTCGGTCTGTACCTCCTCCAGTCGGTGTAATACAGGTTCCTTCCAAACGAGACCAGAGCGAAGGGATACTGGATCCCGTCCACGATCTGCCGCCTCAGCCGCCGGTGAGGATCCATACACTCCACCTTACGAGTTCCTGCAGAGCAGTGAAGAAATCAGCGGTGAGGACAGAAGGTTTCACTCTGAGTGACTCTGAGGAAGGTCACTGACACCAGGTGCTTCTCACCTGCATCGGCCCAGCACAGCTGCTGGTTATCGGGGTCAAAGGTCAGACCGTTGGGAAGCCCCAGGTCATCATTCACCAGGACGGTTCGCTCTGTCCCGTCCATGTTGGACATCTCAATTTTCGGCCCGTCTCTGTTCCAGTCTGCCCAGTACAGCCGCCTGAAGCCAAGAGAACCAAACCAGTTAGAACAAACCCACCATTATATTAGCCCCGCCCCCTCCACAGCAGTCAGTCCGTCTGAGATCAGCTCTGTTATTGATTTGGATCTGAACAGATACATGAAGCTAGTTTCTCTGGGACTCACCCGTACGCTGGGTTGGTGACGATGGGTCGAGGGTTGATCAGGTCGGTGTCAAACAGGACTCGGCGCTGGCTGCCGTCCAGCTTGGAGACCTCCACGGTGTCTCGCATGGAGTCGGTCCAGAAGAGGAGACGGGACACGTGGTCAATGGCGATGCCTTCGGGACTCTGCAGCTCTGCAGACGGGAGTCATGGTTCACGCGATTCAGCATTTTATAAAACTGTGCTCATCAAACTTGTGCTGTTTTTGAAGTAGATCTAGAAACTAGATCGGACCTGGAGCAGAATATCTCGACTGCAGGCATGAAACTTTTCACATTTTTCTCTAGCGACACCTTCAGAACACATTTTACATTTTTATCTCCACTGCTGCTGACTGTGGTTAAAGTTCACTTTGTGGGCACTTGCTCTTATTAGTGGCTCAGCAGACGCCGACACTCATGAACTCTGAGCCTGGGCTGTTTCTGTGGTCGCTCAGTTTCCTCAGTCTTGACGTCTGTGGTACCTTTAGTGACGACGGGGATGATGTCTCCTCCGCTCAGACTGGCCTTGCTGATCGCCGGCCCGGTGATGTCGGTCCAGTAAACCATCTTCTCCACACAGTCGTAGGCCACGGCGATCACCACCCGGTCCTGAGGGGAAACACAGGAGGAGACAGACGCTTTCATTCATCTGGAGACGTTTTCAAAGAGTCTTCTGTCTGAAGTGACGGAGCGTCGGCGACCCGTGTGGCTCCAGGACGCCGACACTGACGCAGAGCTCTGTGTTCAGCTGCCGTACATTAACGCTGTATGACTGATGAGTTCTGGCTCCAGAACAGAGAAGAAAAGAGCTCTGATGCTGAAATCTGCTGAAGAACAATGTGAGGCTTGTTTCTGAGGAGACAGCGACGCTGTGAAGTGGTTTAACTACATTCATGACCAACAGTGACTCTGTGTGACTCTGTGTGTTCTTCAGCATCTTGACATACGACGACCACGTTACCGTGTGGTTACACAGCGATCATTATTGTCACCATGTTCCCAGATCTGTGTGTCGCTCTTTGAAATTTCGTGTAACGATGTGTTGGACGACAGACTCATAAAAATGGCGTCAGCACTAAGATCGCCTCGTTAAAGTCTTACAGGGATGTGCAGCAGAGGTTTGGCCTCCTCCTTCTTCATGTTGTATCCGTCCAGAGGAACGTGTTCGATTTTCCCGCTCTGAGCAAACAGCAGGTGTGTTCCCGGAGCGACGGGGTGAACATCAGGCCGCGGTGTCGGACCCACAGGAGGAGGAGTCACTACCTGGTTGATACCTGTGTGCAGAGGAAAGTTGTCGACCGATTGTTCATGTGATTTTATAGTGGGGACAATATTTCTGTATGAACAGTGTAAAAGACAGAGACAGTTTAATCAGAGGACTGAGCCGACTCACACAGGGGAGCGCTGCTGGGTCCGGTCCGGGTGTTGGGGATCTCCTGACCATTGGCGTCCACACACCAGCACTGTCCGTTGCTGGCGTGGCACTGCGTGGGCTCGTAGGCTCCGTGTTCGTCACACTGTGGGACGTACAGACCGACGGCCGGACGAGGACGGAAGAGGGAGAAGAAACCGGAGCCTGAGGAGGCGGAGGCCTGGGCGCTTTCTCTGTGACGCTCGCACTGGGTCTTCTCCCGCTCTGAGGACACCACAGAAAGAATTTAATACTTTTCCTTGTTTTATATTATTGTGATGAACTGTGATGGACATTTTTCAGCAGGTTATTCAAGGAAATAATTTCACCAATAATTAATAATAAAGTATTAATAATAATAAACTAATCACTTGTTGCTGTCCTCCTAATTTAATTCCACTTTATTTAAAATGTCCTCCCTCATGAGCAGACAGGTTTCTGTACGTGGCAGCTGCACATGAACGTGTGTGAGCTGTGGAGAGAACCACAGATTAAAGACGAGCACGAGGCCCTTCATCTCTGCGGTCACATCCAGGGGCCACATCGACATCTGGAAGAGCCTCTGCTCTCGTCACACTCTCATCCTCGAGGGTATCTGCTATCTGCGAGATCAGCCACGGACCAGACATAACAGTCCTGTCTGACAGACCGTGTCCTCACAGAACCACGTCTGCTCCCAACAATCAGCCAGAGACGAACCACGAAAAAACAAGAAGACCCTGAGAGAGGGGCGCAGATCAAAGACAGGCCATCGAGACAAAGGCAGACAGCTGCTTACAGTAAGAGACGCTGTGACAAGTGTTGACAGGGGACACATAATGATGCCTTTCAGAGGCCAGGCAGGTCATAAAAAGGATGAAAATATGACAAAACTCTGGAGCAGAGGAGTGAAGCTGTAATTAGCTCTCAGCTCTCAGCGGCTGACACCTGGAATCACTGAGGGAGTCTGCAGCTCTGGACCGATGCCAAACCACTGACAGACAACAACAACAACAACAACAAACCAGACAGAAAAACCCAGAGGTGTCGAAATCAGAGAACAGCGTCTGAATACGACAAATCAGGTCAGGACAGAAAAGAATCCAGAGACTTTGACTTCAGTAAAATATCAGAACAACAGTTTGAACAAAGCAAAGGTGTAAAAGCATCAGGAGAAAAAATTAACTCCGGTATCCAAGTAAAACGAGCAGACTTTGATTTTGCTGCTCGTCATGGTTTATGACCCTGAACAGACCTGGGGCTGCGGAGTGGACGCAGCTTCCACCATCAGCCTCAGCTGTGCATCATCAAGTGTTTGTTGAGTCTGACGTGAAATCTGTTTACGCTCTGATCACTTCACCGGCGTCCTTCACCTCGTCTCAGCCTTCAGCTCCGCCATTTTACAAAGATAAATGTTTAAACTCTGCAGAGTTTACAGCTTCCATTAGTCTGAAAAGTCAGTGGAGCCACGTTCAGTCTGTATGAGCTGACACACACACACACACACACACACACACACACACACACAAACAGCCAAACACAAACAGGAGAATCTGCTGTTTCACATTTTAACCCCTTCACTAAAACTCTTTTTTCTCCAGATGGTTTGAGCAGGTTTGGTGAATCTGATGTCCGAGTGTACCCGAGGACGTGGGACTGCACTGGAATCCGTCGCCGTGGAAACCAGGACGGCACTGGCAGGTGTAGGAGCCATGCGTGTTGGAGCAGAAGGCGTCGCGGTGGCATCGATCCTGCTGACACTCGTCCACGTCTGAGCAAAAAGAAAGGAAGATGAAGACAAATACAAACCACTGAGGCTGCCATGATAACAGTGGTGCTTTAAGCTAAATGCTAACATCAGTATGCTAACATCAGTATGCTAACATCAGTATGCTAACATCAGTATGCTAACGTCTCGTTCTCACCCAGACTGCATTAACCTCTATAATCTGTTTACTCCCTCAGTGTCACTGGCTTCAGACAATAAAGCAGAAAGTTTCTAACTCAGTTTCTAACCATGAAAAGGACGAGTCCATTAGATTTCAATGACCCCATGAGCTGCACAGCTGTAAGGCAGGGTTCTACATTTCCTGTCCAAGTGGAAGCATTTCCTGTCCCCGGGGCCCTCAGAGCTGACTTATGTTTGACTGAGGAAACCGACTGAACTGATCCTTCGGTGTCTGTGAAACTCAGACACTGCTGCTGTTTTATGTGTCACAGGTTGTAAAGGCAAACCTGAGACATGACACCTGAGAGCTCCACAGTCCAGTTCTTTTTCACACCAGTCACAGACAAAGTAAAAGTTCAAGGGTTTGATTCAGTGATCGTTCTGTAGCTGATAATGATGAAGTCTTAACACTGAAGTCTGCACCAACACACGCAGCTGATAAACTCTGTGAACTCACCCCGACACGCCCGGCCGTCACCCACAAAGCCCGGCAGGCAGGAGCAGACGTAGGCCGAGCCTCCGGCGTAGCTGCACACAGCTCTCCCAGGAACGTCACAGTCATGACTTCCTCTCTGACAGTGATCCACCGGACGGTTCTCCGCTGCAGGACCGGACAGACCACATGTTACCGAGACACACAGAGGGATTGTGTGCGAAATGTCATTAATGGTTTTTATTCTATTATTGACTGAAGAAGCATAAAACTCCAGATATTTCTAAACGCTGAGTTTCATGAGTGAAGTGTTGTCCTTCTGGGCCACCGTACGAATCAGTGACACCTGCTTCAGCTCTGTGTTTTCACTTTAGTCACACGTCCTCATTCAGGACCGTGTTCAACGGGTCTGAAATGTTCCGTCTCTAATGGAACGAGTGGAACGTTCCATTAAATAAAACCTTTGTTTATGTCTCTTGGCGGCGTTTAGAACATCTGTATGTGCAACAAAGCACTCTTTGAACAAAGTCACACACAGGAACGACACACTCACAGCTGTCAACACACACACACACTTAAACATACCGATGCAGGTCCTTCCGTCGCTGGCGAACACGAAGCCGCTCAGACACTCACAGCGGAAAGTTCCGGGCTGATTACTGCAGACAGCGTCGGGTCCACAGACCCGGGGAGTCTCCCTGCACTCGTCAATATCTGCCAGGAACACATCAGCATGTTCTGAATGATTTATGGAAGTGATCGTGGAAAATTCAATTCAATTCCTTGTGTCGTCTGATGTTTGACATGGAAAGAAAAACCTGCAGCAGTAAGACTCGTTGCCTGTAGGTGGCGTCAGTTGGACCTGAACTGCTGGTGAAAACACGAGTTCTGTTCGCGCTGCTGCACATTTCATGTTTTCTGTTTGAAGTTTTTGATTCATTTATTTATTATTCCTTCTTTTTTATTCCTGTTTTTGTGTTTTTACTTGCTTTACTTTGCTTAGTAACAAACAGCATAATCACAAAAACATGAACTTCACCACTTTTCACACGTACAACTCGGTTGTGTTACCGTGGCAATAGCGTCCGTCTCCAGCGAAACCAGCAGCACATTCGCAGGTGAACTGGAGACCTTCACCTGGTCTGCACACAGCGTTGATGTCGCAGCCATGTCGGCCGGTGAAACACGGATTCTGCTCTGGAAGACTGCCTGTCAGAAAGAAAAACCAAAAACATCAGAAAGAAAACGAGAGACAGCTCCATACATAAGTGAACCAGGTCTCGTTAACAAACGTGGCCTGACTCAGTCTCTGTGATGCTACATGAAAAAAAGGCTGAAGATGATCTGTCTGAATTTTTTTGACCCATAAACCGTGTGGTAAAGATCCCAACCTGAGCAGACCCACATTTTGGACCCGCGACAACCTCTGGTTTGGCTTCGTGTCGTGTAGTTAGTTGGGATTACGCTCAGACCCAACTGGAACCACTATTTTGGGATGCATGTTCTCGAATGTGCTGATGTGGATTTCAGAGGTCAAACATGGCCTCTGACGACAGCTCAGGCTGTCTAAAATCACATCTCAGCTCTGAAAGCCACGTCCGCTCAGTGTTTGACCTGCTGAAACAGACTGTTCTGTCCAGCTGCCTGTCCACAAAATTTCACCTTTAAAATCTTAATCTTTTTTAAAATTTCAATGAATAACAAAAAATCCTCTATCACATGTTCCCTACACCACGTCTTCAAATACGTCGTTTAGTTTAACCACCAAAATGTTGGAGCAAAAACTGTTTTCCTGGTTTTCCACTGTAGTTTAACTGAATATTTTTGGTCGGAATAAACCAGACATAAGAGGACATCCCGCTCTGCTGTGGGACCATGTGATCAACAATCTTCACTGTTCTCTCATGTTTCATGGAACAAATGATTTACTGAGAAACTAAGAGAGTAAAAAGGCTCGACGAGCAGGAACCATGTAGTCGGTGTCTTCTTGTTCCCATCATGCAGCTGAACGTTGGAGCTCCGTGTTTGAGGTTTCCTCCTCACAGGAAACACGACCCAGATGTTCCACCTTTTGCCATCAGACTCCAGCTGAGTTGTGTTTGCTTGTGTAACTGTGAGCGCCTGAGCATCCCATCAACAGCCCCCACCTGTGCTGTTACCTTTAACCCTCCCTTTTATTTAAAAAAAAAAAAAAAAAAAATGCCCTTCTCCCCAGGATCTCCTCCCCACCGTAGACTGAGGCTGGTATCTCTATGACCTCATTCACTGACCTTTACCCCCTGCCAACGCTTTCACAGCCTCTGCAGCTTACAGCTGAGGAAATACAGCCCCTACCAACAGATGACTGTTTATCTTTCTTTGATGTTCCACTGCAAACACCAGCGAGGCACTAAAGGAGGCTCGTTTCAGTGCATTCCTCTGAGTCACAACAAATCTCTTTACTCTGACCTGACTGTCCCTGATGGACGACGGGACGCACGAAACGCCTCCTATCTATCGATTGGTAAAAGTTTCTTGCTTAATTCTTTGGTGGATAAAATGTCAGAGAAATATTAGTCCAAATTTCTTGTTTTGTCCAAAGACATTCAGTTTACCGTGACAGAAATCTTCATACGGTATCTCAGAATCGACTAATCCACTGATCAACTCGTCAAAGCAGTGCATGATGTTGAGGCTTAATGTTTTTTATATTTTAGACAGTTTCCTCTTATTAAAGAGACCTCCAGTCCTCCCCCCTTTTTAAATAAAGTTTCATCCATTTCAGGCCTGCAGAGCAGTTTGAACTCACTGTGGACGGAGCCGATCCTGTTGCTCATGGCGTAGCGGATCAGATGGTTGTCGGCGTCGAACATGACAAAGATCTGATCCACGCTGAGCTGCTGGGTGGCCGGTGCTGCCTCAGCAGTTTCGTCGTGTGGGCAGCTCTGGAAGGTGACAGTCTGACGCCACTGGTAGCTTCTGGTCTGGACAGAGCCGTCAGGGGAAGTGATGGTGTAGTCGCGGTTGGAGGAGGAAGTGATCACTGAAAGGAGAGGAAGCAGAATGAATACCCCAGCGCAGCAGACTTGTGCTGACCCACTTTGGTTGTTAGTTGTTCTTACAGTTCCTGTCGTACTGGTAGATCTCTTTGTACGGGCTGATCTGGACGGAGGATCCCAGCGGGATGGCTGGCACACGTCCCTCCAGCTCCGTGCTCACCACCAGGTGGTCGTGTTCGTCGATTCCTTTAAACTGCTGCTTGATGCTCAGACGCTCATTTCCAGGCTGGAAGATCACCTCGGTCTGCCGGGAAAACACACCACCTGCAAGGACGTGAGAGAAAACGCCGCCACGGACACATTAACCCATTTACTTTGACCCAGACAGACGGCAATTAACACAACAATCAAAAAAACGTCTCTTCACCAAGTAGACTGAAGCCGTTCTGGTAGCCCGGCTGCTCCAGGGCGAAGGCCCAGCCAATGACGCCTCCCAGGGAGGACAGCGGTTGCAGGGAGGGGCCCACACTGTCAGGGATGTTGCTGATGGCCACGTAGGCCCGTCCATCATTGGCCACCACGTATGAGTGCAAGTCGTTGTTACTGAGCACCGTGGGTGAAGGTGAGTTGCCCACAAACACTCGGCCATTCACCTTTCCATTCATCCTCTGTGGTTTTCCTGGAAATCAACAAAGATTTGATAATTAATACAGAAGTTGTGTAGTTCTAATTAAGGATCAGAGCCACTAACAGACCAGTGAGTAAAGTACAAATGTCCAATATTCTCTAGTGCCAGTTTTTCAGGTGTGAAGAACTGCTGTTAGTCTTTGCAGTGATTCTGAACCTGGGGATCAGGACCCCTCCCGTAGTTTACAGCATAAATATGAAGGATTTATGAGATGCACCATGGGAGAAGTGCGACACAAATTTGAATTCTTATCTTCAATCTTTGTTTTTTGTGAAAAAAAATTATACTGTTATCTATTTAGGCCTTAAAATCTATTCAAATGAGACAATATGCCACGTTTAGAGTCAGCTGACATGTGTTGGATGGACTAAACAGGCAATTTGATTGGGCCACAGGAAGTGTACGACAGGTACAATCTGCCTTTGGTTACTTTATCACCCAGAATGCTTCTCACCTTCTGCAACACAGTCCTTTCCATTACCATAGAAACCAGGCCTACAGTGGCAGCAGTACCCGTTGCTGTAATCCCGGCAGTCAGCAAAAGCAGAGCACTTGTGCCTGTGGTGGGCACAGGTCTCCGGATTGTACCCAAACACTGTGAAAAGAAGTGAAGAACGTATCAATCAGCTCAGCTTCAGTGAAAATAAACTCCTTGTTGACATCAAGCACAAACGTTTTGAGCATTAGTGATTTACCATTCACGTTCAGATCTTCATCTTCATCCACCACAACAATCTGGGGGTGCTGGGGCTGGGAATGAGGTGGCACTGGTTGGACTGGGTTGGCGTATTGTGTTTGGACTGGATCAGGGTCAGGGTACCTTGATTGGTCTGGAGAGTATCTCCGTTCACTGGGTTCAGTGATGGTGCGTCTTGGTTGCAAAGGCTCAGAGATGGGGTATCTGGTCTCAGTTTGGTCAGGGTACTTTGGTTGAACCCTTTCAGGGCTGGTGAATGTTGGTGTGACTGTCTCAGATTCTGGGTATTCCGGCCTAAACTGGCGTGGTTCCTCATAATCCAGCTCTTCAGTCTTTGGTTTGGTATACCCTGGTGTAATGGTCTCAGCTTCTGGCTCTTCAGGCTGTGGTGTGGGATATTCTGGTGTGACGGTCTCGGCTTCTGGGTAATTGGGTTGGTACTCTGTGGGAGTCTCAGTGGGAAACTCCTCTTGTTCTAATGGTGCTGCTTCAGTTGTCATCGTTGTCTGGGTTTCGTAGGTTGAGAAGTCCACCTCCTGTTGCTCATCGCTCTGCCTTGGCAACATGGTCACTGGAGGTTCAGTGGTAGCCTCCTCCTCCTCCCCAGGAAGGCTTTGGACCATTCCTGGTAGGATGGAGGCACCGATCTCATACACCCAAACTCCTTTTTGTCTACAGTTCGTCTTTCTGGTTGGACACAGGAAGGAAGAAAAATCTGTGTCAATGAAAGGACAGTTTTTATCTGAAAGTGGATGGTCTCATTAGATCTACGTTCTTTACAGTGGAAAACATACGCAGTGAAATGCAAACCAGCAGATTCTGTCTTCTATCAGGTCTTCAGGTCTGAGCTGTTTCTGGAGAAATCTGATCTTTTCAAGTTCTTAGAGACTTCGAAACAGTTTCATCCAATAAACTAAAATATTACCACTTTTGAAAATACTGTTTATTGGTTATGTGAACAACTTCTGCAAAGTCTAATTTCATATTAGCATTCAAATTACACCAGTTCCGATCACGAGGGCAACAGTATAGTTGTTTTTATTTTGGTACAGTTTTTGGTATGTTAGTTTTCTATTACCCACTATAATGTCTCTGCTCGCAAAACTTCCACCACTACTTTCCACTGTACTGAACATTAATTTACAGATTTGTTGTCTATGAATCTTCATCTATAAAATCGTTGTAAAAGTCATAAAATGTGAATCACATTTTGTGTATTTTATATTTTCAAGCACAAAACAAACATCACCAACTGTCAACCAGAGGCACCGGATTCATACTCTGTAAGTTCTCTAATGGAGGTCTCGTTGTCGGTGGTGGTTCGGAAGTATGTCCCCTGTTTGGTGTTCCAGAACCAGCCCTGCACAAGTCCTTCATTGAAGCCAGCCTCGAGGACCTTACTCTGCCCCCCAACAGATGTGGAAAGGAACTGCAGGCCATCTCTCGGGTACAAGAGGATGGCACAGGAGGACGACTCCATGGAGGCCACGACCAGCTGGAAGGTGTTTCTCTGAAAGTACAAATGAGATGTTGTGGAGTGGCAGTTCTGGTCCTTGGGTGGCACATTTCTTCAGTTCTGATTTTCTATGCTGGGTGGTAGTGATTTACAAAGATACAGAAGGTGCAGCCTTGTGCCACAGACCATCAGAAAACCGTCTCAGTCCTGACACTTCACCCAGAGAGTTTCTGATCTTTGGAAGAAGATGGTCATGTTATGGAGGAAAGTAACTGTCTGTTACTTGGACAGTTTCAGCGTTAGCTTCTTCACTGATGTAACCTCTGTGTCTCTGTGTTCAGTGGACAGAGTTGTCTGCGATGTGCTAGCTTGATGCAGTCACTGGGGCTAATGTTAGGCAGGCTGTTGATGGCCAGTAAATACCTCCTTCATGTTAAACCACAATGTCTTTGTTTCTATTTCTAAATACAGAAGTTGAGACATGGATGTGGAAACCAGTGCATGATAAGACAGCTGTGCTGTGGTCCTGGAGGACCAGAAAGACCTACAGGAGTAGAAGAGACATGTCCTGGAGATAGCTTCTGTTACATAAATAAAATCGACTTTTCACTGGCTGCACCTTTATCATAGCATCACTGACCAGCTGAGAAAATGTGTGGAGACAGTGAACAGGCTTCAGACCATGAAGGAAGGCACCGCAGACTACAGGGAGTGGACATGATAGCCTGACCACCTGTGGAATATCTGAGTGAAATATTTGGTGACAGAAAAGTGATGAATCACGGTCTTCCCTCTGAAGAGTCCTTTATCTGCCCTGCACAGAGGCTGATACACAAGTGTTTAGGTAGAAAACAAAAAGGGAGCACATGGTACTTCCTGAAACACTCACAGCACAATGATGCTCTGAGGAGGGACGAGGAGTAATGAAGCTCTAATGCTTCTAGTGTGGCTGCTTTAGTGTTGCCTGTTGATTTCTTTTAGTTTTTTGTTTGTTTGTTTGTTTTGGAAAATTATAATTGGATCAGATGTATTCTGTGGTACTGGATCGTATTAGATTGAACAGGTGTAACATAGTGTAACACAAGTTACATATGTCTGACCAAAGCTGGAGTTTTGGGGCCATACTAGAGAAGAAAGGTCTGATCCAGGACACAGACTGTCACTGACTGTCCAGCTGGTCAGTCTGCCACTATCCAGACACGTCTCAACAAGTACTGGATGGACTGTGATGAAATTTTGTACAGACATTTGATATGAAATAAACCATCCTCTGTCAACATGGCTCACCTTAGCGTCCAGTCCGTCCCCTCGTCCAGACGTCCCCTGGGCCGCCATGTTCACCCAGGTAACGATGAGGACACTGGGGGGCCCCACTACTTCGTCTCTGGGGAAAGCCTGCCTGATGTGCTCACTGGCTCGACTCAGTACGTCTGGGCTGCTGTCCTGCCTGAAGAAGACCTTCCCCCGGCCGTCACTGTTGTCCAGGTCTCCCAGCAGGGCTGCGATCATTTTGAAACTGGCAGGCATCTTCCCCAGGTACTCCCTCTCAGCCGGAGGCTCGCCAACAGCCACAAACCCGTTAGTGTTAATCTGGAACAGGAGGCAGATTTATAGGTTTATCTATTAATAAAGTATATTTATAATTCCTGTGGAGCATGAACATGTTGGGCGGGGCTAAGAGGAACGAGAGACTGAATAAAAACGCTGAGCTCACTGAACCATCAGTCAGCACTGACCTCAGATCAGTGCACTCACTCACGCTGAGCAGCAGACAAGCTCCACCTGCTCTTATTATTATTTACTAAGACATTATGGGACTGTGCTTCCCAGAATAACACACTCATACACAACAAGCGACTGCCCTCAGCACAGACTGGAGTCTCAGACACGCACACGAAACTGACCCTTGAAAATCTGACCAGATGTGCGGTTCATTTGTGTGAAAAGGTTTTCTAGATTTACTCTGAGACGTCTGGAGAGAAATCCTGCACCTGTTTCTCAGTCTGCTCAGTTAAATGGGAATCTTATATAATTTTTACAGGAACAACTGACTGAAAGTTTCCGTCCTGTACAAACTCAGATCTCCTTCAGTAAAGAACCAGCACCTGGTGCACGGCACATCCTGTACGCAACAAGGAGGATGATGTGAACACGGCTCGGGTCTTAGAGTTTGTTAATAAAGTTAGGATTTTGAAGACCCCTGAGCAAAATGTGTGTGACTGAGGGAGAATCCAGGTGTTTTAGATGAAATCCACGTGAATGTGGACTTGGCCTCAGTCTGGTGTCTCTGCTGTGAGACGTGTTGTGTCTGCTACTGATGTTTGACTCAGGCCTCGAACGCGTCACGTAAACTCCTGCGTCTTATCTCACCATGTTCATCCTAAACACTGTCAGAGGCCGAGACACAGAACAGCTGCTCTGAACTGAGACGAGCTTCATGCTGCCAAAGACTCGTCGAACATCCACCACAAACCAAATCTAATTATTTTGATGAAGCTGCACCCGTCATTTTAAGATCATGTCAGGCCTCAAGACCCATCTGAACCTTTTCAAAACATCAATGTGAAACAGCACCTGTTCACCCAAACACGCCCAGAACCTAAAACCTGAGCAAATTAACCATGAAACCATCTGCACAGGTAGATTTTTAAATACAGTAAAACTGAATGGAAACTGTGACAGATCTCTCACTTCATCACTCTGGGCTCAAAATGAACAAAATGAACCTGAGTCTGGTTTTCAACCAACGTCAAGCTGCACAGTCTGATGGAGGCGGTTTGTGCAGGAAGTTCAGTAATAATTCACAAACTTTTCCACCCGCGCCGACGTCCTGACAGAACGATCCAACAACGAAAAATGAATGTTTACAAGCGACCAGCAGTGAAGAGTTCAAAGGTCAGAGCCTGAAAAGAGATGAACGAACAGCGCCTCTGTAAAGCCTGGAGTGTCCCCACCCCCCATCCCGTCTCTGGGGGTGAAAGCCGAGATCTGCCGGCAGGTATCAGACTTTAGAGGAGACCTTTGAGTTCACAGACACCGGGTCTTAAGATTCACACACTGCCAAGCGAGTCAGTCTGTTTCCTCCTCAGTCAAGTGTAAAAACCTTTTTTGCAATTATTCAAGATTTTTTCATATTTCTGGTTTTTAGGCACAGAATGAATTCACCTCCTACTGAAAACAAACTGAGAGAAGAAACGCTGACGTACACGAAGAGGAAACATTAACACGTCAAACTAACAGAAAGGTCGGGTTTCCATCACACTCTTCATCACGATCTCCATCACACTCTTCATCACGCTCTCCATCACGCTCTCCATCACACTCTTCATCACGCTCTCCATCACGCTCTCCATCACGCTCTTCATCACGCTCTTCATCACGCTCTCCATCACGATCTCCATCACACTCTTCATCACGATCTCCATCACGCTCTTCATCACGATCTCCATCACGCTCTTCATCACGATCTCCATCACAATCTCCATCACACTCTTCATCACGCTCTCCATCACGATCTACATCATGCTCTTCATCACGCTCTTCATCACACTCTTCATCACGCTCTCCATCACGATCTACATCATGCTCTTCATCACACTCTT
>JBBMJY010000020.1:748356-775896 GCA_037833715.1 Toxotes lorentzi
GCTCTCCATCACACTCTTCATCACGCTCTTCATCACGCTCTCCATCACGATCTCCATCACACTCTTCATCACGCTCTTCATCACGCTCTTCATCACACTCTCCATCACGCTCTTCATCACGCTCTCCATCACGCTCATCTTCTTCTTCTGCAGTGGTTTAACAGCAGTGACTGAGAGTCAGCCTCTGATTGGTGGACTGAAACACTCTCGTGTTTTGTAATGTTGGACGTATGTGCTGCATGTATGTGATACTTTGAGCAGTTAATGACCAGGTTCAACATGTAATCACACATGTTCTGTTTGAGCCAGGAGGTCGCTGACATCACACATGTCCGACCCCTGAGATCATCATTATCAGTGTGAGAACAGCGGAGGCAGGAAACACTCTGAGGGCTGCCATCTGGTTTTGGAGGACAGATGTCTTGCGTCTATACGTTCCAGATGTGCCAGCCCCACGAGGACGCTGCACTTCCTGTTAGAGATCGAGTGCACGATGGGGGAAAACCTCTGCAGCAGCAAGAACTGGAGCCGAGCCAGGACATTTTACTTTACGGTCGACTGCGGAGTTTTCGATCTTGAAGCTGCTTTGAATGTAAAAGAAATCTGGGAGCTTCACTGAGGGACTGATAATTACTGGGGAGGCAACAGGATGTCAGTCATTCTGGGAAGGGGGGCCAGTTACAGACACTTAAAAGGGGGGGTGGGTCCTTCATAGACTACAGCCCCACAGCAACCAATTAACTTCTTCACACTGCAGGAAATCCAGCAAAGGAGGCTGAGAGACACTGACAGCTGCCAGTCTGACGTTTTACTCTGAAAATCAGAATGTTTCACACGTGGAAATTCAAAGTGCAAAGAAAATAAAGAACAGGAAGTAGAAAAATAAAATAACTACGAGACCAAAATAAGCAAGTAGAAGTAAAACCAGCAGTCGTGAGTCGTTGATTAAAGTCCACAATATGAAGCGTGATGGACGGAACGAACAAAACATGAATGCTTTTGGTTCTCTGGACCGGCGGCATCAGAAATAACATGCAACACGAACGCGACCGGAGCGAGACCTTCACCGAGTCCCGTCCACTTCCTGCAGAGACACTGAGGTCTGTGTGGTCTGAACCCTGTTGTTTTAACAGGGGGATGGAAAACAAATGGTGCAGTGACTGGAACAGGGAAGAAAAAACAGTCGACATGGACGAATCAGGACGTCGAGGCGGTTCAGCAGCTTCTGCCAATTCCCAGCAACTTATTCGACAACGTAGAGAAAAGACAAAGGTCTGAAACAGCTGTTTATACATGTGATACAGCATCAGTTTGACTTCCTGTTACTGTTTTCATGAACTTAATCTCCATGTTTAGACTTTTTACATTAGGATCTGGATGTTGGACGTCTGGATTCCTTCTGTCACTTTAAACTTCAAACTGAGGAATCTGGAACTGGGCCACAGCTTTGGTGTCTGTGCTTCAGTGGAGGAGAGTAACAGCTAACTGTTATTTTCTTGATTAGCTGGTTTATAAAATGTCTAAAACCGTTCGAATTTCGTTCCCTTTACAATCACATGACAAAGAAAAGCACCAAATAATCACATCTGAGAAACTTTAAGCAAATAGTGTTTGAACTTTTTGCTTGAAAAGAGATTAATCAATTATCAGAATAGATTTATTTATAGTTACAGATGATTTCTGGACAACAGCTCGTTTAGTCCATAAATTATTTTTTTTAAAGCTAAAAAAATGCCGGTTTCCCCACTGTGACGCCTTGTTGGACAGTTTGGACGTGTGTCCAAAACCTACAGATATTTAATCTACTGTAAAAAATGACAAAAAAAAAAGATTAACACATTTGAGAGACTGGAACCAGAGACCCCCCAAAGATCTGAGGCCCTGAGCCAGAACCCCTCTTTGCCCTGTAGGAGACCAGCTTTGTTCAAAGACAAGTTTTAGACTTAATTCTTTTCTTCTTTTGTTCCTCAAGACAATAAAACCGACGTGGACTGAAGAGAATTAAAAAAAAAACAGAGAAACTGAGTATTTCGTTCAACAGGTTGGAAACAGGAGCAGATCTGATTTTAACACCGAGTGTAGATGCTCCAATCAGGATTAGCTGTCACATGACCTGAGGAATGCATTCAGCGTGTGTGTGTGTGTGTGTGTGTGTGTGTGTGTGTGTGTGTGTGTGTGTGTGTGTGTCGCCTGATAAAAGGCTTATCTGTGTTGGCTTTTAATTGACTCACATTCCAGCCTCTGTTCACGTATTTAACAGAGAATCTGACACCTCTGAGCAAACAAGAGAAACCTCCACACACACACACACACACACACACACACACACATAAAATAAAACAATCATCAGACTCAGTCTCAATCAGACTCAGCAGGACTGATGTGGATCTAAAACCAAAGCAGCAGCAGCTCTTCACAAACCTTCAGGACCGAGTCTCACTGCGAACTTCATTTGAATTTCAGTCACTTTAAGTTGGATTTGAGATGATTTTACCTCTGAAATGTTGAATGTGTTCGTAATATTTGAACAGTTGTTAGTTTCTAACTTTTTAAGTGAAGTTAATAAACTTTCAAACCGACAGAAATGAGGCGGTTTGGGGGGTTTTACTCTTTTTTTGTGCCGCTCTCTCTCTCTCAGGATTTCTTCTCCTTTTATGAATGAACTTCGTGATTAAACTCCGTCCCGTTGAACAAACACCAGCTGGATGTTAAACTCACATAAACTCTGTCGAAGGTTTCGCCGAAGAGGAACAGGGATGCGTTCAGGGGCAGCGCGGTGCTGGAGTCCGAGCCCGGCGGCAGCTGCTGGTCTCCGGCTTCTTCTCCGAACTCGAACAGCTCCTCCAGCTCCAGAGCCCGGGTCAAAACACTCAGGTTCAGCAAGCACCACCAGACCCACGACCAGCTCCGGGACCCGGGACCCATCTTTCTCCCTGACGCTCCACAGACGCAGTCAGACCAGCGGCGGTCCACAGTGAAAAGAAGCCGGGGAGGAGGCGAGCAAAGCGGCCAACACGAGCTGCCGAAGGGGCGGCGCACAGCGGCGGACTGAAGGAGAAGAAGGATCGGGATGAATGAGGAGGGAACCCCGGGAATAACAGCCCGGGGGGTCGGCCAATGACTTCCGACTTTTTTCAAAATAAAGGTCTCGAAAAAAACGACTTTTTCTTCACTGATGTTCACAACTTCCGACTTTTTTTTCCAAAATAAAGGTCTCGCCATGGACTCAGGTGTGGATGTCTGTAAATATTCCGTCGCACAGGTCATGATTCTGTGAAATGGTCCAAGCCTTCTTTAACATGTAAGGCTGATTCACTGATTCAGTTCACTCGTTCACGCGTCCTGCAGATCTGCTCTGTGTCGTTCAGGAGCTTCTGCTGCAGAGCATCATCACCACCTAGTGAAGAGTCAGGAGCTGTGCGACCTCATCCCTCACTTTCCTCTCCTCTCCTCTGCTTTGCTTCCTTTCATTGTCCTTCCTCTTTCCTTTTATTTTCTTTTGTTTTCATCTGCCGCTCTCTTTCCTGTGTCCGTTCTTGATTCTTGCCCTCACCCTCTTTTCCTCCTTCCACAAGAGAATAAAAAAACTCAGGGTCCCTGAACGTTCACCGAGCTTTATATTTATGTTATTTATGTTGTGTAAAGAAGCATTAAGTCAAACAATGTACCTGAAACCTGAGTTTAGTTACCTGTCTGTCCTCCTGTCTGTCCACCTGTCTGTCCTCCTTTCTGTGTACCTGTCTGTCCACCTGTCTGTCCACGTGTCTGTCCACCTGTCTGTCCTCCTGTCTGTCCTCCTGTCTGTCCACATGTCTGTCCACCTGTCTGTCCACCTGTCTGTTCACCTGTCTGTCCTCCTGTCTGTCCACCTGTCTGTCTACCTGTCTGTCCTCCTTTCTGTCCAGCTGTCTGTTCACCTGTCTGTCCACCTATCTGTCCTCCTGTCTGTCCTCCTGTCTGTTCACCTGTCTGTCCTCCTTTCTGTCCACCTGTCTGTCCTCCTGTCTGTCCACCTGTCTGTTCACCTGTCTGTCCTCCTTTCTGTCTGCCTGTCTGTCCTCCTGTCTGTCCTCCTTTCTGTCCACCTGTCTGTTCACCTGTCTGTCCTCCTGTCTGTCCTCCTGTCTGTTCACCTGTCTGTCCTCCTGTCTGTCCACCTGTCTGTCCTCCTGTCTTTCCTCCTGTCTGTTCACCTGTCTGTCCACCTGTCTGTCCTCCTGTCTGTCCTGTCTTTCCTCACTGCATCAGCCTGTTGGTGTGTTCGAGTCCTCCCTGTCTGAGCTGTTAACACCAGCTGTGATAAACACAGAGTTGGGTTCTATCATCATCTTTATCAGATTTCATATCTTTTGATTTGCTCTCTTGCTAAATTGAAAAATTTTCTAAACCCTGTATTTTTTATAATATACAAAGAGAAGAGTATGGTCCAAAAATATTCAACTAACATGAAGCATAGCTGCTCTGCAATACTAAAATAATAATAATAATAATTCGATTTAGAGGTAGAGTCACAGTAAAATCTTACATGTGAAGTAAAAGGTGTTTCAGCCTGAGGATGATCTGCACCAAATATCTACAAGATTTAAATGATTGTGTTTATTCAGATCCACGTCATCTCAGCAGGAAAGGAAAGAACAGGAGCAGCAGATAAAAATGGAGCTGCAGGAGTGAACGTTTGTCGTCAGCATGGAGCGATCAGACGAGCGGCACAGCATCCTCCTCTATTATCTAACAGCCCTCATGTTATATAACAGCACAGAAGCTGCAGAGAGGAAGAGGAGGAGGAAGAGGTCTATATTAGGGTTTGACTGATATGAGGACCGATACTCACCATTCAGGAAAACAGATCAGCTCCAGTCTGAGGATGGATACTGAAGGGATAAACAGTGCACGGCTTCGTGATGCAGTTTTCCTGACCGATGCTCTGAACGTTGTTTTAGATGCTGATTTAAACATTTAAAGGACAGTGTAGAGGCTCTGATTAATCAGGCTGCAGATATCGTCTGTTGAAATTCACCACCCTCCTGTCTCAGACACGTCCATCACACACGTTCTTGTCTAATATCTGGCTTTAAAGGATGACATTTAATTTGAATTAGCTCTTATCTTCTAAATATTTACAGGAACGTTTTATTTTGTTGTATAAAATGTTGGTTTTTGCACCTAAGGGCCACCGTACAGAACGATCTCTTCAGACCGAAATGAATTTGATTAGAATTTGTTTTTTTTTTTACTGTGGAAGACAACTCACCCATTAATTCACTGTAAAGTTTAATTCATTCATTCATTTCAATTCATTCTTTCATGACTTCATTTATTAATTTAGTCAGCTATTAATTTGTTAATTTATTAACCAATTATTCAATTACTATATACACATCCCTTTATTTATCAGTTATTCATACGTTCATTCACCGTATCACAATAATTAACTAATGTGTTCATACTTTAAGTCATTCACTCATTTGGCCAGTTGGTTATTTGTTTATTCTCTAAGTCATTAAGTCATTTGTTTTCTCATTCCAGAAGTAATCATTTATTCATTCACTTTCATTTGTTCATTCATTCATCATTCCTTTGTTTACTCTCACTTTCATCATTAAATTATTCATTCATTCATTTGCTCTGAATGAATACAGTATATCTATGATATACTGATATCATTTACATTTGCCAATAACTGTATTAGCAACAAAACATATATATCATCAATATCCACGAGCGTCTGAGAGAAACTGGCCCCTGAGAACCAGTATCAGTCGAAGAGTGTGTGAGTGTGTGTGTGATGCTGCTGACACTGTGTGTGAGTGTGTGTGTGTGTGGTGGGTGGGACCACAGATCCCAGTTCACCTCTCTCTCCTTCCAGATCCATCCCTCCACCTTCCTCTCCTCTCTGCAGCATCCCTCCTCCTGCTCAGCCAATCGTCTACTGGGGAGCAGGGTCATGTGACCGAATGCCACCAATAGGAGTTCACAAGGCACCGGCAAAAAGAGGGGAGGTGCCTCTCCTTCTCCTCCTCGTCCTCTCTGAGTCAGACGATGTGTCTGGACGAGATCTGATGGATGTGAAGGATCCGTCTAACGAGCTGAGACACGTTTCTTCTTCTTCAGCCGCAGATCAGAGGCCGCTGCTCCGTCTTTAACCCCCTCTCCCTCCCTCCCTCTGCTGGGGAACGCAGGGGGGATGAATGGGGAGGCCATGGAGGAAAACCCCACACAGGACCAGGAATACGCCGGTAACGGCTCCCACCTCCCTCCCCCTCCCACCATCACACCAGCCATCCCCCCCTATGTGAAGCTGGGTCTGACCATCGCCTACACCATCTTCTACTCTCTGCTCTTCACCTTCATCTACGCACAGCTCTGGCTGGTGCTGCGCTACCGACACAAGCGCTTCAGCTACCAGACGGCCTTCCTGTTCCTGTGTCTGCTGTGGGCCGCCCTGCGCGCCCTCCTCTTCTCCTTCTACTTCAGAGACTGTGTGACTGCCAACGCACTCGGACCCTTCGCCTTCTGGCTGCTCTACTGCTTCCCCGTCTGCCTGCAGTTCTTCACGCTCAGCCTCATGAACCTCTACTGTGCACAGGTGAGGGCCACACTGCCATGGTACCGGTACTGGTAGAGCAGAGATAGGCACTGGTACCTGTGGTGGAGAAACTGGTGGCACCAGGGGCAGCTGACAGGCATTAATCCACCCTATCAGCATCAACTTTGATCCAGTTTTTATGAGTTATAATCCCCAGTGATGATACTGAGCAGGTCCCCAAGATCAGACCAAATGACCAGTAAATCCGCAAACTAAACCACATTTGCTGTTTCTTAGTGTATTTCCTGATCTTCCACAATGACTTGATTGGATTTCGGAAACTAAAACTACCTGGTAAAAGAAGAGAAAGCCAGTTCTAACACACCTCTGACACAACCACAGCCATCACAGGTGAAACAGACCTGAAACTCTGAGGATCTAAAAGCATAAATCAAACCCACCAAACTTTAGGTTTAATTACAGTCCAGATCCCAAAGTCTCCAGAGATACTATGATATGTCGGACAGTGATGCACAAGCCGAGTCGTTAGGGGAAAGCAAGCAATCAGACCACCGCAGGCGAGTGGTTTGTACTGGTCTGAATTTCAGTTAAATTAAGGGGAGATTTAGGATTCAAGTGTATTCAATGAGTTCTGAAGCCACAGAGCAGGTCTTGATGGACCGTTGGGTCTGAGAGCAGCAACCTGAAACGAGCCTTCAGGGCCAGTGATGTTGACTATAGTATGGTAAAGTTCTGCACCGCAGCCTATAGCTGAGTCCCGAACCTGGACTGTGTTGGCATCTTTAAGACCTGACCCATCTTTAGACCCGAATCTGACCTGAGACCCTGACCCCAAAACTTTGTCAGGACCTGTCAGGTTCAGGGTGGGTAAAGGTAGACTTCTGTCAAAGTACAAGCTTAAAGTGGTTCACCAGTATAACCATCCTGTACCACTGAGCTAGAGCTGCCCTGTAGTCACTGAACTGATCTGGGGGTCTTTGTTTGGGGGTGAATAGCTCCAAACATGAACGACACAGCGTTGGATGAATCATATGATGATGGACTGACAGCTACGTTATGAGATCTCAGTGTAGCAGCTGCCTCTCATCTTCACTCATTCATCCACAGCAGCTGCTGAATTCTGAAATAGACCGGAAACAAAGACAGTTTTCTTTTCAGACCAGAGAGAAGCATCTTCACCAGCAGCTTCCAACCACTTGTCCCTGAGAGCTGAGACGAGGCAGGTTATTTTTTTTAACCAAACACTGTGGTGTCTTATTTCCTTAATGAGGGCACCTTCAGGAACCAATCGATGATATAAGCTCCTGGAGTAAAAAGATATTGGCTGAGCTCGCACAGGACATTTGGCCTCGTCCTCGTTCCCTGTGGGTCAACAAACCGTGTTGAGCGTCTCCATACCTTCAGCCGAAAGGTTGGGACTGCAAGTCTGTGGGTCAGTCGCAGCCTGTTGCCGCCCTGCTGGTCGATTAGAAACACGAAACTGACCCGATATCAGAACTGAATTAACCTTGTTTCCAGTTCATTCATCATTCTGACAGCATGTTCACATTAGCAGAGAAACGGAGGAAGGCTTGTTTTTCAGGTTATGTGTGTAATCTTTTTTTTTTTTTTAACAGGTTTACTTTAAAGCAAAGTCCAAGTTTGCACCTGCGCTGCTCAAGTACAGGTAACTTTACCGAACCTTGTTCTGTGAAATGAAGCGTTAGTGACTCAAAGTGGTGTGATTTCAAAAATGATCCATTAATTAGCCACTTCTTTGACTCAAAAGAAGTGGCTTTTTTAAGCTCTGCTTAAAATACAGTTGTAGGTCACAGGTCACAGTTTGTTGGGGATCAACACTTTGAGCTTTTAGAGTCCAGACCAGCTCTCTCCCTCCTCCAGACTCCCTCTGTACCTGGTCTTCCTGGGCGTCAGTCTCCTCTTCCTGGTAGTTAATTTGGTCTGTGCCCTGCTGGTCAAGATGACGACCGCTGAGGTCAAGACCATCGTCCTGGTGAGGGTCACCATTAACGACAGCCTGTTTGTCCTCTGTGCCGTCTCACTGTCCGTCTGCCTCTACAAGGTCGCCAAGATGTCACTGGCCAACATCTACCTGGAGTCAAAGGTAAGGTCAGGATGACGAGGGCACGGGTTTCTCTGTAGACCTTTAAAACCATTACAAACCAGAAAACACTTTTGTTCTTTCTGGTTTTACTGGCGGAGCTTTCTTCACACTTAAATACGAAAGTTTTCCATCACTGAGAGGAACCGTTCATAAATATAATCACATCACAGAGAGAAAATTAAAAACTGAATGAAATGATTAATAATAACACCTCTGCGTGCAGGGGACGTCGGTGTGTCAGGTGACCCTGATTGGCATCATGGTGGTGTTGCTGTACGCGTCTCGAGCCTGCTACAACCTGGTCGTGCTCGCCCTCACCGACATCGAGACCATCAACTCCTTCGACTACGACTGGTACAACGTCTCAGACCAGGTGAGGGCAGCAGGATTTCATTCAGAAAACTGTGTCCTCCTTAAACAGGACTTTTTATGACCTTTTGCCCCTGACCTTTGACCTTTTACCTGTCTTTGTGTCTCCAGGCAGACTTGCGGTCGTCACTGGGAGACGCTGGTTACATCGTGTTCGGGGTGATTCTGTTCGTCTGGGAGCTGCTGCCCACCTCGTTGGTGGTCTTCTTCTTCAGGGTGCGACGGCCGCCTCAGGACAGGGTCAGTCCTCCTGGCGGGGTCAGGTGACCTCTGACCTCTGGAAGTTGCGTTTTAGAACACACACAAAAAGAATCAAACGAACTTGGACTTTCAACACTTTACAAATCTGTTAGAAATTCTTCATCAAGTCATTTTAAAAACGGTCTTGTTCCTTCATGGTGCAGAACCACGGATGTGCCACTGAGGGAGAAACTTAACTTGTTGAACATGTCCGGGACCTTTAATGACGCTTTGCTCATCAAATCATTTTGTAAACAGCACTGATGAATCTCTCTGCACTGTAAAGTGTTGAACCTCCTGATCGGTCATTAACAGTCCACAGATGTTAGATGGTGGATTTGAATGTTTGGGTTTTGTCCACAGAACTCTGCTGGGATACCAAACCACATTCTCTCCTCCAGAGGATATTTCTTCGACAACCCGCGTCGGTATGACAGCGACGATGACCTGGCGTGGAGCATTCCTCCCCAGAATGCATCAGCGAGGTACGAACATTGTCAGTGGTATTTCTCACTTCAGCTTCATTCAAATACAAATGATCTATGTTTTTAAATTAGTAATGAATTAAATATCTGTCTGTAACGTGAAACGAGTCACTCGTAGACTAAGATCTATGCAGCTTAGCTTAGCTTAGGACAGACTGAGGCTAGCTGTTTCCCCTTCTGTCCAATCTAAGCTAAGCTAAGCTAACTAGCTGCAGTTTCTTACTCACTAAAAGAAGCAACTGACACTTTCTGGTCTCTCCGACAGTCTTTCCTCTGACTGCTACGACTGGAGCAGCCGCCAAAGCAGCTTCACTGTGCACACCAGCAGTGATGAACAGCGCCTGACCGCCACCGCCGCCGCCGGCGGGGAGCTCCACCATTACCCATAACTCCTCTCTCCACTGTACAGCCTCACTCTGCACTTTGACACCGATCAGTTATTGTGTTTTTTATTATCACTGATGCAGATGTTCGTAGAGTCACAGTGTAGAATGTTTAACAGGGTTTCACACGGATCATATTCAGCCTTCGATCATCACACGATACTGTGAGTGACCTCCACACAGACTGTAGCGCCGCCCTCAGGCCAGTAAGTGCGGTTCAGACTAGTAAATACTCCAGTGACAGATCCAATCAGAACACATCTTAATCATCCTGCATGTGGACCAGGATCTTTAATCTAAACACACAAAACTCCTTTAAAATGCTTTGGAAACATGGTGATGGAGCTCGTGTAGGAACCCTGCTTCAGAGAAGGTCCCGGCTTCGTAGAACCACTGTATGTAAATGATGTTGTGATGAATGTTCTAGAGAATGTTCCTTAATCATTTCTGGGGAAACTTTCAACGAGGATCAGTCAAGTAGTCAAAATAAGTCTGACTGATTCTTTATTTTTCTTCAAATAAATGTTTAACTCGATCCACTAAAGCTCCACATGTGAATGTGATTTTTAGGATTTCCTGTGTTTGTTCGATCCATTTTTCAACATATTGACAGAAGAGTTTTATTTTTTAACATTAAACATCAGACATGGAGGCTGACAGACAGTTTCATTTCCTGTCCTGAATAATTCTTGAAAAACTCATTAAGTTTGAGGTTCTTGACTGTGACAGATAAAACTAAATACATCATCGGTACGAACACTTGATCTAACATAATCAATATTCTGTAAATATCAATAACAAAACAGCTGAACACCTCTTGTTTGGCTCGATGTGCATCTCAAAACATCCATGCCCCAAGTCATTTAAACCTGAGCTGAGTCTCAATAAAACTAATAAAGTGAAAATCTCTTTATTAGCTGTGAAATGATTGTAAGTCTCGTTAAACTGAATTTTTCTGTAATTATATAAAAAGTGACAGTATTTTACCAAAGTGTTGTTTTAACCACCTGGAGTGAAAAGGAACCATCAGACTGGTTAAACTGGGTTTAAAGACTCGGCTCATCATGAAGTTCTGGTTAAAATGGTTTTGCAGTGTTGACATTTCTGTAACAACGTTCAGAAAAAAGCTTAAACTCTATATTTCTAACAGGTTTTGTAAGTTCTTTGTACAGTCTCACCGAGATGACGGATTTTGTTGTTGAGCTTTTTTTGTGTTTGTGGTTCATGTGTTCGTGACGTGTCGACACAAAAAAAGCAGCGAACAATAAAATGACAAGTTCTTCTGGTCGTCATTACAACAAACGTGTTTTGATTTCAGCGTTTTTTTTACTCATGTCATTTTAAAATTTGAAGTTCGTGATTCACCTCTGATCCTGCTTTATTCAGTCCTCTTCTGCAGAAATGAAACAAACCAGTTAACTGCTGTTCTGAGGAGCAGGTGGATTTGTGTAAGCATGAATGAATGAATGAATGAATGAATGAATGACGGGGGACGTCAGTGAGCGAGTGAGTCAGCTGGTCCGGACGGAAATCTCACGATTTTAATCAAAAGCCAAACAGAGCTGAGTGATGTCCAGAAATATTTATTCCTCTTTTCAAATAAATATACTCAGCAGATACACACATCAACATGGAGCTACAACACACACATGTATATGAATAACATATGTACATATACGTGTGTGTGTATATAAAAGATCTGAAAGCAAAAGAGAAAAACTTCATGGATTCACAATAATGAAGAGCATGAAGATCTGAAGGTCGTTTCTAAAGTGGTGGTTTAGTTTTAAGGCTGACGTGTGGACGTCCAGCTGCTGGAGGACATGCAAGGCTCAGGGGAAGGCACGGACACACACACACACACACACGCACGCACACACACACACACGCACACGCACACACACGCACACACAAAAATGGTCTGCTCTGAGTTTCCAGCTGATCAGTTCCATCAGGCTCCGACGTTTTGCACCACAAATCCAATCGGATTTAAAAAAAACAAAAAAACTGAAAAAGTGAAACGATATTCATTAATAATTGAATTATTCTGTATTTAAATGGTAAATAAATCAAATCAATGAGTTTTTATAAAACTGTTTTTTATAAAAACTAATTTACAAATCTCATTAGACTTAGATCAACTTTATTGATCCACAGGGGAAATTGTTCCATGTTTTAATTCTGTCATTGTTCATTAAATGTGATAAACTTAAAAAACTTCTCTCTTTAGGGTTAGTTTTATTTTTATTTGGTTGTCACACTTCAGCCTCCATACTTCCAAACACACACACACACACACACACACACACCTTATAATAGAACTGTTTCCCTTTTCATTTGGTTTAGTTTCGATGAAAACACAAACACACCTTCTCTCTCTCTCTCAGTCACACAAACGGTTTCCTGTGCCAGAGAGGGGGCTTTTACTGTGAAAGGTTGCACAAAGGCATGAGTCAGCACTCGAGGTCTAATCGTTTCCAAAAAATAAAAAAGAATTAATATTCACAACGAAGAAAAAAAACTTTAGGACAGTGCTGAACAACAGCGACTGCTCACCCTGCAGAAGCCACTGAGCCACAGAGGGATTTTCCTTCCCTCTGCACAGACTCCCAGGTTGTGCACTGACCCATAACGAGCTCCACTCAGAAACTTGTTGTTATGATTAAGATTCAGCAGCTCTCACTGAAGCAGGAGAAACCCAAACAGCTCAGGGCCTCATAAACAAACCAGAATACAAACTTAAAGTTCTTTGGTCCATTTCCTATTTTAACTGCTGAGCAAAATAAATTAGGCTGGAATGATTCTGTAAAGCAGACCCTCCACCCACTGAAACCTTAAACCACCTTAAACCAAAGCTGCGACGAGAGAAACCAAGCTGCAGTTCCTCTAACAGCCACCAGGTGCTGACTGCAAAACTAAAAAACTATAAACTAACTCAGCTCAAAACGTTTCAGCATTTTTCCTTCAATACAAACAATCTTATTTCAAGAAGTTCAGGCTGTTGAAACAATTTCACTTCTTTCTTTGATGCTCCATCCAACGAGTGACGCCTCAGACACGACGTTAAACGAACCTAACAACAAACTCGTCTTTTGCTTGTTTGACGTTGCTTACTGATCGTAACAGGTGTCATCACATGGTGACATATAACTTAAATCTAGTGGCTGATAATCCTGAAGCTGCCTGACATGTATATGACCTCTACATGAAACCATTAGATAAGAAACGGTGCTGACAGTGACATTAAAAGTCTTGTTCATGTACAAGTCTGGTGAACCAGCACTTCAGCTTCCTGTTAGGGGAGGACGTCATAAATCATCATCGAGGATCATTCACGCTGAGAGGCAGACCGACATGTTGTTGGTATTGTTCCAAACATCGCCGCGCTGATCCCAAGGAACGAGCTCAGGTTCTCCCTGACCTACATCGCCTACCTGCTGGGCACGGCAGGTACTCCACACCTGAGCGGCACAGGTCCTGAAACAGCACTTCATCCCCCTGCTGATCCGTCCTGAGAGATTTCTCTGATCCCGGTCTGTCGTTACACCTCAGTTTCACTCACGAGGACATTACGTCTCGTAACCATCTGTGTGTCCTTTAAATTAATCAAATAAATCTGTCTTCATTAAAGTTTAAGACAAAACACCGGAATAAACCAGGACGCACTTTTACAAAAGACTCATCCGAACCCAGACAGACAGACGCCAACAGGACCCGTTCATCAGGGAGTCATCGTATCACACACACACACACACACACACACACACACACACACACACACACACACACTCTTTTACTTTCTGTTTGTCTCACTTCTCATTAATCCGATTCAATCCAGGTTTTCTTCCTTTAATCCGTTTTGGTTGCAGCATCTGAACTAATTCACCCCGGCCTCAGAGTGAAGTCAGACTTTGGCAGATCTCGGGGTTGTGGAGTTTGAATATGGCTCATCATCAGTTGCGTGTTTGTTTTTTTCTCTTCTTCATTCACACTTACTGTTTCCAAGGAAAAACACTAAATCTACACAAACCAGAGACTCTACCAAAGTTTAACGTCAATGTAGAAAAGAAATATATCAAATGATTAAGTGTTGGTGCTGGAACCAAAACATCTGATGTGCAGCAAGATGACATCGGGACCATCAGCGTCCAGCCGCCACAGTGGCTGATAAATCTGCGACTCACCGCCAACAGAGCTGCAACTAATCATTCATTTCATTATCAATCAATCTGCTGACAGAGAATAAAGACTGAAGAACGTCCATCAGAGTTTGATCAACGTATCGCTGCAGCTCTAACGATATGTCGCGGGTTTTCTCGGGCTCATTGCAGTTAGGTTAAACGCTGACTCGTGAATGATCTTGTGTCTCCATGTGTCAGCCCAGTGATCAGGATCTCCCCACCCCTCGCCCAGTGTCAGCTGGTGTCGCATATCAACGCGGCGGCCACGTTCTCATCAGCTGCAGCAAAATTAGCTCTGTGGCTAAAGGTAAGTCCTCACATACCTTTACACACACACACACACACACACACACACGACTTCTAACGAGCTGACATAAATTAGGCCTTTTATCGTAAACACACGCAGACTGGTCCAGATCCTCAGGCTACGAGCAACAAACTTCTCTAAAACAGCAGGAGACGGTGAGAGAGGACAAATAAAAACCAGACAGGCAGCAGCGTCCCGGCGGTTCGGACAAATGACGTCTGTCTCGACTGAGTCCTTCCGCAGGACAAAGTCTTTCTACATCCTTACAGAAGAGAAGCAGAGGTCTCAGTCAGGTTCATGTGTGTAAAATCCAACAGGATGTGATGTCAGCAGAAGGCAGGATTAGAAAGGGAAATGAACAGTGAAGGTTCCCCCGACAGCTTTAAATCAGACTCAGTCACTTCCTGTAAAACGCAGTTTAATCTGTGTCCAGGCATCATGAGTCCGTCTGGTCGCTGAGGGTTTGCTCTGTTACATCACTTCCTTCCACGCGTTTGATTATTTCCTTCAGGTCGTCGAATGTCACAACCAAACTGCTGCTTTTCAAGGTCAACAGCTGAAAAAACACCAAATGAAATCAAATTAAAAGAGTTTGTCACTGACGAGCTCGATCGCAGAGAAAAAACACGTCAGGTTCTGACGAAGGCAAGAGGAGGCAGAAGAGTTAACATTCGTGGTCCAGACGAAGGACGACGTTACAGACGGGAAAAATTAGATTTATGGGAAAAAATGTAACGTTAATTTCACTGCTGATCCTGACGTCAGTAGAAATGGGCGCCTCCCTGGTGAGGATTAGAATACTGCAGTTCTCTGTGGGCTGGTGCCACCTACCAGCCAGGGAACGCATCGCCTCCTGTTACCTGTTCTCCTTCAACAGCAGACGGAAATTGTGCAGCTGGTGTATACTGGTGGACAACCTGAGAGACAGACAGAGACAACATGTAACTGGTCTTTACACGTTCGCAGCTGATCCTGACATGAAAAAAAATCTGAGAGTCAGAGGAGAACTAAAGTCATTTAGATTCATCCTCTGGGGATCATGACTGTGCATTAAAGATTTCACGGCTAATCATCCAATAACTGCGGAGACATTTCAGTCCGGACTAAAGTGGAGGACCGACCGCTATCACAACTAAAGAAGCATTTCATATTCAACCTCTGGGTTATCACAGCTTCTCAGGAGCGTTCGCTCCACGGATCAGTGAGCGCACCTGCCGAAGGCGTTCATCAACGCCACGATCTCCTGTCGAGTGAGCTGGAAGCCTTTGGACGGGCTGTGTTCCGGAAGGTTCTTGATCTCTTTCTCAGAGAAAAGGATCTTCAGAGCCGTGCCCAGACCCTGAGTCTGCAGACAACACGCACAAAGGGATTCATTAGGAAAAACACAGCATTTATACAACACAAATATGTGGGATGTACTTAATGTACTATTATATTTTATATATATTTCATGTCCATTTTATTGGTTTAACGGTTGAGATTCTTTCTGGTGAGTGCAGATGTTGCTTTTATTAAATCTAACTCCTTACAAAGCAATAAACACTAAAATCACCCAGTTTATTGTCCTGTTAAATATGCTTCTGTTCCAGCACTGTAACTGAAAACAGGTTTATATTACTTCACTTTGCACCGACGTTGGATTTTCTGAAACACATTCTTACTGCAGATATCCAGGGTGCATTCTTAACTGGGAGTGCTGCTCATGTATGGGCATTGTGTGAGTATGCCTGGGAGGAACTCTGTACAGGTGAGAAGACACACACACACAGAGCGAAGTGACTCACCTGAAGTTTTCCCCACAGTCGACATTTACTGCAGCCGACACAGTCCATGATCCTGGAGATGTTTTTAAAATGGAGGCGGAACTCCTCCTGCAGGATAAACAAGAGGAGACGACAGCGTTCGGAGTTTGGGTTTGTCACTCGAACATATATTAAGCAGCGCTCACGTACAATGTGGCAGAAAATAGAGTTAAATCTGCTGTGACTGGTTTCCTGAATTATAATTTTTAAAAGCTGATGGAGTAAGGACGAAGCTTCACGGCACGGCGTTATTCTACTTTTGTCCCAGTGACACTGGAAAGATTCGACTCTGATCAGATAAAATCGGATGTCGACCAGTTTCTGGCTCCTCTGCTTCACTGCTCATTAAAAACAGAGCAAACAAAGGTCAGAATAAAAAAAGCACCTGCTCTGTCAAAACCACAAAAACAAACAGTGTCGCTGTCACACACAGAAAGTGACTGTCCTCTCTCCCTGTTACACCACACGTCGGATGCTGAGTCACTGTTAGAGCTTTGCTTTCACCTTCAGTGTTTTGGCTTCCATTTTGTGTCCGGCAAACATGGACTTCTCATCAAAGTGCATCGGGAAAGCTCTGGAAGACAAAAGGAAGCCGTTAGTCTGACAATCAGTTTCGAATGAAGGACTCAGGACAGTTTAAAGTAACGGGCATTTCCGGGATTTCAACCCTTCAACAGAGAAATGAAACTCATTTGAAAGCCTTGACCTGCGTGGACTCTCTCTTACTTGATCTCATTGAAGATCTGCAGCAGCAGGTCTTTAGTGGCTCCGTCCTCCTGCGCGTTTCCAGTGTACAGGTTGATGAAGGCTCGTTCGAAGTACGGAGCCACCTTGTAAAGCGCCCGCAGCTCAATCAGGTACAGGAAGTAGAGGTTCTTCAGACGCCGCGTGCCCTCGCCCTTCGTCTCGGCTGTGTCGAAGCGCCGCCGAAACTCCTGGATGTTTGGACCCCACACTGACCGACCCCAGCCCTCTGAGGAACCAACCAACCAGCAACAGCATTTTACTACAGGATACTTTTAGTTTCAGGGATTTGATATAATAATAATATTTTAGTTTTTTTATGGGTCAAGTCCACAGCTGATACCGATTCCTAACATTACATTTCTGTTTTCCTGTTGAGTAAAAGAGTAAAAATAAATAAATCAATATTATTAATGATATAATTATATAATATTATGTAGTCTGTTGTAGTCTATGTCTTGAACTATCTCTTGAACTTTCCTGCATTAAGTGAATTAGGATTTGTTACAGGTGACAAACTGGAGAACAGTTTCTCAGGTTAGGGGGTCGTACCGTCCAGCAGGTACTCGGCACACAGGTGGATGTTGATGCTGCTGTGGAGGCCCGAGATGAGTCGGTAAAAAACCCTCTTCTCTAAACACAAACCTGGAGAGAGAGACGAGAAGAGACTTAACTGAAACCTTAACAATAACATCAGCTAACGTTTTACTAACAGTCCAAAAGAAAGCGACTGTTCGTGTGAAGGTTCAGTTAATTTCTTTCCTCTCATTGAGTCTTTTCATGCAGATAGTTTGGGTTTTATTGGCTCACCTGTCTGTCTGTCTGCCTCCACATCATTACAGTGGAGCTGAAGAGTTTCCAGTGACTTTACACGTATTATTCTGTTTCAGCTTCTACTTTCTTTTACTCTTTGTGTCTTTACTGCTCCGTGTTTCTTTTCTATGTTTGTATAAACTGTATGTTGAATTTCCTTGTTGTTGAAAGGTTCTGTACAAATAAACTCTTTGCCTTCCACTTAATGTTCGGATCTCTGAGGCTCTGAAGCTACTCTCTGAGGACCAACACCCAAAATAAGCCTCAAACTTTCCTGGGTCAGATTTGAGATTTGCAAATGTGTGTTATTTAATGTTTGATGTTATTTAATAAACTTCTCTCGGTGTGAGCCGATTTATCCGTAGATGAATTTGCTTTCGGCAGACGTCATGCGGCTCTCTGTAAAAGCTTTTTGGCCTCTTCGTATCCGAACCCTCTGCCACCTCTCAGCGGCCGTCTGCCGGCACAAACACGTGCAGAGGAAGCAGAGAGGAGATGAGAGGCTCTGCTCTGTCAGCTCAGCTTCACAGAGCCAGGCTTCTGACAGCGACAGGAAATATGACTGATATGCTTTTCTTCAGGTTAATCCAAATAAAGCTGTAACGTTAAAGTGCTTCACTTGTTAAAGTACTCTGTATCTTCACCGGAGATGAAACTCTTTGAGGTTAAAAGGAAGCAAACGTTAAAAAAAGAAAAAGGAAACAGAAAGTTGTTAACTCGAGTGAAAGTGAAGGAAATGTCACAGAATAATTCCCTCGGTGACAGAGAGAGAAACATGAGGTTACCTACCTTCCAGCCACTTGTAGAAACCTTCTCCTGCAACGTGAGCGACATCAAAAGAAGGACATGAGAAACTTTATCTTTTACACAACAACTAAAAATAAATTCATGTGAAGTCAGTGAAGTTTTACTCACCATCATCATCTCCTGAACACAGAAAGACAGAGGAGACAGAACAAAGCCGTTAGGTCTGTGCTATGAATAATCACACACACACACACACACACACACACACACACACACACACACACACACACACACACACACACACACACACACACTGAACTACAGAAATGAGTTCTGCTGAAACAAATATTCAGAAATGATGAAAAACAGGACAAATGTGAAAATGAAAATGATTCGTTTGAGGTTTTATCCTGGTTTTATCTGGGTCGTGGTAAATTAAAATCTAAGATCATCTAATCAGCACAGAAGGGTTTTTATGTTTGAAACAGACATGAAGACATGATGAGGTATCATATAAACCCTGAGCAGCAGCAGACCGGGTGTGATGGACCTTTAACCAACAGACTGACAAAAGATTAGTTAAAATAAAAACTTTGTTATAACTCACAAACCGATTTGTAAAACCTTCCATATTATTACTGTGTTTTTAATATGCACCCTGCACAGTTCATTAGATCCATCCTGCTCAAACTAATCATGTCAATGAATGAAAGGTCATAATGTTCAGTTTCTGTTGTTTCAGAGGTGTTGATTCAGCTGTCTGATCATAAGTGAGGTGATGACCTGTGTTACGTTACACAGACAGGTGTTTCTGTTATTCAGCCTGCCCTCACTGATATAAACGAGGATGAAATGTGAGTCATGCTCACCTGTTCCTCACTTCCCTCAGTATTCAGCCCATTTCCACCTGCCCTCAGCTTGTATCTGTACCTGAACCTGTGATAGCTGAACCTGTGTCTGCATGTGGGTCCTCGTCCCTGCTGCCCTGAACGCTCCTGTGACAGAAACTGTAAACACACTCACCTCTGCTCGGAGCCAGAGGGTTCAGAGGTCGGTACACTGATCTGGGCCTGTCGACACAAAAGCAGATTTTTCTTTAATGATCACAATAATCACCACGGGTACATTCAGACTTTCTCTACATTTAAAAAAGCTTTAAATTGGAACATTTCTAGGCTGTCTGTTTTACACAAACTGTGTGTGTGTGTGTGTTTCAGTCTCACTTGAAGCAGTTTTCCTCATAGATGCTGTTCCAGACTCTCCACGCTGAAGGACCCTTATATCCAGTGAATCGCTCCGGATTCAGCAGCAGATCCACATACTCAGCATCTGGAGAGGTTTCATCTAACATGCAGACACAGACACACACAGACACACACACACAGACACAGACACACACACACACACACACACACGCACGGACCAGATGATTAGATCTGGATCTAAAAATGTAGTTTTTCCTGAAGCTGGTGTTAAAGGAAAGTCATGAGGTTATTAACCTCTAATGGAATTTGATCAGGAAGCTATTTCTGTGCGTGGGAGGTGAATTTGTTCCGATGGTGATGTTTGATTAAAGGTCAGGAGCAGGAATAGTGGAATAACAGTGGAAATCTGAACAGCAGTTCTTTAGATAGCGTTGGATTAAAGCGGTTAAAATGAGAGTTCCTGTCAGAATTTAAAAGTCCTCACCATCCAGCTCGCAGAAGTGGTCCTGAGCGTCATCATGTCTCGCCCAGTCAGCGAACGCCTCTTTGCTCTGGTTACTAAAACAGGAAATAGTAGATTTTATAAATTTTGTAGCAGTAAAGAATTGGATATAAGGTAGAATACCCAATCACAGGAGGACTGATGGAACAGTGGTCAGCATTAAAAACGTGGCACCGTATCATGAAATGAATAAGAGCTCTAACAACAACTGGATTTAAGACTTAAATCTGAATCGTTTTTTTCAGCTACTCTCTGCTTGTTGATTACTGTTTAAGAGACAGTACTGCCGGTTTGATGACGTACTTCCACACAAAGATTCAGAAATCAGTCCAAAAATATCCACCAGCTCATGTTGGGGAAAAAAGTAAAGAAACAATAGAGAAAAAATCTATGTGATGTAGAAAACAAATAAAGTACATCCAGGTTTCACCTGACAGCTGATGTGACTGTGACTGTACACAGAGATTTGTTCTTCCTGGTGTTTCGCTCTCAGGTCATTTTTAGACTTTACAGTCGGGCGAGTTGAGCAGGTTTTTAACGGTGTGTTGTGTCATCTTTGCTTTGATCAGCACAAACTTGTGTGTGTGGTTTGAATATTCCCTATGACCCCGTACACTTCCCACTCGTTTTGAACGGTGGGGAACTACCAGCAGCTGCAGGTCAGACACTGGTGAATGTTTGACCTGGTTATTATCAGCGGCTTCAGCTGCTTTGCATGTTGAAAATGAGCTGCTGCAGCCGGCAGATAAAACAGACAGGAGGACGTCTGTGGTCTCACCTCAGGGTGCTGTTGATGGCGCCCAGCTCTTTGGCCTGTTCACACTCTGTCATGTCCGACATCGTATTCGCTGCCTGGGAGTACTGGAGAGAGGAAGAGGGGGAAGGAGGGAGGGAGCATGTTAGTATGTTGTGCTAATAATAATACTATGATCTCCACAGATTTCATATCATCTTTGACTTCATCTGTCCTGTGGAGCGGTGAAATGTACAGAGCTGCTGGTTCCTGCTATATTTTTGTTCAATAGAAATTCCCGTTTTAAAGTTTTACAGAAATGATGAACTTCACAGAGAAATCACACCTTGAATGTTTTACTCTAACTAGATGATGTTTTCTCAAAAAAGACGCCAGTGCTGAGAGCAAGATGAAAAGACTGATACCACTCATATCTGTCTGTTCAATATGACGCTGCAGCTGGTTAGCTTAGCTTAGCATCAAGACTGGAAACAGGGGAAAACAGCTAGCCTTGCTCTAAAGTTTCGAATGAAACGACCTTGACTGAGACCAGTGCAGATGTCCAAACACGTCTGGTTCACTACAAGACAAACATCAGGCTGCGAGCCAAGAGCTGGCAAACACTCAGTCTCTACATGGAAACTATCAGAGGAGATAAGCTGAGTGGTCCAAGAGTTCACTCTGTGTGTGTGTGTGTGTGTGTGTGTCCCGCTTCAGTGAATCAGCTGATGAGACAGAAAGTGCTGGAACAAATGCAGCTGGTCCTTAACTCCATTAAACTAGTTAAAGGCACCTGCCGTCCAGGGAAGAGTGTGAGTGCCACAGACAGAGGGAAGGCAGGACGTGCACAGATGGACTAACACGCTGGCTTATTGCATATAGATGACAGCAGAATTGTGTAGCTTGTAAATGGGTATATAAAGGAAACCAGACATCACCATGCAGAAATGTTTGGGGAATAAAGCCCAGCATACTGGAGAAGAGTTGTGTCAAGACATGTTTTAATTCTGTACTGAAAAAAAGGATTTCATAGAAAACTCATATTTCTCAATGAAAAAAAATACGAATCAAGGTTTTAAATGATGCCCTGAAGACGCTGTGACAAATATAAGAATACAAATGTTTTTTAGTGGTGTGAAACCCAACATTTATCTTCTCACTTTAACTTGAACTTGGTCAGTCTCACCTTGTTGTAGTTCCCAGACTTGATGCCAACAGGGATCTTACTCTGTCAAACACAACAAAGATCCACAAACAAACAAACAAACAAATAAATGAACGATAAGAGATCAGTTGTATAAACGTTGTATAAACACATTTCATGAGCTAATCAGCGTCTTAAAGCTGACACGTTTTGTTAAACTGATGTTAAACATAATTGTAATAATATTATAATAATTATATAATTGTATTATTATTGTTGTTGTTGTGGTTTAATAGGTATGTGTGTGGTTGACCTCTGACCTCAGGACAGGGCTCCACATGACAGTCTTTGATGGAGCAGTGTCCGTCATCAGGCCAGAAAGGACACGGTCGCTTCAGGTTCACCTGCAGAAAGAAGCCATGGTAGTTCAAGTTTAGCTGATCAAACACAAATGAGTTTACATTTAAATCCATTACAATCTAAAGTCAGGTTTAAGATCAATTAACTATGATTCCAGTGAGACTTCAAATCTCATTTACAAGGGAACGCTGCAATGTCAAATCTCACACAAACAAAATAAAGAGTGGCTCATCTCATCATGAAGAACAACGAAAGGTCAATAAAAAACAAAACACATTGATTCAACAGCACAACTTGACCCTGTGTGTGTGTGTTGTTTTATTGGAAAGCTAGTAAAGTTTGAATGAAGTTGACTTTCCTCTACTTTTATAAAAATTCCACATTTAGCAAATTAATTTTGTTAAATCAAATTCTATTCACATACAAACAACATACATTTGTGGTTTAGACACAAATGCAGGTCTCAAATTTATAGAAACAAATGTAAGTTGAAATATACTGGTCCATAAAATAAATCACCTTCTCTGCACCAAACTGTTTTACCGACAGACGGCTGACTTCTGTTACTGGAACTTTTAGTTTCCCAGACAATAACTTAAACAAAACAGAATAAAAAACTTATTTTTTCAAAAATTTAATTAAACTCTCGTCTATGGAAAGTAAAGTTTGTCCAAACACCTGTTTGACTTGTAGCCAGGTGCTTTTGTGAAAAAAAAAAAAGTCCGTAGATCTAGCAACAAAGGTGCACATTTGGCAAACACCACCTGTGAACGCTGTGACGATGTAATAGAAACTGTTGGTATCACTTCATCCTGAAAGTGCAACAGCCAAACTGCAGCCGGTCGCGGTGTAGACATAAATGTCCCCACAACTCCAGCTTAACACGACACTTTAAGAACTGAATGCAAACATCTTTGTGTTACTGTGTGTGTTCATGGACTCCAGTTGCAACAGACTATGTATTTCACAATATTTCATAAACACGTCGCTTGGCCTTCCTGTTCTGTAACCAGCCTCATAACCCGCTCTCAAGAAAAACATATAAATACTCCAACCGTACGGTTTTACAGTTAGACTCATTTACACAGACAGGTGGCAGGTTTCAGAGGTTCAGCATGGATCTGAATATCAGAGAGTGTCCTATCCAAAGTGCTGTGTACACCAGGAGGTAACTGTTGTCATTCAAGAGGTGAAATAATAAAAAATAAAGTCTGTAACTGTTTAAAGGACATCAGTTCACCTGACAGTGAACACGGCTGCTAAGGAACATTGTACATACACATGTTGGTAAAAGCAGAGGATCAATCTGAACTCATTTTTCCCCAGACTGTCCCCACACATCCAAACATCACTCTTTTTCTTGATACAATAAGAAAGTGATCACTGTAGTTCACAGTAACCGACACGGCTCAGAAAACATTTACAGTGAAGCAGCAGCAGCTCTTACCCTGTAGTATCTGAAGTAGTCTCTCTCTGTCAGCTTCTTGATTCGAGGGTAAACCTTGAAGTTGTTGAATACATCGATGCTTTCGACGTCACAGAAGCAGTCATCCAGGACGCCGGTGAGCTGAAGCAGAGCAGAGAGAAAAAGGGTTTTATTGCACAATGAGAACTTTGATAACTCATGTGATGACGCTTCTCCCAAACAACACAACTTTCCAAACAACAAACAACCAGATAATAACAAAGTAAATTAAATGCTTAGTCAGTGATAGTTTTGGCCAGAATGTGTCTTCCATCTCTTCGGGGTCTTCACCACTGTGTGTTGTCCATTAACATGTAAATTAAGTTCTATTGTTATTTTTCACAAAACATGTTGATCTGCAACACGCTGCATGAGCATCAGTGACATGTTCATCCACAGCTCCACCAGTGATCGCTGAGCCTCCACCTGTCCTGTCCTGTCTGCAGATACATACGTAATACATCCAGCGTGAGGGAACGCACAGCACACTGTTACCTGAACCCATACAGGTCATTCAGAATCCAGACCAGAATCCCTCTGATCAACACAGACTGTGTTTGATCTGAGGGACAACGTAAATCTGAGAACATTAACACGTTCAGTAAACAGAGGAAGGCATTATGGGTGGGGCATTAACGCCACCAGCTTGTTGTGAGGGTGGTGTGAAGTGTCTGGTAACCAACATCACCTGTAGTCTTAAACCACTGTAAACACCTGGTTTAACTGAACACAAATACACCACTTATTCATTTTCTGATACTGAAACCTGCATTGAAAGAACAAATTCTAACACAACAGCTTATTTCTTACTGAGCATAATTCAAAGTCTGGTCTCTGAACATCATGTAGAATCTGTTTGTCTGTTCACTGAGTGTTACCTGAGCTTTGCTTGTCTCCGTGTATCTTTTGTTTTTCAATTTGCATGCACAACAAGCTAAAGGACCGGATCACCAGCTCTGAAATGTAACATGATCCCAGTGGTGTTTTTACATGTGTGTACAAATTCTGAATTGTGTATAGTTTACATTACTGAAACTCATTTTCAGAGGACACCAGTGGCTGCTTGCACAGCAGAACAATGAAATATGTAGACTTTTATTGTTTTTTAACTCATGGGTTTGTTGAGTTTTGACTGAGATTTTTTCTTATTTTACCAATAATTATTTTGCTTATGAAATTATATTGTACTTTTCAGGCAACGACCATGGAACATTACATAACACTGCCCCTTCTAATGCCTTATATGAGTAGTATAACAAACAAACCCAAAGTTAAGTTACCAGACCAAGATACGATCAACCATATGGAGCTCCTGCTGCTCACAGACCTTCAGAAACACCTGGAAAGTCTTATTATGACACAAAACCACAGCTGACCTCTGAGTGCAGCAGTCCACCGAGCGACAGGAAAGGCAGGAGGAGGCAAATTCGTCTCAGCATCCTGCTTCCTGCTTCTGTTTTCTGTCTTAAGTCCTTCAGATTAAAACTTCCCTCTGGTGAACTCGGAGCCCATGTGTCTCAGCAGCAGCAGCGGCAGCGGCAGCTCTGTCTGTGGGCTGAGCTGTCACTACAGACCTCCAGCCCCATGCTCGCCCGGGGCCGCGCCTCCAAACAACCAGCTGTCAAAGTGAACCCCGCCCTTCTGCCGGTTTGTAGTCCTCTGCAGCCTCTGAGGCCGTTAGGAGCGCGTGTTGGCTGTGAAGCAAAAGACTACAACTCCCATGAGAGGGCGGGATTTAGGAGCTCCGCCAGCAGCCAATCAGAGTGCACCACGCTTTTCTCGTAATGGAAATAGTTGGGCTAAAATCTGAATCTGTGTCTATGTTCAAACATGTGGTTTCGGATATTTACGCTGCGTTTACGGTAAAGCTTCAAAATGGCGAAAATATAATTTATATGAGGCGATGGAAATTAGCTTCAGAAGCCCACAGCGGGGTCACGTCTCACCTCCAGTTCCTTTACACTGAAAATGTTATTTCCTATATGAATGATTACAGAAAAGTCGCGTCATCTTTAAGTTTGATTTGATGTGTCACCAGTTTTCATCAAATAACTAAGAAGGAAAAAACGGAACTACTCAGCAATTTCCTGAATGTGTCTGTTCCCTGCTTCCGTCCACACACACACACACACACACACACACACACACACACACACACACACACACACTGATGGAGAGTTGCAGCTAGCTAACATCTTTCACACACACACACACACACACACACACACACACACACACACTGATGGAGAGTTGCAGCTAGCTAACATCTCTCACACACACACACACAAACACACGGTGACGTCAAATTAAGATGACAGTGGAAAATGCTGGAAGGTTTCCTCGGTGGAGCCAGTTGTACCGTTTAAAGCTGGACAGAAACTTAGACAAACCCCGGTAAAAACCCGCCCTGGCCTCGGGTTTAAATGAGCACCGTGTGCAGGGTACTCACATGGCAGAGACAGCTCTGGTCCGGACTGTCTGAGGCTCCGCTCGGGTTCTCGCTGTGCTGCGTTTGTGGTTTTACGGTGTTTTGGTGAAACCAGCCCAGAACAAAGTTCCCGAAGAACCAGGCCAACAGCAAAACACCGAACGCTTGTAAAGTTACTCTCCACATCACTCACTGTGCTGGCGGCGCACCGGTGGGACAGTAAAAACAGAAAAAACCAGCAGGACCCCTGTCTGCTGAGCTCGTCCTACTGTTGTGTGGCGAGTTGAAAGCTAACTACGGTAGCTTCAGGCTAGCTGAAGTTAGCATCAGCAGGCTAACAGTGGCTATAAAAATAAGAGCGGGCCGGTGAGCTGAGCAGCCCGGTGCCTGAGAGCCCTCACACGGACATTTAGAGTTGTAACTCCCCTAACACTGCCGGGTCGTCGTGTAATAACGGCGCATCTATGGATAAGTTTTTGTCCACCAGCTTCTACTTCACTGTCACATTAGCAAAACAAGAAGTTGTGTTACTTCCGGCTAAAATTATCAAAATAAAATGCCAGCTGCACAACTTTCACCTGTAATAGATCTTTTTCATAACACAAAGAAAATGCATGTTTTTTTTCCCCACTGCTGTCTGATACGGACTGCTGTTAATTTTACTGTCTATTAATTCATCAATGACTTGAAAAGAAAATGAGCAGATTAATCAATGAGCTAAACGAAACTGGATGCTCTGATATTTCTTAGCCACATATGAAAGTGGTCCATGTAACACTTATTGCTTGGTGATTTTCCATGTACAAAGTGAAAAATAGAAAATTGGACTTATTACATTTTCACCAGACTGTATAAAGGGACCAAGGTCCTAGACCAATCAGTTTTACTTCAGGTCTGAAAAGACATCAGCTGATTGACCCCGTGGACAACCTGGAAGACAGGATGTGTAGGAAGCACAACAAACCTCTGGAGCTGTTCTGT
>JBBMJY010000020.1:779313-784313 GCA_037833715.1 Toxotes lorentzi
GAGCTGAAGAAGAGAAGCTCTGAGGTGGAGCAGCTCTCACTCTCTGAAGACCACCTCCACCTCCTCCAAAACTTCACTTCCAGATCCAAAACCAAAGCAAACAATAAGTCATCCACACTATCTGCAGGTGTGAGGCAGAATTTGTAAATACATAGTAATGTTGAGCTTTCCTAACACAATGTGCGGTGTGTCATTCCTCTTTTAGTTCTTTTTCTATTTCCTCTGAGTGATATATCGCTTTTTTTAACTGAAGGAAGCGTTTCTCCGCATCTGCCATACTATTTTATTTTGAAGTTTAAGTCCGTTTACCGTTTAGCAAACCTGCTAGTGAAATATTTTGAAAGTCGTAGCCGGAAGCGTGACGGTATTTAGCGCAGCAGAGTTGGCGGCGCTGATGATGCTGAGGAGAGAGCATCCTTCGCTGCAGGGCTGTGCGCAGGCAGGCCGTGTGTTTTGGTACATGTGATGTTAGAAAGGGGAGCATTATTATTATTATTGTTATTATCAGTATTATTATTATTGTTATCATTACATGCTATTTCGTTACCGTGAGTTCAGGCCGCTCCCGGTGATCTCCCGTTTCAGGCTGACGTCCTGAGCTGAGCGATGGTGGATTTGTCCGAAAGTGGTGCAGTGTCGCCCGGACACAGCAGACACGGACAGGGCTCCGGCTCCGGCGTCAACGGGAAGAAGACGTCGAAAAAGTCGCGAACGAGAAGAGGCAAACGAGGCAGGCGAAGAAGGAACAAAAAGAACAACAGGAACAACAAAACGCCACCGCCGTATTTACCGCCGGAGGTAGCTACCGGTCTTTAGCCTGGGGATTATCGGGACATCCAGCCCGCTAAAGTAGGCAGCTAGCTAGTGGAGCTGCGCTAAACTCTAGCTAGTCGCAGGCTAATTTCTGCGACAGTATGTTTACACCACACTAATAAAATATCTCTAACATGGCGCTGAAAGACTGTTGGACTCTTGAGTTAGACTTCATTCAGGAGCCCCAGTCTGATGAAAACGTCCCGCCAAACTGCACTCAAGTATCTGACAATTGAAAATATGTTTGTCTAAAGTCAAGACACAGAGGCCACAGAGGGAGAATCAATACATGTTCTGAAATAATAATGACCAATTAATAATTCGGCAACTACACAAGTGTGTCGTTTACTTCTGTTAGCCTCCGACATTTGGAGTAGTTTAAATCTTGAAGCTACCACAGACTAAAGTTTGGTGGTGGAAATATGGAAAAAGAGTAAACATGTTGTTCTAATGAAATAAGAGGCACAAGGCGAATTACATGTATGCCCCAGTAAAGCATTATTAATTAATTAACCTTTCCTGTATAAAAAAAAAACACTCAGGTTGGCTAGCCAGAAGTTTTAATGAGCATCAAAATATGCAATTAGTGATTAACAAGGATGTGATACAGAAGGTTTGCAAGATTTTTCTTAATTTTTTTTACTAGAAAGAAAATGGCTAACATCTCATAAAGCTGATGGATCCTCAGCACACCTCACTTTAATTCTCAGGAGTGCACTGTGCACAAGGTCACACAAATTCACAGAGTGCTTCACCTTTGATTGTTAGAAGGAGCACTTCGCCATTTGCCATCATTTCCTCGGTCAGATCAGTTGTAAGACGTGGAACGACTGGAAGCTGGAGGGAAACCGCTAGCTCCAACACAAGTTATCAGATCCACCGTGCAGGAACTCTAAAACTATCCACCTGTTCCATAAATCATTAAGAACATACAGACAGAACAGCTTGGAGATTTAGAGGGTAAAAGTGATATAGTGATGTTTTTATCTGACTCTGTGTAAGACAGCAAACACGCTATTTCTCAAAATGTTTTTCTATGTACAGTGAGAAACCTTTTTTTTTTTCAAAACTGAAAGTAGAAGGAAGTGAAGGCATGTATTTATATATTTGAACATCTGAACAAAACGTGTGTGACAGCTGTACATGTGATTCCAACACGACGGACGTTGATCTGCTGCTGCAACAGCCATCAGATGTTGAACCTGCTCCCATTACAGCATTAACATGGTCCAGCACTGATGTAGGGTGATGAGGTCTGACTCAAAGTTGATGAGCCAGCTCATCTCAACGGTGTTGGATGGGTCATGTTCATCCACACCAAACAAGAAACACACACAGACATGATGAGTTGTCTTTTTGACACTAGTTTGTTGTAAACTAACCTCATCTCTCCTCTGTCTCCGTCTGTTTCCAGGCTGAAGAAGGAAACATTGAGTATAAGGTAACCACACTGCCGAGCATGCTGACAGCATTTTTCTACTTCTAACATGTCTCTGATGTTAAGGTGACATGTTAGGGGAGTTTCAGGATTAAGGTTTGACTGGGCAGTTAAAGCACTGATTTCAGCTTCCTCAAAAAAGGGCTGTGAAGGTATTAAAAAGTCTTTCCTTTCATCTTCACAGGCCTTTTTCTAGGCAGTAATGTTTCATATAAAATGTTTTTGTATGTGATTAGAGAACCACTGTTCCCGACCTTTGACCTTATGTAAAATTCATACTGTATGTGGACCTGAAATCAATTTAACTGGCTCACTCATCCATCCATATCCAAATTAATGAGAAATGAGTGATATTGTTATGAATGGCTGTTATTAGAGCTGCAATAATTAGTCAATTAATCAATTAGCTCAACAGAAAATTAATCAACAAGCAACTATTTGATAACAACTAATCATTTTAATCATTTAAGCAAAAATGCTAAATATTTGCGGGTTCCCATTTCTGAATTCCTTTTCTTTGTCATACATCACAATACTCTGAATATATTTGGGTTTTGGGCCAGGGCTGCAACTAACAATGAATTTTATTATCGATTAATTTGCTGGGTATTTTCTGTGTTAATTGTAAAATGTCCAAATTACCCAAAGCCCAAAGTAACATCTTCATATATGTTGTTTTTGTCCAACAGTCCGAAACTTAGAGATTCGGTTTAGTGTCATAGAAAAATATTCCCATTTAACTGCAACCAGAGAATTTAGACATTTTTGAAAAACAGTTGCATACTGTGGGAAAGCAGTGACAGTGACTTCCTTCCTACTGGTTTTCACTGATATGTTTAATACTTTGAGAACATGAAACAGGATTTTTTCTGTACTGTAAATATTCATTATTTACTGCTAACACTCACCGGTGATCACAGTGATGATAAATGTCTTAGTCACTTCACCCACAACTGTTTATTACCCTGCAGCAAAACCAGGACTAACTCATGCTACCTCTGTGCCGAGGTCAGAGGAAAAACACAACCATCAAACAATGGACGGTTACAGCTGTAAAACTACATATAGATGTACAGTATAAAGCTGCAGCATTTTATACTGATTAAAGTGTACAGTGGCTCAGCGATGGCCTGTCAGTCCGTCAGTCCAGCTGTTGTGACTAGAACAAGATCTCTCAGCCAGGATACTCAGACATCACTGATTCTCTAGTGTCAGGACAAACTTTTCATGTCTGGCTTTGTTCCATCACACTGTAAAAATACCCAAAGAGAATCGGTTTAGAAGGATATGTGACCGTTTGAGAACCAGCAACCAATAGCTGCTGATTGTTTTATATCGACTTATCGTTTCAGCTCTGTGTGCTGAGTGGACATTTACCTGCTGTGACATCATGTTTCTCTCTCTGTGCTGTCGTTCTAGCTGAAGTTGGTAAACCCCACTCAGTATCGCTTTGAGCATCTGGCTACGCAGCTGAAGTGGCGTCTGCAGGAGGGCCGCGGCGAGGCCGTCTACCAGATCGGAGTGGAAGACAACGGCCTGCTGGTCGGCCTGACCGAGGCCGACATGAAGGCCTCGCTCAAGACCTTAAAGAGGATGGCAGAAAAGTAGGTCACCTCATACATGTTTGGAGTTTGTCTGGTTTTAATCCAGCACAGTGTAGTTTTTGTGTGGTTGTACAGATACAATCATGTGTATCAACATATTTCAATGTCCAATCAAAATATAGATGACAAAGAATAATCAAACATTATGGAAAAGAACGTGTCCACATCAGAGACAAACTGTCCCTCATCGCAGCTGCAGCAGGAGAAGCAGCATTTAGTTAGAGCCGAGACATAATTATTGGAGGTTGTCTCTCCACCTGAGGACTCTCAGTCCAGTGGTCCCTCTCTTTTAGCTCTGTGTTTGGTCTCCACCAGCTCCTGCGGGAAACGTCTGGCTCTTTAGCTGCTAAATGCTGCACCATGTTCACCAGCTGCTCTGACTGAGTCTGTCTGCTGTTTGCTGCTCAGCAGGTCGAGGACAGAAGCTCAGAAACAGCTGCTGGAAACACTGAGACTGAACCACACAGGAAATGTGACCTAAAACCAAAAGTAGGAGCTAAAAGAGGCTGAAACACTCCACAGAGCTGAGGGGAACTGCAGTCTTCACTACGAGTGACCCCTTTACCTTTATGTTCATCTTTTAATGTCCTTTAAATGGTTTCTAACGTGTTGTGCATTTTATTCTTTTATATTCATCTCCTTTTTAATATCACTGTAAGTTGATGTTTATAATTCACTGAAATCAGCTGAAACTGGAAGATTCAATCTAAGAAACGAAAGAATGGTTTCCTTTTGAAACAGGTCTGCATTAAATGCAAAGACATAAAAACAAAGTGATACGGTTCTTCTATCAGGCTGTGATCAGGTTTTGTTTCTCTCGTCTGTCTCACCAGAGTCGGGGCTGACATCACTCTCCTCCGAGAGAGGGAGGTGGACTACGACTTGGAGGGAAACACTCGGAAAATCGCAGAAGTCCTCGTTCGAAAAGTTCCTGATGATCAGCAGGTGAGATTTTGTCCTCCACGTCCCTCCCCGTTCACCCTCATGAAAGTCGAGTGACCCAGAGCTTGAATTTGTTGTGCAGAGACGAAACATAAACGTGTGATGTTTCTCCTCTGACCTCTCGTTTTGGACCGGGACAGTTCCTGGACCTGCGGGTGGCTGTGCTGGGGAACGTGGACTCTGGGAAGTCGACCCTGCTGGGC